>CM046302.1:2400000-3600000 GCA_025267735.1 Mactra quadrangularis
ACTACAAGTTTTTATCTTCCAATCTTAAGTTTAACATTAACTTAACCTTTAGTTATTATAATTAAAGTGTTTGAAACATCACGAAAACTTTTCGAGCGTACTACAAATACTTCGAACATTTAATTTTTTAAAGCTATTTTTGGTTACATTTAATTACATGTACTTAAACGAATTGCTTAAAATTGATCAACCATTTATTAACCATATTTTTATTTTATAAATTGAGTGTGATAATAGAAAATATCTCGCTATTATAATTTGCTAACCGCATTTGTTTGCGTTGTAATCTTAGTATTCCTTTTCTTTATTAAAATATTGTTCAGAAAGAAACGCAACAAAGCAACATGCTTGAATACTTGGGATTATTTTGTGTTGTAATACCTATGACATATTTATTGGTGTATTTAGTGAATTCCAGTAGAAACTATCGCTATCCTCCTGGACCATCGGGGTTACCATTTGTAGGTAATCTTTTACGTAAGTGTTTGACATTCTATATTTATTTTTCAAATGTTTTTTTCATGAAAAATAATACGTTTAACTAAAAAATCTTCATTTTTGGTGAACTTATTGGGTTATGATTTTGTAAGAGATGGTAATAATTATAAATACAGTATAACCTCTGCAGAGCACCCTCTACAAAACAAATCCTCTGCACAACAATATATTTAGATATTTCCCTAAGGATTAATCTTAATTGAATTTGACTCCTTCAGAGTCCCTCCAAGTGGGTGTTGCTCAATAGAGGTTGTACTGTATATTCAGTTGACATATATATACATGTATAATTTATATTTCAACATTATTTAAATGTAACTCGTTAACATGCTATAACTTAATGCTAACTGGTAAATCATTAAATTGTAACTCAACTAGATGATCACTTAGTTAACTTGTTAGGGATGAGGTTATCTGATGGCAGAAATATGCCATCATAAAATCAAACACTTGTAAATATTGTCTGTAAATTTTATGAGTTTTCTATCTTTAAAAACTTAATCTTTTACAACTATAACTGTATCTAATACATGCATTACAGAAATTGATCTGAGAATAATCCACGAGCAAGTATTTCAATGGTCAAAAAAATACGGACCAGTCATTACGTTGTACTTTGGTAAGAATATTTTTGTAGTATTTATTTTTTTACAAAAACTATTTACCTGGTATTATGATGAATGTAAAACTAATCATATCTGTCATACGTAGGCAAAAATGAACTTAGTATAAGATTCAATAAAGAGACAGATATTGAGATACTTGTAATGGTTGACTATGATAAGCCTATTAAAACAGACAAAACTCCATTATTGCCAAGATAATTCTGTATAAGTTTCTGCAAAAATTATTTGTAATTAAGAACATTGCTTTAATTAAGACAACTGTTGCATTTGTTTAATGTTAAATTAGTAGCTTCACAGAGTTGAATTTTGTATCATATAAAACTTCAAATCTCAAATAATTGTATCATTACATGGGATTTCCCCATGTTAAGTAGTGGACTGTAGCAAATCTCTATCAATCTGTCACAGATAATTTTGACTGTATATCATTTTGAAGTAGCATGAAGCAATTTTTCTCAGGCTTGTTTTGCTCCCCTTCACACTTTAAATAGATCTAATTGTTATGTAGCTTTTACAATTAATATGTTGCATTATTCTGCAAACAGTGTAATGTGGTTGTGGTTCGAATGTTTGGAACCCCCCCCTAGAAAAAAAATTCTGGATCCGCCCCTGGTTCTATTGCCACTTTGATAATTTAATGTCAGTATGATTCCCAAATATACATATAAGTACTTGCATACTTCTAATAGGTTGGATGCCAGTCATACATGTTAGCTGTATAGAAACAGCTTTAGAAGTTCTGGTGGAAAAATCTATAGATTTTGCTGCAAGAATATCCTTACCATCAAGTATGATATCTAATTCTTTTATACACAAAACTTCAAACTTTGTTTTTTCAATAATCCATGCTGACATGTTTATTTTTATTTTTGTTGAGTTGAACACCATAGCAACACATTGTACAGGTCATATTACTTCAGTCAGTGAACTTAGTTACTGTTCCGGCAAAGGCTAAATCTCTGACTAGGCACATACCTCCATCAGTGACTGACGACTGGTCTACATGATAAAGAATCAGTGGTAGGAGACAGAATGCTGTAGAAATTATAGCATGACCAAAATTCAATGAATGTATGCTCCGTCTGGGAATCAAACTCACAACCTTCTATTAAAAGACTTGCATGCTCCTACTTGAGCAACAAGCCCTTATTCATGTTAAATTGATACGAGAAATTAATGACAATCTAGAAAGGCACAGACCATAATTCAGTGACTAATGGTAATTTTAGTTATATTTTAGCTACATGTTGCTGCTTGTCTCTTTTATTTCAAGCTGATGTACTTTCAAATGGTGGTAAAGATATAGCTTTTAGTAGCTATGGTCCCACATGGAAGTTTCATCGATGTATAGCAAAGAAAGCCTTACGGTGTGTAACTTTATCAATAGAAAAATGCCATTCCTTTATTTTTTTACGACGTTGGGCAGGTTTCACTGTGATTACCTTAGAAATACTTGAAATTGTACTTTTAATTTTTATCCGATTTTATTGAAATTTTGTATACATGTTTATTATATGTTTATTTACAAAATGTAAAGAGAACATCTATTTCCCATGAATATTAAAAATATGGCAGCACTTTTCCGCGTATATATTGAACAGCCCTCGTATTTTCAATTCTCAATAGGCTTAAGAAACAATTGAAATAAAAATAAATATTATTTTACCTCCATAATGAAGATTAAAATCATACTTGAGTCATTTGAGCAATGTGATTCAATAAAAACTAATTAATATACCCTCACCAAATAGTAGTTGGGGTAATATAGGAGTCACTTTGTCCATCCGTCTGTCTAGCCCTCTGCCCGAATCTTGTCTGGAAAATAACTTAACCATTCATAGATGGATTTTAAAATTATGAAGCTCAAATGTTAACTGTGACCAGACGGTGTGTCTTGTGCAAGAGCCATGTCCAAACCTCAAAGAAAGTGGCCAAAAAATGAGGTCAAAAGTCAAATGATGTCAAAAATTGAGTTTAGGTTGCTGAACTTAAGCATTGAAATTAGAAAAATGTAGAGATAAAAGTCCTGAAGTTCAAACTACAATGATTTATTTTTATACTATGCTATATATAATAAACAATTTTATTTACAGCCGTTATACCCAAAGCGAGGCTTTTGAGAAAAGAATCCATGAAGCTGTTAAGGAGATATACACAGTAATAGATCAAAAGAGCACAGACTTTGATCCTGTAGATTGTGTCAACTTTCTTATGACCAACATATTGACTGGAATATGTTTTGGTGGCAAGTATGTTCTAAGTGTTTTCCAGATGTATCTATACTATGGACTAGAAACATGTATTTTTTTTAGTATTCAACTCAATGGTAGCAATTTCCAGGCAAAAAAATCATTAAATTGGTGTGATTCATGGACCTTGCAAATTACTTGTTTAACTATCAATTTTACACAAAATTTCTGTGTAGCTTATAGTAATTTGAAAGTCTCCCTTCCTAAAAGATGTTAATAATCATAAATAAATAGCAGGTATATAGATAGGTGGAGTAAGAAAAGTTCTTGAGTATATATTTCATGCTACAGATTAGATTTTATATTCAATCTCATGAAAGCAATTAAGTGGAATTTAAATGTTATCAAATTGGTTATTCAGTGGATACAAATGAAGTGCATAATTTTCTGCCGCACAATGCAATATTTTCAATTTTCATATCATTATAATTGCTTATCAAGTTATACACCTTTGTATAAATGAATCAACTATACTATCGGTACCAGATTTAAAATATGGGATATGCATTTTTCAGCATAGCTGTCTAAGCTGATTTTGTGATATGCAGTCTATCTTTTAAAAATCTCAATTCTATGAGACAAACGCAAAATGACGTAAAGCGAAGCAGGAGAGACTCCTCCTTCTATTGTATCAAAATCATACAAAACCTGTAAGATTATTTTTGCATACAAAATTATTGAACAAAAATTATAAATTTCTAAATCAGGTATGAATATGGATCTAAAGAGCTAGAATATCTAATGAAGAAAGAAGACGAATTGTTTACTATTTTAGAAAAAGGTTTTTTGGAGGATTATTTCCCTTGGTTAAAATATTTCTACAAAACAAAATCTTTCAAACAACTTGAAGAATGTATAAATAGTTTTCGAACAGATTTCATTGAAAAGAAATTTCTGACAGCCAAAGATACATTTGATAAAGGTAATGACAATCTGCACATAAATTTGATAATGTTATTACAACCTGTTGATAAAAGTTTGTAACCCGCTAGCTAGATCAGTTGGTAGCACAAAAGTTTACTGATCGAGTGGTCGTAGGCTCCATTCCAAGGCAGGGCATTTTTCATGGAGCTTGGTCATGAAATAATTTCTGTGGCCATTCTTCCTCCTACCACTGATTCTAAATCATATAGGGCAGTAGTCAATAAAAAATATCCTCTATATAACTATGTAAACACCTTTGGATTATTTTGGTATATATATTCTTTGAGGTAATTTTAATACAAGGTCTATTAAATATTTCTTTTATATTTCAGAAATCATTAGACATTTATGTGATGATCTTTTACAAGCAAGATATGAAGCTAATCTCAAGAAAACAAAAGTACAAACAGACATCTTAACCGATGAACATCTTGTACAAATATTGTCTGATATTTTCTATGGTAATAATAACTTACTCAAACGACCATAAAACATTAATTAATTGAAAAGAGGGTTACGATTTTGAGACTTTAAAATTTTTACATGTTTAATTGGTCAATTGTAGCTTTAATAAGCACTGGCACCAGAGTCCTCACACTCGTTTAATACACACACATATAATATTTTGTCAACAAACACAATTAAAACTCGGTCCCGTATACATTACCGTGTACAAGTTATAACTATACTTTCATTATAATATTATATTATATAAAAGGTAGTGTACATGTATGTAAGCACAGGGAACTATATATAGGGACATACACATTATTTCATGATCATAAGATACAGACTCTGGTGCCAGTGTTTATAAGTTATTTCCAAAGTGTTTGAAGCAAAACAGGCCATATCTGAGCCTATATCATGTTGTGAAAGTTAAAGTTTCAAATTATGAATTTATTTTGAAAATCAATTTTGGGGGCTCAAAAATACAATGTCTTATCCTTCTAGAAACATGCTAAATATCAAACTAATATGACTATGTTAACATCATAACTTTTAAGTTTCTTAAATTCCACGTTCAATAGATTGATAAAAATCATTTTTCAAAAAAGCATTACATTTAAGGTAACTATAATGCAACCAAGTCATAAAAAGTTAAAATAAAATGATTATTTGATATTGTATTTTGTGCGTAAAGTTTGCCCCGACCTGACCTTTAAGCAAGAATATTCATAACATCGAATACGAATGCAGTATTAATGCTTGATTAAAGCGTGACCGTGAGGATTATGAGTTAATACTTAACACACAAACATACTTCTATAATTTTACAATCGCTGCCAAAGTGTAGAATAGGCGTGGTACTGACTTTCGTTGGGATATGTGTAGATAATTATTAGATGCAAATGTGAAATGTCAGGTCGGGGTCAACATTTACGTACTATACTACAAGCATTTTGAATAATACAACACTTACTTCAGTTTTAAATCATTCAAACTTTAATTCTTATTTTTTATTTTACTTCTATTTTTACCAAGCTGGTATAGATACATCAAGGTTTACATTGTATTGGATTATTAATCATATGATAGCTTACCCTGATATACAATATAAAGTACAAGAGGAAATTGATCATGTCGTTGGCAAGTATATAAATGAATTTTTACTAGGGGAGACAACTCTGGTTAGTTTAATGTATTTAATTCAGAGTTAGCTCCCTTTATACTATTTCACAGATGAACTACATGGCCAGTAAGGCTAACACCTGCTGATATCAATTAGTGCATACATTTTTTTCTTCACTATTTTTGCTCACGCACTGCTGTATTCACATTTTGTAATATAGAAATATAGCTTCATGTAGTCAATACCTGTTTTGTGACAAAAAAATTTTTTGAAGCAATTCTTTAACCAATCTCAGTAAACAGATACCCTGTAGAGAGTTGTCATGCAGGATCTCCAAGGTTCCCACGGAGGGTCACGTAGAGAAGACCTATTAATTATGTTGACCAATCAATGTGTAGCTTTCAACTAGACAAAACACCATCAATAGCATTTTGAATTTGTAATTTCTATTCTTAGACCAAGATTTGCGAGCTAATTTGACAGCGGTATTATTTAGTCTCAGGTTGAACGACTCATTTCAAATTGACGTAGACGATGAAATCAAGCTACTAAACATAATGATTTGGTCATGAATACTATAATGAGTGAAGGTCACCTGAACGAGACCCTCATAAGAAAACGGCCAGATCTAACTTAGCGAGTAGGTGAGCGGAAAATTTTAAATCAGGTTTTAATCAGATTGTTCTTCATCCATAATGCTATGTTAAGATTTCCTATTTCATGTAACCTGGACTCTAGTATTTATCATCCATCTCACATAATAATGAATCAGTTTGAATTCTTAAACACCAAAATTCTGATTTGAATATCTTTAATATATTTTAGGAAAAGACAGGTTACCAAAGATGGAAGATCGAAGTGATCTATGTTACACAGAAGCTGTACTGAATGAAAGCATGCGCCTGGCATCAGTAGCTCCTACAGGAGTCTTACACATGACTTCATGTGATACTGAAATAGGTAAATAACTTTACTTTCTAATAAGCAAAATTTTCCTCATATTGTCATATTAAACTAGAGTGCTCTATAACCTATCTCATCAGTAAGATGTACCGGTCGGTAAGTAAAAACTATTTTTCAAAGAAATGTCCTTCTTCAGAGTTTTTTTTTAATTTTATGTTTTATTTATGTTAATATCTCCTTTAAGTTGATTTTTAGAAGGGATGTAACTAGAAAACTATTAACTATAGCTATTCCATTTGTAGCAATAATGAAAGTGTGTCTTTAAAGTTTTAGATTAATAATGTCAATAAATATTGACTTTTCTTTCAGCTGGATACAAGATCAAGAAAGATACACCAGTTGTTATAAATTATTGGGCTTTACATCATGATCCGAAAGCATGGAACAATGTGAATCAATTTATACCAGAAAGATTCTTAGACAAGAATGGTCAACTAAGTCCCAAGCCTTTGAACTGGTTACCATTTTCTGCAGGTGAAAGAAAATGTCTTGGAGAGTTTGTTGCAAAACCACAAATTCTGCTACTCTTTGCATGTCTCATGCAGAGGTATAGATGGCGAGTATTACCAGGGAAATCAGCAAATCTTACACCAACTGGAAATTGTTTTGGACGTGTATGTAAACCTTACAGAGTTACAGTGGAAAAACGTATTTAATATGATTATCCAGGGTATTACTAGTAACATTGGACACAGTTAAGAAGTATATGTATTTTCAATTTTCATTGAGTTACCATAATGTCAAATTCAAAATTTAAATTCACAAAACAATAAAATTCACTATAACTTTACAAACAATTATTCAGTAGAATGAGTATTAACTCACAGAATGTATACAAACAAGATTTTAAATAAATTCTGAAACATATTGATACAAAAATACTTTGTTATGTTGTTTTGGGCCCAAGCGAAACAAAAAATTCTAACACATATGAGATTTTCAAGATTCAGGTTTACAACCAGACATGAAATGTTTATTTTTGCCGAGTTAAAATAAATCAACACCATCATACATCCTGCCCATATTTACAAAATGTCATGGTACATTCATGTACTTGAAGCATCATAGGTAAAACTTTACCTGAAACTATGTGACAATGTTTACATTCTAATAATTTCCCCATTCAACTGCACTGAGCAAATTAAATAAGTTTTTTTGGGGGTCTACTCAATATAATATTGCTTTTCAATAAATTATGCAAATTTAAATATAAACTTATTTTACCTCAATGCTAACATGTTTACATCTCATTCTTTATATAGACATTTGAAAACAAAAGTACAATACATGGCATGGCTATGGATAGATATCAGCATTGTTTTTTTAGTTCACCTTTTGTTGCTACTGTAAGCATGTCCAGAATATTTCTAATATGTTATCAAACTTAGCTCATTCAAAAGTTTAAACATCACAACTACCTGTCTAAAGACACAGGGAATACAGTCAAATTATAGATTGTTTTTTCTCAACTGTCAAAACATGAATAATTTCACGGTGAATGCGTTTGTTAGAATTATCGCTATAATACATTCATGACTTTCCGAAAGTGTGTGTAATGATTGAGTAAAGCTTCTTATGCCGTATGATATGTTTTAGTCAAGATATATTAACTAACAATTAGGCCACCAGTACTAAAACAATGCATTCAGTCACTGTGAAATTATTCAAGCTTTGGCAGTTGAGAAAAAACGGACAATATGTAATGTTCGAAATGACTCACAACTTCTTAGAGTAGAACATGCTGATCTCAAACATGCAAGACTCTGACATAAAGCACTGCCTGAGCATACACCACAAAATCAGCCATTGTATGCTTTTAACACACCTCAACAAATACCATCAACAAACTGAAATGTTGAACTCCCAATTAGCGAGAATCTGTCGAAGTTGTTGTGTCACTGTACTTATATATCTTTGTACACAAGTTCATATTTTTGTAAATCTGCAGGATCTAATGGACTTCTTACAACTAACTTTCCTTTCATTGCACCTCTGAATATCACCTCAACAACATCAATAAAATCTTGCTTCTGTTTGAAAGTTCCAATAAATTTTGTATGATCGGCAGTTCTGAAAAAATATTTTAAGTCTAATTTATTGAAATTTATTTTGTCCTGATTTATGACCCTTTTTAATAGTAAGGATCATATGCAGAGGACAGTCCACTTTTTTACCATTCGAAATTGTCCCTGAGCAGTAACAGTTACTTATTTCCACAAAAGACATACGTTCTGGCTTCCAAAACTTTATAAGCAGCTTTTTTAAGACTCTGATTTTCATCAGATGCAGCATTACCCGATCATTAACAGTATACACATGGGTTCACTAAAGACCTTAAGCTCATAAAAATAAACGAAGCACAACAAAAATAAAAGAGTGAACTTGTACTGAAGAGCTACTTAATGTTTTTAAAAGTGCTTTTTACCAGAGAAGTTTTGACTAACATTGGGACTATAATGTATAATAATATGATGTAACAAGATGAAAAAAATAATTGTGAATGATTACTAATAAATCATGGAATTGAGACAATCAAAATATGCATTACTACCTACAACCTACAAATTCCAAGGTTATATGTATTGTCACATCTGGCTCAACAGCAATGTGAACTTTATTCATCAAGGAATCCTGTAAGATTTTGGTAAACATGCTATCAATTTGTAGATATAATTATGATACATACCCCCAATCAACTTTAATGTGTTGAGCATTGAAGAAAAATATGGTAGAGGGAATTAAAGATATATCAAAATATTGAGTATAAACTGGTACACTGTCAACATCAACTGTGTAGATTTTAGCCATTTTCCCGAGGTCGTCTATACATTTGGACAACTGAAAGTAAACAATAAATATGAAAATTTATACCAATCTAGCTTCATAAATAAGAGATGAGCTAACCACATTATTAAGGGTAAATTATTCAATTACTGCCACAGGCGATCTTCATCTCTCACTCTTAACTATAGAGAGAGTGAAGATGACCTGTAATCTAATAAAGCAGCTTTTCACCAAATCAAAATTAATTGTGCTTGAAAACAATAAAAAGGGACCATGTATTAGACACTTTTTTGTCAGCAGTATGTTTTCATCAGAAGCATTTGACCAATAATTGTAAATTTAAATATCTATATTTCCTATTGCTTTATTATTATTGGAACTGGACAATTTATTTGTAAATCATATCAACCATATTGTATCAATAAGATTGAAGATATTTTAACAACCAATAACAATCATTACAAATAAAATGAGCCAAAACTACTCAATTTGCACACAAGAGTGTCTAAAATCTATCCGAATCGTACTATCCGAAATATAATAAGTTACATAAACATGGTCGCGAAATTATATGACAATCCAGAATTTCATACTTACGATATGATCAAGCTGCATACAAACCATGTCATCATCTCTGCCGAATCTTAGAACTAACACAAGCTCTTCAGTTGAACGGATCACATTGTCAATGTCTTGTTTTGTGCTTAATTTGGGTAATAGATAACTTGCCATTTCTCGGTTGGTACCACGTCCCAAGAGGACTCAAGCTGGAAAAACCCAAAAGTATGCCGAATAGTGTAAACATGGCAAGATGGCAGACGCTGAAAAAATTGAAAACGCATTATATGGCAATATTTTCTCACCTATAGATCCAAGGTTTAACCAATACAATGCAATGTATTCAAACCAATATGGCAGACAAGGAAAACCAGATGACACCAGCAGAAAAGCCTCTGTTGAAAGTGAAACTTACTCAATTCAACCATGGTCTCCATATGCAAATTTTGATAAGGAAAATGAACCTGTGTTTTTCAAGTAAGTGTGAAAAACTGATAAGTTTTCAGAGTAAATCATTGTGGAAATCTGGATAAAATACAACGCTGTAAGCACTAAAAGCTCCATGTTTGATGATGAGTCACTTTCCTTGTAGCCAGCAATGTGTTCAACTTCAATTACCCCGAAACATTCCATGTTTGGTTCTGGACAACTCAACCCAAAGACAACTCAACCCGAGAAAATTCAATACCTCATTAACGGTTTGAGTTGTCCCAACTTTGGCTTGAGTTATCCATGGGTTGAGTTGTCTACGGGTTGTGTTGTCCTGTACCCGTAACGTTCGATAACAGTCGTTAATACTGAACACGCTGCTGTCTCACTCTGAACCTTTCAGTTTTAAAGCGTTTTTATAAGACAGCCATAGCCAACCAATGCAGCTGATTCAATGTGCAAAGCTTTCAACATTTGCCGCTTAATAAATATCCTATTTTACTTTAGACACTCTACCTTTCAAAATCAACTCTCACAGCATACTTTGCACTAATTGTAGAATAGGCAAACCTGCTTAATAAATAGCTACAACATATTAAAGAAAATAGGTTTTGAACCCAACTATTCTGGTGGTTGGCTGATTGTGAACTGTGATATTCACTGTTGTCTATGTATTTCATAATAATATGTTACCTTGAAGCGCAAGTAGTAATCTTTCAATGTTAATTCTCATCTTAAACTAAATTATGCATACCTTTTCTGTCAGCAGTGAAGAAAAGCAACGCAGCTCATCAATAGTTGATGGACTTCTTTCTGAAATATATGATAGATGGCATGACCATAGACATGATAGCTTTGATAGTGATACTTTCACTGAGTGTTCAAGTACATCAGAATTTGCTCATTGGAGACGACATTCCATGCCCCTTGAAATTGCTGGACGCCAACATCAGTTTCTTCATCGAGGAGTCCTGCAAGATTATGGTAAATACATTATCAATTTCTAAATATATGAGTAAAAAATGCTTGACATTGCCATTTCAATCAATTTAATTAATATAAATGTACAATGTATGCATTGACTTGCTTCTTTCAATGTTATGCTTGGAGAAAATTTCACATTGTTGTTGGACATACTAAGTATACAGGGTATACTATATACCGGTGATGTTATTTTTAGACCGTATTTTCACTAACCAATCAAAGAACTACAAGCATGCTATATTTACTGATTTATAAGTCCATGTCTTCTTAACAGATTACAATTTTCAGTTTACGAAAATCCTGACAGAATAAGTTAAATCAAAACCATTCTTGTATCAGTAGTGTAATTTGTCATCTTTGTTCCAATATATGTATTACCGGTGACGAGTTAAAAATTCTCCCAAGGTCAGTGACGTCATACGTAAACAGCAAAGTAAATGTGCGCAGTTAAACTTCCAACCCATTTTAATCAATCGATAAAGGAAAATTTCTTGCCGTTATTTATTTTTTTAAAAAGAACAACAACTGAAAATAGCATGTAACATTTCTCTATTTTCTGCTGAATTTATATCAAAAATGGCACGGCTAAAATATTCATATTCATTTTCGCGTAAAAAATGACATTTTTAAACAACTTTCACTCCAGACAAATGGCGGAAACCAACGTAAAGAAATTGCATAAGACAAAGAAATCTGTTTGCCGCGCATGCGTCTATAATCGGGATATCTTTGTTATCACCGGTGTTTCAGGTTCACCGGTAATTGCCGTATTCAGTATAAATAATAGACTCAGGTTTATGGTTTTCATAATTTCTATATTCACTGTCTGTTTTGCTTGTCCAAAATGCTGCAATCATCAAGCACAGAAGAAATGGCAACAAAAAGTAACAATGAGCAATTGTGCAGTTATAAAACTCAGGAAAAGGGAGACTACTCTATCTTTCAGATTGATTCCATTCTCTTATTTCCTTGAGTTATCTTTCTTGCAATTCTAACTCTTGTAGTCACTTGATAACAATTTATTATTTCTTTGATTGAATAAAATGGTTGTATTATTTCTCTTTTTATCTATTCCTTACAGTTTAAGCACTTAAAGTTTTGAGGATTCAATTACTAATGACTCCATTACATTATTTAATTCTAGATCTTAGTGTAATTCAAGTTAAAGTTTATTTGGCAATAATAAATTTACCCACTATTTTAACTTATTTATTTATTTACATCTGATTGAAAAACCCTAAATTCACTGTCTTATTGAGAGCATATATTGCTTTATTTGGCATATCCAAGCAAGTATTTCTCATAAGTTATCGATTATCCACACAGACTGTATAAACCATTTCAGGAAAGAAAGATTTGAAGAATTTACTTGTTGATCTATCTAGACATGTCAGTCAGATGTCTACGAGACTCGTACGTCAACTTAAACGTCGTGAACGTCGTATGTCAAAACTTCAGACAAATTGTGATATAGTGACAGCCATTATACAAGCATCATCACCTAAACGCAGTAAGTTGTTGTATTTCAGAAAGTTTGCAGTTCTGTTAAACAGAAATGTATCAGATTGACTTTGTCTGTTATAGAAATATTTCATTATATTCCCCCAAACATATATAGGAGTCAGCTTGTCGGTCAGTTGTGAGTTGATCGGTCGATCTGTAGCTTCAACTTGTCCGCTCAATTTCTCAGCACCTTTTGTATGGATTTGATTCAAATTTCACTCATAGACCAGATATCAAGCAGGCATGTACATATGTATTACAATGTAATTCAACAAAAGCAAGTTATTTCCAACCCTTTTTTGTAACAAACATGAAATGGAAAAGAATCTTCTATGAAAAGCATGTTCCTTTGAAAACTGATATTGCATAGGCTGTAATCATTTTGTGTTGCCATTTGTTATTAATTCACTTTGATACTCAAGCTTTATCTATCAAATAAATCTCAAATGAATTAGAATCATAGAATCATATCAGTCCTATTAAATTACATACCTGTCATTCCTCCCGTAAAAAACATCAATGGTATATAATAACATCTATGATATTCTGTTTGATTATTGAGAAAAAAACTGGCAATATCTATACATACATGATCCAGTTCTAATTTCATTACTATAAAGAGAGTACCAATAAAACAGTTTTACATTGGTCATCAATATTAGAGCAGGTTATTTTCACCTGTTAAAATAATATGGTCTCTATTAGAGCAATAGAGAGTTTGTATTTAAACCTTATCAATTATTCATCATTATTACTGTCTTCTCATATCAATAGTATAATATTATATCTCAGTACAATACTTTGCCAATCAATATCTCTACTTCTAGTTAGTGAATCAATAAACACTTTCCATGTTTCTAATGACTTGACTTTATTTGAAGATTTGTGGTCATGTGATTGTTCGTAGTTGGTCACATGATTTTATTTGAAGATTTGTGGTCATGTGACTGTTGGGAGGTGATCACATGACTGTATTTGAAGATTTGTGGCCATGTGACTGTTTGAAGTTGATCACATGATTTATTTGAAGATTTGTGTCCATGTGACTGTTGGGAGTTGATCACATGATTTTATTTGTGTCCATGTGACTGTTGTTAGTTGATCACATGATTTGATTTTAACATTTGAGGTCATGTGACTGCAAGAGTTGATCACATGATTTTATTTGAAGATTTGTGGTCATGTGACTGCTGTAAGTTGATCACATGATTTTATTCAAAGATTTGTGGTCATGTGAATGGATAGAGTTGATCACATGATTTCATTTGATTAGTTGTGGTCATGTGGCTGCCTGAGTCGATCACATGACTATTTGAAGAATTGGGGTCATATGACCTAAGATACTTAATCACTGAACTTAATTTTGAACACAAATTGATCATCTTGTTGGCAGAATTATTCATGGAGTGAATAAATCCTTAGAGAATTATGTGACCTGACAACCTAGCAAAGTGTCTATGTTACATTGTCCGTCTCAGATCAATTAATAAACCTTGTAAATTTGTATCATTTCCCTTTCATATATTTATGATTTCATTAATAGCGTGGGTGGAACATTAAGTAATGTTTACTTTGGCTTGAGTTTATATCTCTTTGTTTGACTGAGTAAATAAAGAGAATTTCAACTTTTATTTGAAGTTATCATAAATTGTTTACCTTTCAATTTGATAAACAGTGTTACTTGTGGCATACAGTTGCTTGACTTTTCCTGAGTGCAATTTCCTTACATAATCAGTAACTGAAAGGCTGTAACTTGATAAGTATGTGTTATTTGCAAATTTTACTCACACTTTCCTATCTTAACGTAATTAAAATATTTTCAAATAGTTAGCATAACATATTATAGCAGAATAGTAGGGAGCTGCAGCTGCCCCTTTTCTCCCTTTTTTACCTACTTTGCTCTTCCCTGTACCGAAATAGTTATATTAGAGCCAGTATCCCACTTATGCCCCCTATCCTTTTCCTGCCTACTTGTCCTTTATTGAGTTCTTGAGAAGGTATATAAGGCTTTGATTATTTCATTGATTTTCACTTGTGAGTGATACTATTAAAAATGATATCTATATTTACTGTTCCTATATAGATACCTTTCATCAGGGAAGCCAGACAATCTCTGATGAAAGCCTATGTATGGTATATCTCATATATTTATGGTAAAACTTTTGTACAAGAATTCTCTTACAATTATCCTGGAACTGGAGTAAAATTATAAGTCTATATTTATTATAACATTACTTTATTATACTATACTCGAAGAAGAGGGGGGTATACTGTTTTACCCTTGTCCGTGCATGCGTCCGTCCGTCCGTTACAAAATTTCAGTCGCAGTTTACTCAGCAACTATAACATGCAGCAGCCTAATACTTTGCATATTGCTTCATCCCATAGTCCCATGTGGTGTAAAGCGATTTCATGCTCCTTGCTCATCTACTTCCTGTTTGTCGCATATTTTTAGATTTTTGCGGGGGTATCACTAGTGAGCATTAGCTTACAGATTTACTTGTTTGTGATATTTTATTCTTATAAAAATGGGGGTTAGTAAACATATCAGGAATAGCAATGGTAAAAATACCAGAGACCTGCCACACAGCCTACAAGCAAAGTGGAAAATGTATAAAGATTCTTAATTTTTTCTATTATAAAAGGGATGCCACAAATAAATAACGAAAACAAAAACTTAAAGGGTCTTCGCCTTGGAAACAGACAGTGGCAAAATGTTTGTTCATATTACATGGGTGAAAGTTTTCAGTATTAATACTCAGATTTCAGTGATTTGAGAATAGATTGAATACTGTATGTAATTTATCTGAAAATCTGTCAATTTCAGTATTTCAAAAGTAGGATTTCAGTATTTTTAGAACTTTCAACTTCCTCACATGATTTTATTCTTATAAGTTTATTTTCACAATTTACCTAGAAAGAATGAACATTAACTTTGACCGTGGTGAAATCTGAGCTGGTTGTCTATTTGCATGAACTGTCAGATTTATCCATGAGAAAAAAACTTCTGTGACATTTACTTGAAGGTAATCTAGAAATATCTCTGGAAATATTTCGCCCACTCCTTACTTTTCTGATGAAAACATTATTATACTGTTTATTGATTAGTCTCTGCCAATGGCAGAAGATTGCCGAGATTGAAAATGGTCATTGTTAAAGATTCTATATATAGAAACTGAATGACGTTCTATTCTTGTTATTCTCTCTCTCGGAATGATAATGATGTATGGTGTTGAATTTTGTCCATTTTCTAAGAAGATTTTTTAGATTGAATCACATTTGTTTCTATTATTTGGTAGAATTTGATGTAATTGAATAAGATAACTAGTTGTTTTCAACAATAGAACCGTCAATGATAAAGAGTTTTAATCCTTCTTAGAGTCTTTGTTAGTAATGACTTCACGAAGCCATTTATTAAAACAAAAATCGTATACATTTGATATGGCTTTTAAATTCTACTCAATTTTAAAACAAAGAAAAAGTGAACATTTTATACAATTTTTTTTGTTGATGTATCTATTTGTAAATTATTTCTTATTGTAGAAACATGTATAAAAAATTAGAAAAAGTTCACTTACTTGCATATTTAGTCATGATTTTGCCACCATATAACTTATTCCTTCGTGGAGACTCACTCTGAAAAAACCTGAGATGTTCTGCTATAGCAAAGAAACAAATACTGAGTGATGGCCGGATTTGATATATTTGTTCAATACAAATTGTTCCACACGAACAACAAGTCCTGTCTCACCATTGGTTAGTCTACAACTAATCAGAGAATGATGTCAATATTGGATGTTTTTACATTCACACCCTTTATCTTTTTATAATACCCAATAGTTCAGTATGGTTGAGACTTATAGATAGTACTGAAGGTATGGCGTAGGTTTTTGTGTTTTTATCATCATATAAACCCAGTTTTTGGATCATTGTTTAAATGGATTTATGTACATGTATGTCTTGTTGTTGATTTTTGTGACTTGTAAAGTAGAATAATAATTCTTCAAAGTATTTTTGGATATAACTCCATGCACAGTAAGTGTTTATTTTAGTATTAAGAGTGAATGCTCCTAGAATTGATCCGGAAGTTGAGGAAATTTTGGGAAAATAAGGAATGGTTCTGTTTCTGTGTTGAAATCATAAAATTCAGGAAATCTAAAATAGTTAAACTTTCACCTAGTTTCGTAGTAATGTGATTTATTGATTTTATTGAACCAGTTAATTATAGTTTGTCTTATCATACTTGACGGAATTTTATATGTACTTGAGTGCTTGCATTTTATCATAATGGCATTTATTTGTAATTGTTTTAATTAACTGGGGAAGGGGGGAACTTTGTATTCTTAATTTATCATTTACCTATATATGTGTATGTAATAATTTTTTTATTTTTTTTTTGGGGGGGGGACTCTTATTCCGGCAGCCTGTGCTTTAAAAATGTATATGTTGGTGTTATATATTTGACTTGCACTTTGTTTGGCAAGATGTTCAGATATCTTTCTTTCTCATGAATAAAATTTGTGAAAATGATACTATTTTACAAAACATACCAAGAATAGTAAAAGAAGTTTTGTTAGTCATTATATCTCCCACCATGAATGGGATTGATGATGACATGAGAACATCATTATACCCCCGCAAACGAAGTTTTCGGGGGTATACTGGAATCACCCTGGTGGTTGGTTGGTTGGTTGGTTGGTTTGTTGGTTGGTTGGTTGGATATGTGGTCTGTCCCAAAAAATTAATACATTTGTAGTATGTTTATTTCTTAATGTATTAGATTAGAAGCTGTTATATACCATGATTTAATGGTGTATACAAAACTAATGTAACTATGGAAACATATCTCACTTGTTTAAAATATTTAATTGTGTTATATATTTTAAATCTAATTAGATAACTGTATAGTTTGCTTTTTTTCTCAATAGATTTTTTTCTTATCTTATTTCAAAGAATTTGCACAGGCGTTTACAGTTGATGTTTATATGCATGTTATATCAATTCCAATTCAAAATGGCCGACTTGCGGCCATCTTGAATTCTTTTTGATTTATGTTAATTACTGTATGCTTATTTCTCAACAGATTTTTTCTTAACTAATTTAGATAGAATTTTGCACAGGCGTTCACAGTTGATGTGTACATACACTTTAACTCAATTCCAATTCAAAATGGCGGACTGGCTGTCATCCTTTTTTCAAAATTAATACAGTCTTTTATTGACTTATTACCATACATATTTTGAAAAGAAATTTCATACAAGGTCTCACTGATACAGTTGATCAGTATGACTATTCTTCATCAATTTATATTCAATATGGCTGACTGGCAGCCATTTTTAATTTTTATTTAAATTACTGTATAGTACGTGTATGTGTTTTTTTACTCAATTTTAGCCAAATTTCGCTCCAAAGTCTTTATTGATGTAGTTGACTCGTACATGGATTTACTCTGGATACAAATTCATTATTGCAGACTGGCAGCCATTTTGACTTTGTTTAAATAACTGTATAGTAAGCTTATTTCATTACCAATTTCTTCTTGCTGAAGTCTGATTGATTTATTGATTGATTAATTGGATTTTACGGCTTATTAATGCAAAAACTTTAAAATGTTTGTCACGGATGTATTTAAGATCCTGGCAGTCAAGGTGCTTTCTTTCTTTTGAGAAGGTATGAATGTGTTAATATAGTATGACCAATTCTACATCTCGTAGTAACTATTTATCTCATTGATTAGCAAATATTATTGACGAAGATGAATCAAGGGTTTATGG
The DNA here is from genome assembly GCA_025267735.1 of Mactra quadrangularis. Taxonomy (NCBI): domain Eukaryota; kingdom Metazoa; phylum Mollusca; class Bivalvia; order Venerida; family Mactridae; genus Mactra; species Mactra quadrangularis. The sequence goes on from CM046302.1 coordinate 2,418,863, forward strand.
CTTTATGTCATGTAACTTATTGAATATAGCATTATTCCACATTGTTTGCCATTTTGAATTGCTGAAGTCTATTATGTACTGCTATTTTTATCAAATTCTTATTTTTGAACTTTTTTTTGATGTATTGATATTTTATCAAATTCATAATGGCTGATTGGCAGCCATTCTGAGTTTTTCTTTTTAAAAAGCAAATGATTTGATAATTTTTGTACAGAATTTGAGAAAGTTAGCAATTGTTTAAGTTGATGTGCTTGGCATTTTCTTAAGTGGAATTCAAAATGGCTGACTGGCAGCCATGTTGAATTTTCTAATATCTTGTTCAGCAAACATCTTTTTTTCTCACCTCATTTTGATAAAATTGTGCTGACAAATTCTTGTTTATGAAATTTTTATATGTATTATTTTTTTTATGTATTTCAATGGACCAACTAATAGCCATCTTGATTTTTTCTGTAATGTTGAGAAGAAAACATCTTATTTCGTTATAGCTACATGAGATTTTAGATATTATTTTAACTTTTCTACTGTGAAAATAATGATCGGTAATTTAAGCTTTCTTATGGGGTATTTGTGAAATTCTTGATACAAGATATTGTAAATACTAATTGTTTGATTTATGTTGTGTACATTGCTGACTACCATTTTTACAATTGCCTTATTTTATACTTATGTATCAAAAAATTACAAACACATTCTACATTTTGCTCATCTGGTTACAACATACTCATGATGAGTTTAAATGTGATCACTCTTTGTCTGTTGTTCCACTTTACATTCATAATGACCAAATGGTGTTCATTTTCATGTAAAAAATCATTTGAAATATGACAACTCTGTTCATTTTGCTTTTTTATAAATCTATAGTGAATTACACTGTAATTTGCTGTTTATTTCCAATTTGATATTTGCATCCTATTCTTTTTATGGTTTTTATGCTTTTTACAACATTTACCCTTTTGGACTTCCACAATGTTGACTTGCTTTTATCTTGAAATGTTGCTATTGCGGGGGTATTTTCGCCACTGGTGGCAGTTCTAGTTATCACAATTAGCATGTTCTCATTTTCTTGTTAGTTCATTATTGATTTACAAGTTTTACTATCATAGTTTTTCTCTCTTTATTGATCATGTTGTTTGATTTTAGGCCAAGTGAAATTATTTATGGTGTCTTTAACTTCTAGTGTCCCATTTTGTAGAGAAAATAGGCACTTTCAGGTCTTATGTTATTTTTTTAAAACAATGGTTAATTAAGTGACCAATACTGATCAATAAAGTGGTATCAATCATTCAAAACAACTCTACTTATAGGTTTTACTGTATAACCTCTGCAGAGAGGCCCTCTACAGAGCAAATCCTCTGCACAACAATAGTTTTATGATTATATTTCCTTTATGTGTGATTTAATTAAATTTAACCTCTGCTGAGCAGCAACCTCTGAACAGCAACACACTTTAGTCCCTCCCTGTTGGTGTTGTTCAAGAGAGGTTGTACTGTATAATGGCTTTGTTTAAGGACTAAAGTAATATGGCAGCTACATTCATAAATGACTTAAAGACAAAAATTCCTTAGACTTATTTTTTACTTAAACTTTAATAATACTTGAGTCAGGGTTGGGTTTTACATAACTTCTCAAATGTAGTTTTTTCTCAGAATTGTTTTTTTTTTACTAAAAAAACTGTTTCAGTGCAAAAAATATTGTTAAAAAAGCCAAAGAAATGACAGTTAAAAACAGACAAGCTCTGGAACCTTCGATAAGATTTGTGAATTACAGTAAAGTTCCGATATAAAGACTACCTTAGTTACAGCAAAATATTGCAATTTTCACAACTTTTAAGTCCCAAAATAGTAAAGCTGGTCCACTTAAGATTTCTAATAGTGAAACTTTACTGTATATATTTACTGTATATAATGCTTATTTAAAATTTGATTTGAGACTAATCTCATTTTGAGATATTTTCGAAACCTTACTAAGGTATAGTTAAACATTATTTTAGAATCTTATTTCTTAGATAAGAACCCTGTCTCAGTATTTTAAACTTCTCTAATCTTCACATTAAGCATTCTAGAGAAATTTCTACAGAGCAACCATTGATTTTCTTTAACAGCAGTAATGACTTTATTTACTTAAATTGATAATTCTGTTAACATTTAGAAAAGAGCCAACATTACTTCGGTAGCTGAAAGTTTATCTTTCATCGGCGGGTTAGTGTTGAGACGGTCTTTATTTAATTTAACAGTAACCCGGTATTTATCTTCATATTGACGTAGAAATGATTATCTTCCATGCATAAATGTGGGCGAGAAATTTGGCCACACAAATATCCAGTGTGGTTATTGTACTCCTATTGGAATATTGGAATTTTGTCAGCATTTGACAGACATTGATTTTTGCATACTGCCTTTTCTTTGTACTCAACATAGTGGAACACATTTCTATATACGTACTATTGTATTAAGGCTTGGTGACTATCAGTTTTTAACATTTTTTTTAACATTTCACTCAGTTTCATGATCGGAGTTTGAAAAAAATTGATTTTATCCGTCACTGGAATTCCTGCAGGAAAAGAGTTATGCTTGTTTAAATTCATGTCATTGTTTACGTGGGTAGGAGGGATGGATGTTTATATTGGATAGTAGGTTATTGTTTCTGAGGAGCCTGGTTTTTTAGGAGGAAGGATATTATATATTTCATAAATGAACTAGTTGTGACAATGTACTGGACTCATACTATAAAAGATTCAAGGAAAACTTTATGCTGGCTGAATGAAAGTGACTATCAGTTAATTTTACATTAGCATAGTGAATTGAGATAGAAGTTTTAGATTTTTTGGGGGGTACATACTTATATTTATGACTTTAATTAGAAGGTGTTGAAATGTTTGGATTTTTAAATTACATCAATTTAGGACGACCTTTGACATCACCGTTAAATGATACAAATCCAAGGCAAGGTGTACAAGATGGTAAGATGTTTGATGTTTTATCTTTATAATAAATTACTTACATTGTACATCTTAAGTTTGGTTAGACAGATTTATACTGTAAAACTCTGGTATTTAAACCAGTCTCTGGGTCTTTCATGAGTTTATTGGCCGCATTATTGAGGTATAAAAGCTTATTTGAGAATTTTATTTTATTAAGCTTCCTAGCACTGCATTGAAGTAAATTGTTGTTAAGGAAACATATTCTGTAGTGCTGAGTAGGGATACCCTTACTTAACTGGCTCATCATCATTACTAAAGGAACAGTTTGAGATCCATTCCGAAGATGCCCTCTTTTCTTGGGACAGGTTTCTTTTTCAAGAATACTGACTTATTTACTGCATATATTAGTTGAAGCCGTCAAAGCTGTTAAAGTAAATAGTCCTGGTGACTACTGATTTGAATGTTTTTCATTGTTTTACAATTACATGTATGAACTTTTGTTTATGAAAGTCGCCATCTTGAATGTGCTAGCTTGAAGCGAGAATTTTCTGTTGAATCCTTATGCTCCAAAGAATTGCTTTCAAAAAGTGCTCGGTAGGGATTTCATTATGGAACAAGCCCATTATGTACATGAAGTATAAAACTAGAACTTGGTAACAGTATATAAATGTATATAGAGTGTTATATTCTCAGACATTGTTATAGAGGATTATATACACTGGAGATTTCATCTTGTATTACTATCTGTGTATCAGTGAATACTAGCACTGTGTCCTTGTAGATACTTGTAATTACATTGATCTGAAATGAGGGTTCATTCTAGTATCATGTATTTGTGGAATCATTTGTTTGTGTACATCATATGTACCAAATCAATACTAACTTGATACTATTGTCTTAATGAATTATAGGTTCCAGAATGGTTCCCTGAAACTAGGGATGGGTATTGCCGGAAATTTCGTATTGCGATATATTGCGATACGCAACAGCGTATTGCAATACGTATTGCAATATATTGGGAGTGTAGAACATAAGCTTTTTTCAGCACCCATGCTTGTATTTTACTGACAATATGAAGATTCAACACAATTATACATTGTGAAAGCTTTATTTAAGCTATTGCTAACATTCAAACTCAACTTTTGTCTAGTAAAGTAAGGCAGACGATATAGATATAGAAGGAAAGGGCAGTCAACAAAGGATAAGAGCAAAACTTCATACTAGACCTTTATGCTAAAATAGATTAAAGGAAAACCAAAAATGAAATAGTTTCCGGTCAAATTCTGCCACAAATGATGCAAAACAGGTTTCTGTATGCACTATTAGTCTATTAAACTAAGATAAAAATATCGCGATATATTGCAGGACTGTGCCGGTACGTATTGTGTTTGAAACATTTTGCAATATACCGGTATACCGGTATTATCGCGCATCCCTACCTGAAACTGGCTCTTATGCATTCTGTCCTATGATTAAGTGTTGCATTATTATACATGTCTCTTGCTTTTCAGCAATAATGTGTAAAAAATCTTTGTTTGTACCCCCTGTTAACAGATGGAAAACCCCAGAGTTCAAATCTGAAAGAGTTGTTGAAAAACAGTGTAAAAATTTAAAAAAATCTTCGGAAGCCCTTCAATGTTACCATGTCAGTATGGCATTATTTAATTCCTCTTTGTTGCATTTCAATGTTGCAGCATTGTCTTTGACAGCATAAAATCATCTCAGAATGATGAATTATGCTTCAATATTAAAATCTTGTATTTCATTAATATTGATAAAAGAGCCCTGTAATCAATTAGACAATTTTGCTTGGAATGCAGAATAATTTTTCCACAGCAATCTCTGTGCATGTTATTTTTAATGCACCGTAAGCCTGTTATCCTCTCATTAAAGCATGGCTCGTTTGCATAATAATCAAATTGTTTAATGTTGTATTGTCACAGGAATTTGAATAATTATCTAAAAACATGAAAATATTTGCATTTTCATGAATATTCAATTTCTTTAATATTTTCCTGAAATAGATAAATAAGTCTGAGGTTTTGTTTGCCTGACATGTTTCATTTTCACTCGGAAATGTTGATGTTACGATATATACATATTTTGTAAGGATTTTGTAAGGATGGGTATGAGAGAAGAAATTAGTGATATCTTATTCCTTAGATAACTGGTATTGATTTCCATCTACTGTATTACAGGGTTTAGTTTTTTACATATTTTGACAGATATTTAAATAATTTCTTGACAGTGATAAATAATGTATATGTGATACTATATGTCAATGAATCAGAACAAAACTAGTCTACATCCTTGCTTTATTTACATATAGTTAGATTAGTCTTGCTGTGACTCATAGACTTGTATAAATATTATATATGTATAATATTCAGGTTGTTTTTGGTAAAAGCTTCAAAGTAGATCACTGTAATTCCTTAAGTTTAGGGAATATAATAATGAGATATTTCTTATCCTATATGATCTTGGGGCTAATATACCTAAAGACCTAATTCAGAACTCAAATTTGTATGTTTTTCCATCTATGCACAGGCAGTGCAAACAAATTTTGTCACACATTATTGCTGAAAAGCACAAATTTGGATTAAATCCTTCTGTTCTTTGTATTCATGTTTTCATTGTAACAGGGAAATATTGTTTGTACTGCAGGGAAAACCCCAAAATATTAGAATTCCACCCAAGGACTTGATTAGCTAGTTTTATCTAAATATGGTTTGTTAAATATAAATTAAGTAAGACTGTGTTTGCCTTATAAGGTGGCATATTTTTGCCATCAGATACCCACATAACTAACTAGTTAATTAAGAGGTTAAGTAGTTATGGAAACTAGTTAACCTCTTAAGTTAATTAAGTTAAGTGGTTAACTAGTTACTGTAAATAGTTAACCACTTAACTAACTAGTTACTTAAGATGTTAACTAGTTACCATAACTAGTTAACCTCTTAATTAACTAGTTAGTTATGTGAATATCTGATGGCTGAAATATGCCACCATACCTTTTAGAATACTTATTTAGGAAAGTTAGGATGGTCCTCTGTCTGAAAGTTTCTGTAATTTTTATAATTTTCACTATGTGGTCTGACAATATTGTGGTGCCATGGTGAAATTATCATCTACTTTGTTTATTGTCTGATCTTAGAATGCTTACAGTATAATGTGTTGTCAGTGCTATGGAGCTGACATTTAAGTGAATTTGACGTATGTATGAAGTTTGTACATCATGTATGATCAATGTACTGTAAAAATTAGGAACAAAACCATGCACTAATTATTGTTTACAATAATGTGGTCAAATTGAATTTAGAAGTAATTCTGACATTAAAAATAAATTGTTCTGTGTCGTGTTACAGTCTATTCTTAGATTATGCCGTATAAATACAAATTGGTCTTGATTTAAATGGAATGATTTTTTTACCTTGTAATACTATGGTCTTATTTAAAGTCATCATTAGTACAATGATCAAACTTTGTAATTCCATGAATAATTATAAAGTGATTACACAACCAAATTTCACTGAAAGTAACTAAATATCAGGGAACCCAGTATACAGATACTTTTCCCTAGTGGAAATCATTAAAGTGACAAATTCATTTATCATGCTTTGCAGTATTTAAAGTTCAATATCTGAAAAACTATATGGAGTATGTTTGAAGCCTACTTGGTATTAGTCACCTGACTTTACTGTGTTAGGTATTTCATCTGCTCCCTGATCTGAATGAATGAATATCTTTTCAAGTTCCATTGATGTCCCCATAAATTTATTGGTCATGTTTTCTATTTCATAAATAATTAAAAACTTGTCTTGTACTCCCCTGGATTACAGAAGGTATATGCCACAAATCTTAAGTATAGTGTTACAAATTTATCCTGATGCATTGTGGTCAACCCTTATTATCTTTTATGGAAAGACTTAATCTGTGGATTTTGCTGTTACCCTGTTACTAGGAACATACTTCTATCAGAGACAGTTAACTGCCCTTCATGATTTAGAATCAGTGAAAGGAGGGAGAATGGCAGTAGAAATTATTTCATGATCAAACTCCATGAAAGTATTCTCTACTTGGGAATCAAATCCATGACCCCTTGATCAAAAGACTTGCATGCTACCCACTGAGCTAGCCCCGTGGTCTACAAAAAAGTAACAGATTGTGTAAAATTTCAATGATGTTGACCAGGTCAATGTAGTCAACTATATCGGAAAGCAACCTAGCCTAGAAATGATAGATACTGTTAATTTATGATTTATACAGATATCATAATGATTTCTAGGTTTATTTTATCAGCTAGAGTATTCCCGCTAGGATATAGATAGACATCATATCATGAATATGTGGGCATGATTATCTCTGATCCATTCCCATAGGAACTACAACAGAACGGTTTCTATGTTTCAATCGGTTAACAGGTTTTTTCTGGTTTTGTTTCTGTCAACTTTGTCAGCAAATGTTTGAAGGAGTGACTTAGAATTTGTTTTGTTTTGTTATATTTGTATACATTGTACATATAATAGGAGCAACCAGGCTAGCTAATTCAGTAATGCACAAGTCTACTGACTGAATGGTCATAGATTGGGTTCCCAGCATACTTTGTTGAGCTTGGTCTTGAATTAATTTCTGTAACCATTCTACCTTAGACCACTGATTCTAAATCATGAAGGGCAGTTGTCAGTCACTGAAGGAACTTTAGGCCTAGTTACTGGTTAACATCTCAATCCAGAGATTTGGTCTTTCCAGGAATTGTATGTGGGTTGCCTTACAAATGCTATGGCATTAACCTAACCAAAACAGCGACATATAATGGGTACTTTTCATAAATTGAAAATGTGGGAATAAAGTTTATTTTCATGCTTTAATTTTCATAGATCACATTCATTAAACTCATCCTTATTCTTTGAATCCTATTAATTAAGTTACTTTCAAAATCAGTGTTGGGTCTTAAACCAAAAGAGATTTACAAAAGTCCTAACTGATTGACAGTATTTAAGAACCATTCTATTTATAGGCTCTTGGATAATGACATTTTTCCCAACGATTCTGATAGCAGGTAATTGACTTCCGTTCCGTGAAGATTTTCTCTGACTGAAACCATGATTCAGTTCCTCATTAGAACTCCATTTTAGCATGAAAAATGTCTTCTCACAGATTATTCTCAGTACAAGTGTTAATGACATTTGTTTGCTTTGAAATATCTGTGGAAGAACCTTAGCTTGCTGTGTGATTGTCACTTCTTGATCCTAGGCCAAGCTCTTTCATGAATTCTTAATTCTAGGTTTCTCTAAATAGGCAGATGTCCTCAGCTCTTTTAGGAAGAATACGGGGAGCTGGTTAAGGAAGGAGAATTTCTGTAGAAATTATTCCATAATCAAGCTCCACAAGTATGTCCCACCTTTGAATCAAACCTACTACCCTTCAATCAATAGGTTTGTGCACTACTGATTGAGCCAGTTGGGTATTTAAAATAGAAATACCAACCTCATCCTTTATCTGCTGCTGCAATGCTGCTTCTGAGAATCCAGCATACCCACAGCTCAACTACTCAATAGGAAGCAAAATAAACATTTATTCAAGGCTTAAACCAGTCTTTAATGGAAACCATTAGGGCCTACATTAATTTTTAAGCTAGATTTTCCTATCAGACCACCAACTATAGTTTTTAATTAACTTAACTTATATATGGGTTGTCAGGGGCAATAGGACAATCTTAAATGTCGAGCTTTGAACCATTCTTTTATTAAAATGTACAAATGTTTATATTTCTGCATTGTCGGTTATCCCACTTTTCATTACTCCCCTATGCTACATTAAGTATGGAGTGTAACAGAAGAAAGTACCGTGGTTGCCAACAATGGTATTTCTGAGAGAAGCTCTTATACAGCATGACGTCAACCAACACTTAGTGACTATTGTAGATGCTGATTCACTCTGACCTCAATATTGATTTCTCTATTTTTTCTCTTCCATGTATGGCTTTAATTACTAGTTTTTTTCTTCCCTCTGTCCTAGATTGAGGTAATTATAGAGAGCTATGTTAGTTAATGAGTTTTAAAGAGTCTTGCCATAGAACAATATAAAGTATTCTTTTACCTATGGTGGCATATTTCTGCCATCAGATAAACTCATAACTAACTAGTTAATTAAGAGGTTAACTAGTTATGGTAACTACAATGTAGTTAACCTCTTAAGTCAAACTAAGTTAAGTGGTTAACTAGTTACCGTAACTAGTTAATCTCTTAATTAACTAGTTAGTTATGTGGTTATCTGATGGCAGAAATATGCCACCATATTAACCAGATGACGTTAAAGATAATTAGAAAAAATGTAATTATGTCATTGATAGGTTTAGTATTACTAAGATGTTTTTTCTCCCTTTTTTTTAACTTGAGTGTTCCTATTGCCTTGGAGCACAGACACAAAATTTCTGAGCTTGATAAATCTTATTATGTAATTTATATGAAGTAGATAAAAGCCTCATTTGTCAATGATTTTCGACTAAATGTATAAAAGCTTGATGATACTCATTATTTAGACTAAGTAGAAAGTATTTCTTTTGATAAAATGGCTTGTGGGTTTATTTCTTATTCATGAGCTTTAAATTCAATATGAGGATGTTATATTTTCTGTTTTCAATAGAATTGTATCCCAAAAGGCTGAACATTGAAACCTATTTGATTCTCAGAATGTTTCTGTGTGATTATATTGTGCCATCCTTGACATCATTTTTATGCACTTTCATACAATAAGATGTAGCTTTGGGGCACTTAGTTGTTTACTGGTTTGAAATAATGTTTAAGGCACTATTTGGTAGTGCTGCGTATATTTCCAAGTGAGTTGTGATACAATACGAGTTGCAATACAGTAGTTGCAACACAGTATACTTTCATGAAAGTAAAAATCAAATGAGATATATTTATTTTAAAATTTGTTTCCTTAATTCATAAACCAGTGACTGTAAATAAAAAGAAACATCTAGAGAAAGATTCTTTAGGTCATAAATTTTAGGGGTCTTCAGGGGAAGTAAAGCTGACTTTTTTTAAGAGATTAGTAGGGAACTTTTAGTTTAATCATTACTCATGTTTGTAAAAAGAGTTTCCCTTTAGTAAGTTTATGACGCCATTTTTAGGGTTCCACTACCATAATTATATCACATGCAATACTGTTTAATGAACTATCAGTTAAAGGGTGCAGACCTAAAGTTTGGTCCTCAAAGTTCTCTAAATAAAGATGGTACAGCAATCATCTTGAAATATGTATTTTTCCTTTATGATGAATACCTCATTCTGTCAAATTGTAAAGTGACTTATCAAGAAATTGCTTCTATCACGATATATTTGTTTTAGAGTGGGCCCTGCTATTTGGTCCTCAAAGCTCTCTAAATAAAGACAGTGCTATAATTATTCTTGAAATATGTCTTTTTACTTATTGCTTTATACCTCATACAGTTAAATTGTATCGAATCTTATCACAAAATTGTTCCCAATCTGTCTTACTTTGCCAAGGAGAGAGCTTTCCATCTTCTTTGTACTCAATTCTATTGTTATAACAGCTGTGATATTCTACCATGATAATTTTCCTCACAGTTTGTTACCCAAAGTAATTGACAAGTCTCCGATTTAATGTAAAACTCATGTAGCTGCTTATATAGAATAATAAAGTGTTAGAACATCTATCCATCAATTGAAGGTAATTTCCTGTGGCCCTACGTGAAGTCCACTATTGATTTATATACGGAATTATTTATTTATGTGTTTTTTTTCCTCTGTGGTAAATTTGTGATGTCAATTGTAAATAATCAAACTTTGGTACGAAAAAATGATTAGATGACATTGATGTATATTGTTACTAGTTTGTGTACAGTACCCTCCAAAAGTTTGTGGACAATATTTTTAGAGAAATTGATCATGCATACTGCACCTAAGTACGAAGTGCTCAAGGTAAGCTATTTGTTAGGTCTTTGTCTGTTGTCAGACAGCAATATGATTTAAACCACATCTCCTACATAGCTCTTGGGGCAATGTTGCTGAAACTTTGCAAAGATGTTTTTTCATGAAAAACCCAGTATTTATAGTCCTGGGCAGCATATTACCAAAAATCTTACGATAATTTACCAATACAACATAGAAGAATTTACGACTAAATTTGGTCGAAGAATTTACGACTAAATTTGGTCGTAAGATGCTTGATAATACGGGCCCCATAGACCCATATTATCAAAAGTCTTAAGACTAATTTTAGTCATAAATTCTTCTACATGTATATTGTATAGTTAAATTATTGTAAGATTTTTGATAATATGATGCCCTGGATGTCATCTATTGCTAAGGAAAGTGTTTTACTTCTTGAATTGTCTTAGATAGTTTCTTGTTACGGATTTTAACTTTTATTTCAGAGAAACTCCTTCACACATTAAAAGACCTGACAATAATTACAGTTTGATTAATATCATAACTGATAACTCTTTAGTTTTAAATTTCAAAACGGCAATTTTTCATAGAATATTGTTGTTTCTAACATCTAATTGGTTTCATATACAGCCAATCCCTTTTAAATATATAGGAAAATACTGAACTTGGCATTATATTTCTGTAGCCATTTATATTGCTAATAAATGTAGTAATTTTCATGATTCCTAATGACAATATTGTCTATAATAGTGTACATGCTAAGGTACCAAAATAGTTCAGTCGTCTATTTTTGTCCTGACGTAGGCGAGATAATGACGGGAGATCAGTGGAAACAATTAGCTGTAGGAGTATAATCAATATTAGATCTAAATCATATTGTATTCTATCATGAATTTTGTTTTTTGTAGATAAGACTGTTTTGTTCCCTGATTTTAGTGTCAAAATGTTCTATTGAAATTCTGGATGTATTTTAATCTCCTATTCTAAAGTTTCTATTTTCATTGCTGCTGTGAGGTTGTTATAGTCATGAATTGTTAATGTTTCAGTTTATTGTGTTATTTACAATCTATATTTAAATGGTTGCCATACATAAATAATGTCAATCTTTCTATGGTTAGAAATGTCAAATGATTGAGAAGCATGATGTCTTCTATTACACAATGATAGGGGTTTGTTTACCATCTTATGAGAATTGTCTGTCTTTTCTGCCCTCATCGTTGAAGAGTTGACTGTCTTCACCATGTAGGTCTGTTGCCATGGAAACCTTTACAGTAAAGTCTAAACTGTCATTGTCTGATTTCTTTTCTTCCATTATCTATGTATACTTTGTATATATGAAAACAAAATTTTGGCAAACGTTCAATACATTTTGTAGATTTCAGTGTAATGTTCAGGGGAAGTTGAGATGTTTCTTACTTTCACTGTATTAGTGGGTATTCCTTGAGGTGACATTACTGCTTCTTGTTTGTACATCTTATAGCTTAAGTTGACTTAATGATCTAGCCACTATATATCATAAAAGGTAATGACCTTGAACTTGATGTAGTAATTTATATGCTTGTTTTGTCTGGTGATATCTTCTCATTTTTGTGGCTTTTAGTTAAAATTTCCTTGAATAAATAGATTTGTTTTGAATGGCTTGTGGTAAAAGGACTTCATATTGATTATCGAACATGACCTTTACCTTTGATTTATACCTGTCAGTTATTTCTGTCTTCTGTAATAATTGGTTGATCATGCAATTTCTCTATACATGCAATCCAAATAATTACTGGGGAATATCTCTAGTCAGTAATTTTGCGAAGGTATGTACAAGTGTTATAAATGATATATTTCAAACATGGTCAGTTGAAAATGAAGTGCTCACTAATGCAGTTTCATTTTTCTTAAAATCATACAAGTACTACAGTAGATACGATTTTGTGTTAAAAACACAGATAGGAAAATAATTCTTAAATAAAAGATTTACCGTAGCTGTGTTGACTATCAGAAAGTGTACAATTATGTCAATGGAACTAACAAATGGTATATACATTGTACATGTACATTTTTTTGTAAATTGGCAGTTAAATAATGCCCCAGTCATGAACAAAAATTTTGTATTCTGAAGCTCTAAAGTTAATTATAATTGTTTCTGTCTATTTGCAGGAATTGATACAAGAATGAAGTTTTCAGTGGAACCACCAGGTGGAGATAGTGCCTTTGAACAATGGAAGGATGGCATGAAAGCTGTTGCTAGGTTACCTCTTGGTATTCCTGCAGAATTTAGAAAAAAGGTATGATAGTAATCATGGAATCTTACATGGTTCTGGTAGTGTAGCAGGGCTTGTCATTAAAAGTTGTTCTATTTCCCCTGACAACCTATATTTGGGTTTGGGCAACTTGTTACTGTTAGAAAATGTTTGTTTCGGGTAAGTAAACTATAGTTAGACAACCTTCTTCAAAATTAATCTTGCGCCCTGTGTATGCTATCTGAGATTGTTTTGTCACTGTTGAGGCTTATAGAATAAGCAGCTTATTAGACCTCTTCTTGTTTAGTATGACTTAATTACAGAATGGCTCCATGGAGATTATTTTACATGATAGCTTGGAAATGAGGAAGAGGCGAAATCTTGATTAATAAATATTGGAAGTTTGATTACCTATTTAGAAGCTTGCCTTGACAAGTGAATTTAATATTGGACTAAAAATCATTGGATGCCCACTTCTGTGTTGGTTTGAATCACATTTAAAACCCATCTATTTTGTTTCAACAAGCAAGAAACTTCATCCTACTTGCTTAAAATTGAGAAATGTGTAAAATACTATAGAATGCTTAATCTAATCTTCTTCAAGATTGAGATTAATCATATTGTGAATTAGATAACCTAAGTTACCGATCATGACAGCATTCTCGAGAAATGATCAAGACAAAAAAAAACAAGAGATGTATACATTTCTAATCTTATTCTGTTTGAATAATGTCTTCAGAGAGGACATGTTAAGGAATGATGTAGCATGCATGTTTGTATGAAAAATGGCAGGCAATGAAAATATATCATGATAACTATTGATTTAATGTTTGTTAGAACTTGATACCTTCGAAGTTGAGATAGAAACTACATGTAAATCAGAAATATTGAGATGGCTTAGTTTTATAATAATTATTATCTTTTAGTAATTTTTTTATATCAATTGTTTGATGAAGATTCTCCGGTGTCATTCTATACTTAACAGGACTTATGGAGGCATTTTCAGATGGGGGAAACTAATTTAGTCTTATGGAAGGAAAACAATAATATAATTATTGTAACAATAATTATGAGGACATTATTAAACGAGGCTACACATTTGGATAAATTCAATCTTCCATATGGACCTTTAAAACTGGTTAAGTCTATCAAAATTATTGTGGGCCTTTGAGTTAATATGCTGACTGTTGTCTGTATCATGCTGATACAAAATTTTTGAGTTTGTAAGAAATTCACTTTTCTTAGTTGCTTGTTAGATTCATGAATATTGCACATAATGTTACAGTTTTTATCTGCCTATAATTTAATGGCTTGCTTGGTTGAAAAATATTTGTCATCGTTCTTTTTTTATAACTGCTTTTTGATCATGATTCCAGATAATGAATTTGAGATGAAAGTATTCTGGTCTGGACTCCCACTATTGATAAAATTCAACTGTCAGTGCCTCATGTATTTAACCCTCTCTGATTTAAATACTTGCTTTTTTGTGGTAATTATTGAAATACAGTATTTAAATCAGTGGGGGTCAATGTATGCACCACTGACAGTTCAATAAAATGTATCAGTAACAAACAAGTGTCAAAATATATACATGTTGTCCTATATTTGATAAGAAATTTTGGTCACATTCAATAAAAGGGCAGTGTTTAGGGAAATTACTACAATTTTTATACATGTATTATCATTATAGGTATGGTTAAGTTTAGCAGATCATCATATAGCCAACATGAGAATAGATTGGGACAAAACTATCAAATTTGCTTTCAATGAGAGAAGTAATCCAGATGATAATAAGCTTGGTTTACAAATTGTTAAGGTAAGAAGTAGTTGTTGTATAAGACTGAGAGAGCCACCTACTGCCCCATTAGTTGCTGCTTGGCCATTTGCTACCAATGACCTTAGACGTTTTAGATGCCATGTGGAAATTTGTGCATCACATGACCAAACACAATGCTTTATCTGATCTTGAAGTAATCAAACCCACAATCGTTTAGGCGATTATAAGTGTCTGAATTTAGTCCATAAATTTGAGGTACACAATTCAATGATGGTTCACTGAACAATATTTAGTTTCATATATAATGTAAAAAATTAGATTTTGATGCCTTGTGTTTTTACTGTAAGAATTACTTTACATAACAATCCCTTGCTTGGCCTGTGCTTTGTCTCTGATATGCAGCAAAAACATAGTACTCTTGGTGGACCCCCCCCTTTAATCTCTCCGATGTGATTCATAAATCAATGAATGGCTGAGTTGTTTTGAATTCTAATGCACTAGTACTTTTCTGGAGTGGTATAACTAGCGCAGATCTTGGCTATTGTCAAACGTTGGTAGCTTCTTGAAATTTCTTGTAAACAGCTGTAAACAAGATTCTTTGAATATCTTAAACAACTCAGTTATCAATCTTTATCACTTCAAGCATATGTAACTATTTGCTTGTTTTATAAATCCTTTGAGATTTCAGGATTGATCTTGGAGTTCAGGAATTTATAGCACCTAAGGAGATATTATTTCCTATGTTATTTTTTCTAAAATCATAAAAATCAAGATTTTGAAAATTCTAAAACATTTAACCATGTAATTCCATTAGTAAATTAAATCTACATTGATTAGAATCCATTGTTTTAATTAGAAAATCTACCAACAAGAGTTATTAGTACAATTGACTGTGTATAGATTTCCTATAAGTACATACTGATAGTATTATAGTCAGAAATATCTTCCTGGCATCTCCATGTGTCGATAGAAATCTATATGCTTAAGTCATTATATTACATACTTCCTTCCAAAAGTTCCTTCACACATTTACAATTTATACAATTTTCAATAGATTTTTAAAATTAAACAACAGTTTTTTGTTAAATGATTTTAACTTTGCTTTTTCAATTCAGTACATTTTTCTTATGGATACGTTATAACAAAAAGTTTCAAGCTTGATATTAGTTCATTGAGATACATTGACCCATGGTTACAGAGGATGATAGATTTTTGCTGCGACTCTAAAAATGAAGGTCAACCAGTAGAAATTCTGCTTCCATTGCATGAATAATGGACAAAAATAAACAATGATATAATAATTCTTCAAAATTGAACTTGGAAATTGTAGCAGTTATTTATTGGACTGTGAAGGAACTTTTGGAGGGCAGTGTAGTTCCGTTTGTTTATATCAGTGGTTCAATCAATGAGTTTATTATCTTAGGTGATTTATGATACCATGTGACTTAGGGCTTAATGAATTATTCATAAATTTAATTATTTCTGTAATTATTTCTTCGCAATTTTTCTTGAGGTCTTTTGGTAAATAATTATAAGTTTTAAGTTGTAAGTGATCTAAAAGCAATGCATTTGAGTTACATTTTTTGCATTAAGTTTAATTCAAGGCTTGATTAAGTGTGTTCAAGGCTTGACTTCAACTCCACAAAATTTTGTGTAGTTTTAAGGAAAAAAATTATCATCAATTTTTTTGTTGCACACGGCTCTCTTCCTTTTACTTGCTTCACCATGAAAACATTATTGAAGCCAATAAATTCCAATTAACATTACAGCACTAACTATAACCATTGCAGAAAACGTTCTCGTTTTTCAAATTGAAATTTCCAAAACAAAACATAGCATAGCGTGTGATTATCATAAAAAAGTACTAAATCATTTGTGTGTTTTCATTATTCATAGCAATCAATCTGTTTGGCTTGTCTTTGAGATCAATAATTTCAGAGATTTCTGAGGGACAAGAGATTTCTTGTTGCTGTTGCTGCCAAAATTTTACGACAGTAGAATATTAAAGAATCTTGATTGAATGTGCATGTTATTGTTCAGACTGTGATGAAAAATCATGAAGTTGCTCCTTAAGGTCCTATATGTGCATGGAGAGTTTAAAGTTGTACAACATGATGTCAACATCTGATCTGATTGTTTGTTGTAACAAAATAAAAAGACAAAAATCAATCTAAACTCAAACTTGAACCAACTTGTACACATTCTGTCCTGAGAGAACATTTTTAAGTGAGGTAAATTTGTTATGATTGACTGGTAGCTAAACTTTTCTATGCTGTTATGACCAAGTTAATGTTGGCAGCGTAAAAAGTAATTAATTTAAGACAGCCTCTTACTTAAAATGTGTTGGATTTTGGTGTAGACTGAAATTGATTTAACACCCTTTTCTATTGTCCACAATAAAAAGTATAAAACATGCCACTAACGACAACAATATAAAAACACAGACCTTCCTCTCAGTCAAAGAGCTTTCTGTCAGTTAAAGGTTGTGTGGTTGGTTATACCCTTGAATGATAATTTGACAATAATGATAATAATAATAATAATAAAGACTTTATTTAACTAGGCTACACATTTGTATAAATCCAATCTTCCATGTGGGCCTCAAATGTAAATGATTTAACTCTATTGATAAGGAAATGAAAGGTTAGTTCTAGTTTATATAGTCTAAGGTTCTGGATATCTGGTGTAGATGAGCTGGTGGCCATTAAATGTCCATGGTTTGTGTTGGTGAGGTGTTAACTTAGTGAAAACTACAATTTGTATTACTGTACATTATATTTCACTGAAGTCTTCATAGTGAAATGGTCTTGATATAGGGACCATTTTATATTTGGGACTCGAAAATCCTTAAAATTACAGGATTTTTCAATAAAAAAATTGGTCTTAATTGTGTAACTTAATTATTAATGTTTCAGGATTTACATCGTACTGGTTGTAGTGGTTTCAGCGGGGAAGATAACGATGAAGAAAGAGCTGTATTAAAACGTATATTGTTAGCTTACGCTAGATGGAATAAAGCTGTTGGCTATTGTCAAGGGTTTAATATGATTGCTGCACTACTATTAGATGTAATGGACAGAAATGAATCTGATGCATTAAAGGTATGTATCCATGGCGACTAAAATCTGCTGATCAAAGTGATCTAAATGGTATTTTTAAATGCTTTACTTGACAATAAGGTGTAATTTGATAAAAAAATGTAGGTTGAAATATAATATCTTATATTTCTCTGCAGTGAAAATATATAAAAGTCATATGAAATAAATAATCTAATATATCACTGCAGTGAAAATATATAAAAGTAATATAAATAATAATTTTACATTTTACTGCAGTGAAAATATATAAAAGTAATATAAATTATAATTATAATCTTACATTCCACTGCAGTGAATTCAAGTGTGATTTTTACCTGCAGTACAAACTGTATTTAGAAATGAAATGCATGAAAAGCAGGATATTCTTCAATAGTTTGTTAACACTGTTTTGGTTTCTACTTGACAGCGGAGATAAAGTTATTTTCATTTGTAAAAAATATTCTTTGAGCGAGGATATTTTAACTTCTGTAATTAAATAGTTAAATTAAGATATATATTACACAAAAATTGACAAAAATCCACTATTTCTTATAATTAAAAGTATAATTATAACAGTCAATCACAAGATAAACTATTTAAAACGATGAAGTTTATTTCTACAAACTATAAAATCTGTTCAATTTCATTTCCTATTCTCAAAATCTGTGTTTCTGTTTTGTCAATAAAACTTTTTATGGACTTCTCTATTTTCTAGTTTTGGTTGAAGGTGTAATATCTTTTAAGCTAAATTGATTCCTTATCTATATCTGTATTTATCACCCACCCACAAACACTTCACTTAAAATGTTTTTGTTATCGAAATCAATTTCCGAAGTGAGTTTCCTATTTAAGAAAAAGGCAATGAAATATTGAATTTTGATGAGAATTTTTTCTTGCCTTTTAAAGTAATGGTAAGCCGTACATGGAATGCAGTTGTATTAGAGTTAAGAGGATAATACATTTGGAGATTGTAGTACACGTTTTGATTTCCTTCTTGGCTGTCTTTACAGAATTCATGGCTGGTATTATATTGATCAATTTAGCAGTTACAGTGTTCAGGCTTTATGGAGTCTTTCTTGATTAAAAATCTATGGATTTTTTGTCATGTTGAATTTGTGAAATCTCTTGGTTTTTCTTTAAATCTCAATAAATGATGGGGATTTTTTTAGTTCTAACAAGTGTCAGCTTTCTAGAAAATTCTTGATCATTAATTTGATTTATTGTTCAGTTATTGAGTTTTTCACTTAACTTTTATTTCTCTCATGGGTTTTTTTTTTTGGGGGGGGGGGGTGATCATTTTCCAAGACTGATGATATTCTGGTAACTGTGAAGTCAGAATTGTAAACTTGGTTTATTTAGTTGGTCAGTTTTTGTTTTGGTGAGAAGTTGGTTGTTTCATACAATTAATGTCCATATACAGTGCGCCCCTCCAAATATCCTTGTACATAATCCTGTTTTGAAGAATAACTGATCCACATTTACATACAGGTAAAGATGAAAAAAAGAAATGAAATGTCATTAGAGCAAATTTCATAGTCAGCATTAATTAGTTAATAAACATATGAATCAGACTATACTTGCAGTATGCTTGGTCAGTTGTTTCTAGAAATGTTGCTTGTGTATATTGTGAAATATGGAATATGGTTGTTTATTGGCTAGTGTAGTGATGTTATTACAAAGGTTTTCTTTTTTAACCCCATCTCTGTCAATGAACAATTTCATATTAATTGATGGTAAATGGTGAACAAAAACTGATCTGTGTCACCGTCTTAAACTCTCACAGTTTCCTCTCAAAGCAGGTTGTTATTGCTATGTGTTCAATTTCTCACTTAAATGTAATTCTACATTAAGATCAATTTCTCAATATTTCAGTTCTATGTCTTGAATATTTTAATATTTCATGTCTGGAACAGCGAATGTCACTTACAATTTTCTAAAATTCATCATAATTCAATGAAACCAATTCTGTCCTACCATGTTTGCTTCCATATACATGTTCAGCTGACTTTTACAATTTTCTACCATTAACTTTGATCATTAAAATATTATTCAAGCAGGAGATCCCTCACAGTATCCATTTACATCTGGGTGGAGTGGAACAACTGCTGTGTGCTCATAGAAATTAGTAGTGCCCCTTGTGGGGTTTGAACCTAGGACCTCACAATCTCTAACCAAGCAATCTACCATTTGACCACTGCTCTTTTGTCCACGGACAACTGGGTACTACTCTAGGCAAAGTAATTCAAAGCTACTTCACATTATGTTAGCCTCTCGCTCTCTCAGATACAATATTCCTGCCACGATCTTCTTAAGTATAGAATTCTCAGACCTCCAGAGGAAAATCATTTTATGAACTACCAATTTTCTATGCTGTCAGCTTTTACTTATCTTATTAAATCAAGTAATTTTCTGGCTTTGTAAGTAAATGGCTCTTTATGTTCCATCAATTCTGGCTCAGTTATATCAGAAAATTAATATCCTTTGTCAGGCTTTTCCATCTTATGCCTAGACAAGTATAATTTGGTACATTACTCTCGGTGATATCACGAAAATTGACATTTTGGTTAAAGACCTATGTGTAACTTGTTATGTTATTCTGCAGTGTCTGTGAAAAGAGTGAGAATTTATCAAAAATGCTGGCCTATGCAGAAAACAACAATATCCTTAGCTACAAAGAAGTGCTATTTAATTTTTTCATTAATTGTTTTTAAAAAAAACTTATCTTATGTTTAAATTGTTAATTGGATAACCTAGGTCGTACTTATATATTTAACTGATCATAGGGTTTTTTTGTTATACTAATTTATTTTGGCTCGATTGTGAAACAAGTTCATACAACTTATATTTATCACTTTCGAGTCAGCTTACTGGTCCCCCAGTACTGACCTAGTAGGATAAAGTTTCTTTCTCAAGGAAACAACGGGGTAGGATTTGGATGGGGTTTGAACCATCGCAGAGCTGGCTATCCAATGATTACCAGTCCAACGCCATAACTGTTCGGCCACGCCCACTCCTGGGTTACTGATATATACCTATCAATGTCTCTTGGTATATTGCTCATTAAACACTTTTATGTTTGTATCTTTGTTCAAATCATGTTGATAAACTAATAAATGCTTGGGCGACTATTTGTGTCTTTTTCTGGGGTGAATGTGAATGTGAATTTAGGTCTGTCTTAAAAGACATTTGGAGGACTGCTGTGTAAATATACTTCAACTGATCTGTAAAGACTTCACTATCTGTCTTGAATGTTATTGGCCATTATTTATTTAACACTAGTGTCTTCTTTTAATATCGGCCCCAACATGGGGTTAGCAGTTTTCATGCAGGTAAGTATAGAAATGTTAGTAGATTTTGTGTCAGATGCCCTTTGGAACTACATTTCAGGTGAGTAGTCCAGGGTCTTCAGGGGCTCTCTTGTTATTTAGAAATTGTTAAAATGTTCATATTTGTATAGTTGACAAGGAGATGAACATGTTTATTGATTTTGTTTCTAAACAAAATATTTTTAATTCTGCTTAATCCTGTTAGTGTCAACTTTGTGGTTTCATGAAGTGTGATAGTTTCTGTTTGGTTTTATAACTTGTTATTTTGTCTGGCATGGCACTTTTATTACTCTAGTTTTCTGATGGTTATATCTCTTTTATGGTTCACAATTTTATTACGTCTGCCTGATCAATTCCTACAAATGCATTATGGGTAGGTTAATTGTTTGTAGTTTTACTGAGGCATTCTGGGAAACAATTATTTTTCCGCAATAGGAAGTTTATGTTTTTACTCTTTCGTATTGTTTCTCCTATGCTTTAAGGCTTGTTCTTGAACTTATTGTTCAAGGTTGTTACGTAGGCATTGTGTTTATGTTTTGCTGAAAGCCCTTGGAGAACAAGTTGACATTATTGTTATTTATTGTATTATACTTCTATTAAAATGTCAAGACAAGCCTCTGTAACGTCCGAATTGTCATAGTTACTGCCACAATGCATATTAGAATAGATTAGAATTGTTCTGTTAGTATATATAAAATTGAAGATGCTGTACAATTGGATCATTAATAAATTGGTCCTTTAGTTGAACAATGCTAAGTTTACTAAATATAGCTTCTGGGGTGATGTTAATATATTATTTGCTTGATGATAAATGGTTGACTTAGATTCAGACATTCTGTGTTTGATTCCTTGGCTGTGAATGTTACATTTCCTTGAAAAATTCAGGGTACCAATATTGATTTCCCTCTTTAAGGAAGAGCTAGTGAGCTCTGAAAAATGAGAGTGGTTCAAAAAAGCAATTCCTTACACAAGGAAATTAGCCATGCCGAGGTCCTCTCAATCGCTAAGTCTCCTTCCACGGGACCACTGCTCCGACATCTGAAAACTCACAATATCAAGATTTCCATTTATGTTTACTGTCATAGGTGATGTCAACACTTTATCTAGACTGTTTTATGTTGATACTGTAATATGTATGTTCATGATTGATTCTGTCTGGTTTTTATACAGTCTATATTCCATCATACCGGTGCTCATCATTTAATTATCAAAGTGATGTCATATAATGTGTCTGATATTGTCAATTGATGACTATTATACTTAAATGAATTGGCTGCAGCAGGACTTTCAAATGTTAATGTGTTTTCTATTGAGATCACATTTGACTATGAGGGGCACTAGATTGAGCAAGCTGAATTAAAATTGTTGCTTCAACATGGTGGGCCCAGACTTTTTTTCCGTTATATAATGAGGGCCGTTTAGAGGTGTCTTCCCCCTCTAGAATTTTTTTTAAATCATGCAGTTTTCCTCAACTTTGTAGTTTATCTTAAATGTTTTGTTCCCCTTACTATGACATTGCGATAAAATTTCCCCAAATGTGCTAAAAGGCCATAGGTCATCCCCAAATACTGAAAAGAAGCCCATGCGGCAATACCATGTGACTATGACTTCACAAATGCCACAGTTTCAAGAAATCACCTGTAAGACTTTATAACTTGTTAGATTTCAATGATACCTATTTGAGGCATTGCAGAAAAGTGTATACTATATGCTGCCCATCACATCTCCAATGCCTGATTTATACTTTTTGCTAACACCCTGGAAAACTATTTCTTTTTAGCGTGCTGCAATGACAAGTAGTCTAAATGAGTAGTTATTGTAATAATTGTCTAAATTTTGTCTCATCTTGAGACATCATCTTTGTGTATTGAAATATATCATTATCTATGTAAATATCTTATACTTATGACAAGTATAATGGATATTGTCTGTTTTAGTCTGTACAATACATGAAAACATGGAGTAGAAATTGTCTGGCTTGCTTATTCTTCCTTATATTAGATAGACACTACCTTTATTTTTTAATAATTATTTTTCCTGAAACTTCTATCTAGCATTGCCAGTATACGTTTTATTTAAAAACATGAGATCCTTCACAGTTTCATCTGGATTTTTTTATTGGGTTTGTGAATCATGTGCACTACAGTCTTTATCTCAACAATGACAGACCTAACAATGTGAAACTTTTTCATTAGTTGTTTATTTTTTAAGTGGACATAAAACCTTTAAAGATCTCTATAGCACTACTTGAGTACTTTATTTTTATTTATTGAATTTTCTTATCACTTAGTCCCCCTACCAGCACCTTGTGTTCAATCTCAATTGTGCTGGTATTTTGTAGAGGTACACTATCTAGCTTTCTGATTATAGATTGATAGTTTTATGATATTTATTTTAAAAATATAGGGACTCTTTTCCTCATATAGTGATTTGGTGATGGTTAAGCCTCTAGCCTTTCTAATAAATTATATTGTTGAACATGTATGGTTTGTTAGGAATTTGTTATACAAGGGAGGTAATCTATCATATTTTGGTATAGTTATCATCTACAGTTGTTTCCCTTTATTTTGAATTTTAGTTGCACAGCTCTTTGTCTTTTATATGCAGAGTGTTTTGATTCACTTTGCTTTTAGGCAAGTTCTTTTTGTTTTCAACTGGACTATAGACATATGTGATGTCTATAGAAAGCTAAGCATAAAGAGGGGTACTGAATAAGTGGCCTTCTTACTGTTGACACCCTTATTGAAACCCTGTTGAAAAATGGTGAAGGCAATCAACACCGCAGAATATACTGTAGTAAAAATCCCAACCCGTGGAAGAAGAGGTTTTGAATTAAGTTCTAGCTGGGGTCTGCTCATTATGCATCCATATGGAGCAGACGGACCCAGTGAAAAACTAACAATGTCTCATCATTATCTTTTATGGCTGAATGAAACACAATTGTAACTAACTTCGTTTTCAAATGGAGTTACAATTATGTTTCATTCAACCCTGGAACTGGTGACACTTAGATACAAGAAGTTATACCTACAGTGTAATATAAAATGGTTAGTAAACTTGTTTCTTTCTTTATATTTCAGGTAATGATTTACCTTATAGACCATGTATTACCACAGGGATATTTTGCCAACAATTTACGAGCATTATCAGTTGATATGGCTGTATTTAGAGATCTATTAAAAGTATTTCCTAAATTATCACGTCATTTAGACTACCTACAGCATGCACAAGACCAAACCTCTGGTAAGTAGGATAATATTACTTTTATATTTTTGTTTTAAGCTTAAGACATAGATAATTGTATGTTACAGTCATAATTTTTGTATTCTGCTCAAAGTTGCCTGGCGAGCATGGTAGGTAGCTCGCAAGTCAACTGAACTAGGGGTCATTGGTTTGATTCCTTAAAGGGCATACTTTCATGGAGTTAGGCCATGAAATAGTTTCTAACATTCGCCTTCCTACCACTGATTTTAAATCAAAAACCCCCTTGCTATTAACTAACAACTACCCTGCTTGATGCGGAGATAGACAGGTGATGGAAGTAAAAATTACTTCATGATAAATGGTCTGTAGATTAATCCAGGAGTTGAAAAAGGACCCCCGGACTTTTTTGCCTGACATGCTACCGAATGTGCAAACAGAGCTGATATTGATATAACATTTTGAGGGTTGCCTGCAAAACTGTAGTGCTCTACAGTTGCTCTTTAATGCAATGCACTTACTAAAGTCTTGCGGGCAATCCTTGATTAATAACATTAGTTATCATTTGTTACTATATTTTCAGGGGGATGTTATGAGCCACCATTAACTAATGTATTTACTATGCAATGGTTTCTTACATTGTTTGCAACATGTCTACCTAAATGTACTGTACTTAGAGTATGGGATTCTATATTGTTAGATGGATCAGAAATACTGCTGAGAACTGCTCTTGTTATCTGGGGTAAACTTTCTAGGTATGTATACAAGATATATCTGATCACAATGACATTGCCTCCTATGACTATGATGTCACAAACTCCTGATTTTGAGCCATAAACAGTAAAGAATCCGCCTGGACTCAGAAA
The DNA here is from genome assembly GCA_025267735.1 of Mactra quadrangularis. Lineage (NCBI taxonomy): Eukaryota > Metazoa > Mollusca > Bivalvia > Venerida > Mactridae > Mactra > Mactra quadrangularis. The sequence continues at coordinate 2,444,180 of CM046302.1, forward strand.
ATAAAAAATCTGTTAATACATATATTTTATTTTTATTGTCAGATTTTCATGATAACTTCTCAATGTTAAGCAGGAAAGTGTTTACTATTTGCTGCACATCACATCTCTGACGCCAGTTTTATACCTTTTGCAAATACACTGGAAAACCTACAAACATCTTTCTTTTTCAGCATGCGACAGATTTAAGTTTTTACCATTTATTTTTTTCAAAAAGTTGGTGTTTGGAAAATGAAAGTAGTAATTTGTCCAAAAAAAATTGAAAGTAATGACACTTAAATTCAAATTATTTATATAGAAATATCAAATTTTGTATATTAAAAATGTGACATAAAATTTGCTATCTTTATTTCATAATTCATCGTTTTATTTTGTTTTCAGTCGTATATTAACAGTGTCGTCTGCTGATGAGTTCTATACATTAATGGGAGATATCACACAAGAAATGTTAGAAGGAAATGTTCTAGATGCTGATTCTATTATAAAGGTTAGTTTCCATGGCAACTTAACAAGAACACAATTTTGACATAGTAAAAATTTTAAAATTTACAAAGGAGTATGAAAAAGTTCAAAGTTATTTTTTTAGATAAGAAAGGTTTTATGGCACAGATAACAGATTAGGGGTGTTGGAGATGCCAGTATGCTTTAATCATAAATAGTCACATGGTTCATTTTACATTGTATGCTAAAAAGGGACATCACTTGTGTAAGAATAAAGTTTAACTACTTCATACTGAGTAGCCTCCCTTTGATTTTTAAACTACTTTCCTAACTTTTCTATATACATGTAATTCCTCCCTTCCATATTTCAGAGAATATATTGTTTAGAAGTTTTACTGTTTCATTTGGAGTAACCTCCCTTTGACTTATATTAACTCATTGCCCATTTTATCTATATAAAACTTTTTCCCATATTTCAGAGTATATATTGTATTGCACCATTTCCTCTACCACAATTAACAGAGTTACGAGAGAAGTATACCTACAATATAAGACCATTTACACCATCAACAAAGAAAGCCACATGGCCTGAAGGTACCACGTTACCTAGTGATGAAGATGATATTGAGGACGAAGATTTGGAGAATATTACATGTTTTACTGGTTTTATACCAACTAATGTCACCTCTAAACATCATAAAGGTAAAGTGAAACATTTAGCTGATCTAAAGAAATCGGCACAGAGCACCACAAGTAAACACTACATATTTGGAAAAACTCTGATCAGTGCTTCACCTTTGGTTTTTTGTCAAATAGAAGTAAATAAAGACAAGGAAAAAATTGGATAGGAAAAATGTTATAAATATTTTGCCAATGATACAGAACTCTCATTAGTAACACCTCATTCATGTGAGTTGATAAATGATTATCAATAACCATTGTCCTACAATTATCTCTTTCTTCATGTGACAAATGTTTATCTATGATACATCAATAAATCAATTAATCAATCAAACTAACAAATCCTGATTTATTTTTCATTTGCTTTTTGCCACCCTACAAACTAGGATAGGCAGCAGGTGGCTCATCTGATCTCCTAGAGGTCTGATTACCTGTTTAGAGGATCATTGTTCACAAGGTTGTATGCTTTTATATCAGCCTTTATATACTCTCACCATGTCTTTCAGGACACCCTTGTATAATATGATAATTTTATATTCAGGATTAGAAGGAGATCAGAGGACTGGTAGTTTACCTGATATCTCCTCACTAGGACCAGGAGCCTATGGTCTAGGACCAGCTGATGGGTCTGGTATCAATAATGTACCAGCTTACATGGAGAGGATGACAACTGATATTAGTGCATTGAAGAAACAATATACTAAACTAAGACAACGACAAAATCAAGCTCATATTATTCTTTCTTGTGAGTATTTATTTTATGCACTTATTTAATCTTAATAAAAAATTTTGATTTGAATGAAACAGTTTGTATTTTTCAATTTATGTCAATTAACATAAGTTAGTTATATATGAGCGCACAAGTACAAGTATTATTCAAATTGGATTATAACATATACCGATTGGGCCTAGTATTTACTCACCTACAGCCATCAAAGGTATAAAATATGGGTGACATTTTCAGTACTACTACTGATTTCAGTATTTGTTTTAAGAATAGATTAAGCAATCTCATTTATATGAAATCAGTCGTTTATTAAATTTTGAAAGAAGGCTTTTAGTATTTTCAAAACTTTCAGCTTCCACCCATGAATAAAACCGTTGTTTCCTTAAGTAAGAAACTTTATCCTATTAGCTCAGACTTGGGGGACCAGGAGGCAGACTTGGAAGTTATTAATATTAGTTATAAGAATTTTTTTTAATATTGAGCTAAAATGAATTAGTGTACAAAAAAAGCTGAAACAATAATCAAACATCTGCTATTTATATTTCAGCTGCATCTGCTAAACAACAAGTCAGTAAAGCCAAAGCTATGATGCCTCATATAGAATCACCTATAGCAATGAATCATTTGTTTCTTAGTAAACAAGACTTTAAAGGTCGTAATAGATTTGTTGCTGAAGGTCCAAGAATTTCCAATATGTATCCATGGTTACAGCCTAAAGCATTGACTAAACAACATAAACATCTCAAGTCAAAATCTAAACAGGTTAGTAAACAAAATATTTCTAGTTTTTTAACAGCATATCATTATAATGATGATAATGAATTGTATGTCAAAATTATTTCCAATCATTTTAATGTGGACCATATTAAAATTTGATATGTAATAGTTTACTGAGCTATTCACCATAAATAGAGACTTTAACCTATTTACTTACTTACTTACTTACTTATTGAATAAGATTTTGGTTAGCCATTCTCTAATATTTTTGCAATTATCAATTACTAGACTTAAATGTAATTGATAATTGTCTTATATATAATGATCATTGTTCATCACTGTTTAGAGACTCTAAATCATTTGCCCAAGATTTTAGAAAGTTTAAATTTCATGTACGTTTACATTTTGTTAATTATGGTGGACACACGGGTTCTCGCACCTCTAAGGACTCAATGAACCATTTCTAATTAATGCAACAATACTTTCAGAAAAATACATTAAAAACGAACCTCTTAATCTATATTCCATTTGTTTATCATATACTTGTTGATATTTTATATTTAAAACAAATCCAAATTCTTCCAAAAAAAACACGACCATTTTCTGAAAACTGTCATGGCGGCTAAAAATAGATGACCTAATTTCGCACTTCTACCGTATTTGGCTCTTTGTGACGTCATAATTAGCTGCCACATGACTGTCACGTGACTTTATGAGCAAGGGCTACCTGCCATGTGCTTTTTTTATTATAACATACTTTTAAACAATGTTTAATGGATTGTACTGACAGAGCAGAAAAAGGTAATAAGGATTTACTGAAAAATATTCACCATCACAAAATTTTCATTCTAAAAACCTGTTTCTTGCGCATTATTCTCGTTTGACAGTTGTAGTTGCGTTGATTGTTTTCTTGACATTGTGCACACGAATTGATGACGTCATACGCAATAAAATAGCAAAGTAAACAACTTTTTTATGAAAGGACCGAAATCAGGTGAGGAACGAGATCAGGTGTTTGTACGATATATTTCTATGCCTAAAAAATTAGTGCATATAATTTAAACTTGCAGCTTGTTTGCACTTTTACTGTACATAGTGTCTATAGGTCAGTTTTAGAGAAAAGATATGTAATTTTGGTAATCTTGATTTTTCAGTCAAGAGTTCAGAACGAACCAAATAGACCACAGTCCAATCAAAGTAAAAACACTAAACCTGTAGTTGAGAGTTCTACTACAGTCAATACTGAAGTTGAAATCCACAATGAATGCACTGATAATTCCAAGGTTGGTGCAGAACTCTATGAGGTAAAGAATGGTGAAGAAAAAGAAGTTAATAACTCTTCAGAAGTTAAACATGAAGAAACTGGTGCTAAACAAAACAACATGGAAAACAGAGACAGTGATAATGATGAAAATGATGATGTTCATCATAGTCATGATGACTCTAATGGTGATAATGTCCTAGATAATGTGCTAGATACTGACCCTGAATCTAGACATATTTCTTATATTAGACATTCTCCTCACAGAGATTCTGGTGTTGGTAATTCATTGTGTTCCTCTGGCCTATCGTGTTCATCCAATGAAAATTCTCCTCAGCATTTTAACTACTCACCATCTCGTGATACAAGTGTTTCTAAGAAATCCGAGCTTTCTGACAATGTTGAAGTCGAGGCTAATGATAGTAAGTCTATAATGAAACAGAAAATGTCTGAACATCTCTGTGATGTTTTTGGTGCCACTACTAGTGCAATGAATGACATAGTTGAGAGTATAGAGGACTCTAAACTTGAAGATCATGAGGTTGATAGTAACTGTGATAAGGTGAAGGAAAGTGGTGATACTAAGACTAATGTTAATGATGATGATTGTGACAATAATGATGAACAAAGTGATGCTAGTTGTTGGGGTGATAATGCAAACATGGAAGGTAATTCTTCAATGAGCAGCAGACATAATAAAGCTGAAAATAACAGTAATGAAAATGACAAAGATTCTGATAAGAAGTGTGCACATGATGAAAGTATGAAACAAAATGAAAATAGTGATAAACTTGAAAATCCGTACACTCAATCAGAGAAATCTACAAAAGACATTAGCAAATTATTAGATAGTAAGTATACTTGCAAGAGTAAAGTCATACAAGAAGCAGACGGAATTTATGTGTCCAGGAAATCGGATAAAAAGAGGATGTCAAGTTCCGATTCACACACTGGCAAAACAGCTCACCTTTCAGACAGTTCTAACACTACTGTAGTGTCAAATGATGACAATGAAACATTTTCTGAAGTGTTCACTACAGGAACCAGCGCGAGTCAAGCATCTTTTCAACAGTATTATATCAATAAAAGAAATCTAAGTTCAGAATCTCCTCATCATGCTCTGGAATCTCAATGTAAAAAGACTCAGATGCCAAAGAAACTATTTAATCCATTCCCGGTCAAACATATAAATCAGAATAGGGCAAGGACTGGGATCAAACTTGGTCTATACAAGCCATCAACGCTACAAGAATTTGAGAAAAGTCTAACTAAGAATCAACCTGTTTGGGGAAAGTAAACATTCTTGAGTGAATTAAAGTTTTAAGAAGAAAATAGTTTTGTTTGATCGAAGGATTCTATAAATATGTTGATGTATATAGTGAATGTAGGCTTGTATGACTTAATTGTGGGAAACATTGAAAGGTTAAAAAGCTGGCAATGATACAGGGCTCAATTTGCCAAAAAAATATTTAGAATTAAACAATGTATATTTTAGTAGCTCAAACAAAATTTTAGCATTTTTTCTGATCTTTTGGTGTTGGTCAAAAAATTGTCTTTCCTCTTTATGTAAATTCTATCATTACATTATTTATTAATCATATGTTGATGGGAATCACTAGAATAGTTAAACCCAATTATGTATACTTTATTTGCACTAACCGCATTGTCTGCATGTTTATGGTTAAAGCAGACTACTGAAATTGCCGTAGCAATTATCACTTTAATTGCGCATGCCTGGCCTAATGTAATCATCCACAGCAGACTGAAATGAAAATTTGCTACAGTCTGCTCTTTACATGGGTAACCCTTTTAAAAAAACAACTTAACATAAAATGTGTTACACAAATGTATGTTTTTACATTGTTTAAGCTAACACAATATGTTGATATGTGTGAGTTATCTTTCTTGAGAGATGTAAATCCAAGTTATTATAGAAAAAAATTGAACTGGCACTCATTTATTTTCTATTTGAAATTGTAACAAAATTGTGTATACACCTGGCTTAAATGAAATGACCATGATTTACATAGTGGGCACAGTTTTAGTTCTAAATTAACCTGCATAAACTTTCGAATATTCTATTCATTGAGAGCCAGTTCAATATTGTTTTACTATGATTATGAAGCATAATTTTCCATCCTCTTTTATTTATTATTTACATTGTTTTCATCCATCTTATTATTCCATATAAATTTACTTTGTGCAATATTACAAAGAGATTGGTTTTCAGGGATATTTCTGAGTCCAAGTTAATTTACTTCAATGTACATTTGGTTTCATCTCTGATGCTGAGAACGAATTTCATTTATAATCTAACGTACAACACATGTTAAAATCATATCATAAAATCACAGAACCAGTTACCTTCAAAGATTTTTATCATCTCAATTTCCTGATAAATGTTTTGAATTAAAAACATTGAGAAAGAATTTTTTTTCAATGAATACATACATGCATGATGATTTTTTAGAATACTTGTTTCATTACATCAGGAATGGTATTGAATATAAAATCAAAGCATCCAATTCTGATATTATGCCACGTCTTATTTATTGAATAATGTTCAGCTTTTATTGGCAATATCAGTTTTGCAAACTCTTTATCACTCATATTTATACAAAGTCCCATTATTACCGTAACTGCATAGATTCGCCAATCAGTGTCTCTATGTAGATTAGACACACTCACTCTCCATAAACAGATATCCTGTAGAACGTTGTCAGACAGGCTCTCTACTTTCTCCGTGGAAGGTCACGTCGAGATGAACTTTGTGTCGACCAATCAATGCGTAGCTTTCATCTAGACGAAAACACTATTAAACACATTTTGATTTCGTAATTTCTATTTTTAGACCAAGGTTTGCATGCTTATTTAACAGCAGTATTATTCACAGTCTGCAATTAGGCGGCTCATTTCAAATTGCGTGATGTAGGCGATGTAAACAAGTTACATATCATAACAATTTTGTCATGAATATTATGATGAGAAACGGTCACCTGAACGTGACTTTCGTTTGGAAAAGGCCAGATCTAAATTAGTGAGTATGGGAGTGTAAAATTTTAGATCGGGTTTTTATCAGATTTAGACACACTGTATCTCTGTGTGAGAGTTCTCTAATTGGATTGAATATTAAATTGTTTTGGTTTATTAACAAACATATGTTATCTGTTCATACAAAAATGATATTATTTTTTCATCATGTAAGAAATCAATGGATCTAATTACGCAATTTGTTACACTGTTTGTTTTTACATTCCCTTATATTTACATTCTATTACTTTGTGTTTGTTTATGACTATATCATTTACTGTTTTCGCTATGTTACAAGTGATGTTTTTTATATTGGTGAATCATAGGACATTGTTATGAACATCTGTCACCAGTTTTATAAAATATAATGAATTCAATCTCTTTTATATCTGATGTTCTAGCTAGGTGTGTGACGATCATAATTACGCCAAAGTGGTATAATTTTCAAGCACCGTTTGCTACTTGCATTTAATTTTGGTTATGGACTACACAAGAAGATTGAGAGATGAATGCTACTTGACAGAATTGATGGTTGAGTACCAATTACCTGCGGGCCAAGATATTACCTGTGAAGTTGATAAGGGGGCCAAAAATTTCAATTACATTAAATATGTGTTCTATATATATTGCAGCTGTATGGTGGAGAAAGACCTTTATTTTACCTATGTTAACTTGTAAAAAACATGTTTAACATTCCACATGTTTCAACCAAGCCAAAGACCTTGTACAATTTTTATAATCTTTATGTTTCCTATGTCTAGTTAAGTTTTTAGTTCTTCATTTATTATATCCTGATATTCTATGAAGGTCTCTGTCTCATTTTTTTGTTCTGAATTTATCTCTTTATGCTTTTGTTATATTTCTAGATTTTATATTGTTTTTATATGAGTTTTCTATTGTTTTTTTCTTTGTGTTATTTTTTGTATATTTCTTTGTTTGTTTACTTTTTCTAGTGATCATTTATTACAAGAAGTAGGTGGTTATCAAGCTTACAATATTTCAGTTTGGGACCATGCATGAGAAATGGCTGGCATTTTTGTGTTTTACTATGTGCATTTAGTAAACACTTGATAAATAAGTGTTCATTTACATTTTACTGAAATCCATTTATAATATATAATATAATATATAATAAGTGCAATCTAAATGATATTATATACAATATTAAAGTTTATTTATTAATTGTTAATGCTTACACAATGTCATTGATATTACACAATGTAGCATTTAGAACTTTCATTGTTAGACTTGTACCAAAAAATTGGTTTTTTTTCTGATTCTATGTCATGTCTATTTATCAACATTCCATATATCTCCATTATTTTATTATGCTGTAGTTTTTTTTCTTTAAATATTTTAAAGGATGTGTTACTCAATTGTTTGTAAGTGAAAATTTAGTGTTAAAAGATACATAACTGAATTGGTGGTAAGTGAAAATTAATTGTTTAAAGATGCATAACTCAATTGAAAGTGATTGTTAAAAATGCATTTGTCTGTTGATGATTAGTGAAATTTATTGTTTAAAGATGTATAACTCAAGTGTGTATGAGTGAAAATTTATTGTTTAAAGATACATAATTCAGTTGAAAACTAGTGATATTTATTGTTAAAAGATGCATAACTCAATTGATGATGAGTGAATATTTATTGTTAAAAGATGCATAACTCAATTGATGATGAGTGAAATTTATTGTTTAAAGATGAATAACTCAATTGATGATGTATGAAATTTATTGTTTAAAGATGCATAACTTAATTGATGATGAGTGAAATTTATTGTTTAAAGATGAATAAGTCGATTTATGATGAGTGAAATTTATTGTTTAAAGATGTATAACTCAAGTGTGTATGAGTGAAAATTTATTGTTTAAAGATACATAACTCAGTTGAAAACAAGTGATATTTATTGTTAAAAGATGCATAACTTAATTTGATGATGAGTGAAAATTTATTGTTAAAAGATGTATAACTCAATTTATGATGACAATAATTTATTGTTAAAAGTTGCATGACACAAGTGATTATGACAAAAACTTCTTGTTTAAAGATGTATTACTCAATTGATTGTGAGTGAAAACTTATTGTTTAAAGATGTTAACTCAATTGTTGATGTGTGAAATTTATTGTTTTAAGGTGTATAACTAAATTGATGATGAATGAAATTTATTGTTAAGAAAATGCATAACTCAAGTGAAATTTGATGCATAATTTAATTGAAATTATTGTTTTAAAACACTTGTGAAATTTATTGTTTACATTATGTATATAAACTGCATTTTTGTGTTGATTGTTAATATATAAAATCTATGTAGGTGAAATATTGGGTCCATGTATTTAAATGGTATCTGTAGATCTGGTTAAGTTTTTGTTTTGAACTCAATAAAACTATGAAATAATAGATGAATTGTTATTTCTTAATATTTACAACACACTAGTACCACACATTAGTGGAATCTGTAGATGTTATTTGGTCTTCCTGGAAGATTGAATTTACCCAAATATGTAGCCTCCTTTAATAAAGTTGTTATTTTCTTTCTTTATTCATATCCTCATCATCCTCATCATCATTTGGTTGGTTGAGTTTCTGAACATTGTTTATATAAGCCATTCATGTACTGGTTTTTTTTGTTGATGTTACTTTATTCCTTTGATGGTCCTCTTGGTAGATTGAATTTACCCAAATTTGTAGCCTCCTTTAATGAAGTCATTATTATTATTTTCTTTTTTATCATTTAAGTATTATCATTTTCATCATTATCAACATCACCATCATCATCATTTAACTGTGGTGGGTTTCTTTACATTACATGAGGCATTAATGTATTGTTTTATTTGTCATAGTGATATGGTTTGTATACATGGTTTGTATACTTACAAATTATATGTAATATATAAAACAATCATAATTAGAAAACAACATATACGTAGCCGGAAAGTGCTTATCTTGTCACTTGTGGCACAGACATGCCTGCTGATTTAAATACTCCCTAGAACTTCTGTACTCACAATGTAAAAATATCAATACTCATATTTATGTATAGGAATTATCAAACTGACATTGAGTATTTAACACAGCAGGGTTTATGTATGCACTGCAGACAGTTAAACAAAATTAAAAAATACAAGTACATTTGTAGTTAAAGTTTCCACCTTTGTTTGTCTTGTAAGCAGTCTTACTTTTTAGTTTATCCGATTGCTAAGTGAATGAATTGTTTGTTTGTTTCATGTATATTGTTATACTGCACAGATTTAACGATAGGCTCTAGAAACATAGATGTTTTAAGTGTTTATTAGATTTCGCTGTTGTAGACATCTTATCAATGAGATTGTATTGTCTATAATTAGATGTCTAGTCTGATCATTGCTTTGTTTTGTTTCAGAAGAAATTGCTAGTTTAGGAATTTCGAGACTTTGAAAATTAAATTTTCCTATTTTAAAGCTGATGAAATCTTGAAATTAATAAACTTCAGGATAGGAAAATTTAGAATTTTCGCATACAAAAGTCTAATTTAGAAAACAAGTAATGTCTTTGTTTTCAATTTTGTTTATCAAAGACTTCTCTAGTTTTCTTTTGTTAACAAAAGAGAAACACAAAAGCATAAGGGAACTAAGTCCATTATGACTGGTAAATTGAATATCTACTCTAAAATGTTACTATCTTTTGCTTGTTAAGCATTTTTTATCCAGGATAGTGTCTTGGATAAAGGTATGGTTGGAAGTATGAATCCACGAATATATCGGTTCATTTTCTGGTTGTGCACAAGATGAGTTGTCCACAGGTTGAGTTGTCACTACTTATGGTTGAGTTGTCTTAACTTATGGCTGGGTTGAGTTGTCTTCATGTTTAGTTGTATTTATCTCTTTAAGTTAATTTTGTTGTATTAAGTTCCACAAATATAGTTTGCTGTCACTAAATACTGTAAATAATTTTCAGACTGGTGTAAAACAAAGTAATGTAAACAAGGTAGTAAGTGTTATTGATATAGTGTAGTTTGTAATATAGTGTAATGTACTGTTAAATAGCATGACATACTTGGTGACCCTGGTTGGTGTCAGAGTTGTTTCCCAAATTAAGCCTTTTACCCAATTTTATTTACTTGTTTCTAATTCAAGGTAAATAAAACCACAAAACATGCAATAGATGCAACTTCAATGATTTGTAAGGAACAGAGCCAATGACCAACAAATATAGAATAATGATGAGGCAATAGATTTTTCAAATGATAACATTGAACTCTTAAAATAGTTAAAAATATATAAAAACAATTTGAAAAAAAAAATCTTGTTGAAATTGTCTGTCATAAACTTTAGTATCATCTGGCTGTTACCTGGTTTGAAGCCGTATACTTGTGCTAATTACATGTACCACAGAAAATTAATTATCTTGAACAGCAATCTTTTGTATGCTAGTTCCTGAAGCAATATACAATATACATAACTCTGCAGGAAATACAAAAATCAATATTGCTTTGAATTCTCTCATTGTTTTCAAAAACAACAATAAAACAGGTGATTAAAATGTCAACATTGTTTTCAATTCATCCCTGCTAGATAGCATAGAAAGTATTTCTATGTAACAAAACAAGAATCCATTGACAAATCAATGGCTAATGAATAATAAAATCTATCAGAAGAAAAACAATGCAAAATGTTCACGACCTGTCATAGTAAAATCAAAACAAGTTTATTTTTGTGTCTAGCATAAGAGTTTACCAGCATATATGTTCTGTCTGGGAACTAGAATTTACTGGATTTATGATTCACTGAAAGGTTTTAATTATTATTTATAATGCTTAATATCTATATTAGTTCAAGTACGGTACAATCTCTGTAAACAGTGCAAGAGCAGGTAATTTTAGATTGGGTTTTAAACAAAAACATTTATATACTAATTTATTTTAGTTCGATTGTGAAACAAGTTCTTACAACTTATATTAATCATTTTCAAGTCTGCTTCCTGGTTCCCCAGTACTGAGCAAGTAAGATAAAACTTCTTGTTCAATTAAACAACTGGGTAGATTTTGAATTGAATTCAAAGCAACCCAGAGCTGGCTATCTATTATTTACCAGTTCAACATCATAGCCACTCAACCAGACCAGTTTTAAACAGATTAAGTACAGTGGAACTACTTCATGAAAAGACCACCTATATTATTAACCTTACCTCAAAAATCAAAGATTGTCTGAAGTTGGTCAATTTTAGTTATTTCACACATTGTATTTAATAAGTCAATCAAATCAATGATTTAAGTCTTGGGTTTTTATTTTTCAACTGCTGCAGGCATCCTACAAACTGAAGTAGTCAGTCAGCGGCTAGATCATCTTTCATTTGATTCTCATGAGACCCTCTTTAAAGGATCAGCAATTTAATTAATCATTAAAAATTGTCTACGTGTGAAATGTCCCTACCTTATTCACAAAATATAGATTCTAAGTAATAGCCGTTATCTATTTCATCATTATTAAAGTCAGCTAGAAGCAGACGTAAAAAATTGATTTTTTCTGTACTTCTGCACTGGTACTTAGTTGTTTATTTTGTTGTTGGTTTAAATACGACAATATTTGCTTTGTTAATGTAATAAGCTGCATTTTTTGTTGTCAAGGTTGAAGCAGACGTGTTTCCATGTAATCTCTGAATAATCTCTATCTCCTGGAATAATCTCTCGCTCTCTCAGTGTCTCTGTTCTCTGTCTCTTAGACGAGAACTTCTATTAGTTTGTCTCTGTTCTATTTATTTCTGTGACTGGAAGTTCTGATAGTTTGCTGTTCGAATACAATACTATATGAAAACATCCAATATTCCCTGTGGGACAAAAATGTGTATATTTATAAATATATATCTATAGTAAGGTCGCAAAGGTGTCATTTACGAGTGTTGGAAATTTCCTTGACTTGGTGGATTAGTGTTTGAAGAGGATATTTTTGTAGAATCTTTCAATAGGTATATATTTGTATTATTTATTTCTGAAAACAGTTCTGTGTAATTTCAAACTTGTTCATCGTAAATTAACTTCAATTAATTATTGCCTAATGCAGTAAAATTGATATTTGCCTCATGTCTTGCAATTACTGTAATTTCTTTCTATTGCCACGCATATTTAATGATCAAGGCACTAGCAAAAATTTTGAGTGTAGGATTTTCGGCATAATTATTTTAGTGGCTGCACTCTTTAAAGAATGATTCTTTTGGTGGATCTCCTTTGGAAAAAAATACCAGTATACCTGCCCCTTAAGTTGGAGTTAAAATGATATTAGTATTTTGTAATTATTTTGATATAACTTTGTGGTTTTTTTTTTAATAAATATGGCCATGGTTTGATATGCGCACCTGCAATTATGTTTGCAATTAGTTCTACAATTCTATGGTGACTTGGATACTAAAGCCCATTGTTAGATCCCAAAACGATAACCTGGAAAAAATCATGATCCTAATGGATTGAACTCATGAGTTTCTAGCCCTATGTGGGCACTGCCATAAAAGCTAGATTTAAAGCAAGGGCGTCCAAATACTCTGTTACTGTTAGTATCAATAAAGCCAAATCCCTTCATGTGTCATTATTCTGCCACTTACTGCTTCTAACATAACACAGAATTCTCAAACCTTTCTCTTGTGTTATTGAAGCCAGGTGGCATTTCGTTGATGTATCATGAAAGATATTTATTAGCTTAGCTAATCACTTGAATAATTGATATGAGGAAATGGTTTTGTTGTCTATCAATGAGGTTGGAAATAAGAGTACACAAGCGATACAGTGAAGACTGAATTGTCCTCTAGGCATACATAGTGAGTTGGCCAAAATTCTTTTTGTTGACCTTAATAGTATCAAATTTAGAAAGTTTTAAAAATATTTGCATCTATCTTGTAAAAAACTTTACAAACCAAATCTTTTTCATGCAAAAAACATATTTGATTTCATCTAGTCCATTTTCATGAATGAATGAATAGGTCACTGGAACACCAGTCAGATCATATAAATTGAAAATGGTGTTATGTTACATTTCCAAACAACTTCAGGAAAACAGTAAGATAGATCTATCTTGCTGCTGTGGTTTTCATCTTACTGCTAACAGGAATAACAGGAAGATTGATCATACTGTTGCAATGTTATCTCCTTGCTTTCCTGTTAACTCCTTTTTCATGGCACATTTAAATATTTTGTATATTTAATTTGTCTCCCTTGTCCATTTAAACTAAGTTTGACGCCATGTCAACATGTTTTGTTTATTTTAGGGTGTCCAGCACACCTAATGTAGCTTTCTTGGATCCTAGTATATAACCAGTAATAACCAACCCTTCCACAAGGCCGGAAACTTCTCCATATACCTTATGAATGGAGGAAAATTGACATAATTGTCAAATTTTCGTGAAAGGGTATAATATCCTGGAAGGGATTCAAACTGTTACCCCCATCGGGGACACTAGATTTGAAATCCTGATACGCTAGCAACTGCGCTACCGACTCGAGTTCTCTCCCTTGTCCAATTCAACATACAGCCCCTTCCCTTTTTATTTTCCTGTTCTGAAACTGTACCATAATGATTGCATGTTTTGGATTTTGAGGTTTCAGAAATATTCAGCTGAAAATTTGAAGTGTTAAAATTCATTATTCAACAATTTGTTGGTTTTTTGGCCATCAAATGTTATTTCATACAGTGCTGGTTTCTTTAAAGATGCAATTCATCAAGAATGAGCAATTCAAATAGTTTCCATTTTGAAATTAAAATGTCTGTAAATAACACACATTGCCATAAACATTATTGTTCTCAGAATAGTTTTTATTCTCTAGGGGAATAATTTGTTGAATAATTGAATAAAGAGAAATCAAAGTATTGCGATGGTGAGAACATGGGGAAAATTTAGATACTTTTTACTCTTGATGTTGAACATATTGCGGTATACCAGACTTTCAAAAGGAATATTATATATCATTTACGAATTTTATATCTGTCTGGTTATTACAACGCATGCAATGTTGTTATTGAAGAAGTGTTTATAATCATAAATTTTATTTCCTTTTGAATTGATTACAAAACATACAACAGACTGAAAAATGCGATGTTGGAATATTTGATAACTTTTACTATTGTTGTCGACAGTTTTATTCATTGTTTCATGTACCAGAATATACGTTGCTTTTGAAGTTTCACACTCATGTATATTTTCTACTCAAATTTCATTGGTAACTTTTAATTTTCGTATTTTCGTATTTTTTGCTATTGTGTGTTGAGATTAATGGACTAGCGCCCTCTTCAGGCTTTGAGGTAATAAAAACCTTACAAGTAATGAATATTTATGAAAATTGATGACAAAATTATTCAGTTATTCTGAGTTACATGGAATTAACTGAGAATAACAAAGTTAGCGATATGAACATATTCTCTTCTCATAAATTCCAATTGTCCCAGGAGTGTTTGGTAACTTGATGCTTCATGTCGGTAGTTGATTTACTGATTAAAAATCAACACATTAAAAGCTCAAGTTTTGTGTATCTCCCTCAGAAGTTCCTTGGTTTCTGGTTAACACGGTTCTCCCACAAAACAACTTAAATTCCTTAAAAGGCTGTTTTGAATTACAGATTGTGTTAACACCATTACATGTTACAAAATTAACACAAACTTGAATAATCGTGTTTTGTGTCATGATCAACTGATATCTTGCTCTGAACTCAGATGGTTTTTGTTAAAGACAGACCTCAAAGCTTCTGGGTGAATAAAATTAAGAAAACTAGAATATTCAGTGTATGCATTGCTGCTAACTGGATTTGGAAAGTTTGGCATCTTAGCCCAGTTACAATTCTGATTAAGGAAGATTTCAGTTCATTGCAAATGAAAACATGAGGGTCCTGAGGACCCTGATTTGCTTACCTGAAAACTAGACTCTAGGGACATGTGACACAAAATCTTTTTATACTTTCTAATTTTGCTGTATAAAAAATGTGACACATGGAGTGGGGCCAAATTTGGTAAACTGTAGACTTTTTGTTTTTTGTCAGAGATTTTTGAGGTCAGACATACGCATGCTCTAACACATGCATGAAATCGGATTAGTCCCCCACAATAGCTCATCTTAAGCGCAGTTTGGTCAGAGTCAAAGCTCAAATGTATATGAGGCTAAGGAAGCATTCAGCTGATGACAGTTGACTGAATTTATCCAGTCATCTTTTATTTATAAGATGTGTCAAGATGACATTGTAAATTGATATTGATGAGAAGAAAGACAATTTTCTACTACATTTTTCCAGCATTCATCACATTTACAATTCTTTCATTCATCAAATTATAGTCCATTTATCTGAGTTTCTACGGCTGAAGGAAGTGTCAATAGAGCTTACGAGACGCATGACACCTAGGTGACTGACTTGTTCATTGATTGTCCTTTATAAAGACATTGTTGGTATTGATTTCAGTCAGCTTTATTGTCTGCAATGCCAGTAATTTTAAACTTGTCTTTGTAGGTTAAGAATTGCGTTTTTTGTCGATTTTCATTGCTAGCTCAGTTGGTAGCACGCAAGTCTACTGATCGAGGGGTCGTGGGTTTGATTCCCAGGCAGGGCATACTTTCGTGGAGCTTGGTCATGAAATTATTTCTTCAGCCATTCTCCCTCCTACCAATGATTTTTATTATGTAGGGCAGTTGTCAGTCACTGATGAAAGTATGCACTTAGTAGTTGGTTAACAGCTAAATCCAGAGATTTAGCCTTTCCAGGAGGAGTGAGTAGGTTGACTGACCGCCTTTTATGACCTATAAAATGTGTTGCAATGGCGTAAAACCCAACAAAAAAAAAAATCTTTGTTGGTTAAGAGTAGTGTTTTTGTCACTTTCCATTAACAAAAAACAACTGCTTTTTTAGTAAAAAAAAACAAGATTAATATGGATACAGAAATAGTTGATGACGAAAAACACTGGAGGAAAAAAACTTTTAATCTAAATCCTTTTTCCAGACATGTTTTCTTCACTAACTGAAACCAGCTTACCAAACTAAAGTATAAATTTTTGTGACATTTTGAGATGAAGATTATAATAAAGTAATACAGGATAAACCATAGACTCATCAATATGATGATCAGCTAACAGTAAAGACTTGTATCAGACAAAATTACGTCCACTGAGGATAGCTAGGAAAATTGTACTATGAAGTAACTGAACAAATTCACACCCATTTGAAAGCCTCTGAATGCTTTCTTGGTCCCATTTTTGGTATTCTGAACACATAAAAAAATTGTTTGAAACCAAAACCCTTGTGAAATTAGAATGTTTGAATCTGTCCTAATGGTATTTTAATATCTCAGGTGACATTGTATTACTTGTATATTTATTGTAACCATTGCCATAATGAAAAAGCTTGTATCTCTTTCTAAAAATACCTGAAAAAAGCCTCCTGAAAAAGTTAAAGTTGACCAATTTGAATAAAATTTCAACATGTATCCAAAAGGCCTGGCCAACCGAGTTGCCCCAATAAATAAATAATTGTTGATATTATTATTGTTGTTTTTATTATTACCATTATTATCATTGTTTTTGTTATTATTATTATTTTTATTATTATCATCATTATCATTGTCATCGTCATCATCATTCCAACATCATCACCATAATCATCACCTTCCTCACCACCACCATCATCATCATCATCATTATTAATATTACTACTATTATTATGCCGCTTTGTGTACTAAATATGTTAATATTTACCAGAGTTTATGCACTAATATATATGTTGCATGCGTACGTATGCACTTACTGTAGTATTAAATATTCCTAAATAGAGTCTCAGACAGCTCTACTGTGACATACTTAAAACTACATAAAACCACATTAAGTTTCTTATAGAAGAGGATTACAGTGACAACCAGTAGTAGATTGATGTTTAATATTCTTTTGAGAAAACTTTATTTTTCATTTATTACCATGGAACATTTACTATCCCCGAGGAACATGCGGAAGAAATGTCATGTTAATTAATTGAATAAAAGTATGCTAAATCCCATAGTATATTGGTATTAATCAGATTTTCTTCAAAAGCAAGCTCTGCACATTCTGTTTATCTTCAATGTTTCTGTTATATATAGCTGCCAGCTCGCCTAACCATCTTTGTTGACTTTTCACGAATATTAGAGAATGTCTATTAGCTAGGGCTGTGGCGATTATCCGAGTACTCGGATATTCGTGATCCCGACCAGAAAATCGAGTACGAATATTCGTCACGTCCGAAATCGTCGGATCGCGATCTATTCTTTGGAAAAAATGAAAGAACATTTTCAGCTTAATTACAACTGAAAACGACTGGCACTTCTAATGTAAACTAAAATTTATGTTGGCAATCTGGTATCAAAATTTCGATTGATACACATTCAAACAAAAATGTTATCACTGAAAATGCCCATAAAACGTCTGGTTTTAATAGACATGTTTGGAGTACATGGTTTTTATTGCATGAATTCTGTATGCTTTTCCATTAACAAGTGATTCGTGGTTCCATTCGCATATTGCTACACATGAATCGTGGTTTGGTTCGGATCGCTAGTTGCTCAACGATCCACAGTCCTACTATTAGCTCACCTGTGCATAAATCATGAATATTCCAGATCCATAAAAATGACAGGGAGGCAGAAAAAAGGGGTTTCTCTGCATCACAGTGTTAATATTTCAAAGTACATGTAACTGTGTCTGCTTAAGGGGGAGTAAAGGGGCATGGAGGACAGAAAATTGGGCATGGTGCAGCAGCAGCACCATGCTACTCTGCTTGAGAATTATCACCAATAATGTATTCATAATGAGGCACTGTGGAGGGATGTCTGTTATTTGATGTGCTGTTGGCCTCATCAGGATTTTATTGTCATCTTGTAGAAGTGACAATACAAAACAATGGATTAGTAAAAAAATTAAAACAAAGTGAAAATAAATAAAGAAGCATGTGGACTATTTTTGCTCTGACACATCAAAATAATCTTGGACAATATATACTTAGATATTAATCTAGTAAGTGGACATACAATGTAATTCGGTTTTCTGATAATTATGAATCTAGACTATGGACATTACTAGATAATGTCCTTAGAATGAAGTCTCTTAGAATTTCCAGGAAATGCCTGTTGCGTCTGTGTAGTAAGCATGGAAACGAATGTAATTAAAAAGCTATGTACTTTAACAATGTCTTTGATGAAATATTCCTGAGAAAATGTCTTTTCCTGTATCATATTATCTGTAGAAGAAATGTATTACTATACCCCCTATTGAAAAATCTCCCCAGTTTGGTGACAGGCTTTAATGAAGCTGTCTAGCAACATTAACTAAATTATCGTCAGTCAGACAGGAGCACGCTTGTCACCAAATTATTTCACTCACAAGTTGTACATGTACTAAACAGAAGTTCTTTTTCTTATGATGCAAGGATAATCTATGTTGTTTTGTAGTGATTTGTAGGGCTCCACAAAACAAGAAATACTTTAATGAAAAGAAAAATAATTTCATAATAGAGTTTATTTGAAAATTAAGAATCACAGAAATCTCATTTTATCTGTGATTCCTGAAAGGAGGTCAGGAATCTTGTTTTTACTCCTATTTCTTGTATATTTTTTAATATGACACAATTGTAAAAAGTTAGATTATATGATATTAAAACAATTTCTATGATATTAAAGGTATATGATCAATATATAGTATACTACATGTTGTTGCTTAAAGGTATTTTATAAATACAGTACCCTCCAAAAGTTATTGGAGCAATAAAATTTTTAGAAAAAACAAATTGTGTACTCTGCAATTTTACTATGAATGTTACTCTAATTTAAGCTCATTCATGTGAAATGGTTTGATTCATATACATTGTATTGATAAACAAATGATCATGGGCAGATCCAGGATTTTTTCCTAGGGGGTTCCAAACTTTTTCTTGGGGGGAGGGTCCAAACTTTCGAACCTCAACAACATTATAGTACATGGTTTGCAGAATATACATAAGAACATATCAATAATAAAAACTACATAACCATAAGATCTATGTTAAGCACAGAGAAACCTTGCTACCTGCTACTTAAAAATGGCTTAAAGTTAAAAAGATGCACTCATGGATGGGTACATTTTGGAAATTTCAGGGGGGTTCAGGATCCACCCCTTTTCCCACTAGTTCCCCCTATGCTGATTTTTTAATTTACTGCAGCAGATTTTTGTTCCTTTTCATGGTTAAATGAGAATGGGTTAATCCTGAAATAGTTATTGTCCAAGAACTTTTGGAGTGCCCTGTATACATGATGTAATATCGAGATATTAGTACTAATAGATACAGCTGTTGTTACTGTCTCTAATGTTTAATGGTTATTTTTTGTTGTACATTTTATAGATCTAGTTCTAAAATGAATGAAATAAGTATGATGGATCGTACGGATATTAAACAAAAGGTTTGCATGAGTAAATCTGGAACAGTAAAAAAGATATAAAATATTCACTGATCAATAAGTAACTTTGATTGTGGCTTGTAATTACCATAACGGTAAACACAGCTTTATTTGGTTATCTGGCAAAATAAAATAATAAAAGTCACTAGAGACAAATTGATAAATACAGTAAAGTTCTGATATAAACACCAACATCGGTTATTGCAAAATTATGTGATTTTTGATGATTTTTTAGTCCCAAATGCATAATCTAAGATGGTGAGGTCCTTAGTTTATGATAATTCTCAGTTTTTAAGACCATCAATTTGACGGTCCTAATAATGGAACTTTATTGTAACATTCCTGTTCCTACATATTATTCAAGAATAAGGTTGACCTTTGGCCTTTTTCATGTCTTAAAGTTGAGTTTCCAAATTGTGTCAAAATAGTCGAAGCCTTATAAAAGAAGTATGCATCCTTAGTAGTATGATGATTTTCATGAAATGTCATATTTTCTGACAGGTAATGTTCTTTTAACTGTTTTTTTGAGGGGTTTAAGGAAATACTTATACATTCAATTGGTATTAAAGATGAAGACATGCTTGTCTATTTTGATGTTTAAAGTGTTTTGATTATGATGATGATGTTGATGATGATGATGATTTAGGTGTGTAATAAGAGTTATTAGACCCTACCAATACTAGATGAGATACCCTATAGCATAATCATATAAAATAGTCTGCATCATGAAAGGTCGTTTATGATAACAAAAATTTCAAAGTAATTTCTACTGCCTACTGGGCCTGTAAGTGGTTCAAATCTAACCAAAATGTTCCCCTTAAGTTTTATAACAGATATTAAATGGCAGTCAGACTCATTAAAAATATCATTTTAGGGTTCACTTTTCATTAAACCATGTAAGACATTTACTCGTAAATATTATTGTTAAATGTCTTTCAACTGTCTGTGGCACATAAACCAACCCTGCTGATTTAAATTCTTCATTCATTTTGCATACTGGTAATTATAAGTTCTTTTTTCTTACTAACTGACTCACGCCTGCTTGATCAATTTGAGAACATAGAAAGCTTTTTCTATGGACGTGAATATACATAGATATTTTCCCTTTCAATTAGATGTAAATCAAGCTAAATCTGTTTAAAAGTGAAAATTATAAAGCATGTAAATGCATTTATCTTATCAACGATGAGCAATAAACTTAATGTTTTTGATATCAAAATAATATAATTATGCCGTACAATGTATAAGCATGAAAATGCAAATATGTTATAAAAAATCTACTCAATAGCCATTAAATAATATCTCTTGGATTTGCATTTCATATTTATAGATTAATAAACTTCAATCATGCATGAATAGATGATTTAATCAACTGAGTAATATTTGCGTTTCATTTATAGATGGATGATTTGAAGACTGGTTATAACAAGTTATAAATTATATACCTTCGGTCTTGATAAACAGTTGACATTACTTTAATTGATACCCTCCATAGTATTCAATCATTTTAAAATGCTACGACATTTAATAAACTAGTGAAGCTTAAACAAATTTATGTCCATTCTCATACCCAGAGGTTATCAAGATTCTCGATCTAAGCTAGTATTGAGAATCTTGAGAGACTCTGTGTATGAGAAATGACATCTGCCTTAATTGTTATTATTTTTGGCTGCGTATCTTGATGTTTTGTTCTATTCTGGTATGTTCTGTAAAATTCTGTAAGTTTAAGTAAAAAATAACTTACATTACCAATGTCCTTGGACTCCCCCCCCCCCACTCTCTCTCTCTCTCTCTCTGCGTAATTGCCTTAGTTTAATTTTATCTCTAGCTACAGGGGCGGATCCAGGATTTTTTTCTAGGGGTGGGGGGTCCCAACTTTTTCTAGGGGGGGGGGGGGGTCTTTCAAACTTTTGAACCATAACCACATCATACACATTTTGCAGAATAATGCAACATATTAATATAACAACTACTTAACCATTAAATCTATGTTAAGCACTGAGAAAATTTGCTTCATATGCTACTTAAAAATGACTTGCTGTCAATAAATACACTAATGGAAAGGTACATTTTGGAAATTCTAGGGGGGTCTGGACCCCTTGACCCCCCCCCCCCTGCTAGATCCGCCTATGTTTAGCTGCTATACCTACGGCAATGCTTATGAAAAATGTCATTTTAAGCTGTTACAACATAGTCTCCACAATATTGTCAATTTTCTATATTTACTGTAACAGCTGACTGGATGATCATATCTGTATCCAATTGTATCAGGCTATCAGCTCTGCTCAATTTATTGTTAGAATACATTTTGTACAAGCAATCTAGTTATACGTTTGTATTTGACTTCGACATGTAGTCTATCATAGTTTTATATTTTATATTGGAAGGGATATTTTTTATTATTTCAAAAGGTAAGGATTGCTTGTTGGTGGTGTTGTTTATTTTGATATTTATATTTTATATTTATTGAATGGATTGTGGATTTTTATCTTTGTAAGAGTTTCTTTGAGCATTTTTTTCTTTTGAGATATTCAAAATATAGTTTTGTATTATTTTAATGTTTCAACATTGGGAAATGATGATGATGATGGATTATGATGATGAATAATGATGGTGATGATGATGATTAAAGTTTAAGATTGATGAAATAATGTAGATGTACTAAAAATCAAAATTGGGACTTTTAAAGTTAACATTTTAAAGTGGATTAATAGTTGTAAGGTCATCAATACATGCTTTAATTTTGTATATGAAAAAAGGATATAATATTCGTTTAAAACTTTATAGAACATATTTATGTAAGTCTTAAGCGAAATACAAGTACTGACATATTATTGTAAAGTCAGTTGATAGCACACTTGTTAGCAACCCAGTGCAATGATTGATGCTTCGATTTCAAGACAGGACCTAAATATCTTTGTGGAGTTTGGACTTGAAATATTTTCAACTACCATTCTCCTGATTACTTTTTTATAAATTTATTAGCCTTTATATGCCTTTACTTTTGGCTGCGTATCTTGATGTTTTGTTCAATTCTGGTATGTTCTGTAAAATTCTGTAAGTTTAAGTAAAAAATAACTTACTTTACCAATGTCTTTAGACCCCCCTCCCTCTCTGCATAATTGCCTTAGTTTAATTTTATCTCTAGCTATAGGGGCGGATCCAGGATTTTTTCTAGCGGGGTCTGAACTTTTTCTAGGGGGGGGTCTTTTAAACTTTTGAACCATAACCACATTATGCACATTTTGCAGAATAATGCAACATATTAATATAACAACTACTTAACCATTAAATCTATGTTTAGCACGGAGAAAAATTGATTCATGCTACTTAAAAATGACTTGCTGTCAATAAATACACTAATGGAAAGGTACATTTTGGAAATTCTAGGGGGGTCCAGACCCCTTAACTCCCCCGCTAGATCTTCCTATGAGCTATACCTACGGCAATGCGTATGAAAAATGTCATTTTAAGCTGTTACAACATAGTCTCCACAATATTGTCAATTTTCTATATTTACTGTAACAGCTGACTGGATGATCATATCTGTATCCAATTGTATCAGGCTATCAGCTCTGCTCAATTTATAGTTATAAAACATTTTGTACAAGCAATCTATCTATAAGTTTGTATTTGACTTCGACATGTAGTCTATCATAGTTTTATATTTTATATTGGAAGGGATATTTTTTATTATTTCAAAAGGTAAGGATTGCTTGTTGGTGGTGTTGTTTATTTTGATATTTATATTTTATATTTATTGAATGGATTGTGGATTTTTATCTTTGTAAGAGTTTCTTTGAGCATTTTTTTCTTTTGAGATATTCAAAATATAGTTTTGTATTATTTTAATGTTTCAACATTGGGAAATGATGATGATGATGGATTATGATGATGAATAATGATGGTGATGATGATGATTAAAGTTAAAGATTGATAAAATAATGTAGATGTACTAAAATCAAAATTTGGATTTTTAAAGTTAACATTTTAAAGTGGATTAATTGTTAGTACTGTAGTAGGGTCATCAATACATGCATTAATTTTGTATATGAAAAAAGGATATAATATTCATTTTAAACTTTATAGAACATAATTATCTAAGTCTTATGCGAAATACAAGTACTGACATATTATTGTCGAGTCAGTTGATAGCACACTTGTTAGCAACCCAGTGCAATGATTGATGCTTCGATTTCAAGACAGGGCCTAAATATCTTTGTGGAGTTTGGACTTGAAATATTTTAAACTACCATTCTCCTGATTACTTCTTTATTTAGTTACTAGCCTTTGGCTAGAGTATATGCTTTCTATAGTTTTAAATTAAAATCTTGGATGCAGAGATCTACGCTTGTTCAGGAAATCGTGAGCTAAGAACAACTGATGGCCACTATGTGACTGCAAGAATGTTGAAATGCAGCAGAAAGCACCAAACATATATATGCTAAATAAAATACTTCTAGAAATGAAGAGATTTATTCTAATTGCAAGTGTTAGAACCACTGTGGTAGATTTATTTGATTTGAGACAAGATTCAGTTTTATTAATTGACAATTTATCAAGCAATCTAGAGACAGGTATTTGCAGTGAGGTTTATTAATGAAGTTAATGGCTTATATCAAAATTGATAAAATGACACAGAAAGGAATATCAAGGTTAAAAAGGTTTTGCCACTTTTTGCATGACTAAGTTCAACTAAAATAATGGTGATTGCATCTACAAGTTACATAATTTCAAAGTTGTGTAAATTGAATGAAAAACGGTGTAAATTGAACGAAAAACACAGGAAATTTTTCGAATTAACAAAACACAGGGAAACATTTCAAAATTTATCTCATTTAAAATGAATAGATATTTTCTTTTTCGTCCATTTTACAATAAGAAACTAATAACGCACCGACTGCTTCTCTGTTATGTTGATTAAATCTATTTCAAGTCCTTTGAATATATGTTTTGTATTAATATTGCATTTGTTCAAATGTATTGCTATAAAAGAGAATTGTTCATTTAATGCAATGAATTAATGTGATATATATAGTTTATTAATATTGCCTTGTAGTTTTAGATGAATTATTGATAGTTTGCCATTTCTAAATGATCTTCAACATTTCCAAGGCTGAAAACCTCTTTGGTTCTTGTTTTGGTTATTTGTTTGTGGATTTCCTTTACAAAAGTTTAAAAATCTAAAGCCATCTCTTTCTTTGCTGTTATGGCTGTGTGGAAGATCACTGTTCTTTTACTATTGCTGTTTTTGACATGGCTGCTCACACCTTTTTTGAAATCAAAGTTATTAAACCTTTTATGTCAGGCAAAATCAATGTAGGTTGTGGTCGTAATGATTAATTGTTGGATGTTTCATGTTTTGTTTAATTAGCAAAACATCTCTATTTGTGTATTGAATTTCATAACGATCTCTAAATATTGTAATATAAGTGTTGGTAATAAATGATATAGTGAAAAAAACATGGTTGTCAGGAATTGATATTGTGGTAGTGCTTATGTATTAGCACTAATCAATTATAATGAAGCTAAATCAATTTAATTATGACTTTAAAGTTACAGTTCTAAATCATTCAGATAATGACTTTAAAGGTACAGTTTCAAATCATTCAGATAATGACTTTAAAGGGAAAGTCACAAATCATTCAGATAAAGACTTTAAAGGTACAGTTCTAAATCAATCTATTAATCATTGGTATCAAATGAAGCTAGTATATTTTCACATTAAACTGTCTGTTGCTCATACATTAACCCTGCTGATTTAAATATTCCACATATATTTTTTTGATAATCCCCATTTATAAATATAGGTATATAATTTTTACTCATCATTATTATTAGTATATTACTTAATTATTGCAGTGAGTATTTAAATCAGCAATGTCAATGTATGTGCCACTGACAGTTGAATAAAGCTTAACAGTATTTTTGTAAATATGGTATGCTCTTTTATGTTCCTTGTGACTATTGACCGGTTATAAACACATGACAAAAAAGAACTATTAAAGTGCAAATACAATTATTGTGGTATTTTATCATAGACACAATATGGCGTTTCTATCATATTAGTATAATTGACAAATACTGCAGTAAATTGACTTAATTAAGTCTGTCACAAACAGCTTTGAATCGGATGACCTTCTCAATGTCGTCTCATTACTTCAAATAATATCATTCTAACATCAATATGTTAATGTTAATATACATATCATTGGTTGGGAGGGAAAATGTCATATCTCTCTATTTAATATGGTTTAGATACAACATTTATACTCAAAACTTGCAATATAACAACATGTATCATGTATGCTGCATAATAAAATTCAATCCCCTTAATTTTATATATAATGGTATCTTTTTGCATTAAGGGTGCAAAATGTACTTCAACTGACCTTAATGAAAAGGTTTAGCACCACTTGGTGATTTTGTTATGGACAAAATTTGTTTTACCATATTAGAAATTGGGGATGGGAAATGTTATAAAAAGCTTTTAAAAGCATAAATATGTATGTTAATTTTTGTAATTTGTCTATAAATATGCAAACTAGAATTGATGTTATTATCAAGTATATTGGATTCTAGAATAAAAAACAGCTTTGCATTAAATTTTCATTCTGCATTATTGATGCTTAATTTACATACATAATTTAAATGAGCTGTATATTTTGTGTTGTTTTCTAGGATTGTTGAATACTGTTGTGTTTTGTCTTTTTCTAGGATTGTTGAATACTGATGTATATTGTTCTTTTTCTAGGATTGTTGAATATTGTTGTATAAAAGAAGAATGAGTACTGACATTGGTGCTTTACAAAGACAATATAAAACATTACAACAAAAACAACATCAAGCATGTGTTGTTTTATCAGGTAACAGAATTATTTATTGATTAGGAGCTGGGATGGCTGTGTAGTTATGACATTGGATAGCAAGCTCTGTGTTGGTTTGAATCCCAACCAAAACATATCCAGTTGTTTCCTTGAGAATGAAACTTTATCCTACTTGCTCAGTATTTGGAGACTTGGGCAGGGTATTATAAAAAATCTTACGATAATTTAGCTAAACTTAAACTTAAACTTGTTTTATTTTCTTAAACGCCTATTTCTACGTTAAAAAAACATATTCAATGGCGTTTTACAATTACAACACATTTTAAACATAGTTACAATGTATACATGATTAACTATTGAAAATATCTTTTAAATAAATGGGTTTTTCGTCTTTTTTTGAAAACATCAATAGAATTACATTGTCTCAACTCGAGAGGTAGATCATTCCAAAGCTGTGGACCTGCTGTCTGAAACCCTCTGTCATTAAATGTTTTTCTACTGTTATGAGGAACCTATACAATATAGAGCGATTTACGACGAATATGAGTTGTAAGACCTTTGATGATACGTGTCCCAGGAGGTGGAAGAACTTGATTCACAATCAAACTAACATAAAAAAGTATGAAAATAAAATTTATTGACATGTTGTTATTTTGAGATTTCTGTTGTTTTAAGCTTGGAATCAAAGTTAAGCCCAAGTTATTTTGTTATAAAAAATCTCATTATTATGTTTGTTTTAGGTATGGGACATCAAAATTCAGACTCGGTTCCAAACAGTCCTGACAGTTCCATCAAAGAGACAGATTATCTTAACAACAGCCTGTCTTTGATGACATTGTCAGTTACCATGGATACAGAGAAAGTTCCCCAGAAGACATCAGAAGCAGTTTCACCCATGGTATTTATATAATAAATTGTTTGTCTTTTACTTACATAATTATACAATATCTTAAAGTCTAGTCTAATAAATTAACTTAGAACTGACATTTTTATATCTTTAGAATAAATTTGTCTGTGTTATACAAATGGTTTCTTAAGCAATTTAAACGTCAACCAACATACTTTAGTTGTCAAGTATTGTTTGAGACTTAAATATAATGGCTTCAAGCTTTGTCATCTTTATGTTCAGACTATACAATATATACTTAACGAAACTTCTAAGTACCCGGATTTCAATGTTGTAGGAAATATTTATTTTTTCAACATTTATGTCCGATCTATGTAGGAAATGTGTATAGTACCATACTGACCTTAGTTTGCATGCTTTTCATGCTGCTTTAGCGATGCAAAACCAGTTTGGTCATGCATGCATTGATATTGGAAGATTTCTAATTGCTTCGATTTAACAAAAAATCAGCAATTAGAAAACTTATCCTGCATGTGACGCACCGCACAAAGACCTATGGCATTTTCTCGTTCTTGAAGCGACATTCGAGCCTTTTCTTGATTTTTCGTTGTGCATATCAACACACTAATGATTTTCACTAAAACTGGCCACATGGGATTATTGCACAAGAAACATGTGCCCATTTCCACTTTTCAGCACATGCACAACTGAAACAATTTTGCATTAATTTAAAAGCATGGAAACCATGCAAGCTGACGGCAGTATAGTCCTATAAACATTTTCATTAACAATCAGAAATAATTGTTGAAAACTAAAAATTTCCAACAACATTGAAATCGGGGTACTTAGAAGTTTCGTTAAGTATACATGTTTTATATTGTACTAAAGACTCTCTCATATGTTCATAAAAGATGCATACAGTACTATAGGTATTAGGCACTTTTCTGAGACAATAACCAGCTTCATAGATCTAGATGTCTTTCAGTGACCTTTACTAAAAAATCTAAAATTGAAAGGAATTTTTATCTCTTTCAAATTTGTCTGTATAACATTTTATCACAAAGAAAACAGGACTGAGATATCTGTCTGTCTTTTTAAGAGATTTTAGTATCCATTCTTAATCCCCACAAAATAGACTTCTTAAAAATATCATAGGTAAAATAAGGTTAAATACCTTATAGATGATTTTTTATAAGTGACATTTTACTTCTGTTATTTTTGTGCATGACCTTTCTACCAATGATAATTTTCATCAAATTGAGACACTCATTACCGATTGGATTACAGTTTTCTATTAATCTTGAGTTTGCCAAATTGATCCATAATTTGCAACACTTGTCTTGAAGAGTACTTGGTTAATTGCTTCAAAACCTTAAGTCATCTTAGGCTGACAGCTTTGATTTGTAAAGATTATAATTATGAAGACTTACAATCCTTGCATCATTTTTATGTTGTCAGAAAATGTCATATTCCTGACAGAAAATACAATTAATTGTCATTTTTTTCTAACAAATTTGAACTAGAAAATTGTCTTCAGTGATTGATTTAAGATTCTCAGAGGTTTTAAAATAACAGATTGCTCAGAAGATATTTCAAGGAAAAAATAGTTCTCATTAGAGAGTAAGAAAGTAGTTCCAGAGGACACTTTACACAAATACTAATAAAAGTAGTTCCAGAAGACACTTTACACAAAAACTAATAAAAAATAGTTCTCATCAGAGAGTAATAAAGTAGTTCCAAAGACACTTTACACAAATACTACATGTAATAAAATATAGTTCTCATTAGAAAGTAAGAAAGTAGTTCCAGAAGACACTTAACACATGTACTACTTTATGCAATATTGTGTCTTAGTACTAGACTACTTTTTATAGAGAGTTATATTAGAAGTAAGGGCCATTGTTTTAACCCTAAAGTTTAGTTATTTGGATACAATGTCTTAATGTGGTAACTGTAAGAAAGAAATTTGCTTGTGGGTGGGGGATGTTTTAAGTTTGAGCTTGATAAACACAAATGAACACAAAGGGTTCTTTCGCAATTGTTCTAAGTAGCATGGGCATTGCTGGAAACTTAATTGATCTTGACTTGGAGCAATCATGTCTTCTGACCAGTCATTATTTTGATTGAGATTTGTTTAGGATTTTGTTCTTGGCCTTAGTGTGCATTTGAGTGGTCCCAGCAATTCCAGTGGGCATGTTAGCTATTGTGAAAGAACTGTATTTATTTCCTTTATATTGTCTGATAGTGGCATGTAATGACAATTTGTCTCAAGTAGTTTATGACCAGTGATGATTGGTCCTGAAGTTATAACTGTTATTGCTACAATAATTATGTGGAAAAGGGGCAATAAATGTAACAAATAATTATTTATATGATTTCTTGTGATTACTAAGTAAATATTGGACACATGTTTTGCTATATCAATACATGAATGAATAAGGCTCATTCCTTATACAAAGAGGGCATGAGGGGCTATAGATTGAGAGATTTCGTAAGCAGCCCAATCAT
Organism: Mactra quadrangularis; assembly: GCA_025267735.1. Lineage (NCBI taxonomy): Eukaryota > Metazoa > Mollusca > Bivalvia > Venerida > Mactridae > Mactra > Mactra quadrangularis. Next base: position 2,474,611 of record CM046302.1, read on the forward strand.
GAAATATTTTTGGTTTAACGCAGTGGCAACACATTTGTATATGTCATATCACAACAGTCAGTAAACTTACTCGCTGTTCCTGGAAAGGCTTAATCTCTGAATGTAGCTGTAATGCAGTTATTAGTTGCATACTTTAGTCAGTGACTGACAACTGCCCTACATGATTCAGAATCAGTGGTAGGAGGGAGAAATTATTTCATGAAAATGTCTAGTATTTGAACCCACTACCCAGACCAATACACTTGTGGGCTACTGACTGAGCTAGCTAGGCCGACAAATACTTTTATGTATACTTTTTTCATTATCACAAAATTTCTTATCTAAGTTTGGATGCTGTCTTTTTGACATATATCTAACAAAATGCTAAAAAAGACTAGTTATTATTCTCAACCTACTGGAGTAAGAAGAAAACATATATTTTGCTTCTGTTTTATATTGTTCACATTAAACTAGTTGCCATGGTAACAAAATACAATGTTATTGTTTGATGAATGAAAATTAAGTGAATAATATCTTAATAGGGGTAATTAAATATCATATATCAGGTCCATTATTCTTTTGTTACTTTGATATAAGACCATTATTATGACAGGTCAAATGGTTTATGAGTGATATTGATTTCGTGGTCACAAGATTAAGAAATTAGGTTTTATGCTGGTCCTACTGCTTAGCACACTGTACTATTAGACACGAAGACTTTTTATACCCTGGACACTCATCTGAAAGGTGATTTATAAACTTCCAGACCATATTTATTCTATAACATGCACTCAATATTTTTTTAGACAAGAGTAATTTTGAGACCACAAACACTTAACTTATGTCAGAATTTTCTTGATACAGAATACATATGTTCTATTGTATGGTTGTGTGCATACTGCACTCTTAAATTAGAAGGCTTTTAAAACCATAAAAACTTGCCTCAAAGGTCTGCATTATTTGCATCTAAACCATATTTGTTCTCTAGCAAATGCTCGCTGTATTCATAGACAAGAGGACTTAGGAAACTCTTAAGCAGACACCTTAGAAGTTTCAACAATTCAGAATGTTTTCCTTCCAAAATGTGTTTTTTGAAAAAGTTAAAAAAACACTCAAGGACAATTGATAGCAATGAAACAAGCCCGCCTTAAGTCTTAAAGTGCCTCATGCTTAGATAAAACTGTCAATATCACCATTGCTTTGAATTGGGTTTATTCACTCTATTCTTGATAATACTTGCATGAAATTAAATTCCTCTAAAATCAGAATTCCACTAATATCTCCTGGCAATGGTTAATTACAAATGCTCTATTGCTTTGTGCTAACATTTAAAATATTTAGTGCCCTCATAGTCTAAACATGAATACTACCAGCATGCCAGAAAAACTAAAATTTTTGCTATTTCATGTCTGTAATTGTCTGCAATTTTGTGTGTAGGATATCTGATACTATTTTAGAAATGTTCAATATAATTGCCCTTAAAGTACATGTACTTTTCTCTGCACAGTTGATGAATGTTTAAGTTACTTGTTTCAGATCATCAAATATATTTCTAGATGCTTTTTGATTGTCACAATTAATTCCTTATCTAAGTTGTTTGTGTTTTAAAGTAATGATCTTATTGTACTGTAATGTACTTTTAAAGGAACAAAAAATATTTTCTGCCATGCCTTGTAGAGAAAATGTCAATTCAAAAATAGATAAAAGATGTCATCTAAGTGTGTACCTATAAAGAAAAAAATCTTTCTTTAACTTAGCTCAGCTTTGTATTGAAAATAAGGCACATATCGCAGGTTTAGCGCAAAACAGTCGTAACTCAATGTAAGTAAAGAGTGAGTTACAACCGTTAAACCGCGGTATGTACTTTGCTATTTTCTTACCTCTATGACTTTTTTCTATTAAAGTGCCTTGTTTTACATACATGAAGTTGATATATATAGCATGTCAATGAATGACCATGCAGACAGAATGAGTCATACTAATCCGACCAGCTGTCATCATAGACGAAGGCGTATTAATATAGAATCAATGTTTGCTATAAATAAGTATATATATCTCAATTAGTATTTATTCATACAACATGTTTCTGTCAGATTTTATTGCATTAATTACATTGAATTGACGCAAGAACAAACACCATAAGAATCCTGTATTTACATGCATGATATGTCATACAAAAAAATCACACCATATGACGTTACATGCTTGAAATGACGTACAGTATGCTTTAACTGTGGCACATTGGTATACTTGCTAGCAACTGTTACACGATCTTATCATGAAGTTTACATAATGTATTCATTTGATCCCACGTCTTTCACCATGTTTCGTTCATTTCATTCAAATGTATAGCTGTACTGTTCGCCTACACCTAGATGTTTCTTAGATAGTTAAAAGTACAATATTATGCAAAAAGGTTAAAACCGTAAGATCGCTAATACTCATGCTGAGAGTGGTATCAATGATTAAAATATACAATTTTTTTGTGCAAAGTTATTGCTTAAGAATACTGAAACTGTGTGATAATATTATTTTAGATATCTTCGGCCTTGAGGCGCATATCATAGAAAAGAAGTAATGCATGTTTATTGATATTTATAATCTTTTAATTTCTTGTACCATTATTTGAAAATTTGCTATGTTGTGAGTTGTCCTTTTTTCCAAAAAATTAGGGGAGGGACATTTATTAGGGTAGGGGCATTTTTGTCCTTTTTTTCCAAAAAAATAGGGGGCATTTATTTGGGTAGGGGCAATTAATCCAGAAAACAATCTAATGCAATTTGTACAAACCTGAAATTATTTTACTATTCATTTTTTTATTTCCAGGCTTTTGGAAAGACAAAATGTATTTTTGTACAGAACAGTACAAAGAAACATCAATGGAAAAATAAAAATGGCAATCATAAAACGAGACATCATAAGTTTGAAATGGAGAAATTAGAAGAGGAAAACAGTGGTGTAAGTCCAGCAGATGATTCAGAACTTCTTATCAAAGACAACTCTGATCAGATTGAAGTTATTCATGAGGGGCAAAAGGGTGAAAATGGTAATGATGATGTTGAAGAGCATGAAAATGCAGTAGGTGGCAGAGAGGACTGCAAAGGAGCAGCTTGTGTCAAAGAGCATATAACTGAAAGTGGAGGGAGGGAGATTAATGAAAACGATACTGGTCAACCTGGTAAAAAGGAAGGTAGAATGTATGACAATAATGATGTCGTAGATGAAGAGGATGATGCAGTTTTTGTTAAAAACAAGACATATGAAGTAGATCATATAAGTTCAGAGGGTGGAGCAAAGAACAATGAAAATACTGTAGCAGGTGATAGGGAGGGCATTAATACTGTCAGTAATGAAGCTATTTTAAATAAAGAAGCTTGTGGAGATAATAAGGTGGCTAAAAGTTCTGACAATAAAGCTGACAGTGAATGTAAAGTTAAAGACCCTTATAGGCCATATTATCCATTAAAAATAATTAAACCATCTTCAAAACGACACAGCTCAGTGAAAATGGCAAACAAACAAAGTATTTATCAGCATTTTAACATGACTAAACGTCAGTTAAGTTTGGATTCAGCATTGGAAGAGTGTGCACATACCAATAAATCTAAATATAGTGCAGATTTTCCATTCCCCATTCATTCTATAAATCAGCATAAAATCCAGGCAGGAATGAAGCTTGGTTTATATGACCAAAATGCCTTAAAGAAATTAGAGACATTGAAACCTAGAAAATGTGGAAGAAAAAGACTTCCAAGTTTAAATGTTGATTGAAATATTTCTTTGCCTGTAACACTTGTTTCAGGTTATTATGTTAATGTTAAACTGTGTAAATTGATTTGAAATTGGCTGATTTTCTCACACACCCTCGTGGGAGATAGTAGTCAGTTATAGTACATGTACATCAGATCATGTAACAATGTTATGTATAAAATGAAATTAACACTTGCTGACATTCTTGAGGAATTTTAAGTGATTAACTTCAAGGTATAATGAATTCTTTTTTATAGTAAAAATGGCAGTGGCTTAGGAAGCATTTTCAGATAGGGAAGATACTTTTTTGTAAGGCAGATTTGTTCAGAGGCAAAAACATCAGTGATTTTCGCAGTCTGATTTAAGCTCCCATTTTCCTATGAGCCTGGATGATACATGTACACTTGACTGAGTGATTTGTGTACAGACACGAGGAAACATAAATAATGATTATGTATATTATACTAAATATAACAATAGAAATGTAATAGAAAAATATTTTTATTTGATTTTACTATTATAATATAAATTTAAAATGACTGAACAATGTCATTTCAATAAAAGTATTGAACATAGATGATCAGTGAAGCTTATTATGCAGTGTTTTTCATATCAGTTAAACAATTGTATTCATTTGAGATGTAAATGATTTAACAGAACTTATCAATAGCAATTGACAAGAACACTTGATACCTATAGTATATAGTTGTATGTGATGGTCTAATATGAATTTCAACTAGAATAAAAATAATAGAACTCTTCTTACTAAATAAATGAAAATTTCATTAATTTATAGGAAAATAGAAAGAAATAGGAAATCAACATTTCAGTTAATTATACATGTTTTTCTTCACTAATATTACAAGATGCAACATGAGTAATCAAATCACAACTAGACCAAATTGTATCATAACTTTGATAGATGTTGCATCAATGAATCAGTTTTGTAGGAGTTAACTCCCGTATAATATTGACAAAAGATCAGTTTTTGTAAAAAATACTGTTCTATATCATAATTCGTTAGTTATTCCATAACAAAAACAAAAGTTTTTCATCAAATATTAGTTCTGTAGTTTCTGTTGAACACAATTCTTTGAACTATGACTCCAAATTTTGGATTCTACTTGCTGATCTCAACGCAATCTCATATCTTTATACCAAAATGTTCTGTCAAATCACTTGGTTTCACCTAGTTTATTAATGATCTTTGAAGACACAATGTAACTACCAGGTAAGTACTCATGTTTGAAGGGCTGTTTCCATATCATAGGTATACACTATTTCATTAATAATGTCTTTTATTTCATTTAATGTTATATCTTCTTTAAATACCTGAAAAATAAACAAATAAAGAAAATTTGTACTTATCTATGATGGTGCACTAATCACCAAGTATAGTTTACTTAATTCACAAGAAGAGGTAAGTAAGATAAGATTTTTGTCATAACATTTTAATTATACAATACATAAAGAGAAGATTAACTAAACAGCTTTTCCTAGTTTAGAGGCTAGACATATAAAGGGAGATAACCCATAATTTATATATTCTTCAATAATGTGATCAGTATTAGTTATTTACCATGTATCTTAACAATAGCAGGTTAATAAAATTTGACAATAATGATAAATACAACTGTATAACTTAGAAAGAGCTGAGAATTTATTTTTAATTTCACAGGGGCCATTTACAAACCCCTTTACCTCCTGAAATGTCTTGAAATCATGCAGTTTTCACCAAATGTTGAGTTTAACTTGAATTTTTCTTTTCCCTTTTAATAAAATTGTAATAAAATTACCTCAAAAACTCTGTATAAAGTAAGACCCCTGTCCCCTTCCCAAATTCTTTAAATAACCCTGGAGGGTTACACACAGTTAATACATACCTTCCACCATGTAGAATCAGCAACTCTGTTAGATGGTACTTCCACACCATGACATAATAATGACATATATATAACAGCAATAGCTATATGTTGAGGTTTATATCTTAACGCTAATGGTGAATGGTACGAATCTCTGAGTAAAGCCCAACATGTACGAGATAATGGAACAGATTTCCAGGTGAATGGATCAAACCAGTCTTCTAAATATTTTAAATAATGGAGAAGAAACTGAAATGGAAAATACATATTGAAAAATATAATGCAGGACAAAAAAACTTTTATGAATAGTCGCCACAAGAGCTCTCTTTCATCGGAGATTTACACACAAAACTGCTAGTTACATTATTTACTGGAATTCATTTTGGTTTTGTTATATTTTTCATAGCTGTTTTTGTTTCAGATGGGAGTGAGTGTTGCAACAACAGCAGTTCAGCTGAAGTTCAAATTTAGATTGCCCAAAAATAATGCTAATGACCAAAAACTCCAATAATTAGAATTAAAATTCTATTTAACCTGTTTTTAAAATGATATCAGTATCTTAACTTTAAAATGTTTAAATAGATTATGGATATTTATTCCAATGCACAATTATAAATAACAAATATGTTATTAAGTACTGAAAACCAATTAACATGCATCAATATTTATAGTCTAATTTTTAAAAGCCAAGCTGCTAGAGCTTTGGACTATCTTTCAAAATCTTATACAGCCCATTAGTTATTTAAATACAACCTACCTTGTGAGGATGATAGACAACAGATTTAAATTGTAAACTTCGTAATAAAAATAGTTCACAGTTAACTATTGTTTCCCTGTATTGTTGAAAAGTTGTTCCCATCTCTAATGCTGGTTTGTCTCGGTTCAAGGTTCTGTAAAATAAATTTGATTCCTATTAAATTAAATATTATACCATATTATGACCCAGCTTACAGCTGCACCCTTTTTATGTATATAACTCTGAATATAATTGATTTATACGGTAGTGCAAATGCTGAACAGTATTTTTTTTAAGAAATACAACCAATGTATGGAGTGGAGTAAGATACCTTCTGTATTTATTTATTTATTGTCTTTGATGGATCAGGATGGTGCTGGCCTTTTGTGCCAACCTTTATGTCGTTATTATTCCGAAGGTATTAAATATACCTATGATATATTTCTTTTAAATGTATACGACAAAAATAAAATTCCTGATGAAGCCGCAAGGCGAAACGTAGTATATTAAAACGAGTTATAGAAAATCGTCTCACTAGAATCTTAGTATTTCATAGGGCTGCAACGATTCAATTCGATACATCGAAACTCGACTGCGACGGCGGCGATTCGATTTCGATTCGGGACCCACGAATTTCGATTTGATACTGACCTTTAAACGTATCTACATAAGTTATAATCATAAAAGCAAAAGGGCACCTAAAAGACACTAACTCCCCGCAACGGTTATTTCCCTTTATTAAATCAAGTAGCAAGGCGTTATCTGCAGTATATTAAGAGCTGCTTATTCTGATACAATTTATGTTTCATGTTGTATATATAGATATGTTTAGTTGATATTACATTAATGATACATTTTCGTGACCTTTATATTCGTACCCAGTCCATTTCGTACTTAAAGAAGCAATCTTAATTTAGCAGATTTTCGGGTTTCATGTGAATTTAATTTGAGTAACACTTTTGTTTTATCAATAATAAATAGTTTTACTCTCAAATAAATGTATAAATGCATATTTGGAGTAAATTATTCTAATAGATGAATTGAATCGAAAAAAATCGAATCGAAAGAAAAAATATCGAATCGCATCGAATCGACTTTCCGGTGAATCGTTGCAGCTCTAGTATTTCATACAGAGAAAACTACAATTAGGATCAGAGACTATAAATAAGTATTGTAATCTTTAGATTCATATATAGCCTACCTGTATGTTACATTAACCACATCCCTAATTTTAACATGTTGTTCTTCTTCTGTCTTTGCTCCAAGGTATAAACAAGTTGCACCAATTAACTAAAATTTGTAGTAACCAGAAAAAACATAAGTATATTTCTTTATTTACAGTACAGTTGAACATAATGATAAATTTAAGAAATTGCAATTGGTTTTGGAATCGGCACACTCCTTTCTTGATTGGATATGATATCTAATCATGACACCACTATTTAATGAACTGAAGGATTCGACCATAGGAAGACTCTTCCAAATGCCTATGACTTGATGTCCATTCATATTCAGCCACACCTAACAACATAAACATATTGCAATCTCATGCCTAGTTTAGAAAATATAACCAAAAAATTCTGCTTACCAGTGGCAATTATGTTGGCATCATTACAATGAGTTACCATTTAAACAAATTAACATGCATGGCACTTTCATTAGCATATAACAGATAGGACTTTCTATCATTAAAAAAAACATTGATGTTATGCAGTCGCAGACTCAAAAATAAATCTTATCTAGCATATTGAGCAATATACTTACATAGGGATCATAACTGTCAAGTTTATTTTCTCTAAAGAATCTATGATACAATACACAGGCTGAAGCTATAGGTATAGTCTTCATACGTAACTTCAACCCTGAAAAGATGCAGGTTTTTTTACAGATATTAGAATGATCAACAACTTTAAGTAGTGTCATTATCTTCCAAGCAAATTTTCAAAATGTTAATTTAAATTAATCTTTTTTGATAAATAGTCTAAGTTAACAAAGGCTTAAAAAGCAGGGGTGGCAAAAACAATCGTCCGTATTGTCCCAAGGCAAGAATGAACAACTGGATTTTTTTCAATAATTTTATTCTAACATGTTCATACTGACAAGTAACTTTACCAGTTGGCAAGAACGGACAAAAAACAATTTTAAGATTTCGCCGGCCCTGGAAAGTAATGAAAAATGCCTATCAAGTAGTATCAAACTAATCCAAGACAGAACAATCAACATCATTGTAATCCCTATTTACTCGAATATATATGCATGCTTGTCTTAATTCTAACTGAATCACAATATACCATTCGACAGAATCATTTGACAACTTAAACACTTGGGGAACAAAATACATGAATAAACATAAGCTAGTATACCAACTAAATTACTAATCAATAATTGGCATAATTGAAACACGCGAAAACATGTGACAATACAAATCTGCATAATTACTGATAGAATTACAAACCTGCTTCGTAAACAAATCGTATCACACGAAAATGAACTACTGCTTCATTTTCATTCATCGTGGAGATATATGACAATTTTCAAGTTCTGATCGAAAATGTAATAATGTTTACAAATTATTCCATTCCTCAGCCATTTTGAAAGGATAAAACCCAAACGTGACGAACTTAGCGAAGTGTTATCCAGAGTTATCGTTCTTGGACTTGCATACTTGCATACAGCTCAAAATCAGATTAGGTTATTGTGTTAGGAGTTTTTGGAAAAAAACTGTCAAAAATAACAAGGGATTTATTTAAGTCTCTGAGAATTTCATAATAAGTATTACATAAATTTACATAAATCGATTTTATAAATTCTTCACTTTAAAACGGAATATTATTAAAGGCTTATACATGTATGTTAGATGGTAATAATACATGTTCTTATCCTTAATGAATGACTCCCCATGGCATTATAATATGCATGTATCTGTTAAAATCTCTACATAATTTCCAGAAAATTATCTTAATATCCCATGCTTGTCATAACCATTTGTTTTACTGAGTAAGCAAATGTGTTTGGCTGTTAATAGGAAAATCTCCTTTATGTAAACTTACTCATATTTTTGTTTCAAGTGTCATTTCAGAAACCATGCAAAAGCTCTTGGAAATTGGTGTTCAACCATCGGGGATGTGTTGATTACCAACATCAAATATGTAGTTTTAAGATATACCCTTTATCTGGAGTAATGAATCTCTTTGTGTGTGCTTCGAAAATTGCTATGGAATCCGGAGTATTTTACATTATAAAATGATTGTCCTGTTGCAATAGGAGGAAGAAAAGTACCCAATGCGGGCCTAAAAAAAAGAATGGCCTCAAACTTACGACATCCTACTTGCAAGTCAGGTGCTCTACCAACTGTAATCGGGCAGATGAATATAATACACGAAGCATATACTGCACATGTGTACATGCACATGTATACAGTCCTGCTTGACTTGTTATTTCTTTGTCTGCCAATGCAACTAGCATTTTATATATTGCTTTATTGCTTTGTTTACAAGGGGATGTTTATAAGTGCTTTAAATATCTTTATTTCATATAAACGTAAATGCACTATTACGGGATTGGTTACTTTTTCGTCATCAATTTTAATCGTACTTACATGAGGTGTAACTAAATTTAGATTTCCCGCTTGGATGAACATCCGGTAGATATTTATAAACATTAGTCGTCTTCACTCATGTTTTAATTTGTTTCACTGAAGACGTGCAATTAATCACAAGAACAGACATAGGGAAAAGTTTTCGACTGAAAACATACAAAGGTAAGAACTTTATATTTTCTATCAATATTTTGTTTTTAAAGTTTTATGTATTATATTCTTACATTTTTTATTTTTAATCTTTTTCAAGCATTCAAGTAAACAGTACGTAGAGTATACAAGTATATATACTATGGAAAGCCATAAGTCCCGAAGGTAATTTAGAGCGTAAGTTCGCTAATCGGCATACAACCCGTAGTCCGCGTTTCCGCACTTCCGAAGTTACAAAATCCCGAACTCCGAACTTAACACTAATCGGCATTAAACCCGAAGTCCGCGTTTCCGCACTTCCGAAGTTACAAAATCCCGAACTCCGAACTTACACTAATCGGCATAAAACCCGAAGTCCGCGTTTCCGCAGTTCCGAAGATACAAAAACCCGAACTCCGAACTTTACATTTTACAACCCCGAAGTTTGAATAGCGAAGTTACGCTCTAAATTACCTTCGGGACTTATGGCGTTTTTACAACCCCGAAGTTTGAACAACTATAACTTCGCTATTCGTTCTGCATCTCCACATGTCCGAGGTTACAATAAGTTGGCTACACGCCAACTCAATTTTCCAATAATACTAAAACCTCGCTAAACAATCCCCGAACTTACTGAATGTTCGTATCAAATCAACTGAATGATCGCTTACATCTCCGCTATACTACTTTATCGGTGGGTTTAACTCGCCCGAGTTTACATTCCCGCTGATAAGAAAATCGATATTTGACGCCAAAGGTCCCGATGTAAATATAGAGTAAACTCGTAACTTCGGGAAATTACAAAACCCGCACTTAGGAAGTGGTTCTGATTTTGCGCATGCGCGGTGCATATCTTCGCTGTTTGACAATCCCGCGATTAGGAAGTAGAATTAGCGAAGTTATGAATTGCGCATGCGCCGTGCGTAACTTCGCTGTTTCACAATCCCGCGTTTAGGAAGTAGAATTAGCGAAGTTATGAATTGCGCATGCGTGGGATTTCGTTGCGCTCAAAAGGAGTTGCCGGAAAGTGTCGAACGAGTTTAAAGATGGCTGCCGACTAGAGGATTAAGTTCACACATTGAAATTATCGAGGAATTTTCTTGTGATTAGAGGAGTATGTCGATTGTCTTTCGATTGCGATTAACTTGAATACCATCAAAGAAGTTTTACAGCGATTTATAAGTGTTCGATCGTTTCTACATGGCTTTATTATGATGGCGGTAAGTTGGGGTTTTGCATTCTTTCTTCGTATCAATACTAGACAGTAAAGTGAAACTGAAAGTAGAATTGACGTGTTCCATACATTGATCAGCATTGATACACTGATGCACTTAAACTAAAGAAAAAATCTATCATAGAGCATTGCAGGGGGAGACGATTTGCACCTGAAGTAGGTCTAGGGTGCCTGATCCTTGACACATACCGACTGGCAGGGGTGCCCAGGTGGGTCCGAGCCCCAAACCGAAAGTAGGTCACCAATGTTTATAAACAAACATGTCTATATAGAGCCTATGCAGTGCACATATCAGTTAGTACTTTTAATTGATATAATGTCTCAATATAACAATCCAATAATAAATGGTAATTATCACTTCACACAATTGTCCTATTACATATAAAAGTGGAGAAATGACCAGGGCAGAGGGGCGAAATGACTATTAAAAGTGAAGAAATGACCAGGGGAGAAATGACCTGTTCCCCAGCCAGTACAGGGACTGCAGTTCACAGGTGCTGATATTTTAATATATTATTAATTTTCAACCCGAATGTTAATCAATTTCTTACAACTTGTATTAATCACTTTTGAGTGCCTCCTGGTACTGAGCTAGTTGGATAGTTTCTTGCTCATGGAAACAATGGGGTAGATTTTAGATGATTATCAAACCAACATAGAGCTGACTTTCAAATGATAACCAGTCCAATGTTGTAACTGCTCGGCCATGCCAACCCCACTCTTACAAATTATGATAAAACAAATGTTTTATACAATTTCATGACACAGATATTCAGGGCTGTGGAATTCCTAAGTTTTCTACTAATCAACAAGCAAGGGAATTCTAAAACACAACATATCTGGGATCAATGCATGAAGTAATTCAAGATTTAAGAAGAAATCTTGAAAATTATTCGCTTAGAGTTACACGATACATAATGTTTATGTAACCGGCTTGGTTTAGTAGTCTTTTCGTTTCATAGTTATCCATTTGGTTCATCTTAATTCTTTCCTTCATTTGTGTTTCTGCCATTTCTCAAGGAGGTAAGACGTGTTTTTGAGAGACTTTGAAATTATTTGCCTAACAGTAATTTCTGAATGTACTTTAAGGTTTTAATTTTAGTTCTTTATGATATTCATTTCATTTATTTGCGCTGCGGTTGTTTGTTTCATTGAACTCGCCTTTGAATATCTTTGTTTGTACTTTGTCATATGTTTTCGCGACTACATCGTTCTTTGGAAACTTGAATTTATGTTTTTTTAAAGTAATAATTCTTATAACTAATAACTTAATGATAACGTCAAGGTTATTTGATAATTAAATGACACCTATTCCTGCTCATATTTAACAACTTCACCTTTTTATAACTTACAGCAGAATAAACCTCACAGAGAGAGAAAATTGGTGTGAATGTGTTGTGCAGTCCCATAGATTTGGTAAGATTTATTTATATTATTCATGTACTTTTTTATTTATTGTATTTATTATTTTGTATGTTTAGTTATGAGTAATAAAGTACTTACGTTTATGCCTCAGTCAAAGGCTCAGGACTATTGAAGGCTGGATAAGCTGGTACTATTGCATTGTTTGTGAATATTAACCCCTAACTGATGAATACATTACACGGTAGTTGCACTGCTTTGTTTACTTACCGCGTTTATATTTATCAGTTCGGGGTTAAATAAATCGGATAATAACATCAAGATTATTAGTAAATGTATGCAAACAGAATATTATTGTAATCATTTAACTGAACCTATTAATGTTTTCTATCGTCATTCTCTGATGTTGAAAATTATGAACCCACAGACCTAGTGGTTATATGTACTGTACAAGACTCAAGAGAGGAAATACCCACTGGTCACATTTACTGTTAATTACAACAAAAACGTCACTGTTGAATATGTTACATAATTAATTAAGTATTGCTTTACATTCTTTTTGTATATTTACAGCTCAAAATATTACTTGTCTGCAGGCAAGTGGGATAGAAATATTTACTAATACTTGTCCACAGATATAGATATACAAGTCAGATTTGTTGGGTGTGAGGATTAAAAATGCTTAAATATGAATAACTTAGGCAGAAATTATGGTAAGTCTTAAGTCATTCTGATTGACAGCTTATGACTTGATTACAATTAACCCCCTTGGCCAGAGGTTGTTCCCCTGATTGTGAAGTGGAGATTGACCGAGCAAATTGACACCTTGTTTAACTGACTGAACCATTTACTGTTTAACCACAGATATGCTGAAGACCTTAAGCTAACCCGAACCAATCCGGCTGATGATTATCACAAAGATATTTAACAATTAAAGAGCTAGTCACACGGTCTTTTAACTGATCAGAACTTAGGTCCTGATTCAGCCTCAGATGTTTAGCGTAAAATCTCATTAAAGGAGAAAAGGTCAGGTACTAGATGTATGAATTGAACCAATGGCCTCTCAGTTGCCTATTTGATACTCAGTTGATAAAAGCGTACACATTTGTGGACTTCAAAGATGGTATATATCAAATTGTGTAGCCTTGTTAACTTGTTTAAAGCTTATTGCATTGTAATATTATTTTGATTACTTAGTCTTGTTATAATTCATGATTGGTATTATTTTTAGGTCATAAAATAGTAACAGAACCATAAGTCATTACATGATGAATTGATATCAACAATTGATGTTAATGAACATAAATGAAAAATAATTAGAGTATTAAGCTGGTAATGAAACAAATAGCTGTCACATAGTTAACAACAATACTATCTTAAGATATTGGTGAAGGTAAAAGATTCATATATATTTTTTATCAATCTCCTATTACACATTTTAGCATCCTGGATTGTACTTATTTATTTATCTTTTTGATTCATCAAAGATTGAATTTGAAAAATTTACAATCTTGACTAATTTGTGCCATATTTAGAGATTAATATATTTTATTTATCCCCACATCATTTAAGCAGCTGAAATGAAAGTTGTAATGCACTAGTAAAATTACTAGTAGTAACTAGGGATTTCATGTTTAGGGTATATTGTATTTGGATTGTATTCCAGGTCATGACTGGTTCCTACCTTCTATATAATAAATATTTATTATATAGAGAGAGAAGTTGTTTGATCCTTGTAGAAAGGTTAAGGAAACCAGATAAATCTAAGTTTCAAGGAAGCTGTTAAGTTGAGCTGGCAGCCTTTCATAACTTAAAAACAAGCCTAAAAGATGTGTAAAACTAAATCTCAATATTAATACCAAAGCAAATGTCTCTAAGTGAAAACAAAACTACTGATTGCATTTATGATAATTTATTTAATGAGAAGATTTAGGTTTGAGCTTTCAATATTCAATGGATATAAATAGACTTGCTGAAATAAAATAATGATATATGTGATTAAAAATTTAATGCAACAAATTCAATTGATATTTCAGATACTGTATCACAGCACAGATGGCTATTCTATATTCAACAATGCTTACTAAATTTGGTGAAGATTGAGTTATGTTTGTTTTGGAGTTCAGTGAATGAATAAAAACAAGTAGGTAATTTAATGAACAAATTAATTATATTTATGTGATTGTATCATTTTAACACATATTTAGCTCGACTATTCGAAGAAAATAAGAGATATTGCTATCACTTCTGGCGTTGGTTTTCAGGGTTAAGTTTTAACAGTCAACACTATCCAAGTTATCATATTGAATGTTGGTATACTTATTTAGTGGGACTATATTAACCATACCATGAAAGGGGATAACTGTGGAATAATGAATTATTTTTTGAGTTATTGTCCTGATATACTTAAAACATTGCAAAATATGAGGTTAAAGTTTTTTCTATGTTGATTATCTTCAATACTGATCAAGATTTTTGACTTAAAATTTGTATACTTATTTTTCGGAACTAAATGTACACCACAATAAAGGGACGTAACTGTGGAAGAATTATTTTTTGAGTCATTGTCCTTATATACTTAGAAAATTGCAAAATATGAGGTTAAAGTTTTTCCTATGTAGAATATCTTCAATACCGATCAAGATATTTGACTTAAAGTTAGTATACTTATTTGTCGGTACTATATAATCACCACAATAAAGGGACGTAACTATGGATGAATTATTTTTTGAGTTATATCCCTTTATACTTTAAAATTTAGGCTTAAAATTTGTTCTAATGGGATATATTTAGTTCTTACAAATATATTTGATTGAAAGCTGAAATGCTTATTCATCAGTTCTTCATCTGTCTGTCTCTAAAGGGACATAACTCTGGATGAATTACTTTCCAAGGTTATTCCCTTTATACTCCATGTTTGAGGTTAAAGTTCAAACTGAATATATTTTGTTTAATAGAAAGTTAGTACACTTTCATCAGTACTACATCTAGTCGACTACAATGTGACGTAACCATTGATGAATTATTTTGGAGTTGTGCCCTTTTTCAACTTATTTATTTGGGTGAAAGTCCTTTGAAGTGAAATATTTTCAATACTTTCAATTCTTCTAAAAAGGTACATAACTCTTGATAATATTTTTGGAGTTATGTCCCAATGATATTTAAATGAAAGTGCTTATTCATTGATGCTATATTTACTTAACTTTGAAGGGACGTTACTATGAATGAATTTTTTAGGAGTTATGCCCCTTTTAAATTTTACAAATATGAATTGGTAATTAATATTTGACTGATTTAGTTGCTTTCAAAAATTAAGTCTTGTCTTGAAATATTTTTTGTTTCATGATAAGCCTTGCCTTGAACAAAACACCGGAAAAGTCAAGTGTGCTGTCCTTGGACTGCTATTGTTATTTATAATAGGAAGTATTACATAAAGTATTAAAACATTACCTAATGAATACATATATATTTCAATTATATATGATTTGTGTCCTAAAAGTGTTAGATTCTGTGACTTCAGGTGATGGAAAAAATATTTTTATGGAAATACATTATATCAGTACAGGGAAACAAGCAAACTATATTTTTGATATTTGAATGTCTAAATCTTGTCATATTACCATTTGTACTCATTATGTTGCATCATTAATAAAACAGAACAAGAAACAGTTTTTAGCTTTGCCCTTTTGGTTGTAAGTACAGTGATGAATTATAGATATTGATGATAAGCAGTTTTTGAATTATGCCATATTGTATGTATATATATATATATATATGATATCTTGTATTACTAATTAAAAGAATAGACAGATTTTTACAAGGTATTGTTTTAATCAAATTCTACCTGCAAAGTCTGTTTCTTTGAATATTAGAGGATTTTTTTCTGCAAATGCTTTTTTAAATTTGGATGCTTAATGATTATTCCATCACAAAAAATACTTAAATAAATGGGTCTCCTGTTGTGAGTTTTTAATTTGTATTTTTTAACATTTTCAGGCACAAGCATATTGTAAGATCAAGAAGAATATTGACTATTTGTTTTATCATACTGATTGTAACAGTTATGACAGAGTTTAGCAACATTAGATGTTTTAAAGACATCTAAATACACAACTCCAAAGAATTCAAGAAAGTGCTTGTTAAACTATTGTTTGAAGAAAAGATTGGACAGTCATTAAGAATCATCCATGCAAAAATAAACTCTCTGGAGAAGAAGACTGGATATTAGACACTCAAAAAGTTCATGTTTTCAGGAAATTGACTTATGAATATGCATGTAGTAATAGTGACAGTTGAAAGATCTAGAGCTGTCATTGATTGGGCTCAAATGGTATCAACGATATCAACATATTGAGAAATTAATATATATATATATATATATATATATATATATATATATATATATATATATATATATATATATATAAAAAATTTTAATTGATGATCAGGGAAGAAAATGTCAAGAGTCAACTGAATAGTGATACTATTAGTAGACTTCAAAAACCTTGCTTTTACATTTTTTAAATTAAACAGTGTAAAATTTATTTAGTTCAAGCAGGGATTTTTTATAACGGATTTGTAACGATAAGTCAATGTAATAGATTTTCATCAAATTTCCCTGTCGATGCTATTATTAAGGCCAAAACAGAAAACAAGTATAACCAGTTTAAATAAAGATATTCACATGAAATTTTGTATCAGTATCATTCATATTGACATGAATTTAAGGAGAAATGTGTTTCTAGATGATTTTGAGGTAAATTACAATCACAGATTGTTTCACAAAAATAATGCATTTTCACGCCGATCTGCCATTTTTAGCCCCATTTGACATCGCCTAAAGTCATATTTTTGGTCATAGTTGCAACAATTGTTTTGTCAAAAACTTCAGAAAAATTCACAAATTGCATGGAAGACATGTATGAAAACAAAAATCAAGTCTTTGTACAGCTTGCTTCAGCCAGCTACAGGCAGTGACGACCAAGAAAATTTAAGAAAAAGCACTCCGTTACAAATCTCCATTATATAGAATCCCTGGTTCAAGCTGGCTTTCCAATTACTTAAGATCATTACTAAATTTACTGTTTAACAAAACATGATTATGATGCCGATTATAAATTGTACATTTGAATTATGTTATTACTTGGATTATAGTTTTATATTTACACCATTTCTAAGTATTCACGTTTACAGATTTATATACATGTATAATTTTACAGAAAATGTAAAATGAGTCTCTAACAGCTGCATATGGTTTTTAATAGATTTGAAGTATGACATTTAAAACTGCAGTTCTTGGGCTATTGAAGCGATTTCTAACAAAATGAGTTTCAATTCATTGTAACGAGACTTTTAAAATAATTCTGATATTGTTTAAAATTTATTGTTTGGTTTTAAACTAAGTTTTCAGGAATGACTGTTCATACTTATTAATTTCTGCATTAAATAATAACTAGTTGATGTTTTATTGTAACAATTTTAAAACTAGATTTTTGTTTTGATTTAAAAAAACTTACACTTTTCTCATATCTTTTTTTAAAAATATTTATTGAACTAGTGATAGAAAGAAATATGAATAAAAATGTTCAGAAATATATGAATGTTCAAGACTTAGTCTGAACCCCAATATTGTATAGTGCTAACCGAGATGTGTTTATGACTGGTAAAGCCATATAAGTTAACTGTTTGATTCTCATGCAGATTTTTTAGTAGTTAATGGTGCATTTGGACACTTGTTTTTTATTATTTTAGTGCAATGAATAATTGTATAAAATGCTGGGCGCAGAAAGATACCTTATTCTTGCAATGTCTTGTTTTAAAAATGAGATATCTGTCTAAAACTTTTTGATAAAATGTTTTTGGTTGGATTCTGACTTTTTTGAGGGGTTGGCCATGTATGAAAATCTATCAATTAACTTTCTATGACCTATAGCACCAGCCATTTACCATGAAAATATATTGCAGACAAACAACCTATAGGTTAACTGACTGCCAATAGATACATAGAGACTTAAGACATGTCTTTTTACAATACTTAGATTTTTCAATAATGTTTACAAGTTACATCAACTTGGCAACAAGTATGTGTAACATGTAAATAATCAGTTATTCTCAATATGAGGCACTAGAATAAATGAGACACTTATCAGGCTCAATGAAAACCAACTAGAAGTCAAGTGCAACCATATTGGAATCACATGTTGACCTAATCAATGTCCCTAGGCAGGCTTGATTAGATATTGGCCAAAAAGCTTGAATCAGTTCTAGTGATTACCATAGTTTGTTTTTTGTTGGGTTTAATGCCCTAGCAACCCATTGTATAAGTTCAAAGTGGTCAGTCGACCTACTCACTGTTCCTAGAAAAGCTAAATCTCTGGATATAGCTGTTAACCAACTACTAGGCCCATACTTCCATCAGTGAATGACTCCTTTCTTGCATGATTTAGAATCAGTGGTGGAAGGGGGAATGGCTGTAGACAATTATTTCATGACCAAGCTCCTTGAAAGAATGTACTTCCAAGGAATCGAACTTACCACCTCTCGATCAGTAGGCTTGTGTGCTACCAACTGAGCTAGCTGACAGGCTGTATAACCATGGACCATAAAATATGTTTATGTAGGATCCATGGTATTATCTATACTTATAGCTGACAACTGCCCTACTTGCTAGTTAAGAGTTATATTGACTATAGAATCTTTCAGGAACATACAAGATGAAATCATGTAGAACATACTGGGAATATAAACAGTGTAATGGTTTCGGTTCTTTTGCTTTCTGGTTTGGTTGTCGAGTGGTACACTGGTAGTGTTAAAAGTGATTTTAATCTAAGTAATATATTCGAGTGACAATTTAAGTAATTGAGAGTTCTTCATGGTGCTATGGATCAAAGACCCTGATGGTACTGGTCTAGTGATAGTATAGTGATTTTATAATGTAGCAGATGTATAATGCAGCACTTGTACTCCCTTGCCTTCAAGCTAGCTTTAATGGCAACCTGGTAGAATGTCTATAAATATGACTCAAGATGTCATGGGTACCAATGCCAGTTCAGACAATGGATTTTTCCAGGTTATATTTGGCGCCCAACATAAATAACCCACCAGGAATTGTGTGATGGCACTCATAGATAGTTCCACAGAAAATGAAGGTCCAAGAATCTTAGATGAATTCAGTTAAGGAAGTGTATATAACATAGTTCACAGGGGATCTTCATCTCCCACTATATCTATACAATGTATTTATGTATAAAAGCGAGTGATAAAGATCGCCAGTTGCACAGTCTTAACACAGCATTCCCTAACCTTCAAACTAGCCGTTATGGTGATGTTTTTAGTGTCCCTTATGACTTCAGAGGATTGGTCTGAATCTCGGTTCAGACCAAGGATTTTTTTACTAGATTATTATACGTTTTTTCTCAACTGTCAAAGCTTGAATAATTTCCCGGTGACTGAATGCATAGTTTTTGTACTGGCGGCCTAATTGTTATTAAATATATCTTGGCTAAAACATACCACTCGGTATAAGCAGCTTTACTCGATCATAGTACACACTTTTGGAAACTCATGAATGTATCAAGACGATAATTTTTACAAACGCAGTCACCGTGAAATTATTCATGTTTTGACAGTTGAGAAAAAACGAACAATACAATAACTAAGAATATAAAATAAATAAACAACAGAGATTTATGTCAATTTTAACCCTCTATTTAATTAGATTCTATATTTGTATACATCTATACTAACACATAAGCAATTAAGGTATACAATCCCTAACATAGAACTATTATAAATGCCATTAAAAAGTTCTAGAAATAATGATACCTGTTAGTACATTTTATTTCAATACTTCTCACCATGTCAGATTTTCAAATAATGTTAACGCAGGCTTTTATGGATATATATAAAATTGATGTATTATCAAATGAATGGGAGGTAATAAGTAACTTTATGTTCACAGTTTTTATTAAATAATTTTGTAATCACAAGTGATATAAAATTAATCAAAACCATGCCATATGATTCACACATACTGTAATGATTAAAATATATAGTGTTATGTAAGCATTTATCATACTTTTCATAAATAGTTTTTGACTGAAAGTTAATGTATTGTAAGTCTAGCCACTGTCATAATCATAACAAAGTTGATGTTTAAAGCCACACTACTAATATACAGTAAAGTTCTGTCTTAATGACCACCATGGTTATTTTCATGCGATTTATGACAATTATTTAGACGCAAATGCTTAATTTGTGAAGAAAAGGGTCTCTATAATAAGACCCTTTCGCTATAAAGACCATCGAATTTGCTGGTCTTAATAGCGGAACTTTACAGTATATTCATTTATAGCATATATAAATACTGTTTTATAACAATTAAGTCTTTAAAATTGCAAACATTAGAGACACAATAAACATGTCGAACCATTTTGTTTTCTATGTTTAAGATTGATTAAGTGCACATTTCCTCTAGGGGAGGAGGTTCTTATATTAGAGCACACTATAATCATTTTCGTCAACATTGACTATATATGATCAAAAGTCGTTTTCGAGCTTATTACATAATTTGGATAAAGTTTTTTCTATCACAATACTTCATTTTAATATACTGTGATCAAAACAATTGTTTTAAATATTGACAACATAATTCTACTTTCAGTTTCCATCTACTTTCACTTTGAAATGCAATAAAGACCCCAAAACAGTTAAGCAATGTTTGCAATTATTAAAAAGTTATTTTATAATAAATTCAATGACTGCAAAGTACACATAACATTAAAAGTTCTGATATACAAGTAAAGTAAAATAAAATACAGATCCTCGTTCACAGATTTGGTGATTTTTTATGATTAAAAATTTTTAAAAAAATTATGATTTAAAAATTATCTGCCAGTGTCTGTAATTGTGCTAAGAAAATGAATTCTTAATATTTTAAAGAAACCCGACTTATAGATTATGAGAAATATAAAATTAAAGTCACAAAAAAGCACTAATATTATCTATACTGTCACTAACAGGATAGGTTTTTATGCATAAAATCACGATCTTTTACAGTTGCATGCCAATTTGCACTACAATTGGCATGACCAGAACACTACAGCTTCCAAAATGATTCTAAACAAATTTGATTTTTTTAGAAAATTGATATTTAAGTTGAAATCTATGAACGAGCATCTTTAAACATTCATAGTACTACATGTAATAGTATTAATAGAAAGATAAAATGATTGACAAATACATCGAAGTATATTAGTGAGAATGGCAATTTATACCAGTTGGCAAATGCATGCCTAGTAACTATCTTAATTGTCTACAAATTGTATTAAGCTGAAATAATACAAAAAAACTAGTGGTTTTATAAACACATGTATGTACACTAATGAGGCAGTGATAAAGAAAGGTAATTGGTTATAAATCTTGAAAGTCTCATCTCAGTTAATATAACTAAGTTTTTTTTGACGTGGAATCAAAAACTATATTTTATGGGTTGAATTTCTCTAACTGTAAATATTATTTTTTTTGATGCTACACTTGGAATATAGTAGGCATATAAATTCAGGATACGTTCAGTGAGAGAAATTTTATAAAAAATGAGTTCAGTTACTTGACTAAACAAGTAAATCTGTGAGCTAATGCTCACTAGTGACACCCCCGCAAAAATCTAAAAATATGCGACTAACAGGAAGTAGATGAGCAAGGAGCGTGAAATCGCTTTACACCACATGGGACTATGGGATGAAGCAATATGCAAAGTATTAGGCTGCTGCATGTTATAGTAGCTGAGAAAACTGCGACGGAAATTTTGTAACGGACGGACGGACAGACGGACAAGGGTAAAACAGTATACCCCCCTCTTCTTCGAAGCTGGGGTATAAAAAGTGGATAGTCAAACATCAAAATCAGCTGCTCAGTATTCTATGACAAAACAATATTACTACATAATGAAAGAGAAATTAAAAACACTTAACAGACCTAATCCGGAACTCCAATTTATGTTTTTTATCATCTTTGCACAGGCAATACAAACAAATTTTCAATGTTAAATGAAAACATGTGTACAAGGAACAATAGAATTTAATCTGTGGTTCGTGTTTTATAGCAATAATGTGTAAGAAACTTTGCACTGTCTGTGTGTGGATAGAAAACCCCAAATACATGTACCAAAATTCTGGATATAGACTATTATTAATACACTCCACAAGAGAATGTATGTAACAAAAATTAACTCTAACCAAGAGCACCACATGATCGACCAACCATAATTCACCTTATAAAAGTGCAGCCTTTCTTTATCAGTTTTTAATAAAAACAAATCCAAAAAACTGCCCTTCAGACATTGAAGACGATCCACTTTTAGCACTACAAAAAGTCACATTACCTGTCAGTTTATTTGAAGATATGATCTGAGACTGAATACAATCAACACAAAAATATGTGTTTTTTCCTTTGGTATTTAAAACAATAGTGTAATATGTATCTTGTTTTAATAAAATTGGACGATGAAAAAGCACTGGCAGATGAGTTTCATCTTGATGAAAACTTAACCTTCCACTGATTGTATCATGTAACTCCCCAGTGCTGGAAGTGAATATTGACAGATCAAAAAAGATAGACTCATTTGATCTGCCAAATATGTCAATAGCCTTCAACTTAATGTCTATATCTGACATAATCTGGCACCTGTCACCATTCATTGGATCAGAGACCCATGAAGGTGAATCAGATGCCTGACAACATCTCCTTAAAAAAATATCAGAGTCTGTCACCACTTTCCTATCTTTAAGATATCCAATGTCAACAGAGAGTGCAGACAATGATGACAAATATAATAAAACATTGCTCTGTATGGTTGGCTCTAAAAATGAACGTGAAACGCACTCACGGACAAAGAATTCCAGACACATTTTGGTGTATATGAAGTGAGAAGACAATTCTTTGAACAAATCATTGTCTCCATAAGCTTCTATGTAAGATGCAATAAATGAAAATAAAAACTCTTCATTTACACTTAAAGACTGGCGTTGAATAATGGAAACAACAAGACCTTTGGATAAAGAGCAAAAATCATCATTTGCAACATCCGCAAAACAAGTATCAACAAATGCCAAAACAAGATCTTCAAAATTTTTACGACCATTATCAGATGCAATCTGAAGTAATTTTAAAGCATTTGATTGTTCAAGGTTTGACATAAAAAAAGAATCTAAATGTGCACAAAGCTCATCAACACCATAATATACAGCACATTTCAAAAAGAATTCAACATTTTCAAGTGTTAAATCACATGAAACTCCATACATAAATTGAATAACACCAATTACATAATCATCATCGAAGTCTGAACAACATATGCTATGAATATTTTCTTTAGGTTGCCATTCTTCTTTAAATAAAGTCTCGAAGTACGTACTATTTAATCTTAAAATGAAAGAATGACACTTGAAATTTTTACCGGACTTTAATTTCAATGTTACATCACAGTTCTTGCCCGTCTGAAGAGCATTTTGTAGTTTTTGTTTCACATTTGACATGTTAGAAATGAATAAATTGCAAGACACCAAAGTGATATTAACAAAATAGACACATCAAAAAGCAACAACAAATGGTAAAGTTCAAATTAAAACTGAAGATATTTCCAGGAGTGAAGATGAAGACTTGGAATGATGGAATGATCTTTCAAATGTCGAAACCTAAAATGTATAAAAAAATAAAAAGAATAAAAAATCTGAACACTTGTGGATAATTAAAAGTATTTGTTCTATCTATAGTAGACTTTATGAATATACAATGTAGTAGAGAGATCTATCACCAAGGACTGGGTAGAGCATGGCAACTGAGTACTGTGGGGAATTAGACTCGAGCCTCTGGTCGATGATTATATACTGTAGTACACATGTATTCTCAATATACTTGGTATTCAAGTACATTGAATGTATTTTGAAAGAACACAATTTTCAGTTCTCATTATGTAACCACACTCTGTTGATTAGTTTTACTGTTTAAAGACTCAACAGGGTAGGTTTCATGCATCCGGCCATAATTCAATGTTGCTGACACTTAGTTAATTCTAAATTTGATAGACCATGCCCACTTAATTATTAAGTTAAAACAAATAAATTGGTGAATGGTTAAGTATAAAGTGGTCACTGGTCACATATAGCAGGTGGCTGCTTCTTACAGGTTCAAAATAGAGTCATTTTGTTTGTAGGAAGCTAAACTCAGAGGCGGATCCAGGATTTTTTCAAGGGGGGAGGGGTCCGAACTTTTCATGGGGGTCCGAACTTTTCTTGGGGAGTCCATACCTCGAACCACAACCACATTATACTCATTTTGTGGAAAAAAATGCAACATATTGATAATTAAAACTACATAACCATTTAATCTATGTTAAGCACCGAAAAAATTACTTAATACTACTTAAAAATGACTTACAAGCAAGAAATACACTAATGGACATGTACGTTTTCCAAATTCTAGGGGGAGGGTCCGGACCCCTTGATCCCCCGCTGGATCCGCCCATGCAGACTGGCTGCTTACAGCAGGTGACCACTGATAGCAGGTGGCTGTTAATGCAGGTTATACTGTATACTATTGATTACACATTTAAGAAAAAAGTACCGTATAATAATAATAAAGACATTATTTGTAGATTTAACACAATTAGACAGAGCCCAATCTTCCCTGTGAGCCTCTTAAATAATAAAATAAAGCTATTCTAAAACGAAAGTAAGAAACAAAGCATGTGTAAGGTACACCTGATTCACGCTAGCATCGTTTACTATTAGCAGTAAAAAGTTGCTTTATGACATATTAAACGTTAATGTACACTGTATAAAATACATGTGTATGTATCAAAGCAGTACTTCAAAAATATCAAATTCAGCAGAAATGCAAATAAAAAACTAATCATTCTCTCTTCATAAAAATATTAAATTCAATAAAAGCGGTTAAAAAAATCATAAACTTACCAACTGGTAGCACTGTCCGGAATGTAAACAACTATAGCACGTGTATACAGTGCGCATGCGCAACACCTTTCTGACAGTCGAGTTCTAAACTCAGATTAATTAGCGCAGCTTCAATTCTTCGGCATAAATGGCGAGCGAGGTTAGCTCGGTTATATGAAACCTCGGAATCGTGAAGCGAACTTATCATAACTTCGGAAGTGCGGAGACAGATAGATAGATAACAGTTTCCTCGGAAATGATTGAGCTAAGTTACTGAACGCTCGGAGATGTGGCAATGTTGAGCGAAGTAACAGTATCTTCGGGAATGCGCGATAGTTAAGCGAACTTATCGTAAGTTCGGAAACGCGGAGACGCGGAACGCATAGCGAAGTTATAGTTGTTCTAACTTCGGGGTTGTAAAATGTTAAGTTCGGAGTTCGGGATTTTGTAACTTCGGAAGTGCGGAAACGCGGACTTCGGGTTTTATGCCGATAAGTGTAATTTCGGAGTTCGGGATTTTGTAACTTCGGAAGTGCGGAAACGCGGACTTCGGGTTTTATGCCGATTAGCGTTAAGTTCGGAGTTCGGGATTTTGTAACTTCGGAAGTGCGGAAACGCGGACTTCGGGTTTTATGCCGATTAGCGAACTTTCGCTCTAAATTACCCTCGGGACTTATGGCTTTCCATAATATACAACTTCTTAAACAGTAATACGTTTATAATTCTATACGTTTCTAAAAATACATTTTATACTTCAACCTCTATACCCTTTAACAAACACTGCTTATTTTTTTTGTACTTATACCTTTTTATTATTGGTACTTCAAGTTTAATAAATTTACTCATTTTTTCTCACAATTTATTTTTTTAGTTCATTTAATTATATTCTTAAAGTCACAGATCGCTGCTCAAGAGTATAAGTGTTTAAACTCTTAATTCATAAAGCGTCGCTGATATATGTTAACATTACTGGTATAATTATATATTTATGTATGATTATTACCTCAGGTATACATTACTTACTAAATTACTAAATACGTCTGTCTTTTATTAGTGGTAATGACGGTTTTTTTTTCAAATTTTGACAGAAAAATGACGAGGAAAAGAATTTTTTTTATTTACACACGTTGATACATATGCTGAAGAAAACAAAGACTTACTCGTCTGATTTTTTATACCTATAATTAAACTACTTGACAAATTGAAAAATTAAGTCTTAGTCCAGGGACCTATGAACTTTTAAATCTAGTTATATAAGTACAATGTATTTACGATGTTGTATAAGTCTGGTCTTGCATTAGTTATAAATATATTTAACAAATAAAGTACAAATGTGTACTAACGCTAAAAAAATGTTTGCATTAAAATTGATATATAACATGTAAGAATGTTAACACTTAAAAATATATACTTCTTAATATAAGTAGACACTCATCTTGTATGAAAGTACTACTTCAGTCTAGGTTATGTAAATTCAAGCATTCCAATTACATCGGCTACACATTTTGTAATTTTTCAACATCAATAACATATGCAATTCAAATGTATCATTAATATGTCTGCAATATGAATTTTAATTGGATTTTACGAATAATACGGAATGCCCAATTGTTTCCTGTTGAAAAAAACTAAACCCTAGACACCCCAGTCTTTATTTTTATGTTAATTGCAGAGGTATCCCGAATAACGAGACTCCTCAAACAACACTTGGGCATGCATACAAAACTTCAAATGTTGGAACTGTTCTATTATTTCTGATGAGCAAGAAGCGCTAAGTCCAAGACGCCATCATGGCTTTGTGAAGAAGTTGTTTATGTCTTTGTTAAAGTTTTATTTGAGTCAACAGTGCGTACAATTGAGACCCGACAGTTTCAGTGCATTACTACCCGATATAAACGCTTTCTAGGTCAAACTTATTTGTTCAGACATAATTCTACACTTCATATTTTATAAAATAACAACAATCGTTATTTACTTAAACTACTAAAAAAATAAGCAACGAAATTTCTTCAAATTAAAATATGCTCATTTGTAAACAGTGGTTAAAAAAAATTATGAAACATATGTATACAAGTGGTTTTTTTTTTAATTTTCTTAACAAACAATATCCCCCCACTCAGCCTCTTCAATTTGTTAGACTATTTTCGATTACATTCACCGACGTCTTGAATAAATATCTCATTCAAACTGTTGAATAACACTTGTCAATATGTAATATTATCATATGGTAATAAAACAGTAAAAAAAAAACTCCAAAATGCTTCAAAATACTTTCCGACATATAAGGACCGTCTAATGTGTACCTTGTATTCAGTTGGTACAAAGTGTTCAAGGTATATTAACATAGTAAGTTGAATATTATTGTTGTTGATTACTGACCTCAAAGGTGCAAAACTGTTTGACAATAGGGATGGTGACTTAATTACCATTTAACGACTTTCATTTTTATATTTACTAAGTTTGTCGCCATATTTTTGTTCAGTGGCTTTCTGGTTTTTTTCTGACATTTTTTAGTTTTTGCAATAAAAGGGTAAAACGAAGTTAAAAAGTGAATATTCAGTGTCAAATCGTGTAAGTTCTGATATGACATTGACAATGATTCACACAAATTCATTGTCATTGTCATTGTCATTCTGATAGAAATGTTTACCGCAACCGTTTAGGACTAAACCGTACAATCACAATATTGTGTATTTGCTGCGCAAAATGTATTTAGTAAACATTTGATTTCTATATACGTAACAGCGTGTGTCGTTTTATTTTAACATTAACGTGCTGAGCGGTTCTCGCTTAAAACTGGACCGTAAATTCTCCATTCCTATTCGACAAAATATCATTTTTCTATAACCAGAGAAAATATTATTGAAATTAAAGGTGACCATAGTTGTATTTGCACTTTTGAACTTGTGTTCCATTTATAGAATGATATACATGTATAATTGTTATACCTAAGACTTAGTTGGATAAGAAGTCAAAGTCTTTATAACTGTAGGTCATATTTATTAATTCTATTCCAGATGTACGACAAGAAGATATATATAACTTTAACAACTATTTTATCAACATTAACTGTGATATACTGTGCTACAACATCGCCAACGACACCATCAACAACACCGACAACAACAGGACATCCACCTGGATCTTGTGAACGGCAAGGACAGTGGCACCCTCATGGTAAGGTCACAACTTCTCATACATATACCTTCAATATTTTACCATTCTATGATTGCACTGAGATCCTTCTTAAATTTGGATGTGATAACAAGTGACCATATATTTAGTTAAGTATTTGTTTTGTTTATGGTGTCTATGTAGATAACTTCATATGGAACTTTCCTGACCATGCAGTGAACGAGGAAATCAGGGGCGATTATGCAAATAATTTGATTACACACAGTACAATCAGGAGTTATTATCCTTAGGGTAGATTTAGATGGCATAGACTTGGGTGATAAATTCTGACGTAGAATTGCAAGGTTCTTTCTTTTTATTTTATGGGTTTAAAGCCGTAGCAACACATTGTGCAGGTTAAATTTAAATAATCGCGAACAATCATTATACACGCCCTTCTCGGGAAGGCTGAATATCTGGATTTAGTTTTTAGTCAGTTACTAGGCGCATACTGCCGTCAGTGACTGACAATTGCCCTGCATGATTAAGAATAAGTGGTGGAAGGGAGAATGGCCGTGGTAATTAATTATTGATCAAACTCCACAAAAATATGGTCTGCCCAGGAATCGAACATACGACCCTAGATAAGAAGACTTGCGCTAACAACTGAGTAAGTCGGGTGGCTTAAAGTTCTTTCAGTAGACAATGTCGTTGATGATTCTAAAACATCGAATGCAAACCGTTTTCATTTCTTTTCAGGCACACACTTTGAGCAAGATCCATACAATTGTTCTATGACCGTTTGTGAGAATGGCAGCATTGTTTATTACGACCATGAATGTATGTTTCGTACACCAGTTTGTTACGGAACATCTGAACGTGTATTAGGGCAATGTTGTCCCGTTTGCCATAATAATCAAACAACGCCAAGAACAACAACGCCGATAACTACAACGCCATTGTATGGATGTAATGTAGACGGTGTTCACTACGGTGAAGGTATGTCTAAATTTATAGAAAATGTCAACTTAAACCTTCATCCTCAAATTGAAAAAAATGGCATCAACATATTTTGACCAAACTTCTCACATCTGTTTGGTTACGCCATGCCTCTCTGCTTTATTCATTGAATAAAGAGAAGTTGTTTTTTTCTAAACTCGTGCAAAAAAAGTTGAGATTTTTTTTTCGTCATCTGTATTAAATCCCCTTATTGTTTAATAAAACATAGTCAAACTGTATTCTTATATAGGAGTATTACACTGGACATCATGTACATATAAATTCAGGTGAAACAATCTCAGAGGACAAGGTATATGGTTGCTATGGAACTATTTGTCAAGATGGCGGAGTGATAGCCTGGGATCATGAATGTATGTTTACTACACCTCCATGTAATGGAAGATCAGAAAAGGTCCCAGGACAATGTTGCCCTGTGTGTTATAATGAGACTACTACGCCACAAACGACAACTCCACATACACCACCACATGGATGTCTTGTTGACGGAGTATTTTACAATGAAGGTACATGTAGATGTTTGTAAGCAATTTTGAATTCGCGAGGACTTAATTATTGACATATTTATTACCAGTAATCCTTAATTGGCCAATTCCGTGTTTTTTCGTCTCTTGACCTCCAGAATAATTCGGGGTCATTGGGTGCAGAAAAATGGCACAAATGATGACAATTTATGACAGCATGTCTTGATCAGTAAAGCATTAAGGGTTTGAGTCTGACATCTCTACTTTCGTTATACTTACGGATATATTGGGCTCAACCGAAGGCTGTGCTCATTATGGAGAAAGTTATAAATTGTACCATTGTAGGAGTAGCTATGATGTAACTTCATGTATTACTTGCGTACCTTGATATTTTTATTGGAGCTAAAATGTATTTTAAGTCACTGCATGGGTTGTAAGAGTAAATTATCTCATACTCATATCTTCTGTTATAAACTCACAGGTGAAACAATCTCCGAAGATGACGTATATGGTTGCTATGGAACTATTTGTCAAGATGGCGGAGTGAAAGCCTGGGATCACGAATGTGCATTTCATACTCCTACGTGTGATGGAAGATCAGAGAAGGTCCCAGGACAATGTTGCCCTGTGTGTTATAATGAGACTACTACACCAACCACACCAACGACAATTCCAGATACACGACACGGATGTCTTGTTGACGGAGTATATTACAATGAAGGTACATGTAGATGTTTGTAAGCAATTATGAATCGAGAGGACTTTGGATATTGACGTTTTACAACTAGCAATTCCGTATTCTTATGTCTCTTGACCCGCAGAAAAAAACCGGGGTCATTGGTTGTATAAAAATGGCGCAGATGATGACAATTTAGGATAGCACGCCCTAATCAGTATAGGAATAAGTGTTTGATTGTTTCATTAGTTAAAGCAAAAGAGTGAGTTTTAAATTGTACAACTGTATGAGTCGCTATGATGTGTAACTTGTGTGCTTTAATTATTTTATAGGAGCTAAAATATAGTCTAAGTCACTGCATGGGTTGTAAGAGTAAATTATATCATACTCATATCTTCTGTTATAAACACACGGGTGAAAAAATCTCCGAAGATGAAGTATATGGTTGCTATGGAACTATTTGTCAAGATGGCTGAGTGATAGCCTGGGATCACAAATGTGCATTTTATACTCCTACTTGCACTGGAAGATCAGAAAAGGTCGCAGGATAATGTTGTCCTGTCTGTTATTATTAATGACACTATAACAACGCCTCCTGGCGGTTGTATTATAAATGGAGTTTCGTTTACTGAAGGTAAATCATCTGACATTACTAGAAAATTTTCAATTACTTTCTCCAGGTCAGAGAATAAACAAGGATCCATGTGTTATATGCAGATGTCTAAATGGTATTGAATCGTGCTTAACATTGCAGTGTGATGACGCATTGGACTGTGGCACAAGATATCGACCTTATGGAGCATGCTGCTTCATCTGTGGTAAAAATATTTATAAATAAATATATATTTGGCGTAGCGTTCTCATAGCAAAATTACAATATACAGAGAACATGAATGTATTTTTCACAGGAGCTTGACATTTTATATCATACTACGAAAATTCCCTTCCTTCATATAATAAAACACGTTTTATATGTACGAGGGGAATTTTCGTAGAATGATATAAAATGTCAAGCTCCTGTGGTATTTTTATAACAACATATGGTAATTTCGTAATTTTCTGTGATAAGTACGCCATCATCGGAGATAAAACAAAAAGAACAATTTTAAGCCCTTGTTTCCATTTAGGTCCCTTGTGTAGTTGAATTTATATATATATATTATAAATAACGATTCTAGTTAAAATTTTCGTTGTAAGAGCTTGTAAACTAGATCATATATACATGTAATTTCAAGTCGCTTAATATTCATTTCATAGGCTTATTTCGACTGAAATAAGCGTTTAAATCATCTATGAGCCACATATATGAATCGCAATTCATGAGCCAAGTCGGCATTTATTCGCATGTAATTTGTCCTTGGAGATTAGATATTAGTCATCTATGTGAACAATCTCTTAGTTTCAGGTTCCTCAATGTTGATGATGAACAATCCATTGGTTATTGTGTTGATGACATTGTGTTTTATTGTTAGAAAATGGTACTAAATGGTACTAATGAAACAACTGACATAAATGTTCATGGATAAGTCAGGGACTTTTATAAACCAAGGTTTATCTAATGCCATATTAACTCAGTCCATAGACTGCTAAGAAAAATGAACATTAATCCAGTATAAATAAATAAAAGCCCTGTTACATTCGCTGATGACTATAAAGCTTTAATACAGTGCAATATATCATAAGCGGCATTTTACTTTCAAGAACGTTCTATAAAGTTACTTTTGGTTACAATTAAACAATATTTGCGATTGGTTTATGAAAGGAAAGAGAAATTCTACAACGTGAGGTTGGAGTGAGTGTGTTCTTTATATAATGTTAGCATGTATGTATGTAATCAAATATTTTTATCAAAAGACTTTTAGTTACTTTTACGATTTTCTACTTTGTAATATATTTATTTCATATTTTTATTTACTATGTATATTTTTTGCAAATAAATGAGAAAATCTGATCACATGGTTATATAACCTATTCTGGGTTTATTAGATTCCAATAGGATATTGTCTACACGATATTTATGCTTGTCCACAAGGTCAGGTTCGAATCACACAGGGAGAAAACGACCGAGGTTACTTCAGCAAAGGGAACGTGTTCGTTTCACACTCAAGTAAACTAAACTAGACTTAAATGAAATATCATCACATCACATTTTTTATATTAAAATAATTTGAACAATATTTTAAATCAGTCATACTTGTTTTGGAATTCAAAAAAGCATAACAAACAAGTAAATCTGTGAGCTAATGCTCACTAGTGATACCCCCGCAAAAATCTAAAAATATGCGACAAACAGGAAGTAGATGAGCAAGGAGCATGAAATCGCTTTACACCACATGGGACTATGGGATGAAGCAATATGCAAAGTATTAGGCTGCTGCATGTTATAGTTGCTGAGAAAACTGCGACGGAAATTTTGTAACGGACGGACGGACAAGGGTAAAACAGTATACCCCCCTCTTCTTCGAAGCGGGGGTATAAAAATTCAAATGACATCTTTGTACTGAGTTGAATACATATACTTAATGTACTTTAAGTTTTGTATTTTGTCTGTATAGACGAACATATTTCGGTATTACTCGTAGTTACACGCAATGAAAGACACAGTAACATCATCTGGTAAATGTTAAGAATGAATCTTAGAATGAATATATCAAATGTTCATGGAGAACACCATTACAAAACATATATTCGTGCCAGATAGCATCATGAATAATGGGTTACGATAAATGCAAATTGATAGGTTCGTGGCAATAACCCATAACCTAGCGATGGTTTGATCAATCGACATACTCTAAAATAACAACTTTATTGACCCTCACATGGTCTGTTTATTCTTACAAATAGTGACAGTAAAGTTCGATATGTTCCGATTGGCACTTTATTGAATATTTGTCAGACTCTAAACAAACGTTCTGAACCATATTTGGTAACCTTATTGATATACTATACATAATTGGTCATTTTCACGCGCGTGCTATCTTTACGACCGGTTATATCCGGCACGCGATATAGAATCATCTCTGCAGACGTCGTAATTGGATAGAATCGTAAGCTTACGTACGATAATCGTTAAGTTGGACATTTTATACTGCAGAAATCAATAAAAAATTGTACATCATTTGAATAAACAACAGTATCTAATGAACGTCTGGTCAATTCTGATTACAAGAAGAAACGGTACCTCATCGACCTTCATCCACGTGGCATCACATTCAAAACTAGTAGGTAGGCTTTTTTATTGAACTTGAAAAAAGCAATAAATTTGAAATTTGAGCGAGAATAGCTTTCATGTTTCGTCTTATTCGTGAGCCTTCAAGAACCTAGCATGCAGGTGCCACTGCATCGATGCTGTAGGGATACTGCTTCAGACACTTCCAGAGGTAATCACCAACAACCAACAAAAGTCGTTTGAGACATTCGATTTGTCAGCATGTCAAAATAACAAAGTCAACATTCAAAACAGATTAATAATAATTTATTTGCATAAACAAGGTATTTTAAGCGGTATTACTTCTGATGTAACATTCTACGTCATCGAGATTATAAGGGGGGAAATAAGTGAAACATTTTTAAAATATTCGGTGTGACATATAAATACTACTATAGCCCTAACAATGGAGTATCATACACGAGGCCCAAGATGTTGGCAAAACTCAAGTTTCAGGTCATTCAAGGTTATGTAAAATATAATCATGTAACATGTATTAGACATGTTCATTATTGCAAAGGTGGACTTACACTTGAGGAGACACAGTCTAATTTAAAAGGAGATATAATCTAAGATCTTAAATAAAATGATGCAAGAACGAATTCTCTGGTCACAACTTTGTTCCAGTGCAAAATTAGCACCATAACATGGCATCACCCCTACAATAAACAATTCTAGAAAACTGTAGAAAGCAATCTACTGGAGCTTAATGAACTAAAAAAGAACAATCATCAATCCACAGAAGAAAATAACAAACCAGGTATTTGACCCATTTTAACATCTGTCCCATTTCTACTGTGTTTCGATTTTGTGAATGAGAATTTTACATATCCAATACTCACTGATGGATTGCCATCAGCTCCCTGGTATGTGTCAATGCCGTCTGGATTGGTTAATTTCACAAGTAATGAATATTTCTTATCCTTCAATATCGCCATTGCTCTCTCAAACAATATCACATAAGTAAGTTGTTGTTCGCTTGTTTTAATTTGCTTTCTAACGAGGCTTATTTCAAAGTCTGATGCATCATACAAAGAACATGTGACGTCATAAGTACCTTCACCAATGTAAGATCCATAAACAAGTGCGCCGTGAATCCAGAGGTTTTGATTGGATGAAAATCCTATTGCATCTGGTTCCCCGCCACAGTACCAAGAGCCATCGTCACAAACACGACTGAATCGCATACATGTTTGGATAGACCGGTCATCAGGCTGCTGTTCCGGTTTAATGGAGTGCTGGGAAATTGCACCAGTTGCATAACGATTCCTTGTATTAAATTTGAGAGTTTTGTATCCTGATTTGTAAAAATATTTGAAAAGGTCTACTTTTTCGTTGTCAGTCAAAAGCTCCGATTCCGAAGCAACGTTTGTAAAATACGATTCTCCTAATAAAGGAAATCTGATCAGATAAAGCATATCACCAAGAACACTTCTCAGATTATCATTAGTTCTCTCAATATTTTGTTTTTCACACTGATGTTCACCCCATGTTGTAACAGCGTCTAGAACCGTACGTTCGTCTGTCTGTAGCTCGTCACATGATACGATTTTTCTCACACAGTCGCCACAAAGCTCTCGAAAAGATGGCGACTTCAAAACTTCTCTTGCATTCTCTAATATAAACTGAATTGAATTTTCTCTAAATTCGTTTTCGTCGTATAAGTGAGCTTGTTCCAGAATGTCGCAAATGTTATCAGGAGATCTGCCTTTGTTGAGGAATGTGAGACACAGGCGTACTAAAACATTTACACTGTATTTCTTAGCAGTGTATAATAATTGCAATACATTTTCTCCAGTTATGTTTGCTTCGTCTGTATACATGTACCTAGAAAACAAAGGCAGAGCATTCTCTGATGATTGATATATAATATTTATGTATGGCATTTTACTGAGACGTTTTCGGAACTAATCAATTTTCTTTCCTTTGCAATACACTTATCAAAACGTTCACAGATTTCGAGTTAAAAACTCATTTCATTTAATCTAAAAGCTCAACAGGTTATTGATCTTGCTAGTATAATGTATAAGATTGGTGGTAAGTAAATGGAACAAAATGATCAATACAAACAATTCTTTCTAACAACAGAAGCCTAGCTTGTGTTCTTCTCCAGACAAGGTTAAACTATGCACACATTTGTGACAATCATTGAATTATTAATGGTTAAATAACACCAAGTAGTTTCTTTTGCACATTCATACGTAGAATAAACTATCATTTCTCTAACATTACTTTGTCAATTTGGCTTCTGGTCAGATTTGTTTTAATACTACAAGACATTGCATCATGTTTTTTTCAATGAGAAAATGTCGTGAAGAGGAGGTTCCAATTCAGACATTAAATGAGAGCCAAGACAGATTATATACATGTACATATATCTAATGTTATTTCTGTCTCTGTAAATACTAGAATGTATAGCCAATAAGAATAAATCTTACGTCAGCTGAAACTATATTAAATACGCCTTATGACTGACAACAGAACAATTCCAAAATGTATAAAACTTTACAGGATCTCATCAGGAAATTTCTATATACTTGTAGTAAAGATAAACATGTATCAGTTTTACGACGTGAGCTGAACATGGAATCAATATAATACAGTTTGAACAGTGAGTTTTTCATCTTATATAAAAAATACATAAAACAACTTCGCTGTCAAACTTACGTGAGTAATTTGTTGAAAACATCAGGCTCGATGTCTGGAATCTCAATAGTTTGTCTGCTATCAGCAAAGTCGTTTGTAAACATTGCCTGGAAATGTGTCATAATATAATGATTCATTATTACTCATGAATTCACAGTCTACATTAACAATTTGTATTAGAATCAATAGTAATAAAACAGCAAATCTCAATGCTTGGTAACGCTAGCCGTTATGGTGGTTTCATAACAATAATCATCCTAACTCTAATCACCATCAAGAAAATTTTCAATTTGAATTTATCACCAAATTGACAATTAAACGACGAAAGCTTCCAAATACAGGTTCCCATAATCATGAACAGATTTCAATACCATTGTTCAATTACATAATAAATGCTGGCATATAAAAACATCCAAAGTTATCAAATTTCAAGAAACTAAACGTTACATTCACAAATAGACTACACTCTATGGGACAAATGGGCATGTTTTGTCAAAATGTTTCTACTCTAAACACATTAAGACATTTACAAACTGGTTTGTAATCATCTACAGAACAAATATAACCATACATACCTGAAACACGGAGCTCCTACATATCAGTATAAATTTATGAGCTCTTACTATCTTCTGCTGTTTTCCTACACTGAACTCTACGTCTGTGGCAACTTCCGCTTTAAACATGTGACTACATGCTTCCAGCAGTGACTTCTCAGCTTGCCAATCGGGCGTGATGTTCCCCGCCGGCAGCGCCATCTGCATACATGGAACGAATTTAAATATTGAATTCAGGATGACAAATTACACGTTTAACACTCTTAAAAATAAAATTATTAGATATATGTACTAAACTTTCACTTGTTTTTAAGTTGTTCACTTTCAAAATCCGTTTTAAGTACATGTTATTAATTTGAAAACAAGCTTCAAGTTAAATTCCAAGTTTTTAGTTAAAACCATTTTTGCCTACAACTTTTTTTCCTCGAGCAAGCTTAAAAACTAATACACTTCCCACTAGATCGGATTATAGAAGTGAGTAATAAAGTTTCACAAAGTTTCTCTCTAATCACGCATGTTGCAGATCTAATAGAATCGATAAATGTCTAGAAAACTGTTCTGATTTTATTGCAGACGATAGAATAACCGAAGTAGAAATCAAAGAATAAAATCAACATTAAACAAGACAAATCTCTGATAACATTTTTTACTCAAGAAGTGTTGCATTTTTTTCACTTAATGTCGATCACATTCAAAACCAGACTATAAATTGACTTATCGGTAACTGACCTGGTTTTTGGATGAAAACGTCAAGCATGTGAATCTTGACTACTTGTATTTTAAAATCAATAGTAACAACCTTGCTATCCACTGTATTGTATTCAGGCTTGTAATATAACATGATTTAACCATTGAATCATCAATTAATTTAAAGAGTATGGATCGACATGTATCACAGAGTCCTTTGAGATTGTTTTACTAGAAATGATACGGTAAGATTGTGAGAACTCGGCCAGTGGTACATTAAATTTGTTAATCTAAGAAGTATAATTCATTATAAAACCTAGATTTTCCAGAACAGTATGAATGTTAAAGTGACTTGGTGGCATCTGTCCCTGCTTTTATACATGCATTTCTCATTAATTAAGTAAATGCTGCTTGCGAAGTGGTGTTTTTTTTATAAAATAAATTAAACTAAAAGCTAGTAAAGATCGAGGCAGGCATTCCAAATTCATGTATGTATAATCAACAATTGTCGGTTCTTAAAAATGCAGTAAATATAACCATAACCATTTTAGCAGAACAAAATTTACATTTAATCACAACGGTCTGTACGACTTTTTTTCAATGACAAAAATAGAGCATAATTTCATGGCAAAATAACTTACTCTGAACAACAGAATATATCATATATTACGAATTTCTGCTTTAATTGCAACTTGTCGGAGATGCACGATAACTTCGTGTCTTGCTCTCCATTATTCTCGAGCACCCGAGGTTTGAGATTCTTTGTTAACAAATGTCTGATTTGATAACACAGTCACTCACAGGGCTCGACAAATCCACTCGTCCGCTCGTAATTAAGAGTAGAAATTGACTCAGGACAAGTTGGCATTCTGGTAGTGCTCGTCCTACAGGACGAGTGAAATTTCTAGCCAAAATAATCAAATTTCATGTTTTACATACTAGGTCGTATGGAAAACGCACCAAATAAAGCATATTTCATCACTTGCAATATGGAAACATTGATTAGATTGCTTTTTTGTTTCTAGAAATGGCCATCATATACAGTACAACAAATAACATGTTTGTTACTGCTTCATACAAGTTCACAATTAATGGTATTTTCCTTTAGTGAAGAACAAGACGAGTGCGAATTGTTGCAGGACGAGTGAAAATTCCAAGCTGCTTGTCCTGCAGAATGAGTTGCTTCCAAAACATTTGTCGAGCCCTGACTAATAAACTCTTGGGTACAAGTTCTAACAGTTATAACAGCATTGACAAGGACAGTTATAAGAAGTACAACATTAACTTTTAGAAAAATTCGGCAATTTCAAACCTGTAGCCTATGAGAGACAACTAAGAAAGAATGATATTGAAGATGCTTTTACATAAAACTGAAGTTATATTTGCAAACACAAGAATATGAATGCCGTTTGATGCGGAACAAATTTGCAGTAAAAATGTTTTGATCAGCAAATTCCTTCACGACTGTACATCATAACGACAATCATGTATACATTTCAAAATAATTATATGCTAATTATTGTTTATTAGATCTTCATAATACCCCCTAAACGTTACAGTTTTGTCATATTTGGCAAACAAATGGAAACAACAATATCAAGTATCAAAATATTGAAGAAGATTCTAATTAAAGCAATTCCTACATAATGTGTAAATGACGCATGATGCCATTCAGGGTTACAAAAAATCAGTGCTTCCAGTACTGTGATTACAAACATTCGATTATAAAAAATAAATGGTAAAGATCCTATTCATCTGATCACATTAACTGAATCAAATACACATTGGACTGAGGGGACAAAGTACTACGAAGACTAAAATGAAAGTAGAAAAGTTATTAGTACAAACCTTGTAGGCGTAGTCCAATATTATTTTCACGATGATGCAAATTAAACGTATCACCGAATTTGATATTTGTTTCCGGCTTGACGTCTACACAAATTTGGAACCAGCACAGAAGCATCTGTAAATATTTAGGTAATTGTTAAATAATTGTTTAAATGCTTCATTTTATGCCGAGAATTCGAAATATGTTAAAGTTTTCAGTTTTATTTGATTAATAATTGATAAATTAAATAGATCACCATTCATGACACTGCGTTAGTTAGCGTACGTGTGGGATGGCAAGTTTTTACTGTAACTTAAACTATGACATTCACCTTCAATTTATGTTTATAAATAGATTGTCAGTTACTATCAATAGGGAAATCAAACCCAACTGATTAGGTTTATATAAGTTACATATTATATTTATGTCCTTGATTAATGTCATCCTGCTGGGCTTAAGCATTAAACAATTTAAGTTTGTAGCATCCCAGTTCAAGCTCTTAAAGAGTCTGGTGAAAACATTCATGACTTCTTAACAAATTATTATACCCCCGCTTCGAAGAAGAGGGGGGTATACTGTTTTACCCTTGTCCGTCTGTTACAAAATTTCCGTCACAGTTTTCTCAGCAACTATAACATGCAGCAGCCTAATACTTTGCATATTGCTTCATCCCATAGTCCGATGTGGTGTAAAGCGATTTCATGCTCCTTGCTCATCTACTTCCTGTTAGTCGCATATTTTTAGATTTTTGCGGGGGTATCACTAGTGAGCATTAGCTCACAGATTTACTTGTTTTATTTTTTGGACTTAGGTTCTTACAGTTTTATGTGACTAAAGATCTTGTTAAAACACATGACCTTGTGTGAGTAAATGATTGTCATAATGATTCATTGATACAATCATTTGAAATTGTAGGAGCTGGTCCAGGGATCATGAGGATGGGTCTCAGTAAAGAATTTATTTACTCTGGGATCTGCATGTAACTGATTATAGAATTTCACTATGACAACTTTTTTCTATAGAAACAATGAAAGTGGGGTGATGAATCAAACTAGATGTGTAAAGTATTTAACTTGGCACTGTCTGGTTTCAGACATTGAAGAACTTCATACTGATGAGGGCAGTTACAAATGTGGTCCAAATACACAGGTCGATATTCATTTGCTTGGCCAGTTGTAGGGACAGTTGTATGAGTTCAGTAGTTATGTACGAATTTATATGGGGTTCAACACATCTTGGTTAATTTACAGCATCCAGCGCATCTGACCTAGCTTTCTGGGACCCTTATCTATAACCAGTTCTCACCTTGTCACCTACCCTTCTGCAAGGGTGGAAACTTCTCCATATGCCTAACTAATGGAGGAAAATTTACAATTTTCATTGAAGGGTATAACCTCCTTGGGTGAGATTCTAATCTGTACCCCTATCGGGACACGAGAGTCCAAATCCCTGTGTGCGCTACCAACCCGGGTATCTACATATTCATTGATCAACCTTCATAGATCAATGTTGAAACTAATGCCAAATAAAATGTAATTGTTGCCTTTTATAGTTAACAAAGATCAATCATGGGTGACGCAGGAAACAATGACAGAAGTCATGTATTGACTATGAAGACAGTAAATCCAAGAGCTATAGAGATGGAATATGCTGTCAGAGGACCTATTGTAACAAGGGCTGTTGCTCTTGGTAAAGAATTAGCAGCTGGGGCTGAGAAACCTTTTTCTAAAGTTGTAAGTATTAAATTGATAGTGAATAAAGTTTCAAACTTGAGCTGCCAAAAACAATTTGTGAACTAGACCCAGGAGGGGACTTAGAAGGTTTGCTTAAAATAAGATAAAGT
The DNA here is from genome assembly GCA_025267735.1 of Mactra quadrangularis. NCBI lineage: Eukaryota > Metazoa > Mollusca > Bivalvia > Venerida > Mactridae > Mactra > Mactra quadrangularis. The sequence goes on from CM046302.1 coordinate 2,516,248, forward strand.
TTTGATACTCTGAATGTAATAGATTTCATTGACAATGATAGAAATTTTAGTATAAACTATTGTTAGAAATATTGTAGTACGAGTCCATGACTGTTGCTGATTATGTAGATAAGGAACCAATGTCATAAGTACTTTACAGAGGTCATCAATTAACTAGTGCTATAAGTCAGGTCACTAATCAGGATGTGCATTTATATACATGTATGACTTTGTATATCACTAGGCATGTGCTAGTGTTCGACACATTGGCCTACAATAGCACAATAAAAAGTTAATGGAACCTTGCTGAACAGAACAAAATTATACTAGTATATATTAATGAACAACTACTGGAACGAAGGGCCCAATGCTACACACATTGTTAAAAGCTGAACCATGTAAACTGATATGAAAGAAACACTATCTTAACTGCTTAGTATTAAGTGAACTTGTTACGTGTTGTAAGAAACTTATTTGAAAATAACTTTTGTAAGCCTTAATAGTACATGTACAATCAATCTAATTAAAACCCGATCTAAAATTTTCCGCTCGTATATACTCGCTAATTTAGATTTGGCCTTTTCCAAACGAATGTCACGTTCAGGTGACCTTTTCTCATCATAATATTCATGAAGAAATTGTTATGATACGTAACATGTTTACATCATCTACGTCACGCAATTTGAAATGAGCCACCCAATCGCAGACTGTGAATAATACCGCTGTTAAATTAGCATGCAAACCTTGGTCTAAAAATAGAAATTACGAAATCAAAATGTGAGTAATAGTGTTTTCGTCTAGATGAAAGCTACACATTGATTGGTCGACACAAAGTTCATCTCGACGTGACCTTGCATTGAGAAAGTAGAGATCCAGTACGACAATGCTCTACAGGATATCTGTTTACGGAGATTGATGTACAATGTATGTATATATAGACTTTACATGTAACTTAGAGAGCGACTGAACATGATGTTAAACACATGTTACTATTTCTACTTTCAGCTTCAAGCTAATATAGGTGATTGTCATGCTACTGGTCAATCTCCTGTCACATTTATAAGACAAGTTGTGGCATGTTGTACCTGCCCTGAACTTATAAAATCTGCTAACTTTCCTGATGATGTAAAGAATAAAGCTCAGAGAATTTTGAAAGGTTGCAAAGGAGAAAGTGTTGGATCCTACAGGTTAGTTTTGATGTATAGTGCAGTAGAACCTCAGAAAACTAACCACCTTTATGCTCAGTGGGTCAATGATTAGGATCCATTTGGAATTCTGAGGTTCTGGATTTGAGACTTGTCAGATACGGTTTACCGAGGTTCCAGTTTTGAGGTTTTTTCCATAATTGAATGATCTTTTTATCTCATACTGGTTGCTGCAGTTTTCACGTCACTATTAACTAGTTACATGGTCACTTTAAATAAACTAAAATTGTTTGTCTTTAACATTTTTAGGTTTCTTTTTTATGTGTACATGTATTTTACATGTACTCTGATATACAATGTAGTAAGAGCTGATGAAATTTTAACGTTAGTTTTGTGATCTAAGATCCATTTGTATTTTTATTTTAGCTGCTCTGCATTGATTTATCTTTTAAACTTGAAAGCAAATTTTTTTTCCTACTATTATTATTCAAAATCTTGCTTATATACACATTTACATAGTATTTTATGTTCCTCTTCCTTGTTTGAATTCAATACCTTTTATTTTTGCACCCACTGTGTCTATTTATATACATCACCTGTGGTTACTTGATTAGAGTATGTTTAATTTTTAACAAATCTAAAGTGTTAAGTACTGAATTAAAGGCTAATAAGTTTGGCCTTACTTAAAAAGAAGTTTGTTTGCAGTTTCCTGATTGGCTCACCGAAGTGCTGTGATTCATGTCTTTTTATTGGCAATCCTGATTTTTAAGCAAATTTAGACATGATGAGAAAATTTCAACTACCATGACTGCATGAAATAAGTAGTTTTCACTAGCCCAATTTATTTTTATTGTTCCCACCTTCCTGGCTTTGACTTAGTGGGTTAAGGCAATGACTGAAGACAACCTGTCCAGTACCGACGTCAAATCGTGGGTTAGGCAGAAAACAGTTGTAACTCACAGTGTTTCTGCAATCTTCAAAAATCTGAGGGTCATTTTTGACCCCCTCTTTTATTTTTTGAGGGTCATTTGAAGTTTAAAAGGGTCAGTGTTATAATTTGACTATTTACCCCAATTTTTATTAAAAAATGAGCTGCATAATAAAAATGAAGGGTTGTTTTGCTCCTCTAAAGAAATATGGAGATGTTGACAACCTTGTTGAAGGATGTGTACTGTTTATGAAATAGGGGTTCAGCAAAACCTGGTTAGGTGAGCTTGCAACCATGAAATGACATTTTTTTGTCAACACAGTGTTAAACTGAACAAAAATCAAGTATTAAATAGTTAACAGGGTTTTATCCTTCACATGATCACATAAAACATAAAATATTGTCTTACGTAAAATTGCAATTAAAAAAAATAATCCACGGAAAATATGTAAAATCGTCGATTTTCGATTTTTCAATTGTAAATTTTCCAAATCTTTTACATTTACAAATATTTTTAATGTTAAATGTCTCAGTTTAATGGTTTGAAATAATCCACAAAAATCGCCGACATTTCACAAGAAATCGCTGAGCTTTTTTGGAAAAAAATAAAATCATCAGTTTATACCGTCTAAAAGTAATTATTTAAAAGTAACAATTTAAAGACAGTGCTATTTTAAAAATAGGTGAATGTATTATAATAAACAAAAGAACAAGCTTATCTGCATTTGCCAATATTTTTTTTAATCGGCAATTTTCTTTTGATCATAATTATTAAGCAGACAAATAAAGAACTAGGTCATTCTTGTTTCAAGCATAATAATTATATTAACATTTAAATCAAACTTAACGCTATGATAACACACTGAGACATTGCAACTAAGACATTGCTGTGTAATAAAACATCAAAGAGTGTGAAAAGATGCCGATACGACACACATCTTAACAATGTCTAACATGTGTAAATTTGTAACCAAACAAAGGATTGAAATGAATTAAATCGCTGGTAAATGATCAAATATATACAATTTACAGACGTTTGTGACACATGTTAATTTAATAAGACAAGATCACTATGATTTTAAATTGATACCTCATAACCAAATGCTTGCGTCATATACAATGATTAGTGATCTACTTATCTCCGAAAAAAGGACTGTTGTAAAGCCGTCAAAGTTATTTTTGGCAGCATATATTTGTGTACTGTCGTTAAATTTAATTGACAAAGTTATGATAGAATAATCAAAATTTGAAGTTATCTGTTGCTTTCACTGTGTATCGGTATGAAAAAATATACCGATTTTTGGGACGCTATAATTTACCTTGTTATCTTTGTCTCGGAATGAACATAAAAGAAAAAGATAATAATTTACTGTAATATATTGGTTGCGTCACAAATGACGCACTGAACACATTTTTACGGGTCATCACTGAAAAAAATGCGTCAAAGACGCAAAAAACGCACAGTTGCGGAAACACTGAACTCAAGATGAGAAAAGATCGAGTGAGTTACAACCATCTTGCTCTAAACCTGCAAAATGTGGATATTATCATAGGAGAAAAGGTAGCTCTGAAATTTATTATTACATAAGTTTATCCTCATTGATTGACTGTGGTTTGTTTTATATCATATTTCAGTGCATCTGCTGGTATTGATGTCATCAGAGAGGATATCGCTAAATATATATCTAAGAGAGATGGTCAACCATCTAAAATGGAAGATATTATATTATGTACGGGAGCTAGTGATGGTATCAAGACTGTATTAAATCTATTGATGACCGGTAAAGACGGGAACCAGCGAGCTGGGATCATGATCCCTGTTCCACAATATCCACTTTACTCGGCAACTCTAACAGAGTTCAACGCTTGTCCTATCCCATACTATCTTGACGAAGACAACAAATGGGCCTTAGATGTCGGGGAGTTGAAACGTGCCATAAAAGAAGCCAAGGGCAAATGTATACCAAGGGCTATATGTATAATCAACCCTGGTAATCCAACTGGTCAAGTTTTATCCAGAGAAAATATCGAAAGTGTTATAAAATTCGCCTATGAAGAAAATTTGATGATTTTGGCTGATGAAGTGTATCAACATAATATCTGGGCAGCAGGGTCGCAGTTCTTCTCATTTAAGAAAGTACTCACAGAACTGGACGGTGGGAAATACAGTAAAATGGAATTAGCCTCATTTATGTCAGCCTCTAAAGGATATATGGGAGAATGTGGTTTCCGAGGTGGCTATGCTGAAATAGTGAATCTTTTACCGGACGTAAAAGCCATATTACTAAAGTCCATCTCGGCTAAACTGTGTCCCCCTATTCTTGGACAGGTAGTCATTGATACCATAGTAAACCCACCAGTAGAAGGGGATCCATCATTTGAATTATTTCAAAAAGAGAAATCTCAAGTTTTGGCTCAATTAAAGAAGAAGGCACAAATCGTCACTGAGTTGTTTAACTCTATAGAAGGTATTAAATGTAATGAGGTCATGGGTGCGATGTACGCCTTCCCTAGAATCTTCCTACCTCCTAAAGCTGTTGCTGCTGCCAAGGCCTTGAATCAGTCCCCTGACTTCTTCTACTGTCTTCAACTGTTAGAAAAGACTGGTTTGTGTACAGTACCTGGGTCAGGATTTGGGGAAAAAACCGGAAACTTATCACTTTCGTATAACTATTCTGCCTAAACTGGAAGAAATGCAGGCTGTATTAGCAACATTTAAAGATTTTCATCTTAGCTTCTTAAATGAATACAAATAAAAAGGTATGTGTAAATAGTTACATTTTTAGTTTTCATAATTTTTTTGTTGTTTGTCAAATAGACTCTAGCAACTTGCAGGTTGTTTTTTTTCATCCATACAAGAATACATGATTTTTTTCTGTACTTATATATTTATGATATAGTATAACCTCTGCAAAGCAGCCCTCTACAGAACAAATCCTCAGCTCAACAACAGCTATTGATTTTTCCCTTAGGCATTATTTTCATTGAATTTAACCTCTGCAAAGCAACAACCTCAGAACAGCAACATTTGTCAAGCATTTTCGTTCAGGAGAGGTTGTACTGTACTAAACTACTATACATACGTAACATTATAAAGTATACATATATGTGTATTTTAGGCTGTTGCCATATATATTGCAGTATAGGTAATTGCATTTTGCTGTAATATGGCCATGTACAGACAGATGTCACCATTTTGCACCATTTTTTCAAAATTTTCCGGGGGGGGGGGGGGGGGCATGCCCCCGGACCTCTCTGGAAGAAGAGGGGTTTTCCACCTGGCCTCCTCAATTACAACTTTGACCTCCTCAAAATTATCTTAATGACAACCCTGTAATACAGTACTTGAGGTAAATAATCAAAATATATCCATCTTGTTGTTGCTTAAAAATCTTGATTGATTCTAATTTACCAAGAGGAACAACACAAATTTATGATGTTAGTTGTTTTAAAATAGATAACAAATATTTTGTTTTTGAAAGTTCAGTTGACATTTACTGGTAAATGAAATATGATATTATAAATTTATCAACAATGTTTTCTGTATTTACAGGTTTTTGTATCAAAGATATAACAAGTATCTCCTGAAGTTTTGAATCACATTGAGCCTCTTTTGTTGTTTTGAATTTCTGAATATTTCTTTAATTTAACCATTCCATTAAAAGGTGTTAATGACTACCGGTTCTTTTTTCTGATTTTTTTTGTTTATCTTTATTTCTACCTTTGTGATAAGTTAGGTTTCTTTTAACTCGCATTTTAAAGATACTTTACTCTTAAATTTCAAATACAGTGTCATTAATAATTACCTCTACACTTTTGTAAAAGTGTGATTCTTTTAAATTTTTACCAAGGCTGAAGATTTTTTAAAAAAAACATTTTTTTAATACATTTACATGTATAATGATTGCATTTTTTTAAATTTTCATTACTCCCCTTCTGAATGTTACAATCTATTATTACTATCCTAATGTGTAAATTTAATTGTATAAATCAAGGGTTGTCTGCAAGACTGTACTAAGAACATTGGATAAAAGAGCGAGTTACTACATTCTTGCAGACAATCCTCAAAATGATAAACTAGCTTTTTTACAAGTGTGAAGATAATTTTTGGATGGCACTGTATGACAGAGTAGTCTTAGTTGAGCCATATTTTTTTTTGTTGTAACTTTTTTTATTTTAATATATTTTATTTGTTTATAGTCTATTAATCTAATAGTCGCTATTAAAATTGATCTGCTGTAGTTTATCGTAAACTAATATCTGGGAATTTTGTTTATGTTTTGTTTATTTTTTTACTTGCTGATTTTAAATGTATTGACTATTGTTGTGAAATTTGAAAACAATGGGTATAGAATTTCTAATAAAAATTTGTCCGACAACAGGCATATGCTAGCATTTTATCCCCTTTTTCAAGCACTGATTTTCAACTGTATATATCTATACTGTATGGTTGCATAAGGGTCATAAAGGGTAATAAGATGATGTTTAATGTCGAGCCCTGCTATGTATGAGAACATGTTTAACTGTTACTGTGAGAAGATGTTATTGCATTGTGCCCTGTATCTGTACCACATTATACACATTTTGCAGAAAAATGCAACATATTAATTATAAAAACTACATAACCATTAAATCTATGTTAATCACCGAGAAAAATTGCTTCATTGCTTATGATATTAGCATTTCATTTAGATATTCATATTATGATCATACTTCATTCTTTGTGCCATTATGATTCTCATTTATATTAGAATCTATAAACCAATCTCTGTAATCATCTCTTTAAGTATATTAGTATGCTTATTATAACCAGTGCATTTAATTGGTAAATAATATTTTTTTATTTATAAAACTTAACAAGAATTTTATTTTATCTTAATAGTCTTTTTTGTTGCTATATTAAAGGATGTCATATGTTTAATGGTGAGGTCTGAGTTGTTTGTCATGTACGTAGTTATGTTTTGTTCCTCTAAAATGTGCAGACTTGTCAACTCACTACTGTTTTTAATCCAACGGAGCTTAGGTTTTGTTATTTGGTATTGGAGGGATTGCTTTTAAATGTGTTTGTTTTTTTCAGAGAAACATGGTTTTTTGCCTCAATATTATTGTTCCAAATTGAAAATATACAAATGTAGCTTTCAATCATTAGGTTTACTTAAATCTTGACTTTAACAGAGCTTAATCATTTTATGCATTGTGAAATATGTTTGGGAAAAGACTGAATTTAAAATATAGGGCCTGTGGTAAGACAGAATAGGATTTTTTATGGTGGTTTTATGTATTATAAATATTCATTCATTACTTTAAATAAACCATCATTGTTCATTGATATTGCATATATTATAGTCAACCTGTTTGATTATTTCATCTTATTATATTTATTATACTTTAGCATGATTATAATAAGCTTTTTTATACGATCCATTGTATTATATATAATCAACTCTTGTGTCATGATATATATATTGTTTAAATCTATTTTACCAGTCATTGCCTTAACCCACTAGCCTGCACCCAAGGGCTTGTAAAAATTGATATGGGCAAGTGCAAATTATTGATTTTACATTGTATATGGTTTGGCTAATTGATAGTTTTGCCTTTGACTATAACATCATTAATAGAGCGAGTGTTTAAGACCAACTCAGACAATGTCTGCTGTCTTATTTAATCAGTAGTTTTGCTGCAAAGAACAGTTACTGCCTTATTTTGCTTGAGCTCTTAATTGATTTCTTATGTTACATAGTAAATGGCAAAGTTATCACCTAGCCAACTATATATATGCAATTAGTAATTTTCAAATACATGTATCTGAATAAAAAATAACTAGTTCTTGGCTTCAGAGTTGTGGATAAAGGCAATGACTGAAAGAATTGTTATGAATATTACTGTTCATGTAGTTCCTAAGACTTTAATTTGGTGTCATTTATAGGGTAAACTTTGAGTGAGATTACAATAAGTTTTGTATATTTTCATGATTAAATTAATTAGTATTTGCACTTGTTTATTTTCCTTTATAGTATTTCATTATTTTGAAAACATTAATTTTATCTTATTGATTTACAAGAAATTGTTGACGAGATTGAGGAAGACAGTATTTTTTGTCCATACTTTTAATAGATTAAGTCACTTAGTTACGAGGATGATATTTAGGTGCTATGTTGTTTAATGATTTATGATAATGAATAATATTTCAAAGATATCATTTTACTTAACAGTGATTTGATGATATTGGTATTATTAACATTCTGAATATTTTAAATTTGATATAAAATGGCTCTAAGCTTCTATATTAAATTACAGTTAAAACCTGCATTTAGCGGCCAGTGGCAGAAAGTGGTCGGATTAGTCTCTTACAGCAGATGACTGCTTAAACCAAGTTTTATTAAACCACTTTGAACAGTGTATTGCTACTATCAACCTGTGTTAAACCTACGTTTTACTCAACAATGATACTTTTTATTGAAATGTTATCCTCCAAATCTTTTTATCTTGACATTGTATTTGCTTGAATAACAGCTGTTTTTAAAGTGTCCTGTTTATTCAACCATCTGGCGAAAAATATATGTGGGTAGTATTTGTTGACATACTTTTTTTTAGTTTTGTAAAGTGTGTCCATGAATTGATATATTCTTAAACTTGATATGACTAAAAGCTATGGAATTAATGATCTCATATTTCAAATTAGAGAAATTATAACATACAGGTGATTAAAGTATAGAAATATTATTATTTACATTAAAAAGTATTTACTTCTCTTGCTTGTTGATTTAATAAAGGGGAGTAACTCTTGTTTACTCTTTCTTGTTGATTTTATGAAGGGAAGTCACTCTTGTTTGCTTTTGATGAAATTAGATAGATGAAAGTTGAGATTTTCTTCAATGTTGTCAGTACTTTTTTAATTTTATATTTGTATTGAAGTTTAGCATTTTTATTTTTGTACTAAAGAAACCCTTGTATATTGTAAACACTGTTGAAATTTAAATAACACCATGCACAATGTTTAGCTGTTTTTGTCAATTTTTACCAATCTGTATGTATAGGGCTGTTGTAGTAATATAAATGTCGTATTGTGATCTAATAACTATCCATTCTGAGAATGGGTTTTATAGTGAATATTTCACAGCTTATTTCTAACTCTTCTGAAAACCATTTACATGTACAAATAACATGAAATTGGGAAATAAAAGAAAAATGTAAAATGTAATTTAGAAAATAAATGTACTGGGTTGTTGAGTGATTGGATAAAGCAATAAATATATAAGTTCAGGAAAAAACAAGTAATACACTTAAGTTAATATTAATTACCTTTACTTTTGGGAAATTTGAACCTTTATGCAATCCTTCATTGCTGCATAACATTGCTTTTAATTGTTTCCATTCTGTCATTGCATTTACATGGAGATAAAGGGCATTTTGGTTACATCCTGTTTTTATTAAATTTTCAAATTTTTCATTAAATACATAATGACATAGAGACATATTTTCTAAAGTGCTTTAACCCATTTGTTTGTTTGTTTTATCAATGTTTTATTCTTCAGGAACAAATGTGGCCTTATATATGTTTTTATACATGTATGAACATCAATGTCTTCTGTTTAATTTCAACATATTTTTTTATTTGATAATACATGTACAATTGATTTTTTTCCAAAGCAGCCAATAGTCCTCGACCTTTGTAACCTATGTTAACATTTTAATTATGATAATGTCTGTTTAAAGCTACAAATTTGTTAACTTTCTATTATACTAAACTCAAATGTTATGGCTTACCATGATTTATTTTTGTATATGTTTTTGACTTTAGATAATTGAACACATTTGGACACACATTTGGACACACATTTGAGCCATTTTAACCATTTATTCAGTGTTGAATATTTGGTTATTCAGTGTTGAATATTGATTGGGTTATTTGATGTTGAATATAGGTTTATTCAGTGTTGAATATTTGGTTATTCAGTGTTGAATATTGATTGGGTTATTTGATGTTGAATATAGGTTTATTCAGTGTTGAATATTGGGTTATTCAGTGTTGAATATTGGTTGGGTTATTCAGTGTTGAAAATTGGGTTATTCTGTGTTGAATATTGGGTTATTCAGTGATAAATATTGATTGGGTTAACTTCTTATGTATTTAGTTATTATTGTTTTTGTTAATATAGGTTTCAATTTATTCTTGAATAATCATGTAAAATTATGTAACATGCTGTATCATAAAATAACTTCCTGATATGTTAACCATTGCTTAGAACTTCTGTAAATTTAAATTGTTGAGATCACCAAGGCCTAAACAATAGTCATTTAGACTGTTATGGTTTAAAAGATTTAGACTGGTATGATTTAGAATGGACTGTTGTCCTTATTTCACATTTTAACAGTCTATATGAAATGTACCAATATTTGTTATTTAAGTTACAGTTAGTCTTGTAGTTGCCTAGCAACATTTTTTATTTATTATTTATGTTAACCTGCACTTTTACCTGGTAATAAGTCGTTTTTCTATGTACTCCAACTTATACTAGATTGAATATAGAAGTTGAAAGTTCTTACATTGTTATTGTAAACTAATGTTATCCAAGTTAATATGATATTAGCTGTAGACTACAGTGCCATCCATAATAACCTTTAAACTTAAGTAAATGTTTCAATAGTTTTTCGAAGTTTTACTAAGGCTTGGGAAATTAAAAACATATCTTTAAATACATGTTCATGTTTTATCAATTCCAGTTGTATAAAGTATCATTACTCTTATTTCTAATTTTTCAATCTATTATAACTTTCCAGATGCGTAAAACATGTTAAATAAGATCTATTTGTATCAATGAAAAACACAGCTTTTTTCGCAAGTGTAAAGGTAATTTTGGATGGCACTGTATATCTGGGACTCAAATATTTGGGTTTTCACTGTGGCACAAAGACTCTGTTTTACAGTGCTATATGAACATACAACAGTAGGATTTAATCCATGTTTTGTGCTGTTCAGCAATAATGTTTACAAATATTGGTTTGTACTGCATGTGCACAGATAGAAAAAACCCATAAATTAGAGTTCCAATTTAGGTCTATTGTTTATGACTGATCTAATAAAGAATTTGCTTATATTACAACTTATGTTCTCATTTTGTTGTAATGTCCACTGCATTTAATTGTATCTGTACTAAGCTTTTATTGCTGGTAGTAGTCATAACTGTGGTGCTGTAGTAGAGAGCAAGATTTCAAATCTAGAGGTACCTACTCTCCATTGCATCGGTTCGAAAGATTCACTCGTACTCGTTCACTTTCTACCTCTGCTAAAATACTATGTGCAAACTGATATTTCTATTTTTAGACAGAGACATAAACATTTAAATCGCATGACTGTCATGTGGTTTTTAAAAAAAGATGCAAAAATTCTCACGCCTGTAATTTCAAAATGTCGAAATGCAATGATGTTGGACAGTTTTGCATTAGTTAGATAATGGAAAATTAACAAAAATGAAAGTAAACATTTATCTTTTTGAACGTGCATCTCTGATCTTTTAACTGTAAACATAGAAATGATAGAGCAACTTATCGAACTTAAATACAAAGTGTAGCCACGCTATATATGATGTCATACGAGGTTGCATTCGTTACTAGTATGATCATACCATATAAGGCGTTGTTTACCCGTTCAACCAATGAAAATGCGTATAAAGTTTTTCAGCTTAATTGGAATTTGTTCAACTTTCATTGGTCGTTCAAAGGTTCATAGTAAGGGTCAATATCATAAATCGACTAGTTTTAAGGCAGCGGGTGAATGTTATGTATTCACTGAGCTGCGAGGGGAGAGTAGAGGTCCCCAGTCCTACCTATAAGCTGTTTTGTGTGGGTGAATATGCTCAGAACAATTGAAAACGTTGTAACTAAATAGAAAAAGTAAACAATTTATTCCCATTAGTAAAGTCAAAATTCATGTACATGACAAGTTGCAAAATAGTTATATAGCAGGCTTAGCACAAAACGGTCATAACTCACTTTTTTTTGAGTTACAACCATTCTGGGCTAAGCCAGTAGTGTGTATACATTGGGTCACAACAAGTTGATTATGTGTTCTACAGGTTTTCTGGAAAAAAATGGGGCAAGTAAGCGAAGAAAAAGATTCTTAATTCAGTTGCTTTATATTGCGGTTTGACCAAATTTTTATGAGCGAGTAAATGAAAAAAATTGTAAAAACGTTAGAATTAAGGTGCGAGTGAATCCATAGAACACATTTTATTGTTTTTCAATCATTTTACAGATAACTTGTCAAAATGTTGATGGCCATTGTTGGAGATATTGATTCATCTGAATAACTGTTGGTATAAAACCATGTAACTCGACAAAATCAGCTGAACAAATGTTAATTCCTTGAGGTCCTGGGACTTTGCCATTTTTTAACCAATTTACAAATGATAGTGTAGCCCTTGAAGCAAGTTTAGATTTGAGACTGGAGCCAAGGTTCAATGCAACATCTCTGGTGGTTGCCGTAGCAACACCTTGCCATACATAGAATGTATCATTATTATAACGACGTCTGTTGGCATATTTATCCTCGTGGAATGCAATCAAGTTATTGATGTTGCTGGTATTTGCCCATGGTGATTCTATGAAGTTCTCAGACCAAATTTCTGGATATGAAACAAGACTCTCAAGTTGATGATACAAAACAATCACTCTGTATGGCGTCTGCCACAAAGCTTGTAGACTGGTTCCCCACATTCTATAATTTGGTGTGGAAAAGGGAGGTGGAACCAGTCTGTATCCAAACACTGTTCTGAGTTCAGTTAGCAGCATGTTGTGTGCTGTATCACTCATGTTGTAGAAATGGCTAAAATTCAGTATAACAATTTCATTGGGATTATTGTTCAAAAATGTATTTATGTCTCTCAAAGCAAGTGGTACCAAACTGCCATATAAACCATGAACAAAGCGAAATTCTAGGGTCCTAGGGTGAACCGCAACTCTGAAATCAAAAAATCTAATGCCTGCTTCCAGTTGCTCGGTGATACTCAATGACTGAGTCTTAGACCAGTTATATACAACTTTTTGTCCACAGTATGTGTTCCCTATTCTTCTAATTGACTTAGATTGATCAACTGCCACGCCCAGAGATGGTTCCAAGTCACTGGTACCTGAATCATGTGAACCTACAAAATATAATTATATAAAATGTAAAACAGGTACTGAGTGCAGACAAGATATGCATAGCGGCTGTCACATGAAGATTTTGAAAGTTGGGTGCCTAGGGGTTGTTAGGGCCCTCTAGTGGAGCCGATAACATACTATTGTTATTGCAAAGGAGCTTAAAATTCTTCTTCATATTATGAAAAACCATCCCTCTTTATAATTAAAGCATTTTCGTATTATACTCGTTAGAAGGGATATTTTTCAATGAACCATACAAAAACTCCAGTGGTTTTTGTTACTGTATATTTTTAACGAAAACAAAATATGACCATGCAAAATCAGCTGTTCAAGTATCTTGTATCCCCTGATAGTTTTTATACAGAAATTGATTAAACTACCTTTCACACCAATTTTAGCTATGAACATTAAAAAAGAGGGGTTTTAAATAATATGAAATATAATAAATGGCACATACCTGGGATAGATAAACACGTTATTGGAGCTGCTGTGAGCCAAGCTGGAAGGTTAGTCATCCAACGATTATAATAATTTCCTGTAGATTCCATCCTGGTCCAGTTGAATTAATAATAGATACCAAAATACAAATATAGTTCTTAAAGAATTATAGTGAAATAAAGTCCAAACATTTATACAGAAAATCACCAACAGAAAGCAAACTCGATCAGGAAAAGTAGTTTCGAATTTGCAAAATATTAAAAATAACCCTCTTATAATGAAAACAAAAAGAGTGATGGATACGTAATGTACCACTAAATGCCTGTCCAAAACTGTTATAGCCAACTTGGATCAGATATACAACATTTCTGTATATATAAGTCAACGTAAATGACTGATGGTAGTTTACATGGTTTATGAGATCATATTGGTATTTCTAATTGATATGGTGACAATTTTTCAAATAGATAGACATACTATTTGGTACCCTCAGGCTTTGATAAATGTCAAATTTTCATCAATTATTCCCATACAAGTTTACTACTGCTCGGACTCGAATAATAATGCATAAAACCCCAGAGATGAATGCCAACACTTACATATATTGTGTTGTTGTTTCCTTAAAATGAATATATGAATCATTATTTTTAAACTTGCTGAAATTTTAATCAAATAGACTTAGGCTTCTTAACTTTAACTACTCTAAACACAAGCTCAATAATTCTGTCATTTATTTAAAAAGTGAACATTCTATATTGAGTTTTAATATTTTTTGTATAAAACTTATAAAGTGCTCGAGGGAGATCGTCCTAGTTTTACACCACTTACTGATTGAGTCGCGCTCAAAGTTTCGACCGCGGGAAACTTTACGAAAAATTCAAAACAAAGGGGAGTAACTCTGGTGATAGTGCGCAAATACATGTACGAGTTGTCTTTCTTATAATACGCCGCAAATCTACATGACTGTATCGGTATGTTTAGATCTTCGTAATACAAAGCCTAAAACTTGTGACATTTACAAAACAAAACAAATAAATAAATAAAACTTGGTGTTAGAATAATCCAAGTTACATTTTTTTCTATAGAAATCGTGTAACGAGTTAAATAATCAATGATAAGACCGCAATTGTTTAAATTTAAAGGAGCATTACACTCACTTTCAAACATTTTTTATCGTAAATTTTACATGAATAGGGTGTCAAAATCCTACTTGAGTATGAAAATATTACCCAAGAGTGTTGACGCCCTTCAAAATATAAAGCCTTTAACAGATCTTACATCTTAAATGTGGTTGATTTTTTGGCATTTGATGCTGTAAATTTGCGAGCTTAAGCTCAAATTGCAAAACGTGCAAGTAGGTGGTCATTTTCTTTGGAAAATGTTGCAAAAAGCTTTTTTTTAAAAAATATACTTTAAGTAATCAGCAATCGCCATTTTCTTATTTGAATTGCATGATTACTTTATAATCTCAGGGTTTAATAGTAAAAAATTAAGTGTATTGGACATGCATGAATATTTTTCTGTCACAGAGTTCAACCGAGTTTATTCCCTAAACAAAAATAGTATATACATGTTTATCTATAAAAAAAATACAACCAATTCAACCTCGACCTTATTCACCCTATACATGAATATCCCTTCAAAATATATTGATTTGTGAACTGTATTCGCGTATCTTATAAAACACATTCATATCTGGTCAAGTAATGCTCACCTACTCGTCCACGATGTAAACTCAAAATTAATTAAAAAATCCGAAGGCCTGTTTTAAATTCAATACGTACTGTGAATTTGATAAAATTGTTAGTAGTGTGACAAGTTTTCTTCATTTCGCCAAGAAGATGACCTCAAATATAAAATAACACGTTAAAGTGACCTAGCAGGAGATGAGATTTGTAAAACAAATAAAATTGAAGTTTTTATGAGGCCTTCGCATGCCTTATCTTCTTTATTTTATATTCTGTGTAAATAAAACAAGAAGCTATTAAAGTAGAATACTGAGCTATATCTTTGTTCTTTCACAATGATGTGGCTTTCCGTTGCCCATATATAGCCTCCCGCCACGCTCAACACGATATTAATCAAAACCCAAACGTGCCTAGAGTGGTAAAGTCTAACAATTTTATTGTTTGTCTGGATTTCCCTGTTTCAATAAAAGAAATATTCGAACTTATTATATGAAAATGGCACACACTTGAAAAAAGAAATATTTCATATCTAAGTTATGCTCAATCTTAACAATATTTCCTGTTATATAAACAATACTTGTTCGGCTTTTGCCACTTTGAATTAAAAATGATTACAATTTGATATTTTCTTTTCACATGATCACGAACGACTGCGGTAACCACAGGTGGATAGGCTCAAGTCACAGGTGGGCTACAGGAAATGTGACTTGTTCAAGCAAAAAAAGAAAAGATGTTGAAGCCTTTATTTTAATGGTCTCAAGCCCTTGAATGTTTGAATAATTAGAGCCAGCTCGTGACGTTGCTTAAACTCAGCTTCCTAAACTTTAGTCCCTACCGATATTTCTTTATCCAAGCATAATTAAGAAATTAATACTTAAGTAATCAACGGCCAAATGAATAGGATTAGAAAAAGTAAAACCAAATTGTTGATCAATAATTCAACTACAAATCAATGCTACATGTCACGCTGGGGATGGGAATGAGTCCCCTAAATTTTAGTCAATGCCTGTACATAATAGTCCACGAATCATGAACAGTGAACTCTCGATGGGATACTGAAATGTCAATTTAACAATAATTATTAGACACGTTCTTTGCTTGATACAGCTCGGGTCTTGTCAAGGATTTGCGAAAATGACCGGTATGCTCTCCGAGTGATTATAAGATTGCAGAAAGTACTTGGCTCCAGAAACGTCGAGCAAGCATTATTTTGCACGACATTACAATAAAACTCTAACACACATCTGTGTTTCAAGCCCATCACAATATGACGTTATCCGGTGTATAAAATAGATTTCAACTGACGCTGACCTTAACAAACAAGCCTGCAAACCTAAGTTTAGGCTGAGAGCTATTCTGTAAAAGTCGGGTAAAAGTCTCCCTCAGCATTGATGGGTTCTTGGATGTTCTCACGAATCCAAACTTAGTTAGAACCCCAATTCAACGGGATCACTGTTTGTTTATACATGTATACACTCGATAAGGTCACGTCGTTTCGGGTGTTTTATGGCTGTATTTAAATATGATAAGAAACGTTTTTGGTAATATACTTTTTATTATCAACAATAAAGTATTCAAATGTGATATATTTCGTTCTATTATGAACAATGGTAGACTTGTGTACAACAATCATACAAATATATTTCCTCCAATTTTGTAATCTGGAAAGATTTCCGCGTAGAGAATGGATTAAATAAGTTAAACCATTGCATACTAAATAGCAACTCCGCATTCATTTTAAAGTCTAAGGATTTACAATCCAATGGGTATATTTTTTCTAAACTGTTTGAAACAAAAGAATATTAACTAATTCCCCGTGACATAAATATTCATGATGTAAAACTTCAAACAGACTTTTTATTGAGTTTGAATGTTTATTTATCCACCTGCTAATGTCTTATTGTAATCGAGGGATTAATTCAACTTTAAGTTTCAAAGACAAATCCTTTACAAGGACCAGGATTAAATAATAAAAAAACATCCGAAGTTGGTGTGGTTGTATTTCCGTCGAACAAATATAATGACAATTTAAAAATGAAAATATATATGCATGACAGTTAGTTTAGGCGCGCGTTCATGAATTTCGTGCAAAGTGGTGTTTAACAACTATCTGAATGCTTATAAGTCTTGAAAATTGTCAGAACAGAAAATTCAACCGACTTCATTAATAAACATTGCACATCATGCAACCACAAAAACATAATGATGCTTTATGGTCACGATTATCTCCCTTGCATTATCAATCGTTGGAATGATTAATTCATGTACTTTATATTTTTACAATTCTTAATTAACCCCAATGCGCCATGCGTCCAAAATTTAGGGTAGGGATTTATTACTGTAAAGAATAAGAAATGTATTTCGTGCTTTCCTGCAAAATTGGTATGCATTTAATAATTTCCTTCCTTAACGTTAGCAGAGATGAAAATGAAACTTGTTTTGTCTTTTAGACATAGAACGGAGATAATGATGTAACTTACCAAGTATTGTTTTAAGTAAGAACTACGTGCATAAATAAACAATGAAGACTGATAGTAGATCTAATTTATGCTTGGTGAAAAAAAACCGGTCAGTTTGAAAAAACATATAGAGTTGGCCTATAAATACCCAAGTTGAAATTAGACATACATGTACGTCATATTTTTGGGCGTTCATCTTATTCATATGCCAGTTGATTAGCAGATTTTCATGCTGGGTTCTTAGAGCTTATAATTTCTTAAATGACCTAATTGGTAAAATGACCTCAAAATGGAAATATTTTCGCATCTTACGTTTGAGCGTCATACTATATATAGATACTTTTTTAATTTCAAGAAATCTAAATTCATTTTCTTGGCGTAATGATTAGTCTAGAAAACACAATATAAATGAGGAAGGGATTTAACATCGTCTCTCACATTTTCTTCATACAGATGCCGAGAACACTGAAGCCCGATTTACTTGAATAAAACGCGACGGATCGAGCAACGCGCACGAAAAAATCGAACATTTCGGGCGGCATCTTACGTAACTCGAACGAACATAACTTGATGCGGTGATATTCTTAAGTTCAATGCGTAAAAAGATAAGCTAATCCCATTAATCAAAATGCATTAAATTTATTGATTATTACAATACAATGTAGATATAATCGTTTAATAAAACATATCTGTGATAAAAATCGCGCTTTCAATCTATCATTTTCTATGCATTTTCACGCAATAATAATATCTATAGTTTTAAATCTACGCGCAACTAAATGTTTTACAGTATTATTTCGATAATCTTCCATCAGTAGTTGCAGAAAAGTCTAATTATCAATTTTCATTAGTTGCAGGTACTCTTCACACGCTTAAAATGAATTAAAATCCTAAAAATCACTGTTTGTTACAAAATTTCAACTGTTTTCGACCTTTCGTACCCGAAGTGTCAATGTATATTGCACGTGACACCTATCGACCAATCAGAACACATCCTTCTGTGTATAGGAATGTTTCTTACTTGAATGTGTGGTAAAGAGGTTACAGTACAATGGTGTGAAGTTGTGTTTTAAGTCGCGGATTCCGTTTGCTCGTTCAGTTCTGTTTTACGGACTAGCAATGTAAACTTAGTTGGAATTATTGTTCAAGATGTCGAAAGATCTTCCTATAAAGTGTTATGTGTTAAATAAATTAGCGATTGGACGCATTTGATAAAAAGTTTTTATACACGGGATTTGACCCAAAAATCTAATATGGCGGCCATCTACTTTTTCATATGGGCCGCTTTTGTCTGGAGTTGTATGATTACTGTTGTTTCGTCGAACACTGACTGTCCGTCGTCGTGTTATTGTTTAGGAACCTATGTTGATTGTAGTCGTGCTGGGTTGATAGAAGTTCCGAAGGACATACCGTCGTGGGTTATTCATTTGTAAGTGTAAACACGTTTGTCGACATATTTTTCTTTAGACCGATTTGATGCATAATGAATATATTGTACTCCATGAACATTACTGCTTGAAATTTATGTTATTTACACAGGTTATGTATGGATTTAGTGTGTTTTGTCATTGCATATGTGTTGTTATTGTTATTTGTTGCAGTAAACTCATTGTTTATGTTACACTAAATGTTGATCTAGGGCAAATAAGGGACAGAAGTGCATATCTCTTGTGTACTATACCTAGTGAGTGCATGTATTGTTTGTATGACATATAGTACCCCCAGGTGACTTATGGTCACTTCAAATACTGTCATTTATCACCATTTGCTTCAATTTATATTGCATAATAAGTAAATAAAAAACAAAACATTAAAAATGAAATATTGAGTTAATTGACAATTAAAGGGGCACCTGCTCAATTAAATCTTGTCAATGTATCAATTTATATTAACTATCAAAGGTTATTGAGTTGATATACATAAATAATTGATTGTGAGTGCTATTTCTTGCATGTTGATTTTATGCATGAATCTATTATTATAATGAAAAATGTACTACGTTTGATATCATTTCAAAATTCAAGTATTATTAAGTATTTAAATTTTCATAGTGTATATAAATTGCTATCGTTATATTTTTCTACTCACTGTAAAAACTGTTATAACAATACATTTATTATAGATATATGTCATTGATCAAAACTTATATATGGACTGTAGCACTTTTTTGTATATTTTATATTTATACAATATTATTGATGTTATAGTCACTTAAATTATAAATAGATATTGAATCAATACTATTCATATTTATGAAGTAAAAATTAACACCTTTACTGAATAATAAAGTCTCCAAATGTCAGGGGATGTATTACCAATAGCTTGACATTAGTACCAATTTTTCATCAAAAATTTAAACTATATTGTTTTGTGCCACCCATACCTGCAATCTTATAATATGATGTTTTTTCCACTTGTTTAAGTGTAGCTTTGGTTCTAGTTTTGTGAGTGTCAAGAAGTAACCCCATTCCTTAACTATTAAATCACCAAAATTAGTTAGCCCTTAATAATTAATGGAAACAGGACATTTTTTCATTTTGGCAGTCTGGTCAGTTGCATTTTCGAAAACTCATACTTTTGTTATATAGCTGGGAAGAAGTAAATAATTTTTGAAACATTAATTTAACTTTCTGACTGTTTTAGCCATGCCTGAACAGTCCTGACGATTGCTTATCATATTTCACTGGTCATTTGGAAAAGCCTTATTTCATGTTATTCATTTTGAATCATGTTTTTCTCATAATTCTATGCATTTATCTTTGTATAAATTGTGAAGTGAAGTTGAATCTTTATTTTTGAACAACCTTGTTAGATTTATTTTTTTAAACATTGAAATTCTCTGTTTAAAGAAAACATTCAAGTTAGGTGTTAAATGGGATTCATACTAATTTTGATTTGCTCACCCCAGATCATTGGTCCAATTACACGATCAAGCTTGTTGCATGCTGTGTTATAGCTCAGTTTCATCTTAAAATTATAAGAACTTAACAGTAGAGAAACATTGAATATATGTGGTTATTTGCTGGGTAATTTTAATACATTTTAATGTTCAACGAGGGAGTGTATAGGAAGACATTAAATTCTGGGTGTAAAATGAGGGAAATTAAAGTTGAAGCCCATATAATTAAACATTACTCATTTTACTTATTGAGTTACAAAAAATGTTGATGTATTAGTGTTTTTGCAAATGATCTATGATTAAATGAGATAATTTGATCAAACGTCTTTGATTACAATCAATTCAGATTTTCCTAATAGTCTATCATAGTGACTGTATTCTGTAGATTTTTACTTGCATTGTCACTTGTTGTCATAGACTCATACTCATAGATTGGTATTTTTGTTTAATCAAATGCTTGTAGAGTAGACTCCATGTAATGATCTGTGACTTGGTCTTTTATTAAAAAATTGCCAATAGTTGATAGTCTATGAGGCAGCCATCGCCTTAACCCACTGGCAATATTCCGAAGCTAATGAAACTTGATTTGAGTTAGAAAAACATTTATATTCTATAGTCTGGCTAGTTGATAATTTTGTCCTGTTTTATATAAATCTTACTGCTCTGAGAAAATTTTAGGGGGTTTGCTATTAGTCATACTAACTTCTAGGAACAATATTTTGTTTCGATTATAATAAACCCGCATTTTCTATCTTTTCATGTTGAAATTTAGTTTTGTATCATAATATACTTGTTGCGTTAAAAATCTGTCTAAACTAATCAATTACAATTTGAATAATGTCTTGTGCCCATTTTGTATCAAATTTGCATGAAAATGGATTTAGAATTTTGATGATATAATTTTGTCGAACATATGGCTGTAAAAACTAAGTGAAATACTAGATACAAATTAATACAATCTAATATCATCACTATGTATGTCTGGATTTCCTCATTCGTTCTATGTAGCATTTCAACCTGATTAAGATTTCAGTAAATTGCCATGATTTATATACGTAGTGCAGTATGTTATCTTTTTCTAACATGCCTGAGAGTGAACAATCCCACCCCAGGTGTGAGATTCAACATACATACAGTACCCACCAAAAGTTTGGAGACTTTTTCAGATTGTAGGCCAATTGAATAGCTTTCATCTAAACTTTGATAACTGTTTACTTTTAAATGCTGATTAGTTTTTGAATTATTTTTTGGTTATCAATATAGATATAACTAAGACCTCATGTTATGGAAAAAAATTACCATTAACATGGCTATGGAGGCTTCATGATGTCAGATGCTGAATCTTATAAACATGTCGCATCCTTGAAATTTGATTTCATTTTATTACAAACAATACTTAAATATATTAAAAATATTGATTCTACAAAAAATCATCATCAAACTTCAAGAATTGTAGTAAATTTCTTTTGTCTCCAAACTTTTGGTGGGTACTGTACATATCTAACTGAGTTGTTGAGAATATCAGCAGATGGATTTACATACGTTAAATACATTTCATTGAGATTATTAATCTTTGTATCAAAGAGATGGAGGGAGATCTCTAGTTTAATACTCGGCACAATTCATCTCATCACGCTTATATCATTACTAAACATATTTTTTGGTGAATTTGATAAATGATTTATTGGGTTTAATTTGTCCTCAGATCTTACGTTTTCCTGACTGATTTATTATTATCTCTTTAGCCCTGAGAAAATGATAAATGTCATTGAGTCATTCCTTTGTGACAGCAAGTCAAGGTCATGCTGACCTCGGAACATATGTTCTGAGCTGCCGAGTTATGAAAATAGTCAATCCAGAGTCTAGAGCTGTGTTTATGAGCAAGTCAGGCGTTTAGAGATTCAGCAGTCATGCTTTCATATTTTCTCTGTCACTAGCCCAATTTATTATGTTATATAGTAACAGGCAAATTTTTCAACAAGCTCAACTATGTGAAATACACATTTTTAACTAGCCCAATTCAGTTTTCACTTATCTCCAGTTTCAGGCTAGTGTGGGCTGAATGTCTGTTTAGAAAACACTGTCATCCGACTCTCCTTTTTTATCCCTATTCATCATTTTATTGTTGTTTTGTATCAAACATTTGTTAAGTTCATTCCACTGTTAATAATATGTGTCAGTGTGACACATAAAAATGTCCTCTCTGGTTGATTAATACCATGGATTGAGAATCCTAACTATCTTTATACTCTTTTAGACTGATGAATATGTCTTGTATCCTGGACACAAGCGGCCGTGACACACTTATCATGGTTGTCATGACATTGGTCTATAAATAATTATAAAACTTCTTGATTTTAAAGTTTTGATGTTAGTCTCATCTAAGCTTCTTTTTATGTCTAGTGTTCTGGATTTTTTAAGCTCTGCAATGAAGTATTTTTTTATTGTTTAATTAACCAGAGAAAAATATATAATAACAGTAGACACTATACAGTGCCACTATCCCAGTTTTTGCGTCAAATTTTCTCAAGCACAGTTGAAGCACTAGGGCAAAATGATCAACTAGCCTGACTAAATGAAATAAGTAATTTTGAGGAGCCTGAATCAGTTTTCAATAAGCTTGGGCTAGTTGGTTAAGGCGCTTACTGCTAGATGAAATGATCGTCACTAGTTATCCACTTCCAAACTTCCCTTAATGGAATCCCCATCTTAGACCAGACAGTGACACCAATCTTGCTTGTAGAGAAGCCTTATCTTAGACCAGACAGTGACAAATTCCCTGTATGGAAGCCCCGTCTTAGAGTGGGCAGTGACACCAAACTTCCCTATATGGAAGCCCCATCTTGGAGAGGGCAGTGACGCTGTGTGTATAAAGGTCTCATATTTCTTGTCTGAATCTAACAATCTATTTATCCTTCATGAATATGATTACTGCAACTGTTGTATTGTTATTTTTCAGGGAAATTCAGTCAAATGGTATTAGAGAATTGCATTCAGAAGATTTCCGGGGACTTTTGAAGTTGAAATTACTGTAAGTATTGTTAATGGATGTCTGTGTTACATAACAAGTTGTCTTGTATAGTCTACTAAACATTCATAAATCTAATCTAATTTGACAATAAATTCCCTATATACATCTTTCATAGGCTCTCCCAGTCCACTGTGAATACTTCCGATTACTTCCCAATGGAGTATTATAAGTAATAAAATGTCAGAAATTCACTTTCACTTACATATGACAATAGATTCCCTATATACATCAGAGGCTCTCTCGGTCCTCCGTGAATACTTGGGATTACTTCCCAATCGTGTATTATAAGTAATAAACCGTCAGAAATTCACATTCACTTACATATGATGATATGACAACAGATTCCCTATATACATCGGAGGCTCTCTCGGTCCTCCGTGAATACTTGGCATTACTTCCCAATTGTGTTTTATACGTTTTAATACAAACAGTCAGGAATTCACTTTCACTTACTGTGGTCATGGTATCATTTTAATAAATACATTTTGTCACCAGAAAATATGGTAACAAGATTTCCTTAGGATTAAAGCTAATGTTGTCAGTGGATATTACGGTTGTTGCAACATATTTAACATCAAATGAATGATTACCTTTTATTAGAGTAGAGGAGATTTTTTCACGATATAATACATTTTATGAAAAGCTCTTGATTACCTCTGATGACACAAATCTGATAATTTTGATATTTCAATTAAATTGAAACCTATCTTATAGTCGGCTTTGATGTTTAAGTCTCACTTAGTTAATAGAACTGGTGTTAGTTTACAATATTCATAATGATTGAATAAGACGGGTATAATTTTTTTGAAATGTTGAAAAAAAATTGTCTTGTTAGTAAAGTTATGAAAGATATGGGAGATCGTTTGCCAGCAATAAAGATTGAGAATAATCTTAGTTTTATATGCAATGTGTTTCATATCTGGTCGTTTGAAAATGTAAAAGGTTTATTTATTGGCTATGTTGATTTATAATATACTGCCAGATACAAGCATTCAAGGTTCTTTCAATATTCCGAAATTCATTTTATGGTCTGAGCTGTTACATATTTTATTGAGAAAATAAGTTAGAACTCTTACATATTTTATTGGGAAATAAGTTGACTGGAGAAATTGCCTTTTATATGTATTTTAACTAGTTCTGGCAAAGACAGAATATTCTGAATAACTGGTATGAATGTCTGTGAAATTTCTCTTTGACTTTCTAGAGTCACTGAAATTTTTAACACCTCCGTGCTCAACATTGGGGTTGTCCTATTGCCCTTGACTACCTATATTTGGATTCGAGCAATCTGTTACTTCTATTAAAGATATAGTTCAGGCAAGTTATATATATACTATAGCTGGCTGTCCTTTTGGGCAACCTAGTTAAGAAATTAGCGTCAAGTCCTGGTTCAGAACAGAATTTATTAGAGAGAATGGCCACAATAGAGTCTTCTATGTGCAACACAAACTGAACGCTTTGATGTCTTTCTTTACTTGAATTTTAATTATTATAAATTAATTAAGAGCATATTTTGTTTATAAAAAATATTTAAATCATTGATTATTTTATGAAAAGATTAATTTCATCAAAGATCGTCCCTGTTTATGTATAAAATATGAAAAAAATATAATTGTGCTTAGGTGTGAAAAAAATACTCAAACATAAAAGTTTTAAACCTCCCTCCTTTTGTTTGCAAGTGGAAGTTTTTCTAAATTGTGTGAAAAGATTCTCTGTTGAACGTATTAACATTTCTTCTTTAAAAGCGATAAAAATTTGGTTTATACAGGTGTAGCCGAGTCTTTTTAAAATCTAATCCTAGTTAGAAATTGATTTTATTGAATAGCTTTGAAATCCGTCCATACTTCGAGTGGCTCAAGAATACTTTGTGTTAACAATTTCTTCGGTTGATAGAATTTTCGAGGGTTTTGGACCTCGTGTGAAGTGGGTTTGAAATGAGCTGTGTATTGTTCATTCAGCGCTGTCATACTCGGTAGAAAGTTCATGTGCAGTGTTATTTATTCGATCTTCCTATAGGCTCGATGCTTGAACTGTGAAATAACCTTTTCTTTACAGTAATCCCGACCACTTATCTTAAATCATTAAAGAAATACTGCATTAAATGAATAAAAACATTTCTTATGTAATTTATTTTGAGCAGATATTATAGATTTTAACTAACTTATTAATTCTCTTTGATAGCTCTTAAAGCCACCTGGATATATTATTGAAGATTTAAGGTGTTTATCATTACTAAGTTAGCTAAAACTTGACCTACAGAATTAGTACTTTGTTACTATTGTACTGCTAAAGTGCTTGTGGACCTTTGTAGAAAACTTATAATTTCACTCTGATTAATTATTTTGCATTATTGCAGTTCATAAAAGTCCCGAAACTGTCTTTTAGCTACCTGTTAATAATTTTATTTTATTTTATTTTTGTTGTCCAAGTGATGGCTGACCACCTTTTAGCTTAGTATATTTATATTCTCTCTTGATCTGTATTTTTTGATGAACAAAAATAACTTATCCATTAAATACAGTCAGCGGTTAAAAAATATTTGTGTGATTACAATTTCAGTGCTAGTATTATATAGTGAACGGTTTGTTCTCAATAGTTTCAATTTAAATTCTGATTTTAAAAATCAGAATTTTCTGCGTTTCATTTTATTCTATCCTCAATAGGTGCAACAGTAATTGAGTCGAATCAAAGTACAAAATTAAAGTACAGCAATCAAATTGAATTGCTTTTTTACTTTCTTTACCTCGTGTCAATATGCAAAAAACGTTTTTCGGGACATCAAATTAAATGCATTGTACATATAATAAGTCTGATATTTTGTGTCCTCTCATCATTTGGGTACAATTTGTTACAATTTCAACTTAGATCAAGATTTCTACTTAATAGTACAGCGTTGTATAGCATTGTCGTTTAGGATTATTATTTTTGAATCTCAGAAATTTGATATGGTAGGTATAACTAGGCTTAAGCTTTTTTAAGTACACAGGTGCTCTTTTGTTTAAAGTCAAATAAGATCATTTATGACCGCCCTGTTTAGTTACTTTAGTAAGCGATGGTTTAAAATGAACAATTCCATATTAAGGTTTTATTGAATTGGTTAACCAAAAAACTATTATATGCCTCGATGGATTTCATGGTCGGCAAGACAATAATAGAAAATAATGTACATGCATTGATTGTGTAGCTGTTGTATAAAAAGATGGCTCGTCCACTTGTGGAAAGCCCCTTGTTGTATTTATAAGGGGGTAGATTAATTTTTTGATTCATTGCTCCAATCGTCAGTCTATATTTAGGTATAACAATGCTATTGTAATGAAGTTATCTGAAGTTATCTTGTCCAATTTAGATTTTAAATTCAGGAGTTTACTCAAGTTCAGGTGTCTGTTCTTTGATTAAGTTGTTTACATCGATTGCTCATACTGACTTTTGCAGTTCCTCTGTTAAAATGAACAGGAAAAATATCTTTCTGTATGTCCCAGAAATTTCTCTGAGTTTTCCTAATGAATGAAATGTTTGATATATTTAATTGAGTATCCAATTAAAACCAAATTTTGCAGCCCATGCACACATTCAAAGGTGACCGTATTGGTAATATAAAAGCCGGTGACACGTTTGGGGATATGTTTGGAAAAAAATATCAAAGCTAATGAGAGTTTTAAAACCTGATTTTTATTTGCTTGTTAAATTTGATATTTTCACAGTAAACAGTTTAATCACGTCCTGTTACGTTTTTTCTTTAATGATGTTGATCTTTCCGTCTGTTTAATGACTTCATTCCCCCATTTAAGAAGTACCTTTTTTACCTCCATGATAGCGGGCTCTTCTGTTTGAAAAATAAATAAGTTAATATTAACTGTACTACAGGATTTTTATAGCACCTTGGTGTTAGCAATTATAGAAAATTTTCAAGCTTTGTGAAAGTGTTTCATTGAACAAATATAACATAAGGATCAATATTGAAGCTTTTATGATCGTCACAAATCATAGAAAGAATTCTTGTTTACCGAGTACACTCAGAAAGTGACACGAGTAAATAAAACAATTTTTCACCATTCGTTAGATTATTTGTCAAACAGCCTATGCTTTTGGTTCTCTAATGTTACTCATTAAATAGGGGGGTTTCTAGTTGCCATGGCGACCATTGTTGTCAATGTATAGAAGTGGAATATTTGTGAGTGGATACACCTCTTCTCAATTTTTTTAACAAACTTGTTAGTCGAACAGAAGTGGGTACATTGATCTAATTATGTTACAGTGTGTATTTATTGACATTTTATCTATTATAAACGTTTTTAGCCCGGCCGATATGAATAGACGAATTAATACACACATCTATGTTATGATTGATAATTTTGCTATTGATTACACAATGTAAGATGATTCAAAACGTTTCTTTTCCTCTAATAAACTCTTGATAAACTCGTCTTTAAGAAAAGTGTTATTAATATTTTATGAATGCATGGAATGCTTGGTTGAAAATTGAATAATGCTTATTCTTATGAATGTTTGCAAGTTGCCGCAAAAGTTGGTGTGAAAGTCTCGTCAGTAATAGACGGAGATTCTCAAACAGTTTTCCAATAGCCTGTATGTTCCTACTTTCTCTGTGACAAGCTTTATCATCACTAAGCTTCTGAAACTAGGTCCCATTTAAGATCGAACTCAAAATTTAAGATAGCAAATTTGATTGGTCTGTGCAGACAGACCTTTTTTTCCTTATATAACAGGAGTCATTTACAGGCGCCTTCCCCTCCTGAAACTTCTTTAAAATCATCCATTTTCCCCAAATTCAGAGTTTACATTTGATTTTTTGTTCCCTTATCTATGAAATTCCGATGAAATTCCCCCCAAATGTTTATATACAAAGAAAGGCCCCGGGCCCCTTCCCCAAATACAGAAAAAAAAGCCATGGCAGAACTAGTATACATGCTTCTTTATGTATATATGTAGTTAGACTAATTTCCAATGATCTCTAAATTATTTTTACTGCAATTTTCATTCTCTTGGCATTTATTGAGCTTCCACTGTATGGCAATATTTTGTTAAAACTTCTGAGGAAAACTGGAATTGTCATTTTATAAAATGTATTTTAAGAAAACTACTGTAAATTCTTATTCAAACATTAATCCTACTTATTTAGATACTTACTACAGTACTTATGTACTCTTAATTGATTTAAATAAGTGGGGGTTAATGTTTCAATGTATGTGCCAGTTTAACTTTAACAACTGTCAAGATTTGAAAAAAATCTGTGTAAAAAGTTTAGTTGCCGAAGGGCTTCAACTGTCTCTATCAAGTAATATTTATGATTTTGATGAAAAACTAACATACAAATGTAACAGTATAGATCTATATATTGTTCGATTGTTCAGTTCTTTTGTAGAACAGGATGGTCTAGTGGCATCTCTTATGTTGAATTGGTCGTAAAAATACTTGTAAAACTAAGTAAAGTATTTACGATTCATATATCGCGGGCTTAACGCTAAACGGTCGTAACTCAAGTTAAGGAAAGAGTGAGTTACGACTGTTTAGCGCTAAGCCGGCGAAATATGTCACAATATATTTTTGTTGTCAATATTCACACCTGTTAAATTCACTACTACTATTCACTTCTTGAGTATTTATTTACTGTCATTGCTAGAGGCAATACACTCAGTCCTCGACCAGGTGTGCTTTATGTTTGGCTTTTATGAAATAATTAATGCAGTCAGCATTAAAATCTAGGTAATTTTATCGTATATGTCTCATTTCTTACCAATATTTTAAACATTTTTTTATCATAGTGATGTATTCGGATATCTCTGTCCTTATAAACATAATCACTGGTTACATTTTAATTGTGATATCTATCCTTGTGATAGGTAAAACATTTACAAAATTGTCGTATCATTGTTTGTGATGAAATTGTACAGTCTTACCTTATAACTAGTTATCTAGTAACTATAGGGCTTGTTCTTGGAAAGTCTTCATTGCTATCCAATCCAAAAGCTATAAATGAAGCGGTTTCTGATGGACACTGTATGTAAACTCCTGACCAAATTCATTCAGATGGATCAGTGCAAAACTAGCTTTCATCCTTATATTTCTATATGTAGTATGACTTGTTTTGCTCCGACATGTCAATTTATACTTGTAACAAACAAGATTTCTGTGATAAGTAGTTTATGATATTCATAGACTTAATTTTCTGACTCTGATCTCAGGTAGAAAATTTATTAAGAATTTATCTTGTTGATGCTATGTGTCATCTTGTATTAAAACATTGACCATCTTTGCGTTTTCATTGTTCTTAGTGTCTAAGCAAGACTGGGAAAACATGAGGTCACATTGAGATGTAGAAATCCGTGCCATTAGTCAGATTTTTAATAGGGCTCTCTAAATTCATGTTGAATTTTGACCTTTTAAGCATCAAGTCAAGCCCTTTCTTTCAGCTCATCTCTTATTTATGATTCAGGGGCTGCAATAAAAAGTTTGTTCCCAGGTGAAAATTGTAACCCCATCCGCACCAAAGCAAAAAAAGCGTTTAGTCTAGTGATAGCCCTTGATTGAAATTCTATCACGGTTATTTTGATGTTTTTGTCTTGGCTAGGAAATAGGACGTTTAATCTTGAACTTTTTATTGTAGGAATAAAATTAAATGTGATAAATTTATTTGTAAGTTTTATTTTCTTGCATGGCAGGTGATCTCTGAAGAGAGGTTATTTACTTTGATTTATGATCTGAATACTCATATTTTTAAATGATCTTTTTTATACTAGGATTCTCAGTTTACCTCTTACGTTGATAAGTTAGGTAATCTTAGACGAGTTCATCAATGCTTGATTACAGGGTTAGGGTATTGTATAATGTCATACATACAATTTAAGTCGTGTTGTAACCATACTTTATTACATACCCTACTTTAAAAAAACTGTTATTTAAATCTAATTTAACTTTTATACAAACATTTAGCGCCATAGAAGTGTACCGTAACACTTTAAATTGTAAGAGTTACGACTGTTTTTCATCAAGCACGCAAATCATGTAATTGAATCTGATTCTGAAATCAGTCTTTCCCGTATATTGTGGCTGAAGAATGATGCTGGAATTTGGACTCGAGAAACTTGAGTGATTTTATATGCGTGACTCAACTTTACTAAGAAAGAAATTGTAACTTGAGAGAGAGTAGAAATTGTTGACTCGCTCCACTGTGTCTTTAAGTTCATTTATTTTACGTCCGAGGATAAAACTATCGTAGGCTGTTGGTCGCAAAGATTCTGCACAAGTCTCGGAAGTTTTTGCCCATTGAATGCAGCAGCACGATGTTATACTGTAGTGATGAACTTGTGTACAATAATTTGTAGAAGCTTTGAAATTAGTTTATTGCGGGTTTAGCGCAAAACAATCGTAACTCAATAAGAAAAGAATGAGTTACGACTGTTTTGCGCTAAATCTGAGATATGTTGTTTTTTGCACTAAAAACATACTATAGAAGCTGATTAAATATTATAAAACTTAAAGATGCATCAATGTACTACTGGTCTACATTATGCTATATTTTCACTTAGTCTAGGTTTGCCCTAGCTTAATAATTTTGTGTAAAAAATTTGTTGTCCAAGGTCCCTAATTTGTTTCTAACTTGCTTCCAGCCAATCTTGTACTTTCTCTATGTAGAGCTATCCATCAGTATTTGTTCTGGCTTGTTTAAAATGAATGATGCTTCAATTTTCATTTTATTATCCATTCTTTTATTATTGTTGAAGCTAATTAGAATGTATTCACAATTTTCAAGTTGGATTACTTCTGCTTTCCAGCGACTTAATTTAAATTTATCATTTTCATTGTTCCCTGCCAGTTTAAGATGGAATACGAATTTCCTTTCCAAAACTGAGATGTAATTTTGAGCTAAAAATGTCAAAATTTTGTCTTAGGGAATTATAAATATTGAAGCCAATTTTGTCTATTGACAGTTAAATATTCACGAGACTAGAGATATGGGATTTGAATTCCAGTTTAATTATTCTGTGGCCATATTGAATGTAATAAAACATAAAACTTGTTTGTATTACATATTTTAACCAGAATTGACTAAGAATTTTAGAAGTTTTGTAGATAACTGACAACAGTTGGTGTAACTTTTATCGTTGCCGTTTTGGTTGGTTTCTGTTCTTTGACTACGATTTACTTGGAAATTTAAATAAATTCATAGATACTAATCAGGGACCAGGAAATCGCCGGTTTTTCGGTTTTCGGACCGATTTTTTCATTTTGGACCGATTGAGATTTCAAAATCCTTAAAAAAATCGGTCCGGGAAAAACTCGCTAATTTTGACCTCAAACCATTAATTTCCATGATTTTTAAGAAAACGTATCGATAAAATATTATCAAACAACTATCAGTTGCATAAACCCACTGTTTATTGCTGTAATATCCTGCTTAATTGTCCACAGGTTACACATCAAGGACCCTGTATAACGTATCCATGGTTACAGGTATCATGCGGAGTTGAGGCAGTGATATTTTTTTTTGATCAAGCACAGCAAGGTACGCTTGATTTGCACTCGATTATAAATTGAAGAACAGCAGAATATGTTCTTTCTTTATCATGTCCATCGAACCGATTACGTTTTTTCAGTCGGTCAGTTCGAAACCTGTAAACTTGTAAAAACAATAATGTTTTATGAAGAATGTTTTATGAATAATTATAAAGAAAACAATTTAATAGCTTTTGTTGTCAATTCCTATTGTATTCGTTTGATCTTTAATTTGTTTGACTTGATTCATGATTTATTTTTACACCGTAAATTGAGGTGTGAATAATAAGAAATAATCTTAGGACATGTATCTACGCAATTAATCGAAGGTACATTTCTTTATGATCAAAATTCAACACACTTCTCCCTTCTTTGATGACATCGAAAATAATTTTCAAAACGAACAGTTTAGTGATTAATTTATTTACAAATAGGTGTACTATGCACAATTTGATATTTTTTTTGTGTTTAATGAAACCGCTTGAACCATTGTGATGAGATGCCATACATTTTCACGACCCACGCTAGATCGTCACTTCGTATGACAAACGTTATACCTACGTGTGTAATTGAAAAGCTGGTCATAATTCTACGCTTTCATGCTTTATTTAGCAAACGATATTTAAAGATGCGCAGCATTTACTTTGGACCCGTTTTGCGCATGCGCAGTTAAAATAATTTGTCTAAATGACGGGAGTTTTCCAACAACATTAGAGCTAGATGAAACAGTCTTTTTTCAAGTTCTGTTTGTTGAACCGACCGACGATTGCGGGGAGTAATTTCGGAAACCACGTTTTCTTGCTAGGTTGAAGTTGTAAATAATTTAATCAAACAATGCCTATGTATCGTATGCCTTCTTAATAAAGGAGAGCAAAAAAAAAGTACTAACATGGTCGTGAATAAAGTACAGTAAACGGTCTGGTCCGTACGGTACACGTTAAAACCCGTATCCGGTACTCGGACGGCCTTGGACCGATTGACATCGGCGAATTTCCTGGTCCCTGGATACTAATGTTTTTATTTTTTTCGAAAAGAGAAACTCTGTAAATGCTTAATGTCGGTCAATTTGATTTATGCAATACAGTTAATTAAAATATTAATAATTTATGACATTTGTATTTACTTGTTGCTCAATTCAATTTTTGTTTGGGCTATTTGTACTCCTTATGTAAAGGCCTATAGATTCTAAAATGTCTAATAAATCATGCAGTTTTTCCCAAATTTTCTTTCCATTATCAATTAAATTGTGATAAAAAATCCTCAAATGTACTATAGACTGTAAGGCCTTGAGCCTCCTTTTCCGAAATATTGAAAAAAATTGCTAGATGCCATCAAGTATGGGAAAAATGAAAATAATTGTAATTACATTGATAACCAAATCTAATGATGCACAATCATAATGAACACTGATATGAAAGTTTTCTCTCCCGAAAGTCTGTGTTTGTTTCTTACAAAGTCTGTAGACAATGGAACATTGTTCTCAATGTCTGTACTGGACTCTGGCCAATGATTTTTTTTATCATAAAGAAATGTGCAGGTA
This sequence comes from Mactra quadrangularis, assembly GCA_025267735.1. NCBI lineage: Eukaryota > Metazoa > Mollusca > Bivalvia > Venerida > Mactridae > Mactra > Mactra quadrangularis. The sequence continues at coordinate 2,550,011 of CM046302.1, forward strand.
TGTTAACCAATCTGGCATTTAGCCTATTAAAGCAAGACTCTTAGATTTTTTAATGAGTATCGGGTGGTTCACTTACTCATCCGATCTGACTGGGAACACATGGTCGCTGGTAGACAAGATATGCCATATTGTGGCTTTGGCACAAATTGGTGCCTTTGGGTTGATAGAATAAATAAACTGGAAATATATCATGTAGATGAACCATATGTTGTCTTGGACTCCACAAGTGGAACTAAACTGTCTTATATCAGAAGTTTTAGGATTCAAAGGTTTAGAGCAAAAATGTTGTAACTTTATGTAAATAATGAAAGTGATACTATAGCCTTGTGCTGATTGGTCTTTTATACATGTATCCAGGGTTGAGTGCAGAATGATCATAACTTAATATATAAAAGAGGGAAATTTATGATGATATTGCGCTGACTGTCTGGACACGTAACACTAATCGTATACCATGGATAACTTTCCCTTTCTATTGAAGTGAAAGAGAATTTCTGACAGATTGTTATAGTTATTATATAGGGTTTATATAAACTTATAGTCTTGATTGATACCTGATGATTATGTATATCGTGATTAAAGATTAACTGCCTGGTTGAACCTGGGTAATGTACCAGTGGCCAGTTTCCTAAGAATATGGGAAGTTAGTGCTTCGCCCCCTGGTACCCTCTATTTGATATCACATACTCATTCCTTTTGGTGTAAGATGGGTACCAGGGGACAAAACGCTAAGTAGCCATATTCTTAGGAAACTGCCCCCCTGGTGTTTATAGGTCTTAGTTTCAGCCTGGCCCTTTCAGGTGACCATCTGTTTGTCCCCTTGACTATTTACTGTTATTGTTTATTATTACACTGTGGTTTGAACTTAGATGACTTTCTTGTTGTCTAAACAATTAATGGTGTTTGACCGATCAAATGAACTTTGGTAAATTTATTGTGATGCTTATCTTTATTTTTTATAGATGAAGCCTAATTTACTTCCCAGTCTAAGAAGTCAATGCCTAAAATGTATGAACACATAAAATTTATATCATATTCTTTAAATTCTTTTTTTTTTCTTTTTTCAGGGATATAAGCAACAATGAAATATCTTTTATTAACGAGACCGTATTTGATAATCTTCCTTCTTTAGAAGAGCTGTAAGTATCTAGTTGTTTGTTTTTCTCTCTAATGTTGGATCTTGCTTATAGTGCTGTCATACTATGTTATATTTAAATATGAAGAAACTTGAAATTAAATTCGACTTTTACAGAATTTTATGCGTGAAAGACTTGCGTTGTACCAGAAAGTCTGCAAGTGAAATTTATAATACATATTTAACAAAGATATTTGTTATAATAAAACATTTCCAAATATTGGTAAATTTGAAGTTTACTCAGTGATTAAAATTTTAAACAGTATCTTTAAGGGAAAAGTAAAAACATTCTGAAATATCTGTTGGCTAGATGTTGTGCGTTTTGCCTTGTGTTTTAACCAGACAAAAATCGCAATGTAATTACATTGAAATAATTGAAACCCTAATTGATGGATTGTTCTTTAATCTTTAGTTTTAATTGGTTAGAGAAAATTTTGGCGGCATTCGTCTGCTGTGGTTATTGGTTCTGTTATGTGGATGCACTTGTTGGAATTGATAAAAATTAAATGCCTTCACAACTTAACGTTACAAAATTGCCACTTGAAAAATATTTGCTCTCCGTGGTTTTGTGTACGGGTATAGACACAAAGTCTGTTAATGCGTGATGAAAAAGACGCAAAACTCTGTGGGGCGTTCTGGTCCATCTGTGACAACCCGGGTATTCCATACCGCGTGAAGTTGGCGATAAACGTCTGTTTGATCGACATGAAGTGGCACAACTGGCTTGTATTTTATATAACCTTTTTGACTCCCTTTCATAACAGTGTTTAGAATTGTTATCAAGAGGCTATGTGTGTATTTGCACATACTAACAAGTTTATAAGCTGTACTGTTTATAAGGCTTTACCACATTTCAATGTCTCATAGCTTATTTGAATATTTAGATTGAAATATTTAGATTTTTACATAAACTGTTGATTGTTTTCGGTAATCTATTTTAATCCATTATCCAAGCCAAGATTGATGAGAATTCCTTCCTCTTTGGTTGGTTCTTGTCTTTGACCATAACTTTAATGTATAAGATGTTCAGCCTTCGCTGAGGTCTAGTAATTAGTAAGCTGGTGCTTGTGTTTTTCCGGTGTTTGGTTCCTAAGTCTTCACATGTAAACCATTCCATTTGAATTCAAACAAAATGTAGATGAACAACCTATAAATCAAGAGTTGCCCGCAAAACTGTAGTAAGTGCATTGTTTAAAGAGCATAGTTACTACAGTCTTGCGGGCAACTGTTGAAATAGTTACACTTCCCTAGCCAGATTTTCTCTAGTTCAAGAGACAAAAATTTGATTTCTGTTCAGCTTGGGAGTTTTTCATAACAATTTGCTACTGACACATTATATGTGGCTGGTCAGATTTGTTACAAATCATCTGGTGGTCAAATGCAGTGATTTCTGTTTTAACAATCCATTTTTTGTGGCCATTTTCGATGATTTTGTAATTTATGTGTGGTTATTGTGATTTGCTATCAAGTGTCATTATATAAGTATTGAAATAACTCGAATGACTTATTAATTATAAATTGTTTATGATCTAATTCAAAAATATCTTAGATAATTTAATGGCAAGTATTTCAGCCGTATCTGTGTATTATTATCTTTTTTAGACACTATTTTATTATATTTATTCAAAAAAGTGAAGCCGTCGGTTTTTAGGCGTTATATTTGTCGATATGAGGTGAGAGAATATCAACGTTGCCAGGGAATAAGTGTCACAATGATAGACAGTATTGGAGAAGATCTTGTCATACGAATAACTCACAGCATGTAGTATGATATGGGCTGGTTTTTTTTGTACCGATATTCTGTTTGGTTTAAAAAATGAACAGCCCGACATGGAGAATGTTTATAGATAGCGATATTTTGTCACTTTGTGTTTGTTTTTTGGTTGATTTTTATCGAACTTAAAGAACTTAGAAGATCATAGCATGTCTTTATTTCTTATGTTTATGTTTTGTCTGAATTTGTGTATTTTTTTGTTTACCCCCCTGAGTTAAATAGAAAATCAAAGTCATTCTAACTTGTGCCATTGTATCCCAGTTTGGATGTGTAAGATGTGAATTTTGTTCATAGTTGTGTTTGGCCCCTTATTTTTGTCTAATGGCTAGTCTAAAATATATTTTTTTCATGTTTCAGGAAAATAAACCATAACAAATTAACTGAGTTGCCGGTATTACGTGGAAATCCAGTTCTGAATCGTTTAGAATTGTAAGTATGATACAAATGATTAAAAAATAAATTTAGATAAATACATTTACTGTTTTTATACACAACCGTAAGATGACATTGGTCAAACTATAGACCCCAAAATTTCAGTAAATTAAGATGGTATATTATATTTCCCGATTGTTTCATTTTATAATACAAAATTTATTGTAAAAGTCATCGCCAATCATGGCTGACATATGGACAAATCATGTAAAAATTAGAAGGTCCATCTAGATCTGCAAGTTGACTAGACCAACTGTCTGGCAAAAATTTGACATCCGCGTCGCTTTCAATTTATCAAAATATGTAAAATGTCTTTGGTCATTTAAGACTTGGTTAGGTTAGGACTGTAAAATTTTGATCTTCACAAACTCAAATAATTTTTAGCAATGAACTTTGTTTATACCAATGAAATATCTTGACTTGGCATTATTTTTTTGTTTTTCAGAACTCACAATAAGATACATACTATAAATGGTGATGCTTTAAAGCATGTACCACAGCTAGATATGTTAGATCTATCATACAATGATATAGGACAAGTTCACAACTCTTCATTTCCAGCTAACCTTTCTATTACTAAACTGTAAGTATAGGTTTTACTTTAACCATTTAGATTTGTACACAGTGCCATCCATTATTACTTTCACATTTTGTGAATGTGTGGTTTGTTTTTAAATTTTTACCATTTGAAGTAAAAACACATTGGCTTTTTATTTGTTTGGGGGGATGGGGTACGCCATAGCCTTACATTGTATAGGTCATATTACAGTGGTCAGGTCAACCTACTCACCATACCTGGAAAGCTTATGTTTTCCAGTTACTTGGCACATACTTCCGTCAGTTAATGAATTCCAACCTACATGATTTAGAATCAGTGATAGGATGGAGTATGGCTGTTGTAATTATTTCATGATTGGACTCCACGAAAGTATGCCCCGCCCAGAAAATTGACCTAGATGACCTCTCTAATGCGCTACCAACTGAGCTAGCCGGAAGGGTATATCTTGAGATACATGTACTTTTATAACATTTACAATAGTATGAAGTATCATTACTCCAATATCAAATGTTACAATCCATTTTAATTATTCAGTTGTGTTAATACATCTGAAATAAGATTTAATAGACTGTATCCGAAATTCAAATATTTGGGTTTTCCCCTATGGTACAAACGAACTTTCACCATTACAATGAAAACACGTGTAAAAAGAACAATAGGATTTAATCCATAGTTTGTGCTATTTAGCAATAATGTGTAAAAAACTTAGTTTGTACCGCCTGTGCATGGACAGAAAAACCCATAAATTTGAATTCCAGATTAGGTCTATTGTATCAATGAAAAATCTGCTATTTTACAAGTGTAAAGGTAAATTTTGGACGGCACTGTATGTATGAATTGTTTTCTGAACACATCGTGTCTTGATAGGCTCATTATAGACCTGCCAATCACTGCTGCGTAATATCCATGAAGTGTTTTTTATTTCTCATTTAAAATGTTGTTTTTTTCTTAAGATGATGAGATGCTTGGATACATGTCTGTTATTGCGCAACAAAACTCCTGAATGAAAATATCTTTCTATACCCTAATTTTAGCAAGGTTATCCTTGCTTGGTTTGTACCAGGTTTAAGCTAGAACTAAAATTTTGATTTGGTAACCAGTGTCCCAATGATGGAATTCTTCCTATATTCTGATCTAAATTAGTCATCATTTTATTTCATAGACATTTCAATGCTTATTTTTTCCTAAAAATACATTTTGAATTTATTGACAGACTCTGGGCTTCATTAACTCCTGAGCGCAAAAAATATATCATAAGCAATTATAAATCAGCTGTGAAAGTTAAGGCATATTTACTGTAAAGTAAATTGAGAATAAAATTTAATTTATCAATGTGATGATTGAGCGGGGACTGTTTGTAAACTGAAACCTTTTTTTCTTGACGAGATCCTCATGGTTTGTTTCTAGACAAAACAAATATTTGATAAAAATTGTGTTTAATCTAACTGCTGTCTTTGTTTCATGGAGTTGTTTGCATCGCAACTTGTTGAGATTCGTGTGATTGAATCACAAGAGAACGGTGACACCTAATTACCATTTATAAACAAACAAATCAATGTACTAGTGTGATGTAACATTAAACAAACTTGAACTTTTGTTTCCTTGTAAACATATGGTGTGAAGGATTGTAGGATAAAGATCCGATAAACATTGGAAATCCTTCCTTAACTGTCTTATGATTGAAGAGGAATTATTTTGTTTTCATTTTCTTCACACTCAAATTGCAGCCTTCACTCAAGCGCTTGCTCGGTTGGTTTTTATCTGATCATAAAGATAGATTTCATTCTCTCTCAATATTTTCTCTCTTTATTCGAAATATTCTCCCGGACTGTAAATTTTTCTTTTTTTACGCGATTTTACAAGTTTTGACATCGATTTTCCTGTTAAAGTTGTTACATCACAATTTTTGACAAGAATTGCTAGATTCCATTAAATCGGTGCTAAAACTTGTCATATCTTTGAATTTTCATTGATTAATTGTGAGCAACACTTTCAAATTTGCTGCTGCCATTAGAAGAATGTGAATCATTCAGTCTTGATCGAGGCATGTTAAAATTCTAACGTCATTATATCCGTTATGGTCTTCCATCATAAAAAGAATGAAAACCGATATGAATTTTATAGTTAGGGTGTACAGTTAGCCTGTTGATTCTTACATAGATCTTTACAAAATTTCAAATTTCTTGCGTAAGGCAATGCTTTGTTATCAGAGATAAAATTGGTGGGGAACAAAATTTCCCCAGTTTGTTCTGGCTCTTATAGAGAACACAATGTTAGCCATTTTGTGTTATATATTTATATATAGTAGAATATGCTCTCTCATTCTTTGTATTATGTCAAATACTGACTAGAAAATAAATATTTGGTAAAAGAATTCCATTCTCTACTCAGTCTACTGCCAAGTTTGGGTATATCATGAATTTCCATCATCTATAGGCTGTCAAAATTTATGTCAAAATTTGTTGTGTATTTCTGACGGGAAGTGAGTAGTGCGCAATAACGTTGATTTATCATCATGCATCATCAAGTTGTATGCATCCAGCAGTGTTTTTGTGATATTTTAATTTGTCAAAAACTCGTATACATCTGTCTGTATCATCAACTGAGAATAGATGAGTTTGACAGGGGTTTTCTATGATGTGCATTGTTAGTTGCTTGGTGGTCCTGCTATACCACCCAGAAATATTCTAACCGCTGCCATGACAGCATGACAGTGCATATGGCGAAGAGAGTTACGAAACCTTTTTTTTGCACAATTTTTTTGCATTTTTTTTCATAACAGTCTGCAAATAAGCGTGCCTTCCTGATTATACTTAATGTATTTGCAATCCAAAATGAACTCAACTGATTTCTTATTCATTGAGTATTTAAAATGAAAAAAAAATGATGAATTGATTTAATAGAATTAATAGAGAATATAAACTATAATAATGTATACTTGTGCATCTTTTGTCTGATTTTAGTTCCTTTGGGTTTCTTTGAGATTGTAAGGGGGTCCTTTGCAACTGAAATATTTCTTTATCTTTTTATGTGCAGAAAAAATGTGAAGAGGTTGTGCTAGGTTAAGTCTGATGAATTTATAAATCTCACAATCTTTAAGACTTTAAGTCATTAAACGTTATTGATTTGATTTGTGTACAAAAAACTAAAGGACGGCAAATAAAGATTTCTGTATTTTTCATTGTCATATTAAGAGTGATTACTCACGTATTTTGTATTTTATGCGAGGTTTTTTCAAACATCTATATCTATCGACGAATCCTTATTAATTGATTTCAATGACACATTATTCTACTGTCTTTCAATTTTTCCTGAGCACCTATACATTTTCTCTCATGAGTTTAATATGTATGTATCACAAATTATAAAGTTAGAAAAAATGGCATACACAATTGAAAATTCTATCAAAGAGGCTTGACATATTATTTACTGTGCAGCCTTAACTTAGAATTTTTGTTTTTTCTGGAAATCAAAATATTAGGGTTTTCCACCTGACTGATGGGATAATCAACAGTGTTTTACAAAATATGCTAGAATGAAAAAAAACCCAGAAATTTCAAATTAATCAAATTAGGCCCCTTCCCCAAAATGGTGTTTTGGCCCTGATCATTTTAGTCTAGTAATGCTGATTGGTCTCTCAAAAGTTCAGCCCATAATTAAATCCAGGCAAAAGTCAATGAATTTACAAGTATCAAAAGTACACCCATAGTGTAATGTTGTCAATATAATTATATATTTATTTAAATTGTTTATATTTTCAGGTTCTTACGTCATAATGAGATCATACTGTTAGAAGCTGGATGTTTCTACAATCTTACTAAACTTGAAATACTGAAGTTAAACAAGAATAAAATATCACACCATCTTCCAAAAGATCTATTTGCCAAAAATACTAATCTGCTACAATTGTAAGTATTACACTTTGTATATTTGACTTGTGAAGACGTTTGTGATTTGATGCCTTATGCATGGGTGTATGTTTTTCGAGATGTGTCCAGAAGTTTCGGAAATTTGTGACTTAAAAAATGCTTCATTTTCTATGTGAAAGTTGCTTATACAAAAGAACAGTATCTTGAAATTCGTGATTTTATTTTTTTTAACTTTCACTTATGTTTATGCAAAGACATTAGATTATTTATAATGCTCCATGTGTAGGGGTTGTTCAAGGTTTCAGAAAAGGGCAAAGGGAGGGGGTAGAAAAAAGGAACAAGGTGCACCAATGGTATGCTGGTTTAAGGTTAATATTTCTGCCTAGGGTAGTGAGAAAGAACAAGGGTAGCAGAAGGCTTCTTTATTTTGCATTAGGACAATGACCTTCTTTATTTCAAAATAATTCTGGGTAATTTCTACTTCAGAATGATTGAACTATAATTAGGCCGAAACTAATTGTATAATTTATATTTATAGACTTAGTAATCATTGACATTGTTCTTGTTTTATTTTTGTTCTACCTATTTAGTATTGAAACATTTATTTTTGTTCCACTTAAAATAATTATAAATATTTAAATAATATCATTTTCAAAACACTCTGAAGCTCCTGAACCCGTGGTCTAGAAAAGTCTAGTAGTGGCGGTACAGGTGTGTCTGTCATTAAGTTAATATAGTATTCATTTAAAAACGGTCTAGAAAAGTTTCTAGTATTGGCGGTAGCAGTGTGTCTGTCATTAAGTTAATATAGTATTCAGTTAAAAAATATTTATGGGTGGGTGCTAACTTGGTCTAACTATATGTAAATAAAGAAGGATGTAGCCTAGTTTTGCATGGACACATTGATTATTTACATTTCTTAGCAAACAATATGTATGACTTTGCAGCTAGTTGATTGAATTGTTTTCAGATATTAAAATCCTTTATTCTGATGTGAAGCATGTATGCACAATCTTTTACCCTTGAAATTTTGTTTTATTTAAAAACATTTTTTTTAAAGTATTAAGTGCATTAGCTTGGTTATTTTAGTGCCGTCAATTAGATGTATTGATAGAATTATAGATCTCTAGTTCATTACAATAAAAGAATTAATGGTTTTAGTCTTTAGTGAGAGCTACTCAGAACTAGGTTCAAGAAAAAACTGTTGTCATTGAGTCGACTTTCATCATGAGTTTTGTTTGTATACACTGGATGTTTAATATTCAATATATAAAAAATATTGTCTGATTTTTATTCAAATTATTGAGTGCATATCAGACTTTTTTTATCTGTTTTATATTTTAATACTTATGTGAAAGCATATTTGCAGTGCCATGAGTTAGTTGACATTGTCTAATTGGTGATTGACTATTTTATAGTATTTTAGATTTTTTTAATTGACTATGAGTATGTAAAGCATAATTATAGAACATTTCCAAATGCAATTTTCCAATATTTTGATCATTTTGATATGGTTTGATTTATTACATATAATTTCTTAGGCTGATAAGCCCAAAAGAAAACAAGACATATACATACAACGGATGAATGAATATAGATATGAATGAAAGTCAGTTTTCATAAAATACTAAAATACAGTAAAGTTATACTATCATGACCATCAAAATCAGAGTCTTTAAAGCAAACAGTCTAAATATATTGACATTTTTCTTGTAACATGTGACTAGCTACTTTGATAGCGTAATAGAATTACAACTACAAAAAATCATCATAATTGGCATAATTTTCAAATAATCAGAGTAGAACTTCACTGTATTTTGCGAATATTCATTACTATGAAATAAAGAAATATTTTTCACTTTATGAATTCTATACCTATCAGAATTGTTACTAACTCATGTACCCAAAGTAGCAATTTCATAATTATAGATGATTAATTCTATGAATTTTCTTTCATTTTACTAGGGATTTGTCCAGGAATCAGTTGTCTCGTTTGATGGGTCTAACATTTACAGTGTTAACAAAGTTACAATTGTTAAAGTTAAGGAAGAATGCCATTCATACATTAGATGATGGTGTATTCTTTGGTCTCTCGGGACTTAGAGATCTGTAAGTATTATATTTTACTGTTTTATTATGATCTACAGTTTACATTGTAGAGTAACAGTTGTGGCATGGGTTCATATTGCCATGGGGGGAGGGGGGTTGGCCTTTAATTTGTCACTATCCCTCGTAACTTTTAAACACTTGTGTATTGTATAGACAGTAGAGGTGTGTCTATGGCAAATTGCAGTTGCCCCCTGGTACCCTAAATTTGATATTATGTGTGCATATATCACATTTTGGTTTAGGTCCATTGATTTTTACCAAGTTATGGCCCTTAGATGAAAAATCTTGTCTGCTCATTTTTTTAGCACCCAATTTCTTGACAAACACCCATTTTAGGGTATTTTATCACTTTCAGTGATAGGTGTAGTTATTTCTGGTGTACCAGTGGACAAAGTATTATGTAGGAATTTCATTAAGAAACTGGCCACATGTATTACACTTGAGATTGCTATCTTGATGTAATTAATGTAGTACTAAATAACAAACCATCCAACACCTTGGATACATTCTTAGAAATTCCTAGAAATCTTTGTTATTTTTTTGATTGGTCTAATTAATGATTTGCTCCATTGTTTTCTCTAAACTTTGGAATCTTAATGAACCAAATAATGACGTTAAAGTGGTTTTAATTGAGAAATTAGACATGGTTATCATTTTGTATGTGTTGGCGATGGCACTTGTTTCCCATAAACTTTGATATCAAACGAAATAATGTATCCAAGTGATCTAGCATTCAACAGAAAGTCTGACAGGTTTTGGCACTTATTCTAGAACACATACTGTAATGGAGTATGACTTTAAAGATAAAAGAAAACTAAGTTTTCTTTGTAACTTAAGGTGATGGAGGGAATATAAAAAATTCGGTGAGGTTATTGTATGTACATACATTTTTCTGGGCGTAATATTTTTTTTATGAGTGTCCTACTTAAGTTTATGTGGAACAGGAAAATAGTTCTATGAATTGGGTCATAAATCTAGGGTTATTATGGAAATCATTTTGCCTACAGACTAGCCACCTCTAAGCAATATTATCCAGACCATGGATTTTGAATTTATGAATATTTTCCCGTATTTTGCTGAAGTCTCACATTATTAATGGACTGCAGTGACCAAAGCTCATTTGTATTAGGTCCAGTTTTTTGTGTTTCAGTGATTTTTGCTTGATTGAATAAATTACTCAGTGATTTTTCCTTTTACCACATGCATATAATTTGCAACTTTTTGTTTGAAAATTGAAGATGGGTCTTTTATTTGCATTTCTTTGCTGCATTGAAATTGTTTTTTAGCATTTTAATGGAGTATTTTTGTGTTTTTGTTGCAAAATGTATGTAGCCTCATGTCCCAATAATTGTAAGCAATGTTAAGTATGCTTTCAACGTTTAATTTATGTAAACTTTTCTTTAGAGTGATATTGTTGAACTCATTGTTTTGTGTGAAATTGAAGATCCTTGATGAATTGTAACACAAACCCTAGTGAAAGCTGGTTTTGTTTTAAAATTTTAATGGGTTTAGCGCAAAACGGTCGTAACTCTTTATTCTCTTATATTGAGTTACGACCATTTTGCACTAAACCTGCGTTTTGTATTCATTGTCTTATACGTCTTATAAAGCTTCTTTCAATATTCTACTTCTCTATTTCTTCCATACAAGAGCCGGATAAAAAAAAACGTTCCATCCAATTTCTGTCATAAATTTTCATCAGAAATTTTCAAGTTTTTTTTGTCAGTTTGAAGTTTTACTCTTTGCTAGCATCTTATCAATGTTCTTTCCCTCGTTTCGGCTATTCACTATCATTTGATAAATATTCAACAAAATACTGGTAAAATATGATGGAATTTCGTGCTAAGCTCGTCCACTGTTATTGATTGGTTGCGCGGAGAGAAATACTCTGGAAAGAAAAACTATATTATGACAGACTTGTGTATAATTCTGGAACAAGAATAAGCTGTATAATCAATCATCTTCAACTGCCGACTCGTCATGTGTGTATTTACTTACATTGTTCGTACGAAGATGTGGATTTCACATCATAAATCATTAATGATCTTAGGACATCCGAACGATGCGAGTTTGACACCTTGTTTTGATCTGTAGGGCTGCAAGAGTCGTTAATTGCGAGTCTGATGCACAATTTGATACTGACTGCGGCTGTTTTTTTCGTCTTCAAAGATTGTTTTCGGATGTTTTTTATTGATGGTTTTGTAGCGTGCTACTTGGAAACTATTTGGCTCTGCATGGATAACAAGGCCGAGTATGGCAGATGTTTTCTTCTCAGTTTTCAAATAATAAGTGCAAGACTGGAAACAAGATGCTTAACTTGGGTGGAATTTTTAAGACATCCTCGTGTCAAAATGGAAATCAGTCCTTCTTAACAATACTCAAAGATTGTTCATATCTTAGATTTCTCATTCCATTTATGCAGATTGCGAAGGTTTTTTCCACAGGAAATCCTATTGCTGCTTTTGATTAATTACAATTTTCATTTTCAGTGAAAAATGAGCAAAAATTGAAATGTAACATGATTTTTTGTGATTATTAGGGATTACTAATTTAGTTGTCACGGAAACTCGGTGTGAGTTATAGCCACTGTTAGTTCTATTTATTAATATGCAGGTGATGTCTTTTACTGATAATTTGTCAGAAAAATGATAAATGGAGATAATTACTTTAAATTTTGATGAGAAAATTCACAAAATGCCAAATTATTTCTGGCGTTATTGATAATACCATTCCATCGTGTACTTCTGTCTATTTCAATTTCATCGGAACATAATACACAGTCTGGTTTCATATCAGTCATGGACTGGTTTGATATGCGAAAGATGATGTTTTTTTACGCCAGATGCAAGATGAACCTGACCTCAAAGTTTCAGATATAAAAAAAACAACCCTGCATTCTTTGCCCTGTAATTTAGATAGGGGAACTAGTATCATGGTGCAACTATCTTTTGTAATTTTATACTTAGAACGTTTTGTTAAAAAAATACATGAACAAATCTCCCAACACCTGGGCATGGTTATGGACTTGATAAATTTAAGAAAAAAAACTTTTTAAAACTGATCATTATAATAGTGAAAATCACATATTTGCTGTTCTTATGTTTCACCGGCCTCTATATTTTTTATACCAAAATAACTATTGTCAGAATTATTTAGTGGAAAAAATGTTTACAATTTGAAGCTAAAACTTAGAAGTTGATATCCTACAATCATTTCGTTGCTTAGGAATTTGTAAAAAGATATTTTCTAAATAGCAGATGGTTTGATGTACTGGAATTCTTTCGTCCTCTACATTTTTTGCATTTATTTTCATGATTGAATGACTCAGCTTGATTTTGATTGGTTGCCCTAAGTAAGTGAGCTAAGATCCTTTGTTTTTGCAACAAAACAAGTGAATTGACCAGCGTCTGCTTTTTGTCCCTTTATTTGGTCAAAGCTAGATCCTTTTAAGTTTAATTAGAAAAAAACTGACCCATGAATGAGTTGTACAATGTCTTGTCAGGCCTGTCAAGAGTTCTATTTGTTTTAGATCATGTTTGATTGAACTAGCTGTTACTTTGATGAATTCATATGTCAAATATGGTTTTTTTTCTCCATTTTGTTTCGTCTGTTTTTTACCAAGTATAACATATCAGTATGTCTATGTTGTTTTTTTGTGTCCAGCTTGTATCATTACAATGATTGTTGTTTGATTAACATTAAGACTAATTGTGATGACCATTATATGGTAACAATGATCAATAGTCTCATAAGGGTACTTGTTGCCATGGTTACTAAAAATTAACTCATTGAAAAGGCCTGTTCAAGTGTAAATTGTTTTTCACTGATTATTTAACATTATTTCATGGGTGAAAGTTTTCCAAGACTGGTCCTGGTGTTTGGATTTATGAACTTGGGAAAAGGTTCTTTTTTCGTATTAAAAAGCATAAATCATAAAATTCAGAAATTAAGACATTTTCAAATTTTGAAAGTTCTGAACTTTTATCCATGTTATTGAATCTATAGCAGTATTGTTGGTATTAATACATGTAGCAATGCATTAAAATGTCAGCCTTGAGGATTTATGAAAAATTGTAATTTGTACACATAATGTTTGCACCATCTCTTGTAAGCTTGGTAGGGTTTTAAACTTTCATCAAAGGTGTAGGCTAAAATACTTGTCTTCTAAAACTATCATGGATATGGTTATAAAAATATTTTGTAATGAAGATGGTGTTCAAACTATTCTGATATGTAATTTAGTGCGATTATAAATTCACCATATTCTCTCACTTGGGTAAATTTTAAGTACACGTTCGCGTGATGAGATCAGTGTTTCACCACGGCAACCACGCTCTGCCAACTTCCTGTTATCATGTTGCATTATGGGGTGTCATATGGTAGCCATGGATGAAACATATCTCGGCGGCCTGATTTCGTGAAAATGTTTAAAACACACCTGCATCAGTGTTTTAGGCTGAAAATAGAAACAAGTTATGATGGGAAAAGGTACTTTTAGTTCTTAAGATCTGTAGTGAAGCATGTGTTCCTCAACACTTAAACATCATAGATTGCGAAAAATAATAAGCATAACTTTGGCATAAAACTTTTTTACGATCCATGTTACTAACACGTGGCCTTTTCAAGAAATGGACTGTTCAACTCCTTTCATGTATTTCTTTTTGTACAATTATCTGTGAATTCATGGTTGTTTTATATTTATTGATAAGTTTGCGAGATGAGATAACAATGTGCTCGTTATCAAAACCTGCAATATTTTCTGTGAATTTTTATAATCATTTTCTTGGAATTTCCTTGATTAGAATCAATATAACAGGGTACCTGTCCAACTGGATTCTAAGATAATTTATTGATTTTTTTCACCATTTTAACTGATTAAGGGATAACATATTTTGTGTTGAATTACTCATTTTGGGTATTAAAAAGTATTAATTTTGATTATCATATAATAAAAAGGGTTATTTTGATATTCAGATAAAATGGGCTTTATTTTGATTTCTCCCATTGAAATGTCCCTTCTTTGTCTTTACTGTTGATGCTTTTTTCAGTTCATTGAGTTATTATTTTATCATTTTAAATTTATTTTTTATATCAAAGCCAATATAAGTGATGAGCTTCAATTCATTGGTTATGCCATTTTGATACTTTTTCCACCAACAAAATAATTGTTCATTTTGCCCAAACTTCTATGCCTTGGTGACCAGTTATCGCCTTAAACTATAAGCCCAAAGTCCTGAACTAGGTGAAAATTGATTAATGCAAGTAAAAAAAGACTAATTGCATAATATGTACTCAGATTTGTGGGTAATTGTGCCTTCTATTGTATGTATAAATCCTATGCATTAACTGTTTGCTTTAAATCAACCTAGTGCTCAAGAAAGTTTGAGGCTGAGTGTGACCCTTAAATTAAAGGTTATATTCTGATTCATGTTTTATCATATTTATCATGATTTCTAAGTAAAAGTTTGTTTATATATTTCAGACAACTTGATGAGAATAATTTAACAACTATATCACAGGGATGGTTGTTTGGTCTATCTAATCTGGAAAAACTGTAAGTATTGGTTTTGTTTGTGGTTGGGGTTTTAGGGGCCTGAGTCACAGTCATGTGATGGCTGTCCTGCTTATTGTGTATAATATAGCAAGATCTATTCTCATTTTAGAGTGCATATTCAATATCACAGATCAAAAATTATATCAGTACAATATGGGGCTGGAAGTTATTTAAAATATTAATTAATTAATTATTATTAATTATTAAAACTAGGTTGGCCAGTTGGACAACCAGCTTTATGTTGTACTTGCTCGAACCAAATGATAGCTAGCAGTAACAAGTTGCCCAAACCTAAATATAGGTATTTGAGGGAAATTGGACTACCATTAATAACAAGCCCTGCTATGTAGAACAATTTAGTGCTAAACTTGATCAAAAGATTATTAGGGCCCCTGAACTCAGTGTCTCAAACCTTACGTAAATTTGATAAAAATATTGACTTGCTGTAATGAATCATTTGGCACAATTTTGGGGATCAAATCTACTGGACAAAGGCTATAGCGATCAGTTAATATCATCGGCCAATATAGCTGCAAGCATGACTTCTTTGTTCTTAGATTGTTAGTAAATAATTCAGAATTAATGTATTTGGTCCTGAGTAGATAATGCTGTGTGCGTAAAACTATCTTCTTGAAATTAATGGGAGTAAAGTGTTATAGTATTGAAAGCATATACTTGAGTATAAAAAACATTTTGTTTATTTAGTGTAAATTTCTAAGATGAATGCTATCTCTTTTATACCAGAAGTGTGAAGTTATAAAAGCTGTTTTGTTATGATGCAGATTTCTTTGAAATTATGAGAGATATAAGAAACTTTCTTATTAAAAAATATGATCGTGGGCCTCTGACTTGTTAGAACAATAGGTTTTGTTTGAAATTAGGGGTATGCCTTTAATAGAATGAAAATTAGCAGAAACTGATAAAAATATTTAAGAAATTTTGATTGTTTAGTTTTGTATAGTTTCCCAGGTGGGCTTGACTTGAAGGAAAATTATCTAAAACTTGAAAATGTTCTAATTAAAATCCGTTTTTTTTAGGGTAAGGAATAGTTTAAGCAAATTAGTTGAAGACTGTTGAGGCAGGTGTATGTAGTTATTGTATGTAGGTGCGAAGATAGCACCTGGTCTATATCAACATAAAAGTCAATAAACAATATTTTTGGCAAAATTTCTTCAATAACGTCTGTCAGGCAATTAGAAAACTTCTTCACAACTCCACTTCTCATCTGTGAAAGAAAATAGATGAGTAGGGGGAAAAAAACTGGTTGATTTATATAATTTATATTAAACAGTACAACATTTAGTATGAAAACATTGTAGATTTTATCAGGGCATTAAATCTAAATGTATGTGAAAATATTGTATAGAGCCAGTTCTGACATATGCTCGTTTAGGGGTGTTAAAATTTTTATTATAAGTATGTTACGCCGATGGTTTTTAGTGTTTGATGGTTCGCCTTATGAAGAATATTTTGAATGAAAGTCGGAAAGATTTATACTCACATTATGTTAGTGTATGGCCGATCATTGAGTGAATATGTTTTTTGTTAATGTTTTTCATGTTCGGTATATATTATCCCTTACAGTGTGTACTCGTACACATTTATATTAATTTATGACGTTATTTTGGTCATTATTAAATGTCTCAACAGAATATTTAGTAAAGAAAATTATAGTTTTTTCTCTCTTAACTTATCTTGTTAAGTACTTGTTGTTAATAGACTATATTTTATACCCCTCATCTCAACAGATGAGTTGTTCTGTCCGGAAAATAATGATGATGTTAATTTGTTTGGGGTTATCAGCTGAAACAAATATATCTACCCAAATTTCAGCCTCTATCAATCCTTAGGTATTAAATCCACTAATAGTTTCGCAAATTTACAAATTGCACTTTAAATAGATTATCTGCTATTAAAGGGGCAATAATTTCTGAACTTCCTACAGACATCCGAAACTTGAACTATTTCTTTGGTGGATCCTAATTGCCGATATGTTTGATGAGTTGTGTATCTTAGTAGAGATGTTTAGCATTGCATTATATAATAGAATGGTTTCAATGATTTGATAGTTCTTTACTTTGGCAACACTTGACACGATTTTCAAATAAAGTAAATGATTAATAAAAAAGTTATTTAAGATTAATTGAGGCAAATTGACATTGAAAATTAAGGGTAAAATCCAAGTAGTCCAACTAATTGGACCAACCTATTTGAAGAGTATACAAGGGGAGATAACTGACTAAGGTCCCTCATTTGCTGACTTAGATTCATTTATGAATGTATAGACTGTATGTTAGTATCAGTACAGAGATGATGTCTGAAATCTTGGGGAATAATTGACATTCTTAATTGTAAAATCTTTCATTCATCCGTCTGCTAGTCTGTCTGTTAGATATAAAAACAACTTTCCAAGTTTTTTGCCCATCAAAATCAACTAATTTGTTGATTTCTGCAGGAAAACACAACAATTTTGTCATTATTTGTAAAAAATTATTTTCCGTTTTTTCTGGTCTTGTTCATGTATGTTTTTATCTGTCATAAATTGTTCGAAGTCCCTAATTATAGATTATCTCTAATGCAGCTGTTTATTCGCCACCTTTTTATCACATTAAGTTTTTTCCCTGGTATAATTTCCCTCATGGCATGTTTGTTTACCTCATAGTTGAGAGAACTAAGTTCCATTTTTCTGGTTAATGGCTGTGCTTGATTCATGTAGCCTGGTGATTTCTTCATTAGTTCCAACTTTTAATCGAAGGAATCCAATCCTAATGAGCTGACCATACATATGCCAGTCTCATCTCTTTCACCAAGTTTTGGCTGTGTTTTGAATAAGAAATAATATATGTTGGAATTGGAGAAGGGAAATGGAAACAAATTAGATGATAGACGAATCAGTTTTGACATTTGAGATGATAAGTTTTGACAATACTGGTTTGATAACTTTTCCAGGTGTTAGTGGGTGGGGTAATTACTTCACCAGGCGAGAAATATACTGGGAAAATAAATCTTAACCTTGTTAATTCTTTAATGATGCTATATTCTTTGTTTGCACTCTACCCAGCATGTTGATGGTAGCCGATAGATATTTATAAATTAGATCTTCAAATATATGAAATATTTCATGAGAAATCAAATGCTGTCAGATCTTTGGTGAGCGATCTTTCATATAAATGGATATTGCGGAAAAGGATTCTCTTCACTCCTGAGTGAATTATTTATCTTTTTCGCTTGAAAAGTACTTCATTAGTGGAGAAATACATTTGTAGAAAGAAAATGTTTTTTGGTAAGGGGGTTTAATAAATTTCCTTTCTGTTATAAAACTAGTAAGGTCTCAGTCGTCATTCATAAAAATCTTAACACATTTGAAAACTGCTGCTAAACTTTACTATGTTAGCTTCTTAATCAGACTGAAGTCAAATTTGTTAAAATCAAATGAATGATACAGAAATGAATTGTATGAGCTTGAAAGCTCCCCCATCCTCTATGAAACATGTTACATTTTTTAATGTATATTCCATAATTCATCAATGATATTTTAAGATTTAAAAATTTTCAGATTAGTCCCACTAATGTTTAAATCATTACCCATGTTCTCTTTACAAAAATCTTGTTCTCATTCGGTTGGAACAAAGTCATGTATTGAATAACAGCTACTATCAAAGGCCTGGATTAAATTTGGGTAAAATTAAGCCACTATACATTGAATTAAGGATCCAATTTAAATTTGAGAGCCTTATTACACTAGAAATAGCCGAGGTTAAAAAACACTTTATAATGTTGTACAATTGTATTGGTGACTAAATTTTTGGTTGGTGGTTTTCAATGTTGGATATTTTTACCTTGTAATCAAAATTGAACATGTTCAGTACAATAGTTAAAAGTAACTTCGCTTGGACTTTTTTTGTATTCGCTAAAATTGCTTATTAGTCCAACCTTGGGGGCTTTTTTGAGAGGGAAGTGCAAAAGTTAGCTTAACCTTGAGGGCCGAGAGTGAAGAAATGTTGAAATCAATTAAGGAAAAACTCTTGTATCCTAAATTCATGCTGTAATCAATATATTTAACGTCTTTATGTATATTCTCCTTTGAAGTAATTGATTATAAAGCATTATCAGTGTCACTTAGACTGGGGTTTAGACGTCATGACATTGTACAAATTAAACTGTCTATAAATTAACTTAGTAGAAAATGTGTTTAATACGAAGATTCTTCATTTACGATTATTATGATTTAAGTCTTTTATTGTTGTACGCATATCATTAATTTTAAGATCTGCTGAGTTGACTTGCCATGTTTTTAACAGTTTATCATGACCCTCATTTTGTAAAATTTAAAAAATAAATAAAAAATACATTACGAATTAATGTCCATCAAACCAATGACATAAACGTTTTGATCAGTTTTGTGATTTTGAACTCATTGATTTTATTTTGAAAAATTGGTTTATAATGTTAATATTAGAAAGTCAATATGAATTATTATTCTATTCTTCATTATAATTCAAATCTATATTTCCCCATAATTCCTTCGTATAGTCTATTGTTAATATATATATGTATGAAAAATGTCTATGAGTTCGTGCAAAACTCCTCTAACTACACATAAATATAGCTGGATGTAGACTAGTTTTGCATTGACCCATCGTTGATGGGTCATCGATGTAGAATTAAAGCTTTGCCTTTAGCCCGTACACTCTACAAATCCGGGAGGGGCGGGGGTTGTGGTTTTGATTTCTGAGCCAGACCTAATTACTTTCGTGGAGTTTGGTCTTGAAATATTTTACAGCCATTCTCCTGCCTTCATCTTTATCTAGTATGGCATTTGTCATCCATAAGTTAGGGTGTTTGCATAGAACTAAGTTAAAAGCTTGGATCCAAAGCTCCAGGACTATTCAGGAACTGTGAGTTGAACGACTTACTGCAACATAATGACAAACAAATGTTCAAATGTGGCTTAGGCCACAACAAGTTGATGATATGTTCTATGGATTTTTCTAGAAAAAAAATGGGGCAAGCGAGCGAAGAAAAAAAAAAATCTTAATTCAGTTGCTTTATATAGTGGTTTGACCTAATTTTTATGAGTGAGCCAGGAAATAAAAATATTTTTTGTAAAAATAGTCAAAATTAAGGTGCGAGCGAATCCATAGAACATATGATCAATTTGTTGTGGCCTTAAAGACAAATACAATTACAAATATCCTGTTTATATTGTAAGTCCTAGTTGCCTTAAATACCTCAATTTAGTGATGTTGCTTTTCTATGTATTAAATATAACAATATATATGTACTCATCTCGGATGTCTTGTTTTCCACTCTTTACTGGGATTTTCTTATTACATGATTTCATTATTTTATTTCTGTACATTTCAGGTCTGTATCAAATAATAAGATTGCCACCATTGAGTCTAAAGCTTGGGAACATGCACAAAATATTGTCACACTGTAAGTATTGCTTGTTATTGAACCAGATCTTTTACTTATACAAACCCAGCATGAGACTTAGTCTTTTACACCCTTTTAGGACCTTAAAAACAGAATTGTACTGTACTCCAACTACTGAAATCCTAAACTGGACTTCAGAATTTTAGCAGTCACTGCCTCGTACCCTCTAGCCTGAGGCCCAGTACTGGTGAAAATGATTTTATTCACATAGGCAGGCTAGTTGATAATTTGCTCTTTATTATGTAACATAATAAATTAGTCTAGTGCTTAAGAAAATTTGAGGCAATTACTGACTTCTATGCCAGCCTTATCAAACCAGTTATGTTGTGACAGTAATATAAATTAAAGAATTGTTCGAACACGCCCACTTTTGTACAAAATGCTGATTTGAATATTGTATATAATTACTGTATTACATTCAACTAGTCAATTATTGGTTCATTTAATCTATCTGATGCTTTGTCACACTTCTATGTGAATTTGTTGATTGTCTATCGCTATAAGTTGTAATTGTTGATATGTCGCCACGGTGATATGCCATACAACCAGATTGTGCTAGGAACTTTGGTGACAACTATGTTTCTTACAGGTATATGTTAGGGTATGTTTGTCTAGTAAAAGTTGTTGAATCCGTCTGATAGGTGGAGATAATTGTGTCATTAACGCTGGTGGTTGAATACCTTAAGTGTAAAATCCTGATTGTTTTACTGTCATTTTGTCTCCATTGACGTTATAGGGATTGTAATTTGTGACTGGTGGGGAGGATTACTGTCTATGATAGTGTCGATGTCTTCTAGCCGATATTCTCTGTTGGTTCATTTATATATGTAAACGTTACATCTTCGTTGCCTAATAGGTCATATATCCACCTCTCTGCTGTGAAAGTTTACACGCTGGTGTCACAGCATCGTATTTTCGCCGGTCATTTTTGTCAGCAATTTTATAGTAGGACTCCAAGCTGTCCCTCCCCTGTGTTTTCCCGTGTTATATTGTTACCTAATATATTTCATACCTTAAAGACAATATTAATGTTATATATATCAGCCTAGTTTTATCATATTGTAATATAACATAATTATTCTACATGTACCATGCGGCATACAATGTTATAAGAGCATCCACTCAGAGATTTCTACCCCTCGGGGCAATACTTGATGGTTGTGGAATGAAATCAGTATGCATTAGCTTGTTATCACACTTAACTGTGTTACATTTCACTCTGCAGACTGACAAATTTCTCAGTATATAGCCTCCAGTAATTACTGCATGCTCCAAATATATGACTTCATAAATTTACATTTCTGTAAATGTATTCCTACTGTAGTTAATTTTCCAATGATGTTCTAATGTTTCTTAAAAGCCGCGGCCGTGGCGTAGTGGTTAGCATGTCTGACGTTGAATCTGGATATTGTGGGTTCGAGCCCAGTCACAGTAGGTAATACCCTATACATGAGTTGTCGCCTCGTGGTAGGGTAAGTTAGTACTGGTGATAGAAAAGTGTCCAGGAAACCTATAGTAGGAAGAGCTTGCCATCGTATATAGACCTAAATATGTGTTCAATACTATGTTAAAAAAAAATCAAAAAAAAAACCTAATGTTTCTTGTCTAAATTTTGTATTATTCTCTTTCCAATATTTGTATCATTGGGAGCTAGCAGTTGAGGATGGTCACAACATTGGATGAATTAATTGTTAGCCAATAAATTTAAAACTAGCTGGTAGATTTGTGTTGGTTTTCATATTGCATTTACTGCTTTCATCCTTTAAGTCACTGTTTTTGGATAGGTTTTCATGTTGCTTCTACAGCAATTATAATAAGTCTCTGGTATTTGCTTAGGTTTTCATATTGAATTTACTGCTATCATTATTTGAGTCACTGTTTTTAGCTGAGTTTTTTCGTAGGTTTTCACATTGTATTTACTGTTATCAATTTGAGTCAATGTTTCTGAAGAAGTTTTTTCCCCCATAGGTTTTCATTGCTTTTACTGCAATAACATAAGTCACATGTTTAATTTCCTATCATCTGCCTGCAATAATTGTTAAGTTTGGACATATTGCTATGCTTTGAAGTCTGTGTATAATAAAATCGAAGAAAAATACAAAAATATACGAAAAATGAATTCCTCATGGTATGATTTATAAGAATTTTATGAAGTTATGTAATTACTCCACCATTTGGCAAACAGGCCTTTAATGTACATAATATACAAACGAAACAACCCAAGTTATTATTGAACACATGGTTTGTTGTACATTATAACTGCCTACATTGTGGTTCACTATGTTCATGTACCACATTCACTGGCAATCATTCACAAGTTTAAAGAAGAAAGTTCCAAACATCAATGTGTTGTACTAATTGTTAACTTGTGTTCACAGCATTGTTGATTATCGTTCACTGGTTTCTTTATGGTCATTGTACGTAGCAAGATGAAATAACTTCTATAAAAAATATTTAACACATGTTTCTGTATTTCATATATTATATATTTTGTAGAACAGTTTTACTGGTTCTATGTGGAGAAAATGTTCTCAGATTTTATTTCAGTTTATATTTGAATTCGATGTTAGCTTTTTTTATGAAACCAATGCTATAAGTTTGTTGATGGTGATATTTATAAAGCTTTTGTAAGAAAAAGTCACGGCTCTTATTGGTCCTGAAGTATTACTAAAATAGTGTTTCTAGAACTTAGAAAAAGGTATGGAGGCAGGAAAAAGGTACAGGGCACATCAGTGGGTTGATATTTTAAAATTGCTATTTATGCTTAGGGGAGAAGCAAAAAAGGGTCAGGGAGAAGGGATATGGGACAGGGTGCAGCACCCTGCTATTCTGCTTTAGATGTGTTACTAAATAAAGAAGGATTTGTTAAGAAGCTTTTTCTATTTTTGTTTAACTTGTGCCTGATCTACTTGATAGGAAGTTTTAAGGTATTTCTTGAATCCTGCTAGGTTTCTAGAGTGGCACTATTTCAGAGATTGTCTCTGTATGATAGCATTCCATTCGATAATGATGAAATTTTTATCTTCAGTCAACTTGCTTATTCTGGTGTACTTTTTGTATCTCCATTTAAAAGTTCTTTAATTATTGTTTACTATGCCTGGTTTAGTTTGTGTTGGATAAATCATCCTTTAAAATAAAGAGCTTCGTAGTCAGACAAGTAGAAAAATATGCATAGAAGATATTTGTACGGTTGTATTCACACAGTGTTGCATGTTTTACTGCAAGGAAACAATTAGATCTTATATATTGTGGGAGATCACAATGTTTTCATTCATTCCCAGATACGCTAAACTGTATCAATCATGTCTTTCATGTTATATGATTTATCTACCTCCATTTAGAGAGCTGATTTATCTACCTCCATTTAGAAAGCTAATTTTTATACCTCCATTTAGAGAGCTAATTTTTCTTCCTCCCATTGAAGAGCTAATTTAACAATTTGATGAACCTTGTACAATGTGGATGATGTCGACTTAGCTAGCCTGTAGTTTGATCAATGGAGTTCCCATCGTGGCGAAATTGGTTTCAATCAAATTTGTAATGAGTAAAGTTGATATTTTGGATATTTTTCTAGTATGAAATAGATTGAGATGCAAATATGGTATTTTCAAGCCGTCCTTTATCATGGTAATTTTCGCTGGTGATGATATATGCAAGGCGACAAGTGACACGTGAACACTAGGGGGTTCTGCTCATACATGACTATGAATGTGGTTATCTGTATAATATACATTTTTTCTATAAGCCTTGCTACTGCGTAATGAAATGTTAAAGGCAATCTTATGGAAAATAAATTACTCTTCATGCTTAATGAACGATGAATGTAAAATTTTGTTTAAAGTGAAAGACTTGATGCTTGTTAGCTTTATTGTATAACGTTGTGTAAGGTTTTTTTCTTATTGAGCATTTTTTAAATGGACCTACCTGATTTGGGCTTGCTCTAATCTTGTCATTACTAATTTTGTCACGGCTTTAATAAGGTGGGAAAGAACTGTCGATACTTTTTTTCGTAAATCTTGAATCAATGTTACAAAATAATTATGAATATAGAAGAGAAAACAATGCTGGTGTTTTTTTAGTGTTGCTTATTTAAAGGGTTTCTGTTATCAAAGGAATTGGTGAATTTGTTTATTAATGTTAGGTTTTCACTTCAAGAAATAGACTTTGCCAATTTATCCAGCCCAATTTTTTTAATGAAGACATATTAAAAGGGAAGTGATGAGAGGGAAGAGCTTGAGTTGGGTACTTCTTTAAAAATGGTGCCATATGATTCCACAGGTGGAATTTCAGGACTGGTGGACTTTAATTTTATATTTGGTTGTCCAAATGGATAGGCAGCTATATTCTAAACTTGCCTGAACCAAATCTTTATCAGCAATTTGTGGGTGTCCGAACAACAAATATGGGTAATCAGGGGCAATAGGACAACCTTAAATGTCAAGCCCTGCTAGTCCTGAAGACTTTTTAGGACCTGGAAAAGGTTTTTCTCATTTTAAAAGCTGTTGAAACGTTGAAAATTCATTTACAAAACAGTTGACCAATTGGTTTAAATATCGTGAAAAAAAAAGTCAAAGAATACTTTATATATAATAAATAATATTACTGAAACAAATATCCAGCGTTAGTCATGTATAGTACATAGGGAGGCCCCCAGTTGTTCAATATCAGGATATTGTGGGCTTAGCGCTAAATGGTCGTAACTCGCTCTTTTTTAACTTGAGTTATGACCATTTTGCGCTAAATCCTTGATATTTCATGTTAATGTGGTATACATCTGTTAGCTTGATGTATATTGTATAAATAAACTATAGAGAGACATTCCATATTGACTTACAGCCGGGTACCACCTGTGTTAATCATGTTTCAAGTTGGAGGAAGGTCTGGGAACCGGTTTTTTATCCCTTATAATTGGCGAAATAAATTTTCCAGAGCTGCAATGAATTGTTTTAAGATGTTAATTATTGTATAAGTATTTTTTTATAATTATTTAGTGGAAAAAAAAAATATATTTTTCATGTCAATTATTTTGTGTTTTTTTTCAAGGTCCAATGGGAGGTAACCAAAAATCGTTTACCAAATCTTTCATTTAAAATGTGCGTGTTGAAGTTTGAAGTTTATTTCAGTTGGTTTCTCTAATTGATTTTATTGATAAGATGTGTCTAGTTTAAAAGAATATTTCTTGCCTCCCCCCTTTATTTTTGATTCTTGGAAAGTTTTAACCTGCTTTCATGTGAAAGGTTAATATAAGTGTTTTCACTTTAAGTGTGAGAAAAAACGATTAACCCCTCCTCTCTTTAATTCTTGGAAAAAATATCATTTTGCATTTCTATTTTCATCTTTGTGAAGTTTATTTGTCAATTGCATGCAATTGAAAAGCAAATTGGATCTCCTCAAAGCAACGTTTTACTTGTCAATGCCATAATGAAACTGCTATATTTAATTAGCATACTTATTACTTTAATTATTGAGTTAATTGGATTTTAGTAATTAATATCATTTATGAGTTTATCGCATTTCGGATATTTTACTTTAGTTTGGTTACAAGTATTATGATGGCATTCTGGTAATTTAGATTTAATTAACTTACCGAGGGATCGTCCTTTCGTATAATTGATCAAAACATGAAATTAGATAATGAATTTTCATTCCTTTTATTACTTTATTATAAGCGTAAGACTATTGAAGTTCTATGTACCAAAAAAGCCTACGATTGAAAACAATTTGCATAAATTCACAGTTTTCTATGAACGAACAGCAATTTATCTTGGGGTAAAACTATTAATTGAAAATAACCACAAAATTATTAAAATTTGTTTTTTTTTACGTATTTATTCTTTATTGAATTAATTGAATTGTTGGGCCTGTTTGAAGACAGGAAAGTTAGATAAGTGAAATATATTTTCTTAATTAAAGCTGTTGATTTTTTGAAAATAATTATATGAGGCCTACGTAAGATGGTTTTCATATTGAATTCGAGCTATAATTTGGCTACAGATTTTCTTGGTTAAAAGTCTTCAGGAATTTTCCTGAAGTTCAGGAAAGGGTTCTCTTCCTATGTAAAAAAGCTATTTAATCATGAAAATTAGGGATTTCAGGGTTTTGGAAATTTTGAACATTACCAAATCATTTAGTTATGTTTGAAATTTAATCCCAAATTTTCAAACTATCTTAAGTCTGTACAACTGCCACTTGGAGGAAACAGATTTTTTATGGTTGGAATTATTTTTCCGGAACTACTTTTTTATATCTCACGAATGTAGATAGTTTATTAGTTACGTGTAATTATTTAATCTACATCTGATGTATGAATTTTATTTCTTCTGGCTGCCGGTGTATGGAGATAATTGTTTACAGATTTGTATGACAGATATTGCTATATGGGGTGTAGAAAATGGCCTGACCTTTACATGTGCGAGAGATTGTTTTGCAACATATGTATGGATAATTTCCGAGTGTACTTGTTTTTATACCCTTCATTATTTCCATACCACCTGGTTATGCCTTAGAAATGGTTGGGTAAAAAAAATATGATTGACTTCAAGTTGCCAAAATGAATATTTCCTCACAGATGGTGCTTGCCTGGGTTGGATTTCTGGGTTTATTACATACTTGGTAGATTTTATAGCATCCTTCTTCAATGTTGTTCCAGAAATGTTATTATTTTATCATCATTACCATTGCCAATAAATAGATAATAATATTTTTTTGTTGTATTTGTTCTGTATGCACTTAGGTTTTCATTCTTGTGGCTATATATGGTTATACGATGTTACGTAAGATTCTTGTTTTCTTGGCGTGGCTCTTAAATGATAATATTGTGCAAGATATATTATTATGCTGTTGAAGCTAGGGTTTCCAAGTTCTTCGAAGTTTCTTTGATTTTATATTTGTTGTGATGGAAATTAAATCTTACCTTAATCTTTGAATAGTGGCTGATTGCCCTATATATTTAGGAGTATTCCAAATCAATGACAATTAAATGATTTATCGATTGATAAGTCCCAAAATTTGGAGTTTGGTTGTCGAAGATTTTTCCAATTTATATGATTTCTATAAAGTTCATTATCCATCAGAAATACTTTCTCTGTAATGAAATAAGATGCAGCTTGTTTCATCTGTGAAGTAAATTTCAGTTGATAAGTTTTTTTTCTGATCGGCTTTATTTTACATACATAGTACAAAATTTGTACAGGCTGTCATACAATAAGTGGTATTTTATTTGGTAAATTGATACAATACAGGTGTTGTTATCTGGTATAACATTATTTGTGGTCAATGAACAAACCTATTATTGTATTTAATGTAGAGGAAAACATCTTCCCATGTGTTGCATTTTATACTTTCTCTATCCTCCTTCTCTTTCTTTCTCGCTTTCCATCCCACTTTTCTTTCATTCTTTTCACTATCTACGTCATATAAATGAAATATACTTTCTATTAAATTGCATTATGCAGAATTCAATTACAGTTTCATGTAATAGACCTTCAAATTTGATACAATAATTGGTCATTTGGAGCTGGTGAATGGCTTCCCTTTCAGTTTTGAAA
Source organism: Mactra quadrangularis (assembly GCA_025267735.1). Classification (NCBI taxonomy): domain Eukaryota; kingdom Metazoa; phylum Mollusca; class Bivalvia; order Venerida; family Mactridae; genus Mactra; species Mactra quadrangularis. Next base: position 2,578,429 of record CM046302.1, read on the forward strand.
AGGTCAAATTGACTAAATAAATTTCAAATTTTCAATTATGCAATATTTTTGCACATCATGGGTTAATAGCTTTCAGTAGACATTTCGTTTATGGATATTATATTAAAATTGTATGAGCCGAGACGATTCATGTCTCAAGTATGCACCTTCTATGTAATAAGCATCAAACTTTTTGAAAGTGTCACTTTTTTGTTATTTTGACAATTTTTATATGTTTTAGAAGCACGGCTTTATCTTTTTTTCGGGGTTTATAATGAGTTATCTGAGGTCGTATCCATCGCTATTACATACAAAACATCTTCTCTTTCATTTATCTATTATATCGCAGCTATATAGATTCACGTTTTTTTTTTCGAACATTTAAATTTCACTATTTTATTCCTCCGCCAATTATGCAAATGAGAATGCCGTAAATAATAAATATGCGTGACAGGCAGTTGTGATATTAGTTTGAATGAATGCATGTACTCTTTTCTCCTTTCCATGTAATTATGTAAATAAAGTACATTATAGATGATATCTTGAAATTTATGTGTTGAACTAAGTGTGAAAATTGACCAATTAAAATTTTCATTATGACATTGTGAATACGTATAGTGCTATCATGTTAAGACACCGTGCTTAATTGAGTACCTGTCGTATTGTAGATATGAAATTATTGACGAAAGCTTTTCATGTCGGGAGTTTTTCACGAGTATTTGTGAACTTGTATACAAGATCGTTCTGAACTTGTTGTGTTTATATTAAGTTTGTACACCTGTTCGAACATTGTCGGTTTATTTACTGTTCAAATATTTTTTGATTACTTTTTTTTCAAGATGTGTCACTGTCCTCATTATATAAGGGTTGTTATTTAAGGTTGAAATATCGTGTATTAATTGGTACTTGATGAAATATTGTCAATTATTTTCATACAAATTACCATTTAAATTATGCAAGTTATGATCTAATTTATTTTCTATGGCATCTTTTATGTTTCTCGATATCTCCTTATAAAATCTGAGTGGGTGGGGTAATGTTTTACTGTCTACAACTTGTCAGTTGGTTCTGTGTTCGTCTTTAGTATTGATTGATTAAAGATTTCATTGCACTATGCTCATGAGCAGATGCTTGTTTTACAGGGGTTGGTCTTGATTGGTTTTTAATTAGAGATAATTGGAATTCATGTGTGGTTATTGGTGTGGTTATTCAAATTATTGGTTACTTTCAAGGATTGGTTTCATTATAGTCTTTCCAATATTTTCATGGATGGTCGATTTGTCCTTCATGCTTCTAGCACAACACTCTTCCTTTTATGGTGAATAAGTTTGTTATTGTCTAATTAACTTCCATTCCAAATGCCCTTAACTGCAGATGCACCTTAGGACAACATAATAATAAATGTCTTATAAGATCGAGACATATTTTATGGAAGTTACAATATATAACCGTAGTTTCGATATTTAAACATACAGTATAACCTCCCTTAACAGCCACCTCTCAACAACAGCCACCTCCTCACAACAGCCACTTTAAATTCCCCCGTGTATTTTTCAACAGTAATGAACCTCCCAATAACGGTCACCTCCTTACTCCGGTTACAATATTTAACAATTGTTGTAAAATTTTACCATAGTCTATAAATTTCAAGTCGATGAAAACTGAAAATTGAAATTAAACATTGTTATTATTTTTGTGTATTTACAGAGATTTATCTTTCAACTTGTTGATGAAGATACAAACTGATTCGTTTGATAAGTTGACAAGTTTACAGAAATTATTACTACCCAACAATCAGATAGGGATTATTCAAGAACAAGCCTTCAATCATCTGGAGTCACTGGAAGAACTGTAAGTATAATAAAATCTCAGATGATTGAAGCAATAACACTCTCCATTTAATGCACAGACCATGCTTGGAGATCAATGTTGTCAGTCACTGACTGAAGTATGGGCCATCGTTGAGTTTGGTCATGTCAGTCACTGACTGAAGTATGGGCCATCATGAAGTTAGGTCCTGTCAGTCACTGACTAAAGTATGGGCCATTGTGGAGTTCTGTCATGCAATAATTTCTACGGCAATTCTCCTTCCTACCACTGATTCTATATCATTTAGGGCAGTTGTTAGTCTCTGACGGAAGTATGCACCATCAACTGGTTAATAGCTAAATCCAGAGATTTACGTTTTCCAGGAAAGATGAGTAGGTTCACTGACCACCTATACAATGTGTTGCTACAGCATCAAAACCAAACCAAAAAAAAAGATGGTGGAAGTTTCAGTTTTGACCCTGTTATTCAGGAATTTTGAAACTTAAGAAATGGCTCTTTTCCTATATGGAAACAGATAGAATCATAAAATTCAGTTTTTCAGGATTTTGAACTTTTTCTACCCATTAAATAAAACAGTACCATTTACATAAGACACTATTAGAATTGTATACAATATTAACATAACCCCATCACTAGGTCATTTCAACTACATGTCAAAATAGTTGGATATGAACTAGTTTAGTGTTGATTCATGAGCATTGATCTATCCTTGATAATTTCTTATTTAAAAAGTGATATGATTCATTATAATTGTATTAGAAAGTTGGTAGCTTTTAGTGTTTTCATACTTGCACATGTAGCAGTGAGCGTGCAGATTATCTCATTGACCTACTCTTTGAAAAATGTTCTACAAATTTAAAATAGAACCTTATTAAAGTTAAGTTGAATTACTGAATCTTTTGAGAAAAAATTACAAGTGTTTGTTAAAATTTTCAAGTGCTAGCAATTTTTGAAAATTTCGAACTCTCGAAAAATACTCCTGATTTTGAAGCTTGTGATTTGATCATTGAACTTGGCCTAAGTAGGGATGATTTAATTGAGAAATACTGATTATTTAACAAAACGTGGAGGAATGACTTCATTTGAGTAAATATTGTAATATGAAACTATTTTACTAGCTTTGTTTCATTTTGTTTGATCAGGAGAGTAAAGAATTGATCCTATATCATCAACGAGGTGTGATTGTCCTTGCACCTTGTTTAAATATTACCGAATTTGTTCAGCGGCTTTGATGTGATAGTTTTTTCTATTTCTTTATACAAGGCTGTGTGAGATATTACATTGAGAAGTGTGTGTACTGTGTAAAACACTTGTCTCGTCTTTGTTCAAATTTTGACTACTGTAGAAAAAATATATACCGAAAATTTAAACAAGTTATAATATTGCAAATCGGTCTTGCATTGAAATTTGACTTTTTTGCGTTTTTTTTTTAATCTTGGTTATAAAATTAATATTGACTGTTATGGTAAGAATTGATCATGGCTTTTCTTACAACGTTGATTTTTTAAAAGACTTAATTCAGAACTCGAATTTGTGGAGTTTTTTGTCTGTGCGCAGGGGGTACAAACAAAGTTTCTTGCATGTAATTGCTAAAAAGCTGGAAAATACAGATTCAATCTTTTTATTCTTTGTACACATATTTTAATTGTGATGGAGAATTTTTTTGTACTGCCAGGGAAAACCCAAATATTTTAATTCTGGTTAAAGTCCATTTATAAGTCTCAAATTATTAATTCGAGATGAAAAAGGTCATTTATATTACGGCCCTTCCACTATTAAGCAGATCAGTTTTGATGATCCTTAGAGTGAAATCTTACTGTTATATGACTATTATATAAATTGTATGTAGATTGTTGCACAGTTGTCATTAAGTAATAAACTTTATTGATTTATATCATTTTATTGTCTTTAATTGGATTTTAATTGTTTTATGTTTCCAGGGATTTACACAACAATAGAGTATTCTCTACGATTGAAGATGTTCGAGGGGCCTTTATGGGTCTTAGTAACCTAGATAAACTCAACCTGAAGAATAATTTTATTAAAACTATAACAAAGGAAGCTTTTATTGGTCTTGATAGTTTACATGTGTTGATGTTGGATGGTAATAATGTCACCTCTATACAGGGTAACGCGTTTGAACCCTTGGTACAGCTTAGACAGTTGTAAGTATCTGTAGTGTTTATTTGTTTATTTTTGAATCTTTGTTTAATTTGAAGTAAAGGCCTCCCGCCCCCCCGCCCCCAAATGATAAGTATTACAAACCCTATTCTGATTATGATTTGGTCAATACAAAAAGCATACAATAAATGGACTTAATTAGGAACTAAAATTTGAGGGTTTTTTCATCTGTGCACAGGTGGTACAAACAAAGCTTGTCACATATTATTGCTGAAAAGCACGAAATACGGTTTAAATCCTATTGTTCTTTGTACACGTGTTTTCATTGTATAGGTGAAAGTTTGTTTGTACTACTTGGGAAAACCCAAATACTTGAATTCTGGGTGTTGTCTATTATTATTATACCTTACCAAAGAACAACAAGTATTGATATGGGAATATCATTTGAACAATTATGAAAAGAACTATCACTCATCTCTTTGAACATACTGAAACCAAGTCATCATATGTAGACATTGCTCAAAGTATTATCATTATCCATGACTCAAGTATCGTCATTTTCCTTTCTATTAAAAGTATAAACTCAAGATTGATGATGTGAACACCATCAACATTTCCTCTTTATATTGAAGTGTCCATCTTGAAACAATGAATAATATATAACATTGTTTTAGTTGGCTTTAATTTCCTCAGATTACTTATAGTGTTGTGTACAAATTGGATTTAACTGGATTATGTAACATGTTATACCAGCCTTTAAAGAATTACTCTTGAGTCATCTTACTGGTACCCTGTACCTAGCAAACAGAATATTGTTTCCTTGCTCAAACTTATTTTCCTCACAAATGCCAAAGTTTCCTTGCACAAGTAAACATTGAGATGGATTTGAGGGTTGAACAAAACACTATTGTTTCTCCAATTGAAAATAAACTATAAAGGGAGTTACATTAGTGTTACATTCAGTCCTCAAATTTTTGATGAGCTTGCTCAAATGCTTATCAGTAAGAGTTTGACCACACCCTCTCAACTTATTATTTTACTTTCGATATAATTGTTGTGATTATTAAATCATGATTTTGATGTTTTATTTCAAGGTCTTTCAATACAAGCAGTTTATTTTGTGACTGCCAGTTGTCATGGGTACCAATCTGGTTACGTGACAACAACTTTGAATCCTCTGTCATCGCTAAGTGTGCCCATCCTGACAAATTGAAAGGAAGAAATATATTCATGGTGGATTCTAGTGATTATAAATGTGGTAAGTGGTGTTTTAAGTTGTAATGTTGAGTCGTATTGTTTTCCTTAAGTATTTATCAAGGTTTTAGCACAAAACAGTCGTAACTCAATATAAGAAAAGAGAGCGTTAAGGCTGTTTTGTGCTAAACAAAGGTTATATTGCGCATTGCAATGATTGTTGATTTAAATGTGGTTTGTGCTGTTTTGAGTAATAATGCTGTTGAAATTATCACTGAGTACCAATTAGTCAGAATTAATTGTCCCTTTCATTGTTGAATTGTTGACTTTCATGGGAAAATACTTCATAATTATTGTCTTCCTTCCTTGGAACTTCAAAGCTATGACTTTGTTTGTGTGTTGACTCATTTTGTATATTAATTGATGAATTTGAAGAGTAAAAGTGTTTCCTTAAGTATTAGTGTAGTGAATGTTGATTCATTTGAAGTGGTTTAGTTAAGATTGAAAATTCTAACATAGGCATATGCATTTTCACTTCATAATTAATTAGAAATCATCTATATTTTGATATTGGTCACATGTGCTGCTATTATAATTTACACCTTTCATTTACCATCAAATTATTTATTTTCTGTGTAAAAATTCAAGTAACATACAATTTTTCCATATTTTGTCAAAGTTTAAAACAGTGCCACTAATCGGGTTCTACATTAATTTTGAAAAGTAGGTTGCCCAGATGGACAATCAGCTATATGTTTTACTTGCTCAAACCAAATGTTTACTATCAGTAACAAGTTAATTAAACCCTATTATAGGTTGTCAGGGGCAATAGGGCAACCTTTAATATTGAGCCCTGTACTAGCTTCTATGTCATTTAATTGACTTATGTTCAATATTGTACTATTTGAAACATGCTTAGTTTTCACTATAATCAAGGTTTAACCCTTACCCTTCACCCCTAATCATTCCACCATTGGAAATAGGGGTTTCCCTTTTTTGTGTTGTCCAGATTAATGATGTACTTTGAAATTGACGTTTGCTTTTCATTATTGATCATATTTATTGTTTTAATCATGTTTGATGTAATGTTTTATGTATAGTGTACATTTGTTAACTGAATAAATTTGTCTATTTACAGATGGGAAGTTTTTAAAGCCAGTTATATTTCTTCATCCAAAGAGTCAGATTGTTATTAAAGGAGAAAATATAACATTGAATTGTTCAGCTGCCAGTACTGAGGCTCAGGGATCACCTACTAACTTTCAATGGAAGAAAGATGACTTTGTAAGTATCAGGCTAATGTATATGAGTTGACAAAATTGAGATTTAGTCTTCAATTAGTCAACACTGGTTATGTAAGGTTGTTAGTGTAATGGCTGTAAGAGCCATGTTAAGATTTTATGGATTGTGTTGTACTCTATAGGAAATCACTGTAAAGCGTAGAAAAAAGAAGAATTTAACTATGCTGGCATTACTTTGTCTTATGTCATTTAAAGTGTTGAATAAATGACCTTAGAAGGGTCCAATTAGCAGAATTAATGTTGAATTAATATGCTTGTACTAAAATTATTAAAATTTCATTCAAGATATGAAATTCTCCGATTCGTTTTCTTTTTGATACAAGGGAGATAATTATGTATTTTACTTGTTTTGATTTTAAACAAAAACATATTTTGACCTGCTTTTTATTCTTAGGTTGTAATATTAGAAATAATATTATAATTGATAAAAAATCACACAACAATGTTGTTTTTTTCTTTTTTGTTCATCAAGCTGTTTGTTTTACGCAATATTGAAATATATGACCATCACTAAACATTTGGTGTTCTGTTGATCATTGTTGATATGGGATATAGACTAGCCTTAATTACAATTATGTTATATATTACTTGCAGACGTTGACTGATGCAAAGACAGTAGATTATGCTTCAAGAAATAACAATGTAACACATTATACATCAAGTTTACATATAACTAATGCACAAGATGAAGATGCAGGGAAATATCAATGTGTTATATCTAATGAATATGGTTCTGCATACTCTAAAAGAGCTTTGATCAATGTTTATGGTAAGTTTGATACTTCTCTGATTATTGAAATAGCACTAAAGAAACAGTGTCTGTAACTCAGTTGGTTGCGCTCCTGGATTTCGAATCTAGTTTACTGTAGGGGATATTGGTTCAAATCCCACCTGTGGCAATTTTAATTTTCCTGCATTAATTAGGTATAGTTAGAAGTTGCTGGCTTTGTGGAAGGGTAGATGAGTGCTGGTTATTGACAAGGGCTCAGGAAAGCTATGTTAGATGCACTGACGCTGTAAAATAACCTAAATTGTGTTGACACAGTATTTAACCCAGTTTTAAAAAAACTAAAGAAAGTGGAAGCTTGAAGTGCTCATCTGTTAGTACGACTTATTTCAATTACTCTGCAACCAAACAGTCGAATTCCAGATACAGTCTATTGAAGTCAAGTAATGAAGTGAGTACCTTTTTGTACTTTTTACTGGTGATCTGAGATACTTCATAATTAGATATTTTCATTTATTCTCATTTTATATTTCAGTATTTCCTAAGTTCACTAAGGTACCTCAGAATGTTACAGCTAAGGCGGGCACCGAAGCTACTCTAGTATGTGCAGCTGAAGGTCAACCTAAACCAACAATCTCCTGGCAGAAAGATGGTGGATTTGATCACTTTCCTGCTGCCCAGGAACGTAGAATGCATGTTATACCTGAGGATGATCATTTCTATATAGTTGATGTGAAGGCAGCCGATGAAGGGATTTATAGTTGTATTGCTAAAAGTGACGCTGGAACTATTGTATCGAATGTCACTCTTAGTGTACTACGTAAGTTTTAGTTATATATATTTAATGTTAATAATCAGGGCAGAGTAATAATTGTCTATAAAAAATTATCGTGCTCTATTAGAGTGAAAATGTATTTCTTAATAAGCTTAACTAGAAGTGTTCAAAATATTGTTGGTTATTTAAGACTTGGATATCCCAGTCCATGCATGATCTCATCTTTATTTAACCATCAAACTACTTGTTGGAGATATAATCTTTGTGGTTAAGCTGCTTTTCCTGTAACATGTTTTGTAGGTAAATGAATATTAAGAATCCATATGTTACCAAAATTAAGATATACAACATTATTTGTGAAGGCAAGCATGATTGGATTAGAATGGTATTCTGTCACCTATTAGACTTTGATCTTCTTTTAAGGATTATAAGGATGACTTTGAAATGTTTACCCTTCATGCATCATTTAATAATAGGAGTGGTTCAGTGGTAGGACATGCGTTTGGGGATTGAGAGGTCCCGGGTTCATTCCTTTCTAGAGGCACTGCTGATAATCTTGAGCAAAAAGTTTACCTACAGTTGTTCCACTCAACCCCAGTGTAAGTGGGTAATGAGAAGGATCACCTTTCTAGAGATGATTTCAATGATATGGGGTTATTGTACAATATTGTTAAGTTGGCTGAACTTGTTTATGGAAGCAGACTTTAAACCACTTGTTAATTTTAAATAAATTTAAGTTTTTTCACTTGTATATTTATAGAAACTCCATCTTTTGTTCGACCTATGGATGCAAAGGAAACTAGAGTTGGTACTACAACAGTCATGGAATGTTTAGCTCAGGGTAGTCCCCAGCCTAAGTTAACATGGTACCATGACGATAAACCTCTCGTACTAACACAACGTCACTTCTTCACTGCTGAAGATAGATTATTGGTCATTGTACAGACTGCGACCAGCGATGCTGGAAAATACACATGTGAAATGTCGAATACTTTAGGAACAATTCGTGGAACCGCGACCTTGACTGTTATCACAGGGTCCGGCCGAGGAGAAGACGGTAGAGCTGAAAGTAGCGGAGGCGGCCTAGATGATGAATCCACCACGACTGGTATCATCATTATAGCTGTCGTCTGCTGCGTGGTGGGAACGTCATTAGTTTGGGTTATTATTATATACCAGACTCGGAAACGTCAAGAACTTTACAGCGCTACTCCCACGGACGAAACTACTCTTCCGGGTGAAGTACCAAGTTCTGGTTATATGTCGTCTGATAAAGAAGGTAGTTACACTCATGGTGTACCTGTAACTGCTTTACCTGCGTATCAATATGAGATGCAGATGAAAGAATCAGGTTACGAATCATCGTCTGGTAGATTTCGTGCCGCTAGATCGGCGGCTATATTTCCTAGCGACGTCGATCATGAGGACTTACATGAGAGTTATAATATGTTGGTACCTAATGGACATTACATTGAACAATCTGATGGTAGGTTTTTTGTACTTTTTTCCACCATTTTTTATGTATAGTATTAGTAGACATATTGACTCTTTGTTTCGATAATGTTTATAATTTTAATAATAATCAAAATGATATAATAATTATAGACAATTTAAAGTTGGAAAGTATTGAATTGAGACTCTATGCATTTTGGAAACTTTAAGAAGATCTAAATTTAGACCTAAAAACAACAACTTTGTTAATCATGTAAATGTTCAACAGCAATGTGTTGGTAATTACCTATAAGAGAGGAGTATGAACAAGTTGTTATGATTTCAAACGGGAATTTATTGAGTGCCAGTTAAAGCAGTTTAATACTGTTCGACATAATGAGGCTACACATTTGGATAAATCCAGTTACATCGATACAGTTAATGACTATGCACATGTACTTACTTGTTATGTTTCATATTTACAGAGAACAGTATGTCAAGTCAGGAATATCCACAGAGTGAATCTGATTCTATTAAAAGTGATGGTCACAGCATGAACAGTTCTCATTCGAGTCAACAACAAATATTAACTACATTCCATCCACACGCAGTCAGTCAGGAACGGATTGGGTTAGGTAGATCCAGATCCTGTTCAGCTACCCAAATTACTTGTGATAATAGTGCGAAAAATGACACTAATAATTCAGTGCTACATGACACTTCTAAGAAAGATAACTCTGATAGTGGGACATCCAGTGAGAGTGATCCCCCTTCTATAGACTCTGGTAAAAGTTCATCACTGTGTCAAAGATGCGGTGAGGAGACTTCACAGAGAGACATTCATGAATGCAAGCATAATAATATCCCCCCTGTACCTCCTAAACCCTCAAGGTGGTATCACACAAGACATAAAGAACACAGCCATTTTGATAGGGCAAGACCTCCTGGATTTACACGAAGTAGCAGTGATATCCAAGGTTTGTTCTATATTGATTAGTTATTTTCGATTTCATATTTTGCTTAGTTTTGGACAGAAATCAAGAAATCATGCCTTACAAGAATTTTTTTATTGATCGATTTTGTGTGAATATGCCACTGCTCTCAATGTGCGACAGTTCTGGAATTTTGGAACTAGCGAATGGGTTTTTGGTCTTGTGGATATGCTCTAATATGAACTTGAATTTAAGATTTAATTATTAATGTAAATATTATTAAAATTAAGGATTTTGAAGATTTTGAATTGTCACCCATGACTAGACTGAAACATTTTTTTTAAGTTGAAGAAAGTTCTGTTGCTAAGTTGCTATACTTATAGTGTATGTATATAATATGTATACAGTCTACAAAATTAGTGGGTGTCCAGTTGCCCAGAACAACCACTTTTTAGTTCTGGCAACCATAAATTTCTTTTAGGCAACCAAAATTCTGCGAATGAGATATAACGCTTGCTCTTAAAATTATCTGTTCGGACAACCACTTTTATATCCTAATTTCGTAGACTGGTATAAGTATTGGGTTGTCTCATTGCTAGATTTGTATATCTATATTGTTACTGTATACATGTATATTACAATATTGTTTATATCTATATTACAGAGTATATGTATGAAGATAACATTCCTCCAGCACATTCATTAGTACCTTGTTCAGGTGTTTATGTTAGACCAGGTATGTATAGTATATAGTTTTGTCATCATTTAAATTTTTAACTTTGACAATTAAGATATTTTTACTGAAACATAGGGCATGTTTGATTCGCGAGATCTGAGTAATCGGAGTACTCCAATCACTGAAAAAAATTGAATCAAACGTTTTAGATCACGCGCTCGGGGTACTCTAAATACACCTGCCTTTTAGGAGGAGTAAGCGGAGTATGACGTAGTTTAAAAGAGATCCATGTTTTAATGTGAGGATTGCAAATGTTTTTACTATATTTTTAAATATTTTGTATCATACTCTTATGATAAACTGCTGTCATCTAACAAAAAGCATCTTGTAACCCTTTCCACCATTCTTGTGTTTTGCTACAAAAGTAGGACATTTGATTCATCGGTGCTCGCAGAGTAGACCGGAGTACTTGGAGTAGACTGAATCTTTCTGGGTGTCTGTGTTATTCATTCTCTTTTTCAAATAGTTTTCAATTTTGAGTTTCCCTGGCTTGTTTACCACTAAGATAGACCAGTAGACTCAGGTACACCAACACCCTTGTGTTATGCATATTTTGTAACATTTTGTACATGGGAAAATAATTTAATTTTTTATGTACTGTATGTACTATAAAGTCTGTTCAAACTTTTATCTGAATTTGAAGAAGACACATTTAATATTTCTGTTTTTATCCACTTATTTGCATTTTAATTTTTAGCTTCTATTTAGGTATTTCTAAATTATTACATAAATGAACTATATTATTAAGTAATTGTTTTCTCTCTATACTTACAGAGTACAGTCATGATGAAGGTGTCTATATAGGGAATGGAAGTCCATACGTGTCAGTATATCATCCAGTGAATTCACCGTGTGATTATCATTTACATTATACTCATCATAATTCACATAAATTACCACATGAACACAGAAAACATACCTCCAACGATATAAACACTTGTACGCCAGTGCCACATAACTCTCGTGTAAACGGCGTTGTGGGATTCGTACATCACGTGCCGTCGCCTAATTGGCAAGGACACTCTTATACGTTACCTTACATGCCATCACAGGTACGTCAGATTCCGACATCTCCGCAGAAAATATCTCCGAGACATCAACCGAGTCACTCTTCATCCAGTCGTCACAAGGAAGGCTCGTCGTCTGCTGGGCCCAAGACTCGAACTCGGTCAACTAACTCTTCAAAATCAGAACTACATAACTCATAGCTTGGATTTATTAGAAATGAAATATTTTAATTTACTCAGATAACAAGTTTGATTATCATCTTTTATTTATTTTTTTATCATTTTCAATTAAATAAATTGAGAATTAAATAGCGTAAAAAAAATTCTGCAAAAATTAAATCAGTTAATTAGGTAATTATTTCAACATTCAAAATTGTTTGTTATTATGTTACTTTTATTTCTTTGATTTGAAGAGTGACGATGCCAAAATCTAATTTCTTGTTTTATGTGTCAACCATCTTTAGGGATTTGATTTTACCTGATTATCATGGAGAATATAAGTTTTTGTTCTGATAACTAACTTTGTGGCATTTATTTCTTATTTCAGTAAGTTGTGTTGTAGTTTTTTAGCTGCCAAAATTACCTCATTTTTTATTTTTATTTCTTGAACAAACTTTGAACAATTTGTTCAATTTTCAGGTTATTTTTGACGATCATTTTATTTTTCATTCCACTTGTTTATCATTAAATATTGGCTATCTGCTATGTTGCTACTTTCTTAATATGACAAGAAATATTACCAAGGGAGGTAATCACATAATTTCGTATTTTTGTTTGTGATTATCTCCCTTGGTCTATATTTTTGGTGCTGACTATAATATCAATGCAAGATATGTGGAAGAACGTCTTGTACTGTTTTTATTATCGAGAATGTAATCTTTAATGCATTTAAATGGCAATTTTTGTTATTTTGTAACATGAAATCCAATGTTTTTTATGTCTTGTATGTTTTTTACATGTTCTTGGTCGTCATGGCAATAATTTAAATATTTCATTATCACTTCAGGATTTTTTTATTGCTGAATAAGCTCAGTATGGTTTTGATTGCTCTTTCATTTTTATTATTTCACAATAATTTGGTCAGTTAAAATATAATGATAATAAGTATTATGCGTTTTTTTTTACATCAGATAAAGTCATTAGGAGTTTTGATGAATTTTTTTTCGACTTTTCAATAGGTAATTGACTAACTTGCTCATTTTGTCAAACTGGCCTAATGATATGTGTTCATGTAAATTTAAATTATTGAAAAGTTATCAGTCTTTAAGTTATCATGAGTTATGTTTCGACTCAAGTTCGTTTCTTTTGTAATTTCTATAAAAAAGTTTGTTTGATAGTTCAACTTGTTCAGCTACTAGAATTTTGATATTTGATCATTTTTATTGGCAATTTTTAGAAACAGTTTTATTGTTCTCAAGTGAAATTTTATGTACTTTAGTACGTTTTTAAAAAGGAAGGAACAAATTTTGAATATTTATGTGGCATTATGTTGAAGAACAATTTTATTTTAGGTACCTTTTTGACGTCTATTTATTTTCTATACATAAGCGTATAAGTGCATATTTTTCTATATTTAATTTTATCTGCATTTCTGCCCTCAGTAAAGGCAATAATACATTATGTAATTGCTCTAAGCGCTATACTGTTGCAACTTTTTGAGTATAGGAATTAAATTATAACAGTATTGTGCTTAACAAACTTATTTGTTTATTTTATGTGTTATATTATTATTACTATTTTTTGTCTTGAATCCATTTTGTAGATGGAAATTTATTGTATAGAGACATTGTATTACTTGGCCTGTAAATCTTGACTTGTATAGAAATTTATGGAATTTAGCAAAATATAAAAAAGAGAGAAAAACAAAAAATATTAAAACATGAATAAAAATAAATTTTGGTTGTATTTTTATTGTATACCCTGATATAGGCATGTAGAATTAGTCTCCAAAGATTTGAAGTAGAATTGCTGTTGTGAAAGTAAGTAGTTGTTGCTACCTGGTTGTCTAAAAAGTTTAAGTGCTGTTTAAAGTCTGCTTCCATTTACATGTTCAGCCAACTTTACAATTGTTCGATGACTACTGATCATTGAAATCACTCTCAGGCAGGGGATCCGTCACAGTACCCATTTACGCCTTGGTGGAGTAGAGCAATTGTAGGTTAATTTCTTGCTCAAGGAAATTAGTAGTGCCACTAGTGGGATTCGAACCCAGGACCTCTCGATCCCTATGTGCCCATCCTACTACTGGACAACTGTTCCTATAGGGTAAATTCTGCCATTACTATGAAAACAAGTTTACAGATAGCATTAGTATCTCTGTACCACCTGTGTAATTTGTATATTTATGTTCATGGATATGGTATGATTTTTGTAGATTGAATGGTCAATAGATAGACTGTAAGTTGATTGGCTAAGTTATTTCGAATATACATGTATATTGATAGGAGAATGATGACTAAATGTCCAGTTTTCTTCTCACCAAGATGAAGGCTTCATACCATGGAGATATTCCAAGAAATAACCCATCACAAAACAACAGAAACAAACATGAAACTTGCTGTATAATCTTACAATTATTAAGTTATCAAAGTACAAAGATATACATGTGCAAATAAATTACTAAAACAGCATCACAGATTGCACTTAACATAAAATAAATTGATAAAATTTCATTATGAATCGGTTAATTTCATGTGGTTACCCCGTAATATTTCTAGTGTATAAAATGGGACTAATGATTCAACAAACAAGTAAATGTACGCAGTAAATTATCAGGTTATATGAAAAAGTGATTACAAAAACTTTTCAATAATTCACAAGCACTAGTTCGTTATGAGATCATAGCATTGCTTCGGTAACATTCCATATTCAAAAGTTAGTATTGTCCGTAAAGTTTGACCCCGACCTTACCTTCATGCAAGAATATTCATTACATTGAATACGAATGTAGTATTAATGTATGATTACTCCGTGGTCGTGAGGATTATGTGATGAAATTTAACACATAAACATACTTCTGTAATTTTACAATTGCTGCCGAAGTGTAGAATAGGCGTGGTACTGATTTTCATCGGGATATGTGTAGATAATAATTAGATGCAAATGTGAAAGGTCAGATCGGGGTAAACATTTACGCACTATATATAATAGAAAAAAATGTATCATAGCAAACAATGAACATGCAGCTTGATAAACTAAATTGAGCAAATAAACTAATCATTTATAATGCGTAATACATACATACAAAATTAAATAATGCGTATTTAATAATAAAACATGGCTTTACAGAGTAATTTGATCTAGGCTCTATATAACAACAATTCTAACATAGGCACGTGCGCTTTCACTCTTTATTCAATGTGACGTCATCTATGCTTTATTATTCAATAAAATATAGCTGGTGACGGCTGTTGAAATTTTACTCCCCACGTTAAATGAGCAAAGCCGAAAATAGCGCCCGAGTTTAAAGGGTTGACTTTAACAGAACCTTGGAACATGTCAGTAAATTTAAAACATGTACTAACCATATTACTTGACCAAAAATGGTATAAACTGAGTTTAAAACGATTCTAGCATAAACATGACCTACTTCAAGTTCAAGACGTTTTCTAAGTCCCAGCATTTCCCGGTTCCGCTGTCTCATTTCATCCTGCCCTTCATCCGACGATCATGCCAGCCATTATACGAAAATACAAAGATTGACTATTTAATCAAAGCCAAACTGTGCATAGCATAATATAATGGAACTGGCTACGTGTATTCTTTCAAGCTCGTAATCATCCAAGCTGACACGAGCAGTGCTGATTTTCCGAAAATCTAACCTTCCTTGACACACGTTCATAAATCCAATTTATATCCAACCTTTTACAAATATCTCCATCAGACTGTCTGATAACACACTCCTATTCAGTTAACATCCAATTATTTAAGCAGTATTTGCAATATTCCGCCGAAAACACCGAACTTAAATGCTTCATCATCGTGTGTATATAAAATGACACTCACTAAGGGCAAGGTCGAATGTTTATTTCACGGCGCTTATTTTAAAGAATGATGTTTTACACACAAATAAAACTATGACAATTCGTATTTAGTTTTGGGTTCATTTTTTTAAAATTAAGATTTGAATATTATTTGTTTGAAATTAGAATCAATTATCAATGAGATCTGTGTAAATAAAGGCTATTTTCGGCCTTTGCACTGGGGGGCGGATTTCAACAGCATGGCGTTTCTGACAGTAAAAAATAGTTCTATAAAAATATCTTTTCTAAGGATGTATTTTGCGATGTTAGAATCGAAATAACTTACAGTTGTCTATATTTTATTGTCTAATAAAACATAGGCACTCGTTTGATGCGCTAATTAAATCACTCGTGCTAAAGCACTCGTGATTTAATCATACGCGCATCACAACTCGTGACTATGTTTTATTAGACAATAAAATATAGACAACTGTAAGTTATTTCTTAAATAAAGCAGTCTGGCTACTATATATGTCAAGGGTTGTCCCCAAGAATGAAGTAACTTGCTCTTTAACGCAATGTGCTTACTGCAGTCTTGTGGACAACCCTCAATGTATGGGACATGACTATTGATAATTGCAAAAAAAATTGAAAAACATTCAAACATCATTTACAGGTATGACAAAAACTGACTACATAATATGATATAATGAGTGTATGATCAATACATACAAATATAATAATCTTAAACTATAGTTGAGTGTAGTTAAATTTCAGTTTTCAGGGCAAAAACATTAACCCTGCTGATTTAAATACTTAAATATCAGTTTGATAATCACAGTAAATAAATGTAGGTATATACAGTACCCACCAAAAGGTTGGAGACATTTTCACTTTGTAAGCCTATTGCATAGGTTTTATCAATTATTTGATCGCCATTTATTTTATAATGATTATTAGTTTAGCTTATTTCTTTTATTATGGTACTATTAGAAGTTGAGACTATAATTCAGCTTTAAAGTATGTTATAGAAAGGAATTACATTGAACTTGGTTTTGGAGGCTTTAGGATATCAGTTGCTGAATCTTATAGTTTTGATTCATTCTCAAAATTTGTTTTCAGTTTATCACCAACCATACTAAATGTATTAAAAATAATGGTTCTACCAAAAAGTATCGATGAAATTCAAGAATTTTTTAAAATTTCCTTTGTCTCCAAATTTGGTGGGTACTGTATTTTAATCAATTGTGTACAGATGCACTGAATCAAGTATTTTATTCAGCGGGTTAATGTACGCGCCACTGACAATTGAATACACTTCAACAATAATCAAGATAAGTATGAATGAACAATACAAAATTAACACAGGTGCTTTGGAATGACACTTAAACATAAAAATAACTTACAATTCTCCATGCTTATGAGAATTTTCAATTTTTCTTTTGTTGGAATTCACTATGACATGATAATAAAAGTTTACTGCTTGTTCATAATTATTTACTGAAATTCTTTCATTGTTGCCGTGGAAACGTTTAGGGTCGTCAGGAAACATAACTGTTGGACTAAATCTATAAACATTTGATGTCATACGTAGATAATGTCTGGTATCAGTGTTACCAATCATTGTTGCTGGAAATAGAAAATATAACATGGTTATACAGTGTAACCTCTGCAGAGCGACTTTCGGCGGAGTTTGAAAAAACTGCCGCTCTGCAGAGGTGCCGCTCTGCAGAGGTAGACTTTTTCTACCGAACACGAAAAACGGCCGTTTCGGTACGGAAAACTGGCCGTTATCCGTTCCGTAATGTAAATACAGTTATTATCGGGCGCTGATCGACAAAAGTAAAAAGTTTTAGTATGATTACATTTTTTTTTTAATTAATCTTTATCACCGTTGGAAATTCCTAGCATGATGATTAGTTTTACGCACAAGAAAGCAATACACAAGCGAAATCGTTTCTTTTACCGTCATAATTGTTTTTATACCTGTCTAATGGCGAATAATATTTAGCATGGATTATCGTCGTCTTTTCGGGAGTAACTATCTGATTCGGCTCTTAAACCTCAAATAACTTCAAAACTGAATTCATGCCATCGAAGCTTTTAATAATAAGTACAATAACAAATAAATTTCATTTAGAATCGTTAACTAGCTGGACGTATGTACATCTGATACTTGATAACGTCAGCCTACCAAACAAAGCGCTCCTCATCTTAGATCCGTTCGTTGGTGTCATGGAAACCATATGTCACTTGTATATTAACCCCTGTTAGTCAAATGATTTAACAATATGACACTTTCGTGTAGTATTATACGATTAAGGGTATCGCTTATTGTTTAAATCTTCCGGTCATAGATAATTATCGATAATTGATATTAACCTTGCTAGACTTAGTGTCGCTGTACAGAGGTAAAGAATAACAATGGGAATTTATCTCAACGGCCGTTTACCGCTCTGCGGAGGTGTCGTTCATTAGAGGTAAATTATAGTGCAAAATCGACGGGGGGAAATCTAATATGCCGCTCGTCGGAGGTTGCCGCTCGTTAGAGGTGCCGTTAGCAGAGGTTATACTGTACTTGAAATCTTCTAACACATTGGATGCCACATTCTGTGTCAAGTACCATTAGAAAACGGGGTTTTCAACATTAAAGAAAAATCAGGCTTATTCATACCAACTATCAACTCTTATTGGAACCGTGTAAAACAACATTCACTGAAATGCATTATGGGAATAAAACCACATAGCATATAATACTTTGTATAAAACGAAGTGAGTATGGCATTAAATTTATAGGCCAAGTTCAATTTGGATTATAAGGTTATTCCTTGATCCTATTTATTATTGATGAACTAAATGAAAAAAAAATGCAGTCACTGTATATCATTCCCTCTATTTTAAAAGGTTTAATTATGTGACAAAAACAATCTTTTTACTCTAATGCAGCTTCAATGTAGGCATTAACAAAGAGTTAAAAGAAGTGAAAATCATTTCAAACAGTCAATATTTATGTTACAGTAAAGATTCACCTACCAGGAGCTACAATAGTATTATTCCATATTTGTCTTATACTATTTTTGATAGTCTGGTAACCAAAATCTTCATCACCACTAGGGGCTATAGGATGTGATTCCATGGCATCGACTATCCTCAACTGTACACGATCATCATTTATAACACTAGCATCATAGTCTAAAACCTACAATATAGTCATTACAATAAAATGTTAAAACTCTACAAGCAAATCTTTAATGTAAACGCTTGTTTAACAAGTTAAAAGTAGATGAAACTCGACTGCAACGAGAAATATATCAATTTAATACCCTTGTCCCATTCTTATTCAACATATTGTTGTTAAAGCTTTCTGGCCGAGGTAATCTCTCTTGTATATTCTTGCAGAGGTAAAATATTCTGTTTGCCTCTCAGGTCTTAACTTTAATGTGATAAATAACTAAGTCCAGAAATAGTGACAAACTTGTCATGTCCCATATGTTTCCTTGCAAAGGTGATTATTTGAGTATTTCAAATAAAAACCTTTGCAAGGAAACATATGGGACATGACAAGTTTGTCACTATTACTGGACTTAATAAGGAAGTCATTTAAAAAGAAATAGGAAGAAATTTTGATGTAAAAGAATGTTCCATATAAGTATTGGTTATGAATATAAAATAAAGATAGTTATCTTACTTGTTGAACTGTCTGTGCTGGGTGTATCCTATGATTAATATAGGCAGTAGCATTTGGTGAATTGACATTTATCTGAAATAAAATACAATAAACATTCCTATAATCATATGCAAAATCAAATACAGTATAACCTCTGCAAGCGGCTCTCTACAGAACAAATCCTCTGCACAATAACAGCTTTTGATATTTTGGCATAACTTTAATAAGGGACCTTAGTCAGTTATTTCCCCTTGCATACTCTTCAAATAGACAGGTCCAATTAGTTGGATTACTCAGATTTTACCCTTACTTTTCAATGTCAATTTGCCAAAATTAACCTTAAATAACTTTTTTCTAAATCATTCAATTTGTTTGAAATTCAAGCTAAGCATTTTTAGGGTAAAGAACTATCTAAATTTCATCACTTCTGTAAATATCTTCATTAACAAGAAAGATATTAGATGACATATTTTGTTATCCTTACAGAGAAATTCAATGATAAAATCCAAGAACTCCAACTATAAGGACCTACTTACCAATTGGATTGCTTCAGATTTTATCAGGGAAAGATAACTGACTAAAGTCCCTAATTAAATTTAACATCTGAAGAGCAAAAACCTCTATACAACAAAACACTTTAGTCCCTTCCAGTGGGTGATGCACAAGAGAGGTTGTACTATACTAGAACAATCTGCGGAACTTAACTAAGTTTTATACTTCAAGTAAAGCAGTCAGAGGCAATGGAAATTATTTTGACTAATCTTTAATATTTAAAATCAATATCATGAAAAGATTTTGAGAAAAAGTTATCTGATTGACCTCTAGATGGAGATAACCCTTAGTATTACCTTTACTCCAGCTTTAAACATAGTAACAGCAGTCACTGTTCTTATAATTGCATTAGTACTTAGTTTCCATGACAACACCCTGAAAAGGAACAGAAATAGAGTCAACTTTGAAGAGTAAAGACACATTTTCTATACTTATACCCTCATTTTTGAAGTGCAAAACAAGTCATAATTATATTTTTGTTTACATGCAGTTAGTCTAGTTTTTGCACTGACCGATCAATATAGTACATCATACATGAATATGGTACAGTATAGCTACAAACATGATTAAAATATTGATGGTCAAAATTCAAGACTTCGAACATTATAGTACTTTGGACGAAACAAGCTAGCACTGACTATCACTAATAACAAATGAGCCAAATTTCAAACCTGTTACCTCTAAATTATTACTCTAACATTTCATCAGAGATGGAGCACATAGACAAATTAAGAGGCATATAATAGGAAAATGATACTCACCATGACATGACGGGTTTAAATAACCAAAGATTAGACATAACTACTCTATATGGTAGAGACATCTAAAATATACAATAATATCATCATCAGTACAGGGATCAACATTCTTTGCACAAAGAAATACATATAGTGAAAATTTTGAACAATAATTGTATAATAGTAAGTTTTAATCATAGAACACTGCATGACTCAATCTTAGTTTTTAGGCTTGATATGCCCATTTTATAAAAAAAACTGCTCATTGGTCTATGTCTCAACTGCCCTACTTGATACCCAGGTAGACTGTAGGAAAATTTTTAAACACTGCTCTCGTTATAAAACAGAACACTGTACTTACATAAGGAGCTAAATGTTCAAATGTATCTTTCTCTGGACCATATCCTAACATACTTGGATGTGGATTCTTTTCTAATCTGTAAACATAAACAAATGTGTAGAAATAAAACAAGCATAACAAGCAGTCCTTTGAAAATAATTACCATTACTTTTCAGCAAAATAAAGAAATATGTGGCTACATTTAATCAAAGGGAGTTAATTCACTATGAATAGTGTACTGTACCATACATAATTCCCTCCCTTTAAATCTTGATCAAATTTTACAATTTCATAATTCAAGCAAGGATATAAGATTATAGCTATAACAGACTGCAGCCATTTATCATGTTGTAAACCCACTAGCCCAAAAGCCCAGGGCTAGTAAAAATTGATTTGGGATAGAGAAAAGTACTTATTTCAATAATTTTCCCCATACAGTCTATACTATACAATACAATATAACAAATTGGGCTAGTGCTCTATTAAATTCAAAACAATGACTGAGAACATCATTATCATGTTGTTTACCTATGTATAGCACCAGCCAGTATTCCTATTGTAGATTCTTTAGGTGGCATTGATGAATGACCTGGTTCTCCATCAACAAATAGTTCAACATTTAATGAACCCTTCTCAGCAACACCTATTCTATACACAAAAAAAGTAACTTTATGTTCATATGATAATATATTACAATAGTTGTATAGTAAAGCAATTTTGCACCAATAAATACAGTAAGGTTATGCTTTAAAACCCACCTTGGTTATTGCAAAATCATGCATTTCTTACTATCTTTAAGTTGCAAATGGGTAATTTGAAAAGAAAAAGGTCCCTATTTTAAGACCATTTCTTTTGATGGTCCTAAACATGAGTGGAACTTCACGGCACCATTTGTTCATGCCAATGAGTTACTTCCCTTTTCTCAAGAAAAAATTATATTAGGCAATGTATTGTGCTCTATGCTGCACTTATACATTTTATCAGTGATATTGGGAAGGTATGTGGTCTTACAGCTCCTGGAAAGGTCTATGTCTCAACTGTCTTACTTAATACAGAGGTAGGTCAGAAAATGGCTGTATTAATATTTTATGACCTAATCCCACAAAAGTATGTAGGTTAAATTTAAAAATCGAACCCATGGCCCTAGAATATGTAGTCCGCCAGACTATCGACTGAGATTAATAGACATGGGCATTTTCTTCCCAAAACCTAATTTTAATAAACAAGATTAAACATCACAAACATAATAATTATAACTATAATACACAAACTGTATAATGTAGATTAAATACTTACAGACCAACTTGTTCCTTCAAACCAAGAACTATACCATTGGTCAATGTTAGACCTTCATCTAAAATAAACTCAAATTTTCTGACACCTCTCTCCCATAATAAATCACTTATAGCTTGGGCACCATCAAGGCCAGTCACCTAAACAAAGTAAGTTTAATAGGGTTAACAGTCAAAAATAGCCACGTCAAGAATAGACCATACTTGGAACTCAAATTGGTGTTTTTTTCTGTCCATGCGCAGGCGGTACAAATGTTTTGTACAAATTATTGCTGAAAAGCACGAAATACAGATTAAATCATATTGTTCTTTGTGCACATATTTTCATTTGACTCTGAAAGTTTGTTTGTACTGCACAGAAAATATTTGAATTCCTTATAATTATAGTCTATTGAAATCAATGAACAAAATATTTTTTTTAAAAGATGACTTGAATTGAGATGCATACAACTATTCAATGATTACAGAAATGAAAAAATATGCTGATGCATATTAAGTGAATTCTTATCAATATATAAGCCATTACCTCCTCGTCATGACCAAAAGCGACATAAAAACTTCTTTCAGGCTGCTTTCCATTTGATAAATAGAAATCTAACGCCTCTAGAATACCCTGAAATAATAAAAAACATGATTTATGGAAAAAATAAACACTTCCCTTTAACTAACATTTCTTAAATGTAACATAAGTGCTACGATAAAACTCATAAAATAAATGCTAAACAATAAGACTCTCCTGACTAGGCTCAAATTATTTCATCAAAAACATTTGGAGTTAATTCCTAACTCAACATTTCTATACTGAGAGTTAGATGATCATACTTGGAAAAAAATCTGAACAAGTAACTGAAGGCATTAATGGAATAGCTGAGAATATGAACTTTTCATGACTTGTTTTTACAGCAAGAGGATGTTAACTTACCATAATACCATGCTTGAAATCTATCGTACCTCTACCATAAATAAAATCATTTATAATATCGGCACCAAAAGGTTCAGCCTCCCAGGCTGAAGGGTCTGCAGGTACTACATCTAAATGAGCCATTAATAGATAGGGTGTGAGAGAGGAATCACTTCCTGGTACAGTATACAGTAGACTGTAGTTAGCAACTATTTCATATTGTAACAGACTGGATGAATGAAGATTTGGATATGCTGAAAATAGAGCAAGATTACAAAATATTATAGCATAACTGTGTATATAGTATATCTTTTAACTATTTTTTAGTTATATTTATCAGCCAGACAAGCTAAGTTGAAAGGGTGACTGACTTGCTAGCAGGAGGTCATGAGTTTGATCCCTGCATCGATGCAGTTATCTTTTTCTCCTCCAATTACAATATTATATTGATGTACACACATGAATTTCATAAGGATAGGCCTACAAAGAAATCAGTTTGCCGACTGTTGTCTCCTAATGCAGGCTCCACTTATGGGCATTCATGATAGTTTTTCATTAGATCAGGTTAGAACAGACACATTACAATAGATCATATTAGTGTTAATTGATCTGGCAAATGTTCATGTTGTATACACTTGATAATCAAACATACAATCTAACATACAGAACATACACTGGGATCCAAAAGTTTCTTTACACATGTACTTTTTTCATATTATCATTATATTTTTTTAATGGCAAATATATTGCTGACACATTTTGTTTCATATGTTTATTGTATATTTAAATAATTTAATGCATTAAAGAACATAATTGACAATTCATGTTAAACTGCGCATTAGTTGTGAAAGTATTAACCACATTTTAAATATAAGGAATTTTTGAATAACATCAAAATTTAAAATGTGTAAAGAAACTTTTGAACCCCAGTGTAGAATAGAATGATGTATATATTGAGGGTTGCCCGCAAGACTGTAGTAAATGCATTATGTTAAAGAGCAAGTTACTACAGTCTTGTGGGCAACCCTTGATATATAATTAATATATCCAGGACTAACCTTGATATACTGAATGATTGAATATAAATAAACAATATGAACAGATCTACCTGAAACAATGTATTGCACAAACTTTGTAAGTTCTTTTGTATTGTAATCTGATATTGCAGTCGACACAGTCTTAAACCTGATAGAATCTTGGAATCTTTTAAGTGCCTCAGTCCCATGACCTGCTTCTATAAAATCAAGGTCTGATTTTTTGCAAGATAACACGTCCAATTGTCGGGTCTGTAAAGTAAATGTGCGAATGACAACTACTGAAACAATAACACTAATAAACGCTAAAAAGAACCGCAACAATGTTTTAATGATTCCCATTATGAATTGTGAGTAAACTGTAAAATAATAAGTATTTATCAAAGTCCTATTTTCAGACGAATTTTTTTACTAGAGTGTTCTCCCTTGATCCACCACCACAGGAAACAAGTCTGCGCATGTGCAGTACGAAATTCCTGGCGACGAAATAACAAGTTGAAACAGCGAATAACAACTATGAATTTGCCTTAAATCGTCATTGTTTAGAACAAGATCGGTATGAATTACAGGTAATACAATTGCATCATTATTTTAGATTTGATATATGTCATTGTTTCTGTCAGTCACTTTCGTCTGACATGAAGTTCATTAAAGACAGGTGCGAAAAATTATAATTTACTTTACCCCACCCATCTGTCTTGACCATAAGTTATTGAAATGTTGCTGAAACAAACGTTTAGATCAGGACTTTTATATTTGATATCAATTTGACATTTTTGTCAACAATAAACTCTGTACCTTACTGAGTCCTAAGTATACAAAGTACACTTAATGTTAAAAATGCCAATATTTTTAGACATGTCATGAGTTGACAGTTGAGTGTCAACCTGAGCTTGATGTAGATGTGGAGTCATGACAATCAAGAACGTTTGAAGGTTCATTTCAATTTTGACAGGACGCGATTATTTGATAACTTTAAATCTGTTACAAGACTGATTACAATTTGTGTGAATTGTCATAAGTATCATTTGCTTAATTAGCTTGTTAAAGCATGGATGTTGTTGGTTACAGTTAAGAGTCTTGATTGACAATGTTCCAACAGAGCTTGTACATTACTGGAAAAAGCCCTGCTTGTGGATAATGCTTGTGTGTTCTTTCACACGTACTGACCTTTATCTTCTAACTACTATGCAACATATTACATTTTAGTGTTCTGGTAAAACTTTTGTTAATTTATTTATTTGCAGCGTTTTCAAAGTTCAAAATCATGCTGGAAAGCCAGGCATCTTTTGGGAAAAGGGCAAGTATATTGTTTCTCTTTTGAAATCAGTTATTGATTTAGATTATTCAAACTTGTAATTAGTTATGATTTTGTGTAATTTAGTGAAATGAACAAGTTAGGTCTATTAGTTTAAGGTCTTATCAACTCAAATATTTAAGTTCAGTGTTTTTTATTTTGTAAAACATGTGACTTTACTTACCTAGTCATATTTAATACATACATTTTTTCAAAAGCAAAATGACATTGGAATTGACATATTTTGAAAATGATAGCTGTGTTTCGGTTTCTCAAGACAATTTAATTCTTGTAAAGGAATGTTTTACTATGTTTTGTATTGATTTATTTTGTGCTAGATATCTTTGGTTTTCCAACTCTGCCTCGTATTCTACCTAATATAGGTAGGTGAATGTACAATTCTTGCATATTGTTTTGCTTATCTGTATACACGTTTGTACAGTACTGTAAACTGGACATGTTTTGTTGGCCAGATAATATGTCTATGATGAAAATAATATTTTAAATATTAACACTTATAAAGAGATACTGTCTTAATTGACAGATTATTTTCTTTAATATTTCCATTGACTAGAAAAAAATTGAATAAACTGTAAATGAGCTTCAATATAAATCCAATTTACAGTCTTTGGTGGCGGTTACATTATACACTCAATAAGTGTGAGGTGCTCATAGCCATACAAACATTTCATTTTTCTTGGCATTGTTACTGTTTTAGTGTCTTTTATTTATCTTGACTAACTCTTGACTATTTTTTGTAAATGCATATTTTTTAATCATCATGCATTATGAATACTTGGTGCAACCAGCATTAACTTGCATTGTCTTTATCTGTTACGACTGTCCTCAGCTTGATGTTTAACATAGCTGTGAATTCCTGTAATGATGTTATCAGATCTCATGCAGACTGTTCTGACACTGCTTGTCGACTAATGCGAGCTTATGGTTTTGAAAGCATTACACCAATTAACATACACTTGGTTGTTATAAGAATGATTTAAGATAATCTAATCAATCTTTTTATAGTCCTTTGTCTAGTTCTTTAATTACCTGGCTTGGAATTAGCATTTACTTGAATTTTATTGTCATTCAATTTCATGGGAGAATAGTATTCAGTTTTCAAATGAAGGGAGAATTTTTCCCCACTTTAACAATTTTTGATAGAAAATCTGACCTACTAAAGGTCACCCAGGATTGCAATTTTGTGGCATTAAACTTGTGATATTATCAATTGTATGTTCGTTCATCTGCTTGGTCTTACTCCAGGCAATACTGGTCTTACTACATTTGAATAAAGAAGGATTGGAACTAGTTGGGTGCTTACCCATCAATATGCTTTCTTCAGCTTTAAATGTTTATAACTTCTAAATTAACTGAAACTTTAATTCTTTACATAATGTTTGAGTGATAAAATTATTAATGAGCTTCATTTGGTGATAGCTTTTAAAACACTTTTCATGTATGGCATGGGACTTATAAAATGAATCTAGATCTATTGAACTTTTGTTTTTAATGGATTATTTTATATCGATCTAAATCTATAGTTATGAATAATACAACTGTTCAGCTATCAGATCTGTTTTATGATTAAGTAACAAAACTAACAATATATTGATGTGTTACTTAAATGTTTAAAATTACTGTTACTTTATTATTTATTGTTTTTCTATGATTACTTAGTGATGCATTGTAGTAAACCTGAGTAAATGTTTAATATTTAATGTATTTATTATTAAGTTTATACTAAAATTTTATGATCTTGCTAATTAGAAATGTTTTTTTTTGTTCTATTACAGAATCCATTCCAAAGAATGATAGAAAGGTGTGTAAAAATTTTTACTATTTATTCTTTGTAATTTTGGAGGTCCTGAGTTTGATTTTCTGTCTTTAATTTTATACCCCCTCCTTGAATTTTTTTTGTTTATTGTTGATTTTCCACCATATAAAACGGGAACAGTTGTGAGCTTCTTGTGGAAGGTAAGCAAGTACTGGTAAAGGAAAGTGTCCAGGAATGCTGGTTAGGTGATTGGTCACTGTTCATAACCTTATAAAAAGGTGTTGATAGATAGCTTGAAATCTTATTGAAAAGGAACAGAACTGTTTGTATGCAAAGTATGGTTCACTTCTACATTTATTGTATAATTATTTTTCTTTAACATTTTTGTAAAAGAAATATACTTTTTTGGAATTATTATTGGAAAAATATGACATATTTTTGATACTCCAAATACTTGTCATATTAAGTTGGCTTTATTTACCTTCTAAATTCTTTCGTTATGTCATATTTAGTTGGCTTTATTTACCTTCTAAATTCTTTCGTTATGTCATATTTAGTTGGCTTTATTTACCTTCAAAATTCTTTCGATTATTTTTATGCTCTGTTTTTTTGCCATCTCTGGAACCTTAAAGAGTGGCCCATTAGAGTTCAGTAATTGTTGTTTTCACGATTTCAGTTTGGTTACAAGAAAAAAGATCAAAGATTTCCTATCAGACGTTACCCTGGTGACAAACATCATGTTGAGTCAGATCTTGTGTCCTTGACCCCTGAAGAACCAGCACCCCCGCCGAAACCAGCGAAAAACTTCATCAAACGTAACAGACAAAAAGTGACCACTAACAAGAAAGAGCCTCCCAGTACTGTAACATTAACTCAGGATCAGTTAAATGCAATATTGAAATCTGTCGGAAAAGTTGCAGGTGGCAGTGAAAATGCTGTGAAAATTTCCATAGGTTAGTTGATCATGTAATTTATAGGATTAAATGCTATATAGGCTATGGAATTTTTTTCACTGTTGTGATATGTTGTCGTCTATGAAACAGTCTACAAAATTAGGATATGAAAGTGGTCGTCCAAACAGGTCATTATCCCAGCAAGCACTAAATATTGTTTGTAGATTTTTAGTTGCCCTAACTAAAAAGTGATTGCCCTAGATGTTAGAAGTTGTCAGAATGTCTAGGTCAGCAAACAATATTTATTTTGAGCAACAGAGAAAACTAAAATTCTTGAATGTGTAGTAAATGTTACAAAAGGGGTAATTGAACTACAACTTTTATATTCAGACAATTTCATAGACTGAATTTGCACTTTCCTACTTATATATTTCACTATATACCAGTTGTTGCACTTCTCATAAAACTCACAATATTATAATAATTTCTTGCCCTTATAGAAAAAATAATGTTCACTATTTGAGTTTTAATTTGTGTTTTATGTACATTCATCAAATATAATTTTTTGAAGTGTTAGCAAAAAATTTAAAAGTTAGGCTACAACAAATTGATCATATGTTCTATGGATTCACTTGCACCTTTATTTTGACATTTTTTACAAAAAAAATTTTTTATTTCCTCACTCACTCTTAAAAATTTGGTTAAACTGCTATATAAAGCAACTGAATTAAGATTTTACTTATTGTTTTTCTTCGCTCGCCCCAATTTTTCCAAAAAAATCGGTAGAACATATGATCAACTTGTAGTGGCCTTATGTACATTCATTAAATATAATTTTTTGAAGTGTTGGAAAAAAATTTAAAAAATTGTCACTCATTTTTAACTATAAATGACACTGTATATATATTTTCCAGTGTCAACGTTTCACCCATTATACATTACTAAATCTTCTATACTCTTTAGATAAAAATAATGAAACAAGAGAGATTACTGTAGAATCACCACGAAGATATGACAATGATGATGACGATGATTATGATGATAGAAAGGAACGTCGACGTAAGAAGAAACCTGATCGTCATGAAGAGGAAGACAGTAGTATTTATTCTTTGATTGGTGACAAGAAACCAAAGGCCAGTTCGTAAGTATTCTTAATAGAAATTTGATCTGATTTTAATTGTGACTTTTATGTTTATTTGTTTGTAAAAAATGGTGTTGGAATAAATTTTTTATATCAGATTATTGCTTTATTTTCATGTTTTTGTGTATACTGAGTTTTAGTATATGGAATTTCTGGTCGACAAACTTGCTTTTAGTTTCCTTTTGATAAAATTATAGCACCAATTCCAATGTCTTATAGATGTTATATTTGTTGAATTTGCACCTCTGTTCACATGTTCTAGTGTGTTGTTTAAAAAATACTATGCACACTAAGTATAAAATAATAGTTATGGACATTATAGTTATGATAAAATGAATAAATGTTACTTCTTATGATAATCAATGAGTCTGAAAATTCAACAGTAAAATAGCATTTTATTTACTTTAACAATCCTTCACTACCTTATTACGTTTGGATAATTAAATTATTTACACATTTTGTGGTAATCCCTTACTTTGTCAAAGTTGGATTTTTAGTGTCGAAGATTGTTGTAAGGG
The DNA here is from genome assembly GCA_025267735.1 of Mactra quadrangularis. Lineage (NCBI taxonomy): Eukaryota > Metazoa > Mollusca > Bivalvia > Venerida > Mactridae > Mactra > Mactra quadrangularis. Next base: position 2,608,573 of record CM046302.1, read on the forward strand.
TGGACATGCCATGTGACATGCTTGACTTTGTAAGACACTAGAAATATTACTACTTTTTTAAGCGGAGCTTTATTACATCAACCATTAGCTAAAACCTATTTGCCATCATTATATCGAAGGCTTTTATGAATAATAATCTAGCTGAACAATTTTTCTGGTATGGAAACCAAATAAATTGCATTGCAGAGTTATGGCCCTTTGATGAAATTCTTGTCCACTCATTTTCTCAGCACAAATTTCTTGACTAAAACCGTTTTGGGGGTATTTGATCACATTCAGTGATAAGTCTAGTTGTTATCAGTTTTCAGTACTCATTATTTTGCTGTGCAGTATGTATATTGTACAATTTTACTTCTATTTTACATTATATTATTTGTACTGATGTTTATTTAGTGAAACAGAAAGTGGCTTTAGTGATGATGCAAGTATTGAATTAAGACGAGTCACTAAACAATATAAAAAGAGGTAACTGACTGGTGTGATGATATATAAATTTGTATATTGTATTGTATTGTATATGCATGCTTGTATTATATACTTAGCTCAGGTGCCAGACTCAAATTTTCCCTTCCCATTCATTATAATACATTTTTTTCTGAGCATCAGCCAGATCTATTTTGTCATATAGTAAAAGACAAATTATCATCTAGCCCTACAGTCTGATATATATTATGTTGTACAGTAAATAGCAAATTATGTTCTAAACTGTATGAAATAAGTAATTTTCACTAGCCTAAATAAAATTTCAATGGTCCTAGGCTTCAAGCTAGTGGTTAAGGTTATGACTATTGTAAAGTATAATGAATGATAAGGAAAAATGTGTCGGGCACCTGGGGCATATTGTAACCTACGCCCTAATTGCTTTGATGTTTATTGTAAAACCTTGACCAGAGGTTATAAAACTTGTAAGACTGACTAAGTGCTAGAATCTGGATTTTATTCTCCTAGGTGTCCTTGGTTAGTATAGTGCTGTCTTTTCAAATATTGTGTATACATGTATTATAATTATAAATTATTGCTTATACATATATTATAATTGTATTGCATGGCACTACTGCTATTTCTTGGATTTTCTACATGGGATTCATACTAAAGTCAGTGATTTGTACTTTCTAGCACAGATCACAAGTTATGTAACCTTTGGTCTTATTGTATTGTTGCTAGATAAATTGTACTTAGTATTTGTATTATTCTTATTAGTTTATATATATATTAAATGTTAGTTTAGTCTTCTACTGAGTATCCCTTTTAATTTTTTATTCATTCTTTATTATCTTAGTACTAATAGTTTTATTTACTTTGAGGTGTCTAAAGTTGTTAGTGCTATAAGTAGAAGTGGTTGTTTATCATATATTCTTCAAATTGCCTTCATCCCTGACAGATACAAGTTTTACTTGCACAGTTTTACTTTCTTGCAGATAACAGACACAAATGTATATTCCTTTTCTGTCTGAGATATTTTCAACATCTGATATTAAAGTTTCAAAGTGTTTAGAAAAGTTACCCTGTCCAGTTTTTGAACTCAAGAAAATTTGGCCTTTAGTACTGCTTAAGATATAATTATACTTTTTTTGCATAATGATTGCCAATCTTCCAGTGAAAAAGTCACTTTTATCAATATTTAGCTGTATTTTTTTCAAATTGGTATTTACTCTACTAAATTATTTCTTTGATTTTGTTTTTGAGTGATTGAATGCTTTATTGTTTTAATAAAATTGTTCTTGAAGTGTTTTGCAACTTTCCTCTAGTTTACTTGATAACTTCTTTACATTTGATATATTGATTGTTTTAGACTTATAGGTACCCTGCTTTAACTCGTAATTAACAAGTAATGACTTGTTATATATGTATCCCTTTAAATGGTTTACATGCAACATTTGTTTGAAATATTCCAAGGTTTGCTATAACGTAGATAAACTTTTTTGCCATTACCAATTACAAGCCAATGTAATTGAAATAGCATAGTTCTCAATGTTAATATTATAGCCTGTAAAATTTTATCAAATACATAATTTAAATATCATTTGCATGTGTTAATGTCATTAAAAATAGTGTAGTTACTTAAGTGTGTAATGTATGGATCTCTCTCAGGTCAATTTGCACTAACTATACTTGAGCATAATTATTCTAGTATTAATTTCAATGCCCAAGATAATCGATTTAGCTTAAAAAATTTGTATAGGAATAAGAAAGTGGTTTTATGTTGAGTAAAATAAAACTGTTTGAGTCCATTAGGATAGTGCATAGCTGACAGTTATGCAATGTACCTTCTATGTATTATATGTGAATTTGAGTAACATACACAACCTCTGCTTCAATTTATCATACATGTTTACTCTCTGTTTTCAGACGAGATAAGAAGCCAAGAAACAATGATTTAGAAGATGAAATAGCTAATTATAATAAACAATTAAATAGAAAGAGTAAGATAGATCTAGATAATGATGATAATATTAGAAGTAGAAAATCTAGGAGTAAGTCTAAAGAGGCACCAACAGAACTTGAAAAAGAAATGGAAGAAATCCGAAGAAATAAAGCTAGACTAACTGAACTCGAAAGAGAGATTGAAGAATTAAGAATTAAAAATCAGGTTAAATATGATGATGATAGTGATATTGAAAGAGACACTAGAGTTAAACGTGGTAGATCTAAGAAACAGGACATTGAGGATGATGTTGATTTAAGAGATTATGATAGAGGTAGGACTAGAAAAAGTGAAAAATCTTCACGGAAAGATGATAAATCTAAGGAAAGACGTGGCGGTAGAAAAACTAGAAAAGAGAGTGAGGAAAGAGAGGATAACTTACAAATTGATAATTTACACAGAGAAGATGAAGAGTTGTTACCATCACCTAGAGATAAAATTGGTCTTCCTATTGATCTATCTTGGAGACATATGACTAAAGCAGAGAGACGGAGATTAGAAGCTGCTAGACAGAAAGTCCTTGATGAAGAAGAGAAGTAAGTTTTATCATTTAATATAGAGTAAAAACCACATTAGATAATGAAGATAAAAAAAAATCATGCCATTTTTTATGGTTTTTTTTGCGTTAAATGTATATACAGCCAAGTCTGGAAAAAGATCAACTTAGTTTGGAAAATCATGCTTTTTTGTCAATATTTATGTTTTTAACTTCTGAATGCTTAATTTGAGAAGAAAAAGATCTCTATACAAAGGCCATTTTGCTATTAAGATCATGGATTTTTATTGTCTTAACAGCGGAACTTAGCTGTAGTACGCTGTTTTAAATCCATTTTGGAAATATGCTATTGCATACTAAATTACTTAAACAAATTTCTAATAGCAAACATTAATCTTAAGTTTGTGTCTTTGTTCCAAACAATTATGTCAATGGGATGAAGTTTCTTGTTTAAGAAAAATGCTCTCTTTGTCTTATAAACCTACAATCTTGCTATCCATGAGAGTATAAATGTCTCACTGTATAAATTAAATTTTACTTAATGTCACACATAAATAGGAAGTGTTTGTATTGCTTCTTAAACTAAATTTATACTTTATTATAGAAAAGAGGAAGACAGAATCAAAGATTTAAATTCACGGTATGGACCTGATGAGAGTCGTAAAATATCTCCACAACGTCACAAACCTCCGAGATCTGACCCAGTTACCAGACTGGACAGAGGTCGAGAAACAGAAATCTCTAATTATACTGAAAACAACAATAGAAGAGGTCGAAGGTCACCGGTCAGAAGGTCACCTTCACCTTCAGAGCAAAGGTCATTTGAGAGGTCGCCTGATTTACCATCCTACACAACACCTGATACCAGTCCTAAAGCTCCTATTGGTATCCCTAAACGTCATATGACTTTAGCTGAAAAGAAACGTCTTGAATGGGAAAGAGAAAGAGGTATATATCTAAATGTATTACTCCAAAAAATACTTAATAGGTTTCCATTGAAAAGGATCGGTATTTTTAAATAGAAATTGCTTTGGTAATATAAATTATTCATAATGATTTTCTTTATGCTAATTTATTTTAACTTGATAGTGAAACTAGTTTTTACATCTTAGATTACTCACTATCCAGTCTACTTTCTTGCTCAAGGAAACTAGAGGGAAGGTTTCGGATAAGATTTAACCAACCCAAAATTTGCTGACCAATTATTATCAGTATAGCTTTGAAACCACACGGTGACATTGCTTATTCAACATGTTTCATATGGTTAAAAACTTCTTTGCTTAATTGTGTGTTCTTATTTCTGGTTCATGTATGAATTTGTTCAGATTGCATTAAAGAATTATTATAACTATTTGGAAACCAAAAGATTTTTTTAGTCAGATTTTTTCAAGAAAAAAATCAGCTGATAGTTGGGGGAAACATGGGTTGGGCGGTCTGGTGGTTATCCGGTGTTGTTAACAATTGCGTTAAAGTTTTCAATTAAGCATATATTTCTGCCATTTATTGTCAGATCTTTATGAAACTTCATACAATGTGATGAACAGAGTTAGACAGTAACCACAACTCTACCTGGCTTTATTATAGATTATTTCCCTTCGTAATTTTTGCTTTTAAGTTTTTAAATCTGGCTTTAATGTGGTTTCCACATTATATTTCCTGTACTAAACTTTAGTCAATATTTAATTGTATGTTCCCATGTTATTTTTCAGTTGAGTCAGTACAGTTGGAACAGGTTGGAAAGTTCGATCCTTGGGGAAGACCTGGAGCCGGAGCTCCATTACGTACACGCTCAGGTCATGTGATGGCAGACTATAAAGGAAGACAGGTGCGAAAAGCTTCTTACGCTGGCAAAGTTATGATGATGTATTGATAGAATACACATAAAAATATTGTTAAATTATTATTTATGAATATTTATTTACCATAGCAACTGTTACTAGGATAAACATAGTTTTGGTCATTAGCTAAAAATAAAAATTAGGACTTTGGTTATTTATTTATTTAAAATATTTTTATAAGTAACTTAATTTTTTCTTATAGTAATAAAATTACTAAATCTTTAATTTAAAAATCCATATTATTGTTGACAATTAATTGTTCAATAGTAACAAATTCTACTATGTCTATTAACTTGTATGGGACTGCAATTGTCTTTCCCTTTGTAGTTTGAATTTAGCTGTTAATTGTCTGACTGGTTTCATTAAAATATGAGATTACGTGTAGCTGGTGGGGCCAACTGCTGACTTTTGATTATGAAGTATCGAAACCTTTTACACAATCTCACAGTTATATTTGAAATTATCTGTTGATTGTCTTTATTTAATCGTAAACCCATCAATTAAACTGTCTAAAACTCCCTATCTTAAAAATTGTAGTACATAGCTTTATTGTGATTACTGCTGTTTGAATTCCACATACAGTACAACTGTGTAACTGCTGTATTTAAGTATTAAAGTTTACATATTGTATAAAATATATTTTGTATATGAGGATTTTTTTCTGTGGTAGCTCATTTACACGATTTTCATATTGATACACTATTTATAAGCATTGAACTAGCCTTAAGCCCCGGACTTGTGATTAACAATTTGGGCTTGTATGATTTTATATTGTCAGGCTAGTTGAAAATTTTGCCCATTGCTATAAAACATAGTAAAAATCTGTCTAGTGCTCAAGAAATTTGCAAGATTATTGTAAAACAAATGAATACATGTATGCATAGCAGCATGTTTTTCAGTATGTCGGGAAGGGGCCTGGTGCCTTATTTTATATAGAAGGATGGGGGGGGGGAATTTTATCACAATTTCATTGATAGGGAATGAAAAATCAAAGTTAACTTTCAAATTTGGGGAAAAGTGCATGATTTCAAAGAAATTCTAGAAGGGGGAGGCACCTGTAAACGGCCCCTGTTATATAAGGAAAAAAAGCCCTGCATGATAATATTGTTTGATGCATCTCACTGTGTATACTTTTTTATCAATCCTACATCAGGGGTACCATTTTTTATCTTGAATCATTTTGTATTTCCAAAGATGTGCTACATTCTCATATATGTACCAGAAAAGATATTGAAAGCATTATTATAGATTATAACTTTTTTGTATTTTCATAGAAGAGAGTTATGCAAGTAAGACTAAGTATTGTTTTATTTGGAATATTCATTCTTAATATTCAAATCTATTTTAATGCCTAGACATTTTTTTAGGCTTTGATTTTTTTCTTTCATGTTTCTTCTGTAAAAATCATCGACGACTGTTCTATGCTTTGTCTGTACTATGCTTGTCTGCCTAATAATATAGATTCTAAAATGTGTTGTTAAAAAGATTAAGTTATTTTTTATATGAAGCTTTAATTATTTTTGTGAATTTACTTCATTTGCATGCACGTCTCATTTTTTCATGCTTCTGTGCATTAGTGTGGATTTTTTTTTATTTCAAATTTTCTATTTTTGTTCCAAGTATTCATAATTTATAAATTAGCATAGATTTATTTCATCATCATTAAATAGTTATCATTCTTAAAGGTGAACTATCTTTCATTTTATCAAAAATATTTTTTTAATTTTGCTTCATATTGTATTGTGAACTTTTTAATCTTTGGCGTTGCTCTCCTTCAAGACATTTTTTCTTGAAATACTAAATGCTTATAATGCTGGCAAATATAGTTGGGTTTCTGAATTCTAAAAACATATACAGTCAGATCTCGATACAACGACATCGTTCGTTTCCAAGAAATGTGTCGTTATAACGCATATGTCAGTGTAATGAATTCTTCCGACCATGTACATGTTGGTATTGGTTCCCATAAAATATGTCAGTATAACGAGAATGTCGTTGTAACGGATGTCGTTGTATCGAGATCTGACTGTATTTATAATTTATAATCATTATGCATGAAAATTAATTTATATAATGTATGAAACATACTCTAGATGGCTTTGAAAAAGTTTATATAATGATATCAGGGGGGCTGAACGAAACACTATTGTAACCCCATTTGAAAAGCAAGCAAGTTACAATAGTGTTTCATTCAGCCCTCAGTATAATCTTGCATATGATTTATGACTTAAAGAATCTATTGATATTCTATTAATATCATATGTTTAAAGTAAATTTATTGTTAATGTAAATCTGTCTGATTTTGTGATACATATTTTCATTCCAGTATATTGAATATAAAGTGAGCCGAGGCATATTTTATATATGTTGTTTGAATTCTAACTTTTGTCTCATTTTTGTATGCGAAATTAATTTAAGTTTTTTTTAATGTATTTTTGTAATGGGAAGGGGGTTTTATTTTTACTTTTGAATGTTTGTCATGTAATGCCAAAATGTTGTCTCATGTATCTTATGTTTATTTGTTGCTTTTGGGGGTGTAAACAAAATAATTAACTTTGACATTGCTTATTACATTCATGGTATGGTGCAGCTTTTTGCGTGCAGTCTGATATGAAGGGTTGTGGCCAAAACAGGTCATTTTCGCAGCATGCACTATCTCTTGTTTGTAGAATTTTGGTTGTTCGAAAGAAACTTTTGGTTCTCCGAACTAAAAAGTGGTTTTCCTTGGCAACCGGACACCCACTAATTTCATAGACTGTGTGTGCGTCATTGGTCTTGCATATTTCTTCTTTTATACATGTTTTGTGTTCAAGGTAACATTCTCATTACAGTCTTTGCAGACTCAATAATGATGTCTTTGTGTTTCATTGTTGGCATAATCTATCATATCATTCGGACAGTCAAGTCTTTTAATACTTGAAAATATTTTTGTATCTTTGAAAGCTTTAAATGTTTAAAATCTAAAGTTATCATTAACTACCATAATGGTCATGGAATGGACTGTTTGCTGAACTGGCTTATATTATCATATACTTTTCTACAAACAGAATGGGTTGTGACATTTCATCCAAAAAAACTTGCCCCCCTAGCTAGCGTAGTCAGTAACATGCAGGTCTACAGGGGTTGTGGTTTGGATTCCCGGGTGGGACATACTTTCGTTGAGTTTGGTTGGGAAATAGCATCTATGGCCATTCTCCCTCCTACCACTGGTCCTAACTCCTGTAGTGCAGTTCTCGATCACTGACAGAAGTATAGGCTTAGTAACTGGTAAACGGTTAAATTCAAAGTTTTAGTCCTTCCAGGAACTGTGAATTGTTTGTCTAACAACAATTTTATGACTTATTCAACATGTTGTTACTATATTAAATCCTTCCAAAAAACATGAAAAGCTTATACTTTATCACAATAGAGTTCTGTCTGTAGAAATATATGTATGCTTTGAAACAATCAATTCAACACTAATTGTTTTTCTTGTCAAGTTATGAAGATAACCAATTTTTTGTATTCTGTACTTCTAGGATTAACCATGCTAGTTACTTAATCTGTAGAATAGACAAAAAATATGTTTTTTTAAGTTTTTGTATAACACTAAAAAAAAAATGTAGAATTTTTAAATAATGTTGTTTAAAAAACATGGTGTTGTTTTTATTAATCCTAGCATCCTAGCTTTATGTACAGCCAGTTTTGGAACGAAATATTTTTATAATGAAAATATGGAAAACCCCATATTTCTGCCCCATACATTGCATATGGTTACGGGTTTTTTATGCTTTGATAAATTTTGTAAAAAAAAGCACTAAAATATTTTGAGGTTTTTATTAATATTGTCCGTCCATATTGTTTTACATAATACTTATTATAACATGTGAAAAAAATTGATAACCGTAACTTACTTGTTGCTCAAAATGGTCTCATTTTTACGCATTTTTTTATTTGACCTTTTTTGCTTGTTAGTTATATTTTTTATTGTAACAAATATATGTTAGTATGATCAGAAGATAAAAATAGCTAAAATTTGGACTGGTTCTCTGTTGTTATTTATTATCCCCATCTGTACACAGTCTGGCTGAACATAAACATGGCTGCTTTTATCATCATTTTATAAATTCAGTATGAAAAAAAAATATTTTTTTTTTATTTGAGTATCTCGATCATTTTTTATGAATTTTTTTATGTGATTATTAAAGAAATTGAGATTTTTGATAATAAAACAAGATTTTATTAATGTTAATATTTATAAAAGGATATTTAAAAAAGCAACACCATGTTTATGTTTAAGACTGTTGTATTGACAAATTAAAACCATGCAGATTTAAGACCATACAGTCTAGCTTTGCACTAAATTCAGTGAGCTAGCTGTGTACAGTACTAAACCTACTAAGTAATGGATTATGCACTGAAAGTTGAACTGCATTCCAGTATTAATGCAACTCAGCACTACAAAAGTTTTGAGCTGTGGAAATTGACTGAAGTTGCCGCATATAATACTTCCACACTGGGCATTCTGATATTCTAGATTGTTAAAGCAAGATAGCCCACCTGGCTAGCTCAATCACTAGCACCCTAATCAAGGTGTTGTGGGTTCGATTCCCAGGAGTGGCAAACTTAGTGCAGTTTGTTTGTAAAAGAATTTCTATGACCATTCTTCCTCCTACCACTGATTTTTAATCATAAAGGGCAGTTGTCAGTCAATGACAGGAAGTATACACCTAGCAACTGGTTAACACTTAAATCTAGAAATATAGCCTTTCCAGGACTAGAGAGTAGATTGACTGACTGCCTTGATAAGACCTATACAATGTGTTGCTACAGCGATATACCCAATGATAACCTCTCTACTCCATAGTGTGACAGTAGACTTTGCCTAGATTCAGTTGATCGGCCAATGATAAAAAAGTGTGGTGCATAGCATATTTGTTATGAGGAATGTATGAGCTTCTAAGTGAAAGAAAGATAACTTAGTTTCATCGCTGCAATTTGAATGGCTTCCATTAATTTGTTAATGTAGGATTTTGTTACCCAAGTTAATGAACTAAAAAAATAAAAAAGTCTGATATAATATTTGAGGAAAAACTAATGGTGGCACTTTAAAAATGTTTAATCACTAGAATACTTCTAAACTCGAACCAAATTTTGTTCTTGTAAAGAACTGAATGTTAGTTGCAAATAGTGTCTTACATACACCATGTATTCAATTTGTAAGTCGGTTCTACACAGTGCATGTATTAAATATTATATAATGATAAAAAATATAATGATAATGTATGCAGTCATTGTTCAGCATGCAACTTAACTATCAGAATGAATTTCAACAATTTTGTTAACTATCATGTATTGTCTTCTGCCTAGAGGACATCTGAGATATATTATGTATTCATATATTATAGGAACATATGCATGGTCAGACTATACAAGAGGAGGAAGGTGGTAGTGGAGACAAACATACAGATGATAGAAAACAAGCACCAAATCAACCTTCACGTGGAAAATCTCCACCACGTGTACAACCTCAATCTGAACAAAATCAACCTCCTCTAACCATGAGAAGTTCATTTGCTCTTGGGGTTAGTGGTCTTATTTGATAGTTCCTCATCTTAAGTTCATGGTTTTGTACTCTGAAACCAGATTCATAAACTATAAACAGTGGTATTCTGAAATATATTTATCACATGATTCTTTGAGCAATAAGTGTCTTCATGAACTCTATATTGCATACACAAATAAGAACAGAAAACATTATGCAACTCTGCAGAACTTTCTTCAATATACCAGATAAACTCAAATACAAATTTACTCTAATTCAATATTTTCTATTAAGCTCCTTACTTGTGATCTTATTGTTTCTTATTAATGTCTGATGAGTTTCTTATCTCTTGTTTATTCTGTTCACAGCAAGGTGTTCCTGATATGGATAGATTTGAAAGTGCTAAAGAAAGAGAGAGAAAACAATGGCTGGCTGATTTAGGTTTGTGCAGATAATATCTAACTTTATTTATCTGACCTAAAAAAGTTACTTTTATTTTACAAGTTTGCTGTGATATTCAATGTCAACTTACAAGATCACCAAAAAATGGTGGGTGTTTTAATATAGGGACATCTTTCTTTTCAAATGAAGCATTTTATGTAGAAATCATCCAGAATTGTATGATTTTGTATTAACAAATGTGATCTATATGATGGTTCTTTTCTGTTCATGTTTTTATTCTCTCTATAACACAGAAAAACAGATAGAAGAGAAGAGACAATTAGAACTAAAGAAATCTGAGCCTGTAGAGAAGGATACGTGGGCTGATAAGTTTGGTGCCTCCTACAAGCCAGCACCTTTCCCAGATCAAGCTAAAGATACAAGTACAGCCACTGCTGCTATTGATCCATTTAATACAAGTTCTGATCGTATACCTGGTGGTGGAAATCTAGCTTTAGATTCTAATAGAGTGCAGAGTGCACCAGATATCAATGATGACGACCCACAGTAAGTTTTCTATTTTTATCAGCTTGAGTATTTTCACAGAAGTTGGGTTATCCTACTTAGTTGTGCATTAATAAAACTCATTTGCTAAGGTTTTAAGAGCAAAGTTTTAACTTAGAACTATTGAATTAATTTTCTTGAAACTTTACACAAGTTTAGGTGGCTACCAATTCAGTTCAAATACAAACTTCCATATAAAATCTGATTATTATCATTTGCTTCAATATAGAGTAGTATGGTGTGTGTATGAAGTTTTTTGGAAATCCATTTATTTGAAATGAAATTTTGTTTTCGCTTTTTCAGTTTATCAATTAGTTCTCAATTACAAGATTTTATAAGTTATATAAATCTATAAATTCTCACTATGAGAATAATTATGAATTATCATCATGACTTATTGTTATACTAGTTGTTATGATAATTGTTTATTAAATATTTACAGATCATTTATTCGAGGACAGAATGCACCTATAGATCCGGTCACAAAGAAAGAATTAGAAGATAAAAGACAAAGATATTTAGATCATCAAGTAAGAATATATATAATTATTTTGTTTTTATGATAATATATGTAAGTTCTACTAAGTAATGTTTTAAAGGTCAGTATTTTCTGCAAGTTTCTGTATGAGAAAAAAATCCTAATAAACTTTTTATCAATGTTTATCGAATCTGGTATAGACTTGAGGAATGTTTCTTATAAATATTTAAAAAGATTAGAATCAAACCTTCAGCAAAGAAGGTGCCATTCTATAGTATGCTTATGAGTTAAAACATTGAATGAATGCTAGCCTATACTTAGGTCCTTGATGCAGTAGGCTTTGCAAGATTTCAAATCTAGTGTCCCTTAGGGGTTACTGGTTTGAGCCTTTCCTGGACTGATTGTACCCTTCCATGAAAATAAAATATTTATATTTTTATTCATAAATAAGCTATATGGAGAAGTTGTTGACCTCCTAGTTGAATTGCAAATAAGTAATTTTACGAGAATTAACTTCAGTTACACTAGATGTAGTTTTAATATTGAAGCTAACTATATTGAATAATTTTTTAGCTTAACAAAATGATGTGACAATTTGTTTGTAGGCAGCAATAAAAGCTCAAGTTGAAGAGAAAGAAAGATTAAAGAGATTAGAAAGAGAAAGAAAAATGAAGGAAGACATGGAAGAAGAAAGAAAACTACAAAATGAACGTGAATTGTTGAAAAAACAATTTGAATCAGAACAAGCTAAACTGAGACAGAAAGAGGTTAGTGTTGTTGATTATATCACATGTTAGCTTAAATATTGACACTTGGTGAAGACTGAGGGAAGTGACCAGGCATTTGGTTTAGTCAAACATATTTTATTGTCCATATGTACATAAATTTTTGCATACAAAAATAAGAAAACAGTAGAAATAATTATAGTTATTATATATACTCACATGTTTGTATGTGCAGCAATAGGGTTAAACCTAAAGTCCGATTACTGCACATTTGGTGGGACCAGTTCGAAAAACTCCATTGGCAGATTGAATATGTGCCAAACCAGGATGTAATAATTACCTGAGATGTTTATTTAATGATTACAAATCCAACGAACAATCTGCAACTTTACTTTCAGTAAATCTTATTATTGCATTTTGTATCAAAATTAGAGATTGACAGAAGTATGCGCTTAGTAACTGATTTACAGCCTAATCCTGATATTAAGCCATTCCAGGATTGGTGAGTAAGTTGACCGACCACCATAATATAACCTATACAATGTGCTGCTACGGTGTCATTCCAATCCAACAATAATCTTTTTGTTTCTATAGCAACAAAGACAAGCACAAGTAAATCAATTAAAAGCAGCAATGGATGAAGCCCAAGCTAAGGCCTTACAAGAGAAATATCAAAGAAAAATGCAACATTTAGAAGCAGGTGGACATGATACAACTAAACTTAGAGAACATCTTGAAGGTATTATAGTGTTTAATTTTCTACTGTATATTTATCTATCTCTAAAATTTCATTTTACTATCAGTAGGCCATACATTTACCCCACTGATTAAAATTTTTCTACAATATTCTATTCTCACTTCCCATAATTGAGTATTTAAATCAGTGGGGTTAATGTATGTGCCTCAGACAGTTAAATAAAATTTACCAATATCATGCAAGAAATCTATAATGAACCTTTCTTTGAATTCTCCTATTAGCATATTTGACAAATATTTACAGTTAACATTTTGAGGGAAAGTATAAATGTTATTCAAAATAAGAAAGGTCTCTCAAGAAATCTTAAATTATTTCAGTTTTATATCTATCCAAGCATTTCTTAACAGAATATGAGTGACATGGTGTGTAAATTAGAGATTTATCTGAAATATATTAGAAATACATCTAGAAATGCTGATTTAATTCTATTTAGTTATCTTCAACTCACGAAATCTTATTGGAACTGATGTATTAAAACCTGTCTCATAAATATTTCATCTTGTTCAAATTTTATTCCTTAGATCTTTGAATTGAAAACAACGTCAAAAGAATGTTATTACCAATATTTTAATTAATATTTAAAGTATTGTATTTTTTGTAAGATCAAGAAGAGGAAGGTATTAAACGTGTTCATTATTTTTGTTGGCTAATATGATTACTTGATGGGTCAAAGCAAAACCAGTCTAACTATATGTAAATGAAAATGAATAATTATGGAGTCATTGATGGAATGTTCTTTGATGGGCCTTGTACATTTAACTGGTTGAAGAAAATTTATACTTTAATATTTGAATGTTGTATTAGTAATATAAAAAGTGGGTTGGATCGATATTTAGGCAGCGGCACAGTTCCAATTCAAGATATTATGGAGTATATATTATATATGTATATTTTATATGTATATTATATACATTTTATGTATACACAGTGTTTATCCAATTCAAGATATCATGGAGAAACTTGGGGTAAATGGAATAAATTTTTGGAGTTATATACATTTTATGTATACACAGTGTTTATGACTTGGAACTTGCCTGCTGTCTACGGTTAGATGCCTTTAAGTAACATAATAAAGAAATTAAATAATGTTAAATGTTGGAAATGTCAGTTGATGATGTTAAAAATTATGTACTTGTTTGTGTCTTTATGTTAATGGTGATATGTGATATTTATGTTGTGTTTAAATTGGTGACTTTGGAATATATTGCAAAATATAATATAATGTTCTTCTGTCACTTGTAGCCCTTGATTTGAATTTAAAATTGAGTAAGTAACTATAAATATTGCATGAAATGAACATTTTAGTCTCATTTTATACTCTCTGTGTTGTTTACGTGTATTTTTATATATCAATTTAATGTTGAATGTGACTCTTCATAGTGGAGACTGAATGAGACTCTTCATAGTGAAGATTGATAAGAGTTATTCTAAACGGCTTCTGTACAATGTATATGTTGCAAAATTTAATCAATGCTGCATGGTTTATATATATAGAACTATAACACATCATGTTTCTTTACTCTGTATTTGCAATGTCTTGACCAGGCTGTGTTCTTTTTGCATACATGAGTAAAATAATAGGTATTATCAGGCAAAAAATATGACTTTTTATGCAAGATTTTTCTCTTTTTTGCTCATTAGCAAAATTCTTTATCCTTACTGAATACATTGAAAAATCTTACTTCTATGTCTGCTATCTTGGTTTTAGTACCTTGAAGCAAAATCTGTGTATAGTACTTAGGTAACAGTCTAACACAAAAAACATTTTTAACGCCCTTGGTAGCAATTTTCTATACAATTGGCCTCCTGTTTATATATAAAAAGATAAAAATTGTAAAGAAACAGGATTATTGCATATAAATAAATAGTATACTTACATCTTATATATCTTAAGTTTGTCTTATATCAATATTTTATAGTATACATCTATGTATGTGTTGACTATTTTATATTCATCACCTTAAAACATTATAATCAAATATTTTATATTTTATACCAGCATGTTAAGAGAGTAGTGTTTTGTTATAATCGTACACCCTATTTATATATTATAGAAATGTTTGATTTATGAATACCTTGTTATTTTTGAATGTTGGAATTTCAGGATTTTGGGAATTTTGAAATTCCACTAATATGACTAGCATTTATAATTTGCATGCTTTATTGGTATAATAATGATAGGAAATTATAAGAATCAAAATAATGCATGTTTTCCTGAAGTTTTATTCATTTGATGCATTATTAGACTTTAGAAAGCTGTCCAGCTTGCATTGATTGAGAACTACTGGTATAATGATGCGTGAAATTGTTGGAATGAAAATTTATTTGTGATTAGCTGAATTTATTTTATATTTTGAAATTGCTGGATGAAAACTATTTTTTTTTAAATATATGTGTACCTGTCAATCCAAGGGTAGATAAAATCTATATATTTTTGATCATTAACGATTATTTGAATATTTGTCAATCCAAGGGGAGTTAACCAGTAGAATTGAACAGTTACATACACGAAGAGAACGTGATATACAACATGCTCGTCAACTACATGAGTTAAAACATTGGGGTGTACCAATACTAGAGGAAGATGAGACACATACTCAGACTGGAGATTTAAATACTTCTAATTTCTCTGGTCATCAAGCTGAGGGTAAAATTATCTCACTTTGGTGGAGATGGGATCTTTGGAAATTAATGGAGCACTTGTCTTTTCTGATTTTATTCTATCATGAAATAATGAAGATACATGTAGTAAATAAATTGGGGGCGGATTGTAGAATTTTTGGATATTGTTATTGTTCATTTTCTGTTTTTATTAATTTATACAACTTTTAAGATACAATAATTTATTCATTTCAACTTTGTTCACTTCATTAACTATAAAACATTTTAGTTTTAGTTTATTTTATTTATATATTTAGGATTGTTTATTACATAATTTTTTTGGGGTGATTAAAGGATGTTAACATTAGAAATCTGTTTGTGTGCCATTGCATGGATTTACTCTTTTATATACATGAGAAATAAAGGTTTGATAGAAAATATTTTTTTTCCATTTTTAATGTACCATTGTTGAATTTCAGAGACCAATCAAATGACATGTAAGAATTCAAAAAGTAGTGAAATTTACTCATAGTTATGAGAGTGATTGGTTTAATTTAATTCAAAACCTAACACAAGATTTTTGCCTACAATTGTACTGTCTGTATATTGACTTTAGTTTTTGCAGATGCAGGCTTTTCAGTGCTATGATTTTTTGAATGTGACATTTAAATGTAATAGTTTATAATAGTGGTGATGGTGGTTTTCTGATATTTTTGTGTCATTCTGTTATTTGGTGAACAGTTTCTGGTCTTATGGTTGTACATGTACTTTGTTTACATGGTTTCTATGTTTAAAGTATCCGTATTTTGTGATGTAAATATGTATTGGTGTGTATTTTTTACAGCTTTATATCATTTTGATATTGGTATGTCATTTGTTTGAACTGTTTGTATTTAGAGTTTTATGATGAAATTATATGTTTACTGTGCTCAATTTACATTCAGTTATTTCCTTAAATTTTCTCGAGTGCTAGCCCAATTTATTATGCTGCATTTCAAAGAGCAAAATTATCAACTAGCCTGACTGTATAAAATAAATCATTTTCACTAGTCTCAGGCTTGGACTTAATAGATTAAGGTGATTACTGTACTTAGAAACATTTTCTGATTTTATGGTCTTTGAAGTATTTGTTTTATTTTTGTTTCTTGTGAAATTATGTTTGCAAAGTAAATATATGGTCTGCTGGTTGCAATTTGAGCCCAAAATATTATAGTTTAAGAGCACAGCATACAATAATTTCTCTATCTTTTGAGGTTTATGCTTTTAAGTTAATACATTCTATGTTTCTCTAGTGTTGAATTTTACTTTGAAAAGTTAATTTTATTGAACAGGGAGTTATAGCCTTTATTCTATTTACTTGGATGGAAGATTTTAAGACTATTTCTGGAGTTAAGGATTTTTAGAACCTAAAATAAGGGTTCTTTCTTTTTTATTTGCAAAAGCTGTTCAAGTCATAAAATTGGAAACTTTTAGATCATGAAAATTTTGAACTTTCATCCATGTATTTACTGTTATAAATAAGTTGATATTTTCTTGTTGGAATGATTATATGAATGCCCTGACTGTCATGGGATTGGTTGGTTAAATGGTTTTAAGAATGATGGTTATTTTCTCAGTGAAATCCACAATGATTTATATTGATGTTAAGTTTGTTTACCCTAAAATACAGTTTTAGACTACCAATCATTATTCAAGCACATAATTATCTCATATGCTATAAAATCTTTTTAGAAAGCTTGTTCGCTTTTACACAAAACATTTGTATATTTTTGCAGCAAAGATCACACCTAGAGATGATGGTGCCAGCGTTGACCACTCTCATGTACCAGGACTAGATCTCAGTACCGTTAGAACACAGAATCCACCAATGATGCCTACCACAAGACGTGACCTTGCTCAATATTCTCAACATCAAGGTCAAAACAGTCAAGGTCAAGGATACTCAGGTCAAGGTCAAGGTTATTCAATTCAAGGTCATCACCATGAACCCTACACAGAAGACAGAATTCTGACGCCGAGTAGATTTAGACATCCATCCAAGCCTTACAGTGATCCAGGATCGCCGCGTAGAGAATTTGGGACACAAACGGGTAAACTGAATGACTCTGGCTCTGATTTAGATGGTGTGTATATCCACTAGTGCTTCTTCTTTAACCAGTTATTTAGAGTTAACTCCCCTTTATTTTTTAGCCCCTCCCCTTTATTTTTAGTCCCTCCCCTTTTATGTTCAGTCCCTGGATTATGTTTATTTTGGCAGCCATGTTATAATTATTGCTTAAAAAGTATTATGTTGCTCTGACGTGTCAATACACAAGTAGTCAAAAGGCACTGTTTGTTAAATTTTGAATAATGCAATGTTTAGTCAACTTTATTTGTTGTATT
Organism: Mactra quadrangularis; assembly: GCA_025267735.1. Lineage (NCBI taxonomy): Eukaryota > Metazoa > Mollusca > Bivalvia > Venerida > Mactridae > Mactra > Mactra quadrangularis. Next base: position 2,626,744 of record CM046302.1, read on the forward strand.
CTATGCAACATGATAAATGGAATGAATTATTAAGATTTGAATATCATTTATAAAAACAATATTTCTTGTATGACTTAATGGCATGTTGGGTACTAGTAAATTAAAATTACTGATTTTTTAGCATTTTGGAAGTTTCTCAGGAACCTAGGCTTGCCCAACTGAGTTGCCTTATGAAGTGAAATTATTTTTACTTTTATTGCTTCACTTTGAAACCCTTTTGAATGATACTTTCTGATATCTAAAATCATATGTTTTGTCTTATTGTTTTGTGGCTGTACATGCAGTGATAGCTACCCTAGAACCCTGTTAATGTTGTCAGTTACGTTAGAAAACTTGCTAGTTTTTATTATATATTAAACATATTTGCATTATTTCATCATCAATCAAATCCTAATTTTATTTTTCACCTGCTACTGGCATCCCGCAATTTTGAGTTAGGAGCAGGTGGCTAGATCACCTGACATTTGATCTCCTTGAATCCCTGTTTAGAGGATCAGTGTCAATTGAGTTATATGTTTTTAGATCAGCACTCAGACCATGTCTGTCTTAGATGCCCATGTTTTTTAGGGCATGGCATCCTCATGCTGATAATTGTGTTGATGTAGGCTGATATATTTTACTATTTATTTCTAACTATTAATTATGCTATTCTACATCATGGTTTGTATATATTTGTTTAAGATCATGATTTAAGAAATGCTTGAAGAAAGAACCTATGTTTTAATTGTATACTTTATAATTGGATGACATAAAGTTACTAAACCATATTTTTCAATTAACTATTCAATTTACTTATACAAAATTAACCATGTATCAATAACTCAACATTCACAATTTCAGTTTATTTCATATAACAGCACAGAAACTAAATCTAATGGTGTGGGTTGAATCTCGTATATTTTGACTTTTAGTTAATGCAAATTCTTATAATTTTGATACTAACAATTAAAAATCCTCTAACAACTTTGCTTTTTGGTACTATTGGTAAAATGGTGCTGGTACTTATAAGTAACTGTTGTTTAACAATTTTAATATTAACTCATTATGGGGGTTTTGCCTGGAAAAAACTCAGGGCAGCTGGTTAAAAGCATAGTCTCAACCTGATGTAAGGATCTCACAATGGTATTGTTTTTTTGTGTTAATCTTCTGTTGTAGTTATTTAACATGGAAAATATTCTTTATTCTTATTATAACTTTCTATTGGTAAAAGAGTATTATGTAGCATGGTAAAAGATTTTGACAAAATTTTCTAATAATAACATGTGTAGTATGTTTTAATTAAATATTTTACACTCTAATAACTTGGTAACTGCATGCAAGGTTAAAGTTGACAGTTAAATGTGTGATTTATTTAACATGCTCTTAGTAAAATGAATTGTAAAAGAAACCATTAAGGTGAAAAATTCAGTATTTTTAATACTGTTTTCACTTAAACAATATATTTTTTCTATATTTTAGGTGATGACATATCGCATTTGTTAAATCCCAGACTTGGTCGTGACGACAGTGAAGTAGAGATTATATATAAATATGAAAGAGGAAAGAAAGTCAGGGTAATAAGTGCTCCAAAGGAAGCTTTAGCTAGAAGAACCAAGAAACCACAACATGTACCCCACCCACCTCCCTCATACAGGGAACAATCTAGTCCACATGAACACCATCATGAAGTTAGAAATAGAAAAGAATTAGAGGAAGAAAAACGTAAGAAAAGATTAGAATTACAAAGAAGGAAAGGTCCCGTTAAACCTGGGAGTCGTCCAATGTGGGGTTATAAGAATGCTGCTAATAAAAAACCTGTTAAACAATCTGAAAAGGACCCTTTTTATGAACAGAAAAAACGAGAAAGTGAGGAAAGAAGGTTAAAACGAGAGCAAAAACTACTTGCCATGGTTGAAGCCAATAAACCTGTGATACCTGACTATTATGTACCTCCACCTCAGAGATCTTCTAGGTCAAGGTCACGGTCACGTGATAGGTCACCATTCTCTGATATAGAAATGGCAAGTCCTAGACAAGCACATCCAGGTCGAAGGTCTAAATCTCATTCTCCTGGACGTGAACATCACCACCGTCATCACTATGGTGATGGTGATAATTTAAATGAAAATGAAAATTCAACCAAAAGACATCCTCAAAGTAGGTCACCGACACAACGAGATTCACCTCATGTTGAAAAGACTGTTGATAATAGACCCAGTAGAGGTAGACAGGCTTCACCTCCAGTGCCAGCATTGAGACATAGAAATGATGTAGACGGTGAATCTAGGTCAAAACATGGCGGGAAATATGATGATGTTGACCCCACAGAGGTGCCTCTTCAAAATGGAGATTTTGTGCCATTTACTAGAACTATAGATGTACTTGACCCCTCCAAAGCAGAAGAGCCTCTTCCTCTATCAAGGGAGGCTACTAGGATTGCTAATGCAAGAAGAGCTTACTTTGAAGGTTTACATCCAGAGAAGTTTGGAAATAAACAATATGTATTTCAAGATAAACATAGAGTTTTACCTGGCAATTATGAAACTGGAAAGGTTTGTGTAGTATAATCATTTTGTTAAAAGTTTTCATACTTTTATAAATGTTGTCTGTTTGGTTTGTAAACTATGTGATTTTTGAGAGAAATCTGACAATTATTTACTTCTAAGTGTAAATTGTGTTTTAAAATGATTTTACTTAGTCAGAACTTTAAATTTATATACAGTCATGTATTTAAAAAAAATTAATATTTCCAAATGAAACAATTCCAAATTTTTACATCAAAGGGAGATAATTTATCATTTGAATTAAATGGTTTTTTTAAATAATTTGCAACAATAATTCATGCAACATGTAATGAATGAAAAGTATTACGTTTTGTAATCATTTATCATGGTTTTAAAGTATATTTTCTGCTTGAGGGTTACCCCCAAGATTGTAGTAACTTGCCCTTTAACACATTGCGCTTACTACAGTTTTGCGGGCTACCCTCGAACTGGTCATTGGCATTGGGTGAATGCTATTAAGCTCAATATTTGCAGTGATATCTATGTTAGTGTAAAATGGTGCTGAGTTCATGTTCAAAGCCCACCTATTGTACTCAAATAAATATTTGATATATTTTTAACAGAATCCTATAATGAACCCAAGCCTTGTATTAGATCATCCAACAAACAGACAAGATCAGATATTAGTTCAATTATCAACACTGAAACAGGTTAGTAATACACTACATGTATATTGTTGGTAAGACGGGGAGTCCAGAGGTAGAATGTGCGCTTACAGAGCAAGAGGTCTTGAGTTCAATCCCCACTAATGACACTGCTTATTTCCTTGAGCAAGAAATTTATGCACAGTTCTACTCCACTCAAATATAAATGGCTACTGTGAGGAATCACCTGTTTGAAGATGATTTCAATGATCAGCGTTTATCATAAAAAATTGTCAAGTCGGCTGAACATTTATATGGATGTGAACTTTAAACCTCACTTTTCAAAATTTCATTTGCCCAAGAACTTTTCTTAGACACTGTATATGTATACTCATGTACTAAGAAACTACTCTGGATTTAGCTGTTATCTAGTTACTAGGCCTTTAATTTTATCAGGACTGACAACTCCTCTACATAATCTATAATCAGTGGTATGAGGAAGAATGGCTGAAGAATTTATTTAATGACAAAGATTTTCAATATTATGCCTAGCCTAGGAATCAAACATACTACCCCTCAATCAGACAACTTGTGCACTATCAACCAAGCTACCCAGCCAGCCTTTTTTGTTTCATTTTGTTTATACAATGTATGTATATTTCAGAGTTTAATGCAGAGACAGAGAGAGTTAGAGACTTTTTCACCTACAGATCTTGTTAGAATGGATACAGATATCAGAGCTTAATATATTGATATTATAAATATCTGATCAAATTAACTGTCAAATTATTGATAATCATTTATATTAGGATAGTTCATCTAAACCTATTAATCCTAGTTATTTTATCAACTGTTTCAAATATATATTGATATCATGGTCAACTAATAGACCTACTGATGATTAGGAACTCAAACATTTGGCTCTTCCCTGAAGTACAAACAAATTTTCACCATTACTATGAAAGCATATGTAAAAACCCAATAGGATTTCATGTGTGTAAAGAACTTTGTTTGTACCACCTGTGCTTGAATGGAAAAAAACATAATCTGGAGTTCCATATTAAGTCTATCAGAAGTTTAACAAACAATTGTTTTCGTTGATTTCCTTAAGGATGCATTATTTGATGACTTTCTCCTGTTATACCGTACTTATAAGAATTATCTAATATCTTGTATTTTGCTTTTTGTTGTTCTTTTACAATTCTCAGGCTTCTATTAATGTTGTAAAAAATTTGGTGCTACTACAAATGAAAATTGTAGATTAAACTTGGCCTATGTCTGGAACGTTTTGTATATAGGGTAAATATCTCTGTATATAATAATATATTGTACATTGGTCTATACCAAGTAAGTTCCCATTATTTGGATGATGTAAATATGTGAATTTTATCGTAAAATTATATATTGTGTTTAAAATACAGCTGTGATATTTTATTTTCATTTATTATAAATACAGATAAACAAAAGAACAAAAATTCTTTCATATGATTACTTTGCATATTTTCTCTGATCTAATACTTATTATAGACACACTTTAATCAATAAGCTTTGATGTTTCGTGAAATTCAAACTTTATCAGTTATGAGAAAATGTACTGACAACACTATGTTAATCAATATCAGTGAGGAACTAATATTGTTTAATTTATTTAACTTTCAGTGGCACATGCATTAACCCACAGATTTAAATTTACTCTACAGAACTTTTGTACTCATGAGAGATAAAAATTGATATCTTTATTCATAAATAAGCAGGACTATTGTATGCCCCAATTACTGTTGAATGTAATTTAACAATACATATTTGTGTTACATTTTGATAGGAAATATGCAAAAACAATACCGGTAGCTAAAAAGAATAATTACTCAATGCAGTCAAAACTCAATGAATAAAATGGACCATTTATCTTAGCATAGACCTGTCTTTTAATATAGGTTGATGGCCTTTATAATCTGTCTAGAAGTGGTTGAATATAGCAATACAATGCAATGATTTTACTTAAAGGAGTGAACAGTTTACAAAATATTGCAGTTATTACCAAAGAATGATGCAAATAACTTTGTCCATGACATTTCTCCTGATAATCAATTGTGGTTGTTAGTCTATGTATTATTTATATATTGTGTATAAATTGGTAAATATATTTTGTTGTATATATTATACAAACTTGTAGTTATTGTATATATAAAATTTTATTAGGTATTTTAATACACATGTAAAACTATGGCAAGGTAAAATAGTTTACTTCAGCCGGGAGCGTACTATCAAAAATCTTACTATGATATTTTTATTAAATTTTATTTGACTTTTAGTGGCATTTACATTAACCCTGCTGATTTCAATTGATTATGAGTTTAGAAGTACTAAAGAGAGTATTTAAATCAATGGGGTTAATGTATGGGCCACTGATAGTTAAACAAAATTTAACAATGTATTGTCTACTTTTTCTCAACTGTCAAAGTTTGAATAATTTCACGGTGATTGATTACACACTACCACAATAACACGAGTATTAAACAAAGAGCACGAAGTCACTGTGAAATTATTCATGTTTTGACAGTTGAGAAAAAAAGAACTATTTAGTATTGTTATATTACTCAGATGGAAATCAGTCCAAGACTGTTGATTATACGGATCTTTTTTATTTATACAAATGAATACATGTATATGAAGAATTAAGTTAGGCAGTGCTTATTGTCTTTAAGAAAATTTTGTTATTTATACTTTCTATAATATACATGTAGTTTACATGCACTTAACTTCATAGTGAATGTTTCTTCCGAGTTAAAGTTTATGTCAGAATTCTTTTTTTGTCGTTACTACTGTTTCAATTAGGGATGTCATGATTACTATTTTATATATAGTATATCATTGGTGGTCATACTAATTCAATGTGCATGTAATGTAATTCATAATGAAACATTATTTTTAACTTACTTTTGTTTCATATTTCAAGTCCACAAGCTAACATATATGTTATTTATTCATTTTCCTGTTATTTGTATTTATCGGGTGATAATGGAATCGTGTTGTCTCCATGTCATGACATCAATACAGATTACCACAATGGAAATCAGGGTTTACCTCTTTAGTGGTATCCTTTGTGTTGATGTGCATGGCTTGGAAATAACCTCAACTGGATTTATTAAACTTGTTTTATTATCATGTTATATGAATATTAACTCATTCAGCAACAAGGGAGATAATCAATTGTCAAGTAATAAGGTAGTTACTTCCCTTGTTACCGGTTTTAAACATTTCAAAACTTTATTATTGTTACGCATGTATTTTATTCAACTCTAAGTGGCATATGAATTAACCCCACTGATTTAAATACTCAAGAATTGTTTGGTTATCTCCATACATAAATACAAATACATATATTTTTTTCAATAGTGAGTACTGAGAAACTGAAGTGAGTATTTAAATCAGCAGGGTTAATGTATGTGCCACTGACAATTGAATGATGAGTTAAAAACTGTCATCTCATAGAAATTTTCTTGAAAAGCCTTATTAAAAAAACAAACCAATAAGCAGATCTTGTAAATTTCCACTTGTATGGTATTCTCTGTTACATACATAAATAAATAGATAGTCCCTCCAATATGTTGTTGTTTTTGTTCAGAATTATATTTATGCTAAGCAGTCTACGAAATTAGTGGGTGTCGGGTTGCCTGGACACACATTTTTTAGTTCAGGCTACAAACAATTTCTTTTTGGCTACCAAAATACTGCAAATATAGTGCTTGCTCTTAAAATGTTATTAATAAATGTATGGCCCCAGCAGAGATTGAACCAGGAACCTGTCACACTTTAAACCAGTCCTCTACTAAATCACCACAAAGGCTAGCTTGAAGAAAAACAGATTACAAGTGCTACATAATCCTGATGGACTGAAGACATTGAAATTCTAATATGATGAGCCATTTTAATTAACTTTTCAATTAGTGATTTATTATCAGTTGAAAGGATGAAGGAACTTTACTGTCTTGGTATGTATAAACAGTTTTGTTCCTTAAAATATGACAAGACATGTTACAATGTGAACATTGATACAAATAATCAATGAAAAGTATAAATGAAATAAAATATAAAATACAACATAATTATGTATATGCATGCATATAACACAAGTACTATATAGAATGTAACATTTTTCTCAGTTTTTAATCATAATGTCTTAATTCAAGCGCAAGTATAACATTGTAATATATCTAGTTAGCAAACTATGCATGTATCAATAATTTAGTGTTTTAGCCCATAAAATCTGTATAAGAATTTGATTTTATAAATTTCTTGTTCTTCAATGAACTGTCGACAAAGTCAAGTGACATATTTAATGAAATAATGTTTTAGCATTGTGTGTTAATATATTAAATTTGTCAATTTAAGCTTAAAATTCAAAACAAATACTAAAACAATTGAAATGTTGCCAATTTTAGTACAGATATCATTCATGCATCATATTATAAAAATATGCAAACCAGAGTCTTTCAAATAATTCTTTTTGAAGACCCTGTGCAAACCAGGGAATTAGATCTCTGGTGCAAACATGAATGCCTTAATGACTGCCCTGGTCATAGATTCGAAAGATTCAAACGAATATATGGATAACATTTCCAAGTTTAAAGATATATTGTTGTATATAATCACTTGTTAGATGTTATTTGACCCCCTTGTTTCAATTACATGGATTCTGCATAATGTATTTTAAAGGGAGACGACTGATGAAGCGTGCGATTTTTTTGTTACGAATAGTTTTGAGTACGAAAAATACAGACCGCTTCCGGTCAATTTGTGGAGCAATTTTCGATATTATTTTACAATGGGAGGTTCGCAGAGCACGCACTCGGTTGTCGTTGACAATCCGAATAAGATAATGGTTTGTTTAACTTCTTTATTGTATTTTCAGTTCGTGTCAGTTGATGCAATTCCAGTTTTCCTCAAGGTCGCGTGTTTAAAAAGTGGGTGGGGTAAAGAAAATGTGTTGTTTTCTTCAATTCTTGTTTATTTCATGAAATTTGTCACTATCCATCTTAAGTCCTGTGTGTTGTGGATTTTAAACCGATGCAATTTCACTCAGGTAAAAGTGTATAGCACAAATTGGGTCTCCCAAGAAAAATTAGACCAGTTGATCAGTCAAATCCTAAATCAAATGTCATGAAAACTTTTCACTTGAAGTCTACAGTGACTTGACTCTTGTTACCTACCGTGCCTACCTCTAATGGCCATTACTTACCTTTTGGGAGTTGTCTTAGGATATTGCTAGCTATTGCTTTGACCCCAGGTGTCCTTAATTTGACTGCATCCTAATTTCTTTGGTGTAAGACAGGTCATAGGTTCCAGGACACAAAGTGCTAGTTAGTGATGTGCTTAGGAAGTTCGCCCCTTGAAATTATGCTCAAATTCCTTCTCGTCTACCAATAACGTCTTTCGAAATATAGCTATGTTTTGAGTGCCGGGTATATAAACATATGATCTCGGCTATTAAAAATGTTCTTTTTATTTGTCAATTACCACTGAGATACATTTGGAATTCCTCTTCCTACTCTGCTGATTCTTTTGCAGAAATATCATTGTCATGTACCCCTGTAGTCCTATATATAAAACCCTCCGTAACTTATTTTTCATTTGGACATTGCTTCGGTTACGTAGGTAACAGAATAATGTCCAAATGGGTTATGGAGAGTCTTATATATAGGACTAGTACCCCTGGTACTTGTTTTGGAATTCTATGTGGTAGAAAAATTTGGTTTTGTGATGATTCCATATTACATGTATTTATTGAAATATTCAATACAGTGCTCACATAATTAGGTCATTATATGATGACAGGCTTTCTGTTGTATATTCTTTCTTTATTTCAATTAGATATTTTAGCCACCATCAAGCTTATAATTATTAATATTTCTATTTTGTAGCTTACTCAAGATGCATATCGAAGAGTTACTGGGATGCCAGAAAAACCTAGGGCAGGTTTGTATTATTTGAATTTTCATTCTTAGCATAAAATCAAATTTAAAGAATAAAAACCATACACCCAGAGTGAGAATCAAACCTGGTTTTCATTGGTGATATGCAAGACACTACTGTGTTGTTGAAGGGTTAACCCAACAGCAAGTCTGTTGGAAGTGATTATATAACCACCTAAACACCAAAGCATCGAGTTGATATTAAATTCCATGAATGTGAACCGAGAGGAAGTCTGAAATCTAATCCATTATGGGGTGTACTTTTATTACCGTATTTCCAATAGTTATTATATATATATATACTGCTAAAAAGTTACCTAATTTTCTGTCTTTGTTTTATTTGTAGATAAAGAAGTAACTATGACAAATGAACAAATTGAAGCCATGAGAAAACAGATTGAAAATGAGTACAGACAAAGGTTCACTAATAGAGTAAGTTAATGTCATTATGTTGCATGTTGAAAATCTCTCTACTGATCTAGAGTTCATGGGTTAGGTTCCTGGACAGGTTATACTTACATTGAGTTTGGTCATGAACTAATTTCTACGGCTATTTTCTCTCCTACCACTGATTCTAAATTATGTAGGACAGTTCTCAGTCACTGATGAAAGTATGTGCCTAGTAACTTGTTAATGGCCTACATCAGAGATTAAGCCTTTCCAGGAACATTCAGTACTTTGACTGACTTCTGTGACATGACCTATACATAGTGCTGCTATGGCATTAAACATAACCAAAGAAATGAAGAAATCTGGATTTTACATTAGCTTCCTTATCATATGGGTAAGATGATCATAGATGTGGAAAAGTTGCAGTTCTTACATGTAATTACACGCTGTTTGACAAACACAGAAAACTAACAAATATTCTTCAGAGAGTGGTTATCTTTCCTTGGATGATTATATTGGGTTCTACGTTTAGATTTTTGTCTGCTGGTCAGGTTGAAAATGCTTATGATAAAAACAAGTTCTATCATTAGTATTGTTTAGTTTATATATTTTTCTATTATTACAGAGTGATGAAACCAGAAGAATAAGTTCACAAGAATTTGCAAGAGCTGTAGAAGAGGTGGAATCTAAATTTCTGTAAGTTTTATGTGAAAATATGAACTGATAAAAATTATTTAGAAAACACTACCTGCCTTAATTTGATTTTCATATGTTTGACACTCTTATATAAGATTATGAATATAATGGCAATACCATGTGACTATGATATAAAAAAAGCTACATTTTCAAGAAGAAAACAGTAAAAATTCTGCCTTGACTCAGAGTTTTTAACAGCTTTATGTTTTTCAATTATTTTCAAATTTACATGATACCCGCTCCAAGCTAAGCAGAAAAGTGTATACTATTTTGTTGCACATCACATCTCCAATGCCAGTTTTATACTTTTTTCAAACGCCCTGGAAACCTACCAATGCTCAATCTGATTAAAACCCGATCTTAAATTTTACACTCGCATACTCGCTAATTTAGATCTGGTCTTTCAAACGAAGGTCACGTTCAGGTGACCTTTTCTCATCATAATATTCATGACGAAATTGTTATGATACGTAACTTGTTTACATCTTCTACGTCACGCAATTTGAAATGAGCCGCCCAATTGCAGACAGTGAATAATACCGCTGTTAAATTAGCATGCAAAACTTTGTATAAAAATAGAAATTACGAAATCAAAATGTGTTTCATAGTGTTTTCATCTAGATGAAAGCTACCCATTGATTGGTCGACACAAAGTTCATCTCGATGTGACCTTCCACGGAGAAAGTAGAGATCCTGTACGACAAAGCTCTACAGGATATCTGTTTACGGAGATAGGTATCTACTCAGCAATATGTACAGAGTAGTTAATTTTGTTTTCATAAGAATAAATACTTTGAAACTGCACCACAATATCACAGACTTAAACCTTTTCCGCATAAACAGACGAGTCCAAATTAAAAGTACAATAACATCCCATGTATACAAATGTGATTTATAAAATATAAATTATATACATTTCACAGTAAACAGTCAAGTGGTCCAGTATGTGAAGATTTATTACAAACTGTTTATCAATGTTATCAAAATAATAAAAGTGAACCATTAAGATGTTCTCAACAAGTTAGAGCTTTTACTGATGCTGTAGAGAAAGCTAGACAAGTAAGTTCTATCTTGTTATTTTTTGTACATTATTGTACAGTCTTGGCTTTACTTTTTTACTAATTAGTATCTCAATTCAATAAATTTTATAGTAATTGACCAAATTTTTATAAGCCTGATAATATACGATTTTTTCATAAGCCAGAATCATTTTCACTGGTCCTGGGTTTCAGACTAGTGGATGAAAATATTGACAAATTGATCAAAACATGGACAGATTGTCAAAGCATTTACAAAAGTTGTTGCCATTGATTGGCCTGTTGAAATATGTTAATATTCATACCCTTTCTACGTAGAGTATTCTTGTACATGGGCTCGTTAGCAATAAAAAAATTCAAATATAAAAAGATACAAACTTGTAGTGTTTCAGATCTAAATATGGATTTAGGCTAAAATCAAATAATTTATACAAGGTCTGCCTAATTCCAACCTAGAAATTGATGGCAAATGCCATGCAAACCTTGTGGAAATTCTACCGTGTAGCACTTAACTCTTTGTTGATTTGTTCATCTTAAAAAAAAATATTTTTATATTTTCAGAATGCCATAATGACTCATAAGTCATGACCGGTATCTGCAAGTATGTGTGTGTCGGAGCAATTGTTATTTTGTGTGAATTTTTATGTTAATACTTCTGTTATTATATAAATAAATATGTATAAAAATATATACTCACTTCTTTGCTTTCTGTATTATCAATTATTATGTACCTGTTATGATATACAGTAGTTGTGTTTAAAGGAACAAGCATATTTGAGCAGGAAATTTTTTTTGCCCCCTGAAGCATTTTTACAGGGGATATATAGCTTGTCTGTCCAGCTTTTGTGTCTCAGCCATAGTGCCTGCTCTGCCTTATTACTAAGTGAATTTCAATAAGACTGCACAAATGTTCCCCACAACCAGACATAGTGTGTTTGCATGCCCTTTGTCATAATAATAATAAGATGAATTCTTTAAAAGCTTTTAACTGTACAAACCATTGATAGTCAGAATTTCTATACAAGTTGTCTCTCTTTGACTGACTGACTTATTTTATACTACAGCGCCATCCGAAAGTACTTGGACAATTTTCAGAAAAAATGATCATGCCTTCCGCAAGTTATTTTTCAATAAATTCATGAAACAAAGTTTAATTCCTTTATTGATAAACAAATTTAATACTAATTTTCAAATTTGCTCATGTTTGATTGTTTTTTAATGATAAGTTGTGTCATTTTAAAACATTTAATATTCCTAAAAACGGATTTTGTCCAAGAACTTGAAGGGCTTTGTATTTTAAAAATCTCATCAGAAGGGTGGAAAAGCAGCTGGACAGCTCTCACATTGTAAGCGAGAGGTCCTCGTTTCAGTTCCAGTCAGACTTTAAATCTGGCCCTGCATTAAAAGATCATAAATAAATAAGTGTTAAACCCATTGAAAGAGAAAAAATATAGTGCTAAACAAGTGTAAAGGAAAATATTGAGCTCATCCTTGTTATTAGCTCCAAGTTACAAGAATGGTGCATTAGGAACATAATTACAAAATACACACCACTCAACTCAGTCATTAAAATATCACAAGATAAACATTTGTCTCCATTGTGTTGTCCCTCTTGCTTGGTCTCATTTGTCTCCCTTGTTTTGACTCGTTCGTCTCCCTTGGTTTGTTTCCCTTGTTTTGTTCATATTGTCTCCCTTGTTTTGTTTCACTTTTCGCCCTTGACTAGTCTCATTTGTCTCCTTTTACGAAGTTTGTTTTGGGGATATCTACCTTAAGACCAGAGTTCAGTATAGAAGTAATGCTGTTATGGTAAACAAATTGACGACAGATTATAACAGACCGAAGCAGGTCACAATTAATTGCTAATTATTGACACATTATATTAAATTAGGTATTAAAATGTAAAGCTAAAACATGTGTAAGTCTTTTTTCAATTTTATTTAATCATATCCTTGGTGATATCATGAAAAGAACAATATTAGCATCTGTTCTTTGGTGCAATCATTTAAATCATGATGACGATTCTGACATTTAAAGCGGGTTCATTTGCTCCATAGGATGAATAATGGACAAACACCTGAATGTGAAAAAGTGAGTTTTAGGTCTCAATTTGATCCAACTTGCGTGATATACCCATTCATATTGGGAGAGTTATTAATTTGCCAAGTTGTCGCCTATTAGTGCGTAAGCCAAATTAGGCTGTCTCGAATATGTTTATTAAAATATTGTTGAAAAGAGTATGATTTAAACGATAGGTGGCCATTTTGAATGTAGTTGAATGTGTAAAAACTAAGACAGTCAAACGCCTATGTAACTGATAAGAGACAAAAAAAATAAGGAAATTAATTCACAATTTTGGACATTATCTAATACTTAACTTGATATCTTTCACGCGCGCCAAGAAGGAAGTTAATATCATCTTCATAACTATATCGACATAACTTCAAGTTTACTGTTATCATAGTGGAAAAGGAGTTTAAACAATATTTTCATACAGGGTAAGTGTAAAATTACTTTCAGATATATATGAGCATCTTGGGTGTTTTCAGTTATCATTTTGTAATGTTTAAGAACTAAGCTACTAAGGTTTAAAATAATTCTTCTAAGCGGACGTGGCCGAGCGGTCACGACTTAGTGCTAATAATCAGATTACCAGCTCCGCGTTGGTTCGTATCCCATCTAAAACCTACCAAGTTGTTGCCTTGAACAAGAAACTTTATCTTACTAGCTTAGTACTTGGGGACCAGGATGTGGACTCGGAAGTGATTAATTTAAGTTGTAAGAACTAAATTGTTTGTCTGAAATGAGCAATCAGCTATAAAAACATATTTTAGTTTACCTCACCAACAGTAGCATGTTGTAGATCACGTGACTATATAGATCCTGCGTCAGCGAATATGGTTATAGTATAAATTTATGGTACATGTATATAATAGATAAAGCCATAACGACATGGAATGTGTAACATGTACGTGAAGACAGCAGTAGCATCAGTACACCAGTAAACTCTTACTGATAGAATTTTCATCAGTACACCAGTAAACTCTTACTGATAGAATTCTTATCAGTACACCAATAAACCCTTACTGATAGAATTCTTATCAGTACACCAATAAACCCTTACTGATAGAATTCTCATCAGTACACCAGTAAACTCTTTCTGATAGAAGTTTCATCAGTACACCAGTAAACCCTTACTGATAGAAGTTTCATCAGTAAACCCTTACTGATAGAAGTTTCATCAGTACACCAGTAAACCCTTACAGATAGAACTTTCATCAGTACACCAGTACACCCTTACTGATAGAATTTTAATTAGTACACCAGTACATCCTTACTGATAGAATTTTCATCAGTACACCAGTAGTTTCTTAAGTGATAATGAATTTATGAGAGTGACTGATGAAAATTCTATCAGTAATGGGTTACTGGTGTACTGATGCAAATTTTATCAGTAAGGTCTTACTGGTGTACTGATGAAAATTCTATCAGTAAGGTCTTACTGGTGTACTGGTGTACTAGTGAAACTTCTATCAGTAAGGGTTTACTGGTGTACTGATGAAAATTCTATCAGTAAGGGTTTACTGGTGTACTGATGAAAATTCTATCAGTTAGGGTTTACTGGTGGACTGATGAAAATTCTATTAGTTAGGGTTTACTGGTGTAATGATGTTACTGCTGACTTCACGTACATAAGTTTAACTTGGTATAATGAACAACCGTTGGCTACAATTTTTAGAGTGTGGCATTTTTTTTAAAAAATACCCATTAGTGTTTGCTGAATTTTTTCGACTAAATACCCGGATGAAAAAAATCTTTTTGCAAACCTTCAAATTTCCCCCCAACAATGAATTCTTTCAAAACACAGTTTTTGAATTACGCTTGAACAAATTGATCAAAATTAAGATTGTATGCATTGAAAGGATAAGCTTTCATATTAATCAAATAAGGAAGTTATTATCGTCCGACGAAATTAAATATGTTCTCAGATAAGCTCATTCGTACAAAATGTTGACACTCAATGAGTAGAACTCTTTTGTAGTTACTCTTTTCAAACCCGGGTCGATAGCGCAGTTGG
Source organism: Mactra quadrangularis (assembly GCA_025267735.1). Classification (NCBI taxonomy): domain Eukaryota; kingdom Metazoa; phylum Mollusca; class Bivalvia; order Venerida; family Mactridae; genus Mactra; species Mactra quadrangularis. The sequence continues at coordinate 2,642,044 of CM046302.1, forward strand.
TAGCGCGCCGGTATTTGGGATCTCGTGCCCGAGGGATGCGGGTTCGAATCCCACCCGGGGAGATTATACCCTTCCATGAAAATTTGACAATTTTGTCGATTTTTCTCCATTGATTAGATAAGTTTCCGGCCTTGTGGAAGGGTAGGTGAGTACTGGTTATAAATAATGGTCCAGGAAAGCTTGGTTAGGTGCGCTGGACGCCGTTAAACGACCTTAATTTGTGTTGACACGGCGTTAAATCTAGTGAAAAAGTTACTCTTTAAGTATAATATCAATCCACGCATGTATTTTATATTCTATTTCAGCTTTAAAGCCATTACTTCTCAGACCGCAGAACGTATTTTGAAGCTGTTTTGAAATGTTGTAGCGACAGGAACATTTAACTCTAGCCATCTGTGTAACAAATCACAAACCGAAAGTTTAAAGATATCTTGTGTTCTATTAAATATGTTATCTAAAATAGAACAAGTTGCTGCATAATTGCGCAGATACTTAGTGAACATGGTATCTACAAGTGGACGAGTAATCCGTTCTCTTGTTTCCATAGTGTTGTTGGTTACATTGACATTATCAGAGGGTAAGCTTTATGAAGAAACTACGGCAATCGAACCAGTGTATAAAAAGAATGGATGCACAATTCGCAAACTTGATGAAGTATCATGGAATGAAAGTGGAAATAAGGGTTACACTATGGATTGTGGTAACAGCTCTCTGAAAAAAATCCCCAGATCTTACCCAGCCTTGAATGAACCTGAACAATACTTGACACCTCCTCTACGACTTCTAAATTTGAGTTATAACGCCTTCAACACCATAAAGAATAATTCTTTTGTGGGTGTTGATAATCTGAACGCTAGTGATGTTATGTGGCTGTATCTCGACCATTGCAACATATCATTTATTGAATCAAACGCTTTCAAAGGTCTTTCAAATTTACTTTACTTAAACATTAGTCGTAACAATCTTAAAGACATAAGCAGTTTTGGTTCAGGTGTATTTAAACCACTGATTAGCGTACGGAACATTAATTTATTTAGCAACAACTTTACTTCTTTTAATGGGCTTGGGACTGAGATGAAATACTTGAAAAATCTGACGGGTCTGTTTATAAATCTTTGCAAAAAATGTACATTTGGCGAGGGCTTTGAGCAGCTGAAAAATTTGAAGAATTTAACTCTCTCACCTTTTACTGACGACTCATGTAATTTGCCTCAAATTTTAAATAATACATTTAACAATGTGAGCGTGATAGAGCGTCTGTATGTTGGAAATTGTCAGATACGTGATATACAAGCCGGGGCGTTTTCTCCCTTGAAGAATTTGATTCATTTAGATTTGTCATACAATGAAGATCTTCATTTCGATGGCATGAATAAAGCTCTATATGGACTCAGAAACTCAAAAACTTTGAAGTCATTAAATGTAAACAGAATTCATTCTCTATACGGCCTCGGGGTCGAGTTAAAAAAGATGCATATGGAAAATCTTAGAACGATGCATGCTTTAGAAGAAGTATACATGGATATTAACAAGATTGAAATTTTAGAAGAGTCTGTTCTTTTCCCAAATGTAACATTCCCTAAGTCTATGAGATTTATAGCCCTGTCAGGCAATAGATTATCGATTTCCAACTACACTCTTCACCTTACAAATGTAACGAGTATCAATAGGCTTGATATATCCCGTCAACACTTGGACTATGACCCTTTCTTATTCGAACATATTCCACAAACAAACTCATTGCCTAATGTACATAATAATTATCATTTGAGAAGTTTGAGATGGAATTGTTCCGCTTTCTGTGATATATCTTTACCAAATAACTTGACTTCTGTTAAATGGAGACAAAGTTTCCTGTGGATAAAAATTGAAAAAATGGCCAATAATTGCCCATATTTGGTTATTTGTGGAGCTGGCAGACTGACGCAATTAGACTTATCTTTCAACTTATTAACTCACTGGAACGGTTATATTGCAGGCCTTGAAACCATTACTGATTTGGATTTATCAGAAAATATATGCTATCAAGTTGAACCAGAATTTTTTGACAGTTTCCCTAATCTAAATATACTGAATATTTCTGGAAATAACCTTTGCTATGCTTTTGCTAGAAATAATGCATCTATGTTGTTTCGAAATTTAACTAAACTGAACGTGATTGATATGTCAGTTAACAAATTAAAAGTGGTTCCTGAAAAACTGTTTGAAAGTATATCTAATATAACACATCTATATGTAAGTTACAACTTACTTACCACATGGAATTCAACTTTAGCAAAAAGTAGATGTCTGCAGATGCTGGATTTGGCTAACAATCGGTTAAGTCGTCTTGAAAATGAAACACTTGACTATCTAGACTCTCTGATAGATGAACCTTGCTTGAGAAACAAGAATATTATCGTCAATCTAACTGACAACCCGCTTGATTGTGCATGTCCCAATTTACATTTCATTAAATGGATTCAAAGAACAAATACTATGGTGAGAGTCAATAGTTATTGTAGCATTAATGCTAAGAAATATCCTATCAGCAACAAGACCGAACTTGATGCTATTATTGATTTGTTGGAGAATGATATATGTAAGGAAATAGATAAATCTTGGATAACATGGATGACCGCTGCTTTAAGCGTTGTTTGTACAGGGATAATAACGATTAGTTTATGCATTCTAATCTATAACCATCGATGGAAATTACGATACCTCTATTATTCCAGACACAGAAGACACGTCGTAGAAGGCTATGATCGTATATTTCAGTATGATGCGTTTATTTGTTATGCAAGAGTTTGTGGTGGCTTTTTGAAACGTGTGGTGGTACCAATGTTAGAAGGAACACATGGCTTAGCGACTTGGGTGTATGACAAGAACAGCTTGCCGGGGATATCAACAGCTGAAAACATCACTCATGCCATATACAACTGCAGGAAATGCATCCTTCTTGTTAACAGACAATTTTTAGCTGACAGTTGGTGTGAATATGAGGCTCACATGGCTTTAGTAGAGTCGATCATTACTCGTAGGAATATGATAATAGTAGTAAGGATGGAGCCAATACCGATGCAGGAATTGCCCGACTATCTTCAAAGCTTACTCCGTAGTGCACGCTCACTTGAATTCCCTGAACATGGACAAGATGAAAATACGTTTTGGATGAACTTAGCTGATGAAATTAATACTTAGGTATAATTCTTGTTGGGATATCCTTTTCAATTTATGAAGCTCTATTAGCTTAAAGCATTAACTACTTGAAATGTACACTTGCATGTATATCTTTTGTATGGATAATTTACTTGTATTGTTTAAAACGTTGTAATTTTAGTTATACTATATTGTGCATTTATCTATTTAAATCCGCATTTTTGTCTTTGTATCTAAATCTGTATATAAACTGTATCAAATAACACTTTAGCTTTTTTAATATCCATCAATACAACATGCTCTTTTCGAACATGAAACTTTCAACCAGTAGTTTCAGCTTTACGACATAGAAAATCTCTTAAATTGATAACCTCACCTTTTCAATATCCATAAAGAGTACAAGACCACGTGATGGAATATTCCAAGCATCCAAACGCCCTGTCCTTGTATAGTGGACGATTTACTGAGAAAAAAAATTCATTTTCTTCAAAGATATGATCTTTATAAAGATATCTAAGAAAGCACACAGAGCTATCTATAATGGCATTCTCACTTTATGACGTCAGTCGGCTCATCTTTGTATATTGTCCATTATATACCATTGGCGAGTTGCCTAAGCATATAACTTTGCTTAGTGCCCTGCTACCCATCTTATACCCAAAGGAATAAGTATGTGATATCAAATCAGTGTAACAGGTGGCAAAGCGCTAGCTAGCGATTTTCTTAGACAACTCGCCCCATGGTACTATTTTATCGTTGTGTACATTGATAAAATTACACATCGTGTTATAGTGCGTACAAAAAACGTGTTTGGGTAAACATTAAAATGAAACAATTCATTTCAGAGGTAGGCAGTATTGAACATAAAAGTTGTATAATTCATTTTAACAAAATAAGCATGGTGGATAAACCACCACCCCTTGATCAATCATGCTTGTAATGATAGAACGCTTTACCATTACACCAACAAGACACTCATAGAATATATTAAAATTATACCTGTCGTGGATCAGTTCGTTCTATTGTTTTTATTAACAGTGGCTTGTTTTTGTACGCACTATACAATCTGCGTGACCTAAATAAATACAGAGGGACAGCCATATTTGTGCTTTGCCTGACCCGATAACGATAGTGGTAAGGGGCAGGTAATCCAGAATATATGGCTCGGCGTAATAACCCTATATGTGTTTGTTTTACAAATTAATGTTTTCTATTGCAATGTTCGAAGATACAGCCTTACAGGTGCAGTGTAATAATCGGTAATTATTAAAGTACAACGCAATTTAGTGTGTAATATTTTTACACCACAACTCTAACAATATGATGAGACGTTATCACATTGACTGTCTTTTTAAACAAAGAAAGTTTGATCACAAATTTAAGACAAAGATTATCACCAAGTAATGTGCCACTACTGGTGACAGAATACAAAAGCATCGCTGTTTATTTTATAGAATGTTGCTTTGCCATTGGTTATATTCCAGCCTGACATGAACGTTGTGAGGAAGTATACAAACAGAAAAGAACGTCCCAATGTTACGATTGATACTCTGATATTTCGCTCGGACTTTCATAAATGCAGAAAAAAAATCCGTGCCATATCGGCACGTTTTTTATTGATTGCACACGCCACATTTGCCATATGGTTGGTGACCAGAGTTAATCCATCATATTTTTGGTTTTATGTTTTATGTGGTATAGTATTATTCTTTGAGACTGTCGCGATACTGTATTATAGATATGGATGTGAATGGCAAAGGTAAGCCTTTTATGTATTTATATTTATATTTTTCATATCCTCCGATCTCATGTTTCGACGCACATATATTTCGACGCCATCTTTGTTTTGATCATACTAGTGACGAATGAAATCTCGTATGACGTCATTGGTAGGGTGGCTACACTTTGCAATTACGATGAATGTGCTTTTTGTTTAAAACTTTTAAAAAAAGAGATGCACTTATTAAAATATCAAACTTTACTTCTATTGTGGTTAATTTTCCATTATTCTACTAATGCAAAATTGTCCAACATCTTTGCATGTCGATTTTTTGCAATTATAAGCGTGGGAATATTTTTCATTCTCTCAGTCTATTGCACACATCTATTTTTAGAAACCATGCAATAGGCATGCGATTAAAATGTGTTACAAGGTAAAAAAATCACCCTTTAGCAAGCTGTACTCGTTATATTCTCCACGAACGCTAATCAGATTTTAATTGCTTGACTGTCATAAATATGTTCATTTGATTCAATGCTTTTAAAATATTATGTTATTCAAAATTTTACTTTATTAAAGCCATATATGTCTTTTAGAAATCGGAGATTTAGATTATACAAAAATTTGATAGTTTACTTAATTATCTTGTTGAATGTAGGGTTAATTATTTTGTTACCCGGTTTTGATATGTACCGCGTTCATTTTTTCGGAAGGAAAAAAATATTGACATGCTTTTTTTTCATTTGTCCAAAAAAATAGTACTTAGATATTTTTGCATCATGAAATGGACTGAGTGCTCGCAGTAATAAATGTGCTTTGTCCATGTTTTATTACATTCGATTTTTTTAGTAATGGCCGACTTTGACAGCAGACCAATCATAATGCGTCATTTCATATGATTTTAAACAAACATGGATGCTGCCACGGCCCATCGGTAACAATCAAAATCAAACCATTTTCGACGAGTGTTATGTCCTTGAAAACGTTTAAAATTTCACAAAAGGAATGAAATCATCGATTTTTAGTTGTAATTTGCTGTCTTTTCTTTGAAATCACATGATATACTCGTTTTGTTGCTTAAGTGCGTCAAAACTAATGACACCAGGATAATACTCAGTTTTATTATTTGCATATTTGTTTACATTGTCCAGGAGATTAAGCATACTGGGAATCTTTTTTCGCGAAAAACCTTTAATACGAACTCATTTTCCTCTTGGTTGTGAAACAAGTTGTTACGACTTATGTTAATCACTATTAAGTCTATTCCCAAACTTCTAATATCCTTTGAGTTATAACAAAACTACGATTAAAATTTATGCTCGACCATGGATCTATTTCCAATTCCGTCAGGCACCAGAGAGGTAACGTTATATTCTGATATTTGAGAAACATTAATAATTCAACGTACTTAGGATGTGCCTATCTATTGTCAATTGATATAAAAATGCAAATTATATTTAATTTATACGAATGTTTATGATTTTTTTTTCTTATTTTAAAATGGTTCTGAATTTTATACAGCACGTTTTTGGCGATATTAATTGTTAGTTGTCAGATATAATTTTAGTGTTTGTTGTGCCGACTATTAAAATGCGAATGAACATCGACCACGAAATTGTTACCAAAATTTATATATCGTGGCCACAAGGTTGTCATTATCTAACTTGTCTGAAAGTATCTAACATGATTGTTAACTACAAATGGACCACCACCCTTTTCTCATTATTTGCTTTCCACAGCATTGCGTGTTTGTATAATTGAACAGCAATAGATGCAAATACAACTCATTGTAGTTAAGGAGAGCAAAGTGACAACAATTAAATCAAAGGCCGTTTGGTCACGTAGACATCTTGCAATTATTGTGAAAACTTGCTCACAGTCACACGCATTTATCAAATTAAGTTATTCATACATTGTACCTTTTTTTCTTCTGTTGATCGAACAGCAACTTTTCGAGAATGCAGCATCTTACGTAGAACAATCAGTGTTGTACCTAATCATTATATGCAGATGGTTATTACCACGTGGTCGTATTGACCGGGACTCTATTTCACAATTACTGATAATGTATTCAGCGACAAGTTCCGACATACTCAATTTCTCAGAAATTATCAATTAGGAGTCGATCCAAGAAAATCATTTAGCTAAATACATTGTATTGGATGTCTGGTCTTGGAGCCTTATTCAGTTTATAATTGTTATCACAACGTCATTTGTCTTCCGGAAGTGACAGGGTCACCAAAAAGCAGGAAATAAAGCGTCTGTGGAACAGTCAGAAGATAAATCAGAAATGGTCTCAATTTTGATGATATTTTTCATGCAAGACGGACCATTTTTATGGACAAGAATTTATGCTATATTCTGGTTACGTGCTTTTGAATATCAGATTATTTTCTTCTCATTGAAAAACTTTCTGACGATTATTCTTGCCATGTATCGACCGCTTGTGTTAAATGGCTGCATATCAAAAGAGGTTAACACAAATTGTGGATCAGTCTCACAAGGAACACTAGACTGATTAGTCAAATGTCTCTGAGTTGAAGTTGAATAAAAACTTAAAGTCTTTACTCCTCTGACCTAACTTGCCTACCTCTAATGGCCAATACTTACCTTTGGCAAGTTGCCTAAGCATATCGCTAGTTAGCCCTTTGACCCCATACTTTGATACCACATACATATTTCATATAAGACGGCACCAGGGCACAAAGTGCTAGCTAGCTAAAGTAAATTGGGAGAATAAAAACCTTACGTCTGACTGTGAATCGAACCTGGTTCTACTGGGTGGTAGGCGAGACACTCAATCATGTCACTAAAGGGTTAACCCAACAGCAAGGCTGTTTGAAGTGACTATATATATTGTCACCCAAGATCACCACATAGCGATATGCTTAGGGTACTCGCCCCTTAAAATTATGCTCAAATTCCTTCTCGTCTACCAATAACGTATTTCGAAATATAGCTATGTTTTGAGTGCCCGGTATATAAACATATGATCTCGGCTACTTAAAATGTTTCTTTTGCAGAAATATTATTGTCATGTACCTTGTACTGGCTTTAGAATTCACATTTATAAGTGGTAGGTAAATCTGGATTTGTGACAATTCCTATCACATGTACTTATTTATTGAAATTTTCAATACAGCGCTCACTTAATTAGGTCATTGTATGATGACAGGCTTTTTGTTGTATATTCTTTCTTTATTTCTATTTGATAGCCACCAGTGAGCTTTCAATTACTATTTTCTATTTTTTAGCTTACTCAAGATGCATACCGAAGACTTACTGGAATGCAAGAGAAACCAAGGGCAGGTGTGTATGATTCTATGAGCTAAAAGCAAGCACTCTATCATGTCACCATACAAATTAAAAGCTAGTTTGAAAGCAAGGCTGTACTTATGCAGTATTATACATCTGCTGTATGCTTTATATTTATAAGCATTTGTTATTGGGATCTTGGATATGCATTCATTAAAATGTCTATACTCCCTAGGAGTAATGCTTTTCTGACTTATAGAGTTTTTAACCTTTTTTTAGTTTCAAACATTGTTTATACTATGGTCAAGTAAGTGAGTCCAATAAAAAAGACATTTGGAAGTACAATTTTGTTGTACATGTTTTATTATTTTACTGCTCTTTTAACCTCGTTTTCTGTTTTTGTGTTATTTGCAGATGAAGAAGTAACTATGACAAATGAACAAATTGAAGCCATGAGAAAACAGATTGAAAATGAGTACAGACAAAGGTTCACTAATAGAGTAAGTTTATATCATAATGTGGCATGTTGAAAATCTCTCAACTAATCGAGGGTTCATGGGTTAGGTTCCTGGACAGGTTATACTTGTTCAGTTTGATCATGAAATAATTTCTACGGCCATTGTCTTTTTCTGTCTCCTACCACTGATTCATGTTGGACAGTTGTCAGTCACTGATGAAAGAATGGGCCTAGTAACTGGATAACAGCCATTCAAGGAATGTTAAGTACTTCGACTAACTTCTGTGATATGACCTGTACATTGTGCTGCTACGGTATTAAACCTAATTAAAGAAAAGAAGACATCTAGATTTTACATTAGCTACCTTATCATTTGGGTAACATAATCATAGATGTAGAAAAGTTGCAGTTCTTACATGTTATTACATGCTGATTGACAAATACAGAGAAAGTAAAATTATTCTACAGAAGAATTATCTTTCCTTGGATGATTATATTGTGTTCTACATTTACTGTTATTACAGAGTGATGAAACCAGAAGGATAAGTTCACAAGAATTTGCAAGAGCTGTAGAAGAGGCGGAATTTAAATTTCTGTAAGTTATATGTTAAAAAAATAAACTGAATTAAATGATTGTAGGACAAGATCTGCTTAAATTTGATTTTCATATTTTTCACTCGAGACAACTGTATTATGAAACTTTAGGTTTAGAACTGTATAGTTGAAGTTTTTGTCAATAGATGCTCAATTCTTACTCAAAATGCCTTAAAATTTATGGTCATGATTTGACCTTTAATAGAATTTTTTTTATTTTACCTGAACTTGTACCTTATGTTTTTAACACGGTCTATAGTATGAATTACAGAATTAGGATATGCAAGTTGTTGTCCAAACAGGTTGATATAGCTACCACAGCCTACCAGCACCACATTTTCTGTGTTGAATTTTGGTTTCCACAATACAACAAGTTGGTGTCACAGACAAACAAATACCTGCTATTAGACCTGTAGACTGTTGTTAAGCATGTGTTTTATTGTTATTCATTTCAACTTGTGATTTGCCCATGCAATGGAATATTTATGTTTTCATTATTGTTAAGTATACTAAATATCAAAATACAATACAGGAGTGTGTCTGGCCTAGTGGTAGAGATGTTGAACTGGTAATCATTGGATTACCAGCACTGCATTGGTTTGAATCCCCATCCAAAAGATACCCCATTGTTTCCTGGAGCAATAAACATTATCCTTCTAATTCAGTACTGGGGGACCAGGAAGCTGACTCTCGAAAGTGATTAATATAAGTTGTAATAAATTGTTTCACAACCAAGCTATAACAAATTAGTATAGACTAATCAATGAACATGTACATGTATATATTTTTTCAGTAAACAGTCGAGTGGTCCAGTATGAGAAGATTTATTACAAACTGTATATCAATGTTATCAAAATAATAAAAGTGAACCATTAAAATGTTTTCAACAAGTTAGAGCTTTTACTGATGCTGTAGAGAAAGTTAGACAAGTAAGTTCTATCTTGTTATTTTTTGTACATTTGGTACAGTATTGGCTTTACTTTTTTACAAATAGTAATTTTATTGTAATTGACAACTGATTATATAAGATTTTTTAATTAGTCTTAATCAATCTTCACTGGTCCTGGGCTTTGGACTAGTGGGTTATGGAGAAAACTGTATGCAGTAAAAAAGTTAAAGTGCAGTTTACAGTCTGCTTCTATATTAATATTCAGTTGACTTTAAAATCTTGTACGATAACTCCTGGTCATTGAAATTTCTTTCAGGCAAGTGGCCCCATACAGTATCCATTTACGCCTGGGTGGAATGGTACAATTGTAGATTAATGTTTTGCTCAAGAGAATTAGCAGTGCCCCTAGTGGGAATTGAACCCGGGACCTCTCGATCCCTATAAAGCGCGCATACTATACTGAACCACTGCTCCTATATTTATACAAGATCTGCTTTATTTCAACCCACACTATGATGGCAAATGCTATGCAAAACTTGTTGTGAAAGTTTTACCTAGAAGCACTTCACTCTTTGATGTTATTTTTATCTCAGTACAATATTTTTTATTATTTTCAGAATGCTCTAATGACTTAAACGTCATGACCTGTATCTACAAGTATGTGTGTGCTGGAGCAATTGTTATTTTGTGTGAATTTTTATGTAAATACTTCTGTTATTATATAAATAAATATGTATAAAAATATACACTCACTTCTTATTATGAATTAATAAGTACCAGATATGATTTTCTGTATTGTGTTTAAAAGAACAATCCTTTTTGAGCAGGAAATTTTTTATGCCCATTTAAAGGGTTTCTACAGGGGATATATAGCTTGTCTGTCCAGCTTTTGAGTCTCTGCCATAGCTGCCTTATTTCAATGAATTCAATGAATTCAGTGAATTTCAATAAAACTTTGCACAAATGTTCCCTACCAGTAGACATAGTGTGGGAGTATGCACTCCAAACAATTGATAAATAGTCAGAATTTCTACAGGAGTTGTCTTTCTTTGACTAACCTATTTTTTTACTATTTTGTAAAAATCTCATGAGAAGAAGAGTGTGTAAGCAGCTGGATAGCTCAGTCGGGACAGCACTCGCAATGCAAGCAAGAGGCCCTGGTTACAGTTCCAGTCAGACTTTAAATCTCACCCTGCATTATAAGATTATATATTATATATTTGAAAGTGCTAAACAGTCGTAAAGGAAAATGTTGAGCTCATCCTTTCTTCTTTCATTAATTCAAAGTTACAAGAATGGTACTCACCCTGTGACATAGACTAACAATAATGGTATGACAGATACATAATTATAAAATACACAGCATACGACTCAGTTATTCCAATATCTCAAGATTAACATTTGTCTCCCTTGTTTAGTCTCGTTTGCCTCCTTATGTTGTCTCATTTGTCTCCAATGTTTTGTCTCATTTGTCTCCTTTGTATGGCTCATTTCTCTTTTTTGTCTTTTTTGATTTGTCTCATTTGTCTCCCTTGTTTTGTCTCATTTGTCTCCCTTGCTTTGTCTCATTTGTTTCCCATATTTTGACTTCTTTGTTTTGTTTCATTTGTCTCCCTTGTTTTGTCTCATTTGTCTCCCTTGTTTTGTCTCATTTGTCTCCTTTGTTTTTTCTCATTTGTCTCCCTTGCTTTGTCTCATTTATCATCTTTGTTTTGTTTCATTTATCTCCCTTGTTTTGTTTCATAAAATTTTGTCTTCTTTGTTTTGTCTCATTTGTCTTCCTTGTTTTGTCTCATTTGTTTCTCTTATATTGTCTTTTTTGTTTTGTCTGATTTGTCTCCCTTGTTTTGTCTCATTCGTCTCCCTTGCTTTGTCTCATTTATCATTTTTGTTATGTTTCATTTGTCTCCTTTGTTTTGTCTCATATGTCTCCCTTGTTTTGTCTCATTTGTCTTCCTTGTTTTGTCTCAATTGTTTCTCTTATATTGTCTTTTTTGTTTTGTCTGATTTGTCTCCCTTGTTTTGTCTCATTCGTCTCCCTTGCTTTGTCTCATTTATCATTTTTGTTATGTTTCATTTGTCTCCTTTGTTTTGTCTCATATGTCTCCCTTGTTTTGTCTCATTTGTCTTCCTTGTTTTGTCTCCCTTGTTTTGTCTCATTTGTCTTCCTTGTTTTGTCTTATTTGTCTCCCTCGTTTTGTCTTGTTTGTCTCCCTTGTTTTGTCTCATTTGTCTTCCTTGTTTTGTCTCATTTGTTTCCCTTATATTGTCTTTTTTGTTTTGTCTCATTTGTATCCCTTGTTTTGTCTCATTCGTCTCCCTTGGTTTGTCTTATTTGTCTTCTTTGTTTTGTCTTGTTTGTCTCCCTTGTTTTGTCTCGTTCGTGTCCCTTGTTTTGTTCCTAATGTCTCCTTTGTTTTGTTTCACTTTTCGCCCTTGGCTAGTCTCATTTGTCTCCCTTTACGAAGTTTGTTTTGGGGATATCTACCCTAAGACCAGAGTTCAGTATAGAAGTTATGCTGCTATGGTTAACACATTGACAAGATATTATAACTGACTAAGGCAGGTCACAATTTATTGCTCACTATTGACATTTAGCGTTAAATTAGCCATTAAAATGTAAAAGTAAGATTTTTTTCAATTTATTTAGTCATATCCCAGTCTTGAATCATTGGCGATATCATGAAAAGAACAATATTAGCCTCTGTTCTTCGGTGCAAATATTTAAATCGTGATGATGATTCTGAAATTTAAAGCGGATTCATTTGCTTCATCGGGTGAGCTATGTGCAAACCTTGGGATGTGAAAAAGTGAATTTTGGGTATCAATTGAGTCAACTTGAGTAATTTCCCATTTACTTCATATTGGTAGAGTTATTAATTTACCAAATTTCGCCCGATAAAGCGTAAGCCAAATTAGGCTGTTTAATATGTTCATTAAAATCATGTTGAAAAGAGTATGGTTAAGACAATAGGTAGCCATTTTGAATGTAGTTGAATGTGTAAAAACTAAGACAGTCAAACAATATGTATCTTATGAGAGACAAAGAAATAAGGAAATTAACTCACAATTCTGGACATTTTCTAATACTTAACTTGATATCTTTCACGCGCGCCAAGAAGGAAGTTAATATCATCTTCACGAAAATATCGACATAGCTTTAAGTTTACTGTTATCATAGTGGAAAAGGAGATTAAACTATTTTTTGTACAGGGTAAGTGTAAAATTACTTTCAAATATTCTGGAGAATCTTATGTGTTTTTAGTAATCATTATGTCATGTGTAAGAACTTGAGCTACGAATGTTTACAATAATTCTGCAGAGCAGCCGTGGCCGAGCGGTCACGACGTTGTGCTAGTAATGATTAGATTACCAGCTTCGCGTTGGTTCGTATCCTATCTAAAACCTACCAAGTTATTTCCTTGAGCAAGAAACTTTATCTTATTAGCTTTGTACTAGGGGACCAGCATGTGGACTCGAAAGTGATTCATCTAAGTTGTAAGAACTAAATTGTTTGTCTGAAAAGCGCAATCGGCTATAAAAACATGTTTACCTCGCCAACAGTTGCATGTTGTAGACCACGTGACTATAGATCCTGCGTCTTCAAGTTTAACATCACTGCACGCATGTATTTATATTCTATTTCAGCTTTAAAGCTATTACTTCTCAGACCGCAGAACGAATTTTGAAGCTCTTTTGAAATGTTGTAGCGACAGGAACATTTAACTCTAACCATCTGTGTAACAGAATCACAAACCGAAAGTTTAAAGATATCTTGTGTTCTATTCAATATGTAATCTAAAATAGCACAAGTTGCTGCATAATTGCGCAGATATTTAGTGAACATGGCATCTACAAGTGGACGAGTAATCCGTACACTTGTTGCAATAGTGTTGTTGGTAACATTGACATTAGCAGAGGGTAAACTATATGAAGAAACTACGACAATCGAACCAGTGTATGAAAAGAATGGATGCACAATTCGCAAACTTGATGAAGTATCATGGAATGAAAGTGGAAATAAGGGTTACACTATGGATTGTGGTAACAGCTTTCTGAAAACAATCCCCACATTCTACCCAGCCTTGAATGAAACTGAAAAATACTTGTCACCTCCTCTTCGACTTCTAAATTTGAGTTATAACGCCTTCAACAACATAACGAATAATTCTTTTGTGGGTGTTAAGAATCTGAACGCTAGTGATGTTATGTGGCTGTATCTCGACCATTGCAACATATCATTTATTGAATCAAACGCTTTCAAAGATCTTTCAAATTTACTTTACTTAAACATTAGTCGTAACAATCTTAAAGACATAAGCAGTTTTGGTTCAGGTGTATTTAAACCACTGATTAGCGTACGGAACATTAATTTATTTAGCAACAACTTTACTTCTTTTAATGGGCTTGGGACTGAGATGAAATACTTGAAAAATCTGACGGGTCTGTTTATAAATCTTTGCAAAAAATGTACATTTGGCGAGGGCTTTGAGCAGCTGAAAAATTTGAAGAATTTATCTCTTTCAGCTTTTACTGACGACTCATGTAATTTGCCTCAGATTTCAAATAAAACATTTGATAATGTGAGCATGATAGAGCGTCTGTATGCTGGAAATTGTCAGATACGTGATATACAAGCCGGGGCGTTTTCTCCCTTGAAAAATTTGATTCATTTAGATTTGTCATACAATGAAGATCTTCATTTCGATGGAATGAATAAAGCTCTGTATGGACTCAGAAACTCAAAAACTTTGAAGTCATTAAATGTAAACAGAATTCATTCTCTATACGGCCTCGGGGTCGAGTTAAAAAAAAAGCATATGGAAAATCTTAGAACTATGCATGCTTTAGAAGAAGTATTCATGGATATTAACAAGATTGAAATTTTTGAAGAGTCTGTTCTTTCCCCAGAAGTTACATTTCCTAAGTCTATGAGATTTATAGCCCTGTCAGGCAATAGATTATCGATTTCCAACTACACTCTTCACCTCAAAGATGTAACGAGTATTAATAGGCTTGATATATCCCGTCAACACTTGGACTATGACCCTTTCTTATTCGAACATATTCCACAAACAAACTCATTGCATACTGTGCACGATAGTTTTCATTTGGGAAGTTTGGAATGGAATTGTTCCGCTTTCTGTGATATATTTCTACCAAATAACTTGACTTCTATTAAATGGAGACAAAGTTTCCTGTGGATTAAAATTGAAAAAATGGCCAATAATTGCCCATATTTGGTTATTTGTGGAGCTGACAGACTGACGCAATTAGACTTATCTTTCAACTTATTAACTCACTGGAACGGTTATATTGCAGGCCTTGAAACCATTACTGATTTGGATTTATCAGAAAATATATGCCATCAAGTTGAACCAGAATTTTTTGACAGTTTTCCTAATCTAAATGTATTGAATATTTCTGGAAATCACCTTTGCTATGCTTTTTCTCGACATAATGCATCTATGTTGTTTCGAAATTTAACTAAACTGAACGTGATTGATATGTCAGTTAACAACTTAAAAGTGGTTCCTGAAAAACTGTTTGAAAGTATATCTAATATAACACATCTATATGTAAGTTACAACTTACTTACCACCTGGAATTCAACTTTAGCAAAAAGTAGATGTCTGCAGATGCTGGATTTGGCTAACAATCGGTTAAGTCGTCTTGAAAATGAAACACTTGACTATCTAGATTCTCTGATAGATGAACCTTGCTTGAGAAACACGAATATTATCGTCAATCTAACTGACAACCCGCTTGATTGTGCATGTCCCAATTTACATTTCATTAAATGGATTCGAAGAACAAATACTATGGTGAGAGTCGATAGTTATTGTAGCATTAATGCTAAGAAATATCCTATCAGCAACAAGACCGAACTTGATGCTATTATTGATTTGTTGGAGAATGATATATGTAAGGAAATAGATAAATCTTGGATAACATGGATGACCGCTGCTTTAAGCGTTGTTTGTACAGGGATAATAACGATTAGTTTATGCATTCTAATCTATAACCATCGATGGAAATTACGATACCTCTATTATTCCAGACACAGAAGACACGTCGTAGAAGGCTATGACCGTATATTTCAGTATGATGCGTTTATTTGTTATGCAAGAGTTTGTGGTGGCTTTTTGAAACGTGTGGTGGTACCAATGTTAGAAGGAACACATGGCTTAGCGACTTGGGTGTATGACAAGAACAGCTTGCCGGGGATATCAACAGCTGAAAACATCACACATGCCATATACAACTGCAGGAAATGCATTCTTCTTGTTAACAGACAATTTTTAGCTGACAGTTGGTGTGAATATGAGGCTCATATGGCTTTGGTAGAGTCGATCATTACTCGTAGGAATATGATAATAGTAGTAAGGATGGAGCCAATACCGATGCAGGAATTACCCGACTATCTTCAAAGCTTACTCCGTAGTGCACGCTCACTTGAATTCCCTGAACATGGACAAGATGAAAATACGTTTTGGATGAACTTAGCTGATGAAATTAATACTTAGGTATAATTCTTGTTGGGATATCCTTTTCAATTTATGAAGCTCTATTATCTTAAAGCATTAACTACTTATAATGTACATTTGCATGTATATCTTTTGTATGGATACTTTACTTGCATTGTTTAAAACGTTGTAATTTTAGTTATACTATATTGTGCATTTATCTATTTTAATCCGCATTTTTGTCTTTGTATCTAAATCTGTATATAAACTGTATCAAATAACACTATGTCCATTGTCATTCAACCAACTTTAGTATATAACATACATGTGTGAATAACTTTTGTTTTATCTCATGCATCTTTATTGTATTAAATTTATAATAAATCAATTGTTTTCCATTCGCTTTTTTTAATATCCATCAATACAACATGCTCTTTTCGAACATGAAACTTTCAACCAGTAGTTTCAGCTTTACGACATAGAAAATCTCTTAAATTGATAACTTCACCTTCTCAATATCCATAAAGAGTACAAGACCACGTGATGGAATATTCCAAGCATCCAAATGCCCTGTCCTTGTATAGTGGACGATTTACTGAGAAAAAAGATTCATTTTCTTCAAAGATATGATCTTTATAAAGATATCTAAGAAAGCACAAAGAGCTATCTATAATGGCATTCTCCCTTTATGACGTCAGTCGGCTCATCTTTGTATATTGTCCATTATATACCATTGGCGAGTTGCCTAAGCATAAAACTTTGCTTAGTGCCCTGCTACCCATCTTATACCCAAAGGAATAAGTATGTGATATCAAATCAGTGTAACAGGTGGCAAAACGCTAGCTAGCGATATTCTTAGGCAACTCGCCCCATGGTACTATTTTATCTTTGTGTACATTGATAAAAATACACATCGTGTTATAGTGCGTACAAAAAACGTGTTTGGGTAAACATTAAAATAAAACAATTCATTTCAGAGGTAGGCAGTGTTTTGTTTTTTTGTTCGAACTATACAACGCAATTTAGTATGTTATATTTTTACTACACAACTCTAACAATATGGTGAGATGTTAGCACATTGACTGTCGTTTTAAACAAAGAAAGGTTGATCACGTACAATGACTAGACTTTAAGTACCATACTTACATTATTACAAAACACTCATCATCATTTTTGATCAGAAGTCCTTGTAAAGACCTTGTGTATCTACAGTACACACCAAAAGTTAGGAGACATTTTCACTTCGTAGGCCTGCTGAATAGCTTTAATCTAAAATCTGATAACTGTTTATTCAGAAACTCTTTAAAGTTTTGCTTCTACTTTTTTCTTATCATTGTAAGTATAACTGAGACTACAAAATAGCATATAAGTTATGTTATTGAAAGTTATTACAATTAGCATAGTTTCTTGAGGATTTAGGATGTCAGATGGTGAAATTCATAAATGCGTTGCATTCATAAAAAATGTTTTCATTTTATCACAACCATACTTAAATATATTAAAAATAATGATTCAACAAAAATGACCATCAAAATTTAAGAATTGTGGTATTTTTATTGTCTCCTTACTTTTGGTGGGTACATATACTGTATATATTGCCCTTGTTGTATTGTATAAAACAAGGAAACGTGATTATGATGCATTATCATAAAATTGATCATAACGTATTTACAATTAACCCTATATTTATTGTTGTCCTTTAGCAGTTTTCACCAAATAAGGAAAGACAAAAAAACACTTTTGTTTTGAAGTGTCTATTGCCTTAAACACCATACAACAGGAAATCACGTGACATTTATTGGTCAAGTCTAATTGAATCACGACTTATGAAGTATTTCATTTCCGACCATTTCAGATGTAGACAAATTTAATTGATTATCACCAAGTAATGTGCCACTACTGGTGACAGAATACAAAATCATCGCTGTTTATTTGATTGAATGTAGCTTTGCCATTGCGATATATTCCTGTCCAACATGAACGTTGTAAGGAAGTATACAACCAGGAAAGGACGTCGCAATGTCACGATTGACACTCTGATATTTCGCTCGGACTTTCATAAATGCAGAAAAATAATTCGTGCCATATCGGCACGTTTTTTATTGATTGCACACGCCATATTTGCCATATGGTTGGTGACCAGAGTTAATCCATCATATTTTTGGTTTTATGTTTTATGTGGTGTAGTATTCTTCTTTGAGACAATCGCGATACTGTATTATAGGTATGGGTGCGAATGGCAAAGGTAAGCCTTTTATGTCTTTATATTTATATTTGTCATAATACTTAGTTTTATTATTTGCATATTTGTTTACATTGTCTAGGATACTAAGAATTTTTATCTTTTTTCGCGAAAAACTTTTAATACAAACTCATTTTCCACTTGGTTGTGAAATAAGTTGCTACGACTTATATTAATCACGTTTAAGTCAATTTCCAGACCCCTAATACCCTTTTAGTTGTAGCAAAAAAAAAACGATTCAAACTCTATATATTTAGCTTGAACAATTTCATTTTCATTCGTTAATCAAGTAAACAGTAAGGATTTGATAAATATCATTTATCTTCTTAGCTTAAGGGCTTCAGCGAAGGTCTGTGTGTATCCTGTTAATAAACGGGTGTTAATGCCAAAGATCAAAATGTTAAGTGAACGGCTTATAAAGTTTTAGAAGCCAGAACTATTATCTTCCATGATCGTGTTCTATGTCTATAGTGAAGAAGACATTAACAATGAATCTGAATAAATTTAGCTACCAGTGCTCCTTTTCACAAAAAATCTTACGAAAAAAGTAATCGTAAGTCAGTTTCGTATAATTAGAAGTTCAAAGTCAGATGGATGATAAGCATAACTATGAAGTGATATTCAAATAGTACACATTATTCTACACAATTCTATAATATTAAAAATTGATAATCCAAAAAATGATCGTTTTATTAACGTTTCTTGCCTTTGACTTACAAAGATTTTTTTTCGTAAGAATTTTTGTGAAAAGCACTACAGAATGAAATGTAACATTAAATTTCTTGTTGATATTTCAGAGTATGTACTTGTTTTATTTGCTACCTCGGTACAGTTGTACCAGTATTGTGGTTACTGAGACTTGATGAGATTTCTAAATCTATAAACTCTGAAGAACACAATAACACAGTACAAGCTAACACTACGTTAGAAGCAAATAGTATTGGAGAAAGTAGTGATGATGAAGCAGACGACCTATTTCCAATTTCGTCAGGCACCAGAGAGGTAATGTTATATACTAATATTAGAGATACATGAATTATTCAACGTACTTAGGATGTGCCTGTCTATAGTCAATTGATATAACAATGCAAATTATGTTTAATTTATACGAATGTTAATGATTTTTCTCTTATATTAAAATGGTTCTGAATTTTAGACAGTACATTTTTGACAATATCATATTTATTGTTAGTTAATATAAATTTTAGTGTTGGCAAGCAAACGAACATCGAACACGAAATTGTAGCCACACATTTATGAGTCGTAGTAACAAGGCTGTCATTAGCTTATAACTTGCCAAAAAGAAACTTGTCAACAAAAGATGGGTTACTACAGAGGGGGGCCATCGTCCTTCTCTTATTATTTGCTTTCTATAGCATCGCGTGCTTGTATAATTGAACAGCAATAATTGGAAATACATGTACAATTGATTGTAGAGAAGCAGAGAAAATTGACAACAAATAAGTCAAAGGCCGTTTGGTCGCATTGTAGACATCTTGCAATTATCATAAGTTTGAAAATTTGCTCACAGTCATACGTATTTATCAAATTAAATTATTCATACATTGTATCTTCTTCTTTAGTTGATCAAACAGCAACTTTTCGAGAATGCAGCATCTTACGTTGAACAATCAATGATGTTCCTAATCATCATATGCCGATGGTTATTACCACGTGGTCGTATCGACCGGAACTCCATTTCACAATTACTGATAATGTATTCAGCGACAAGTGCTGACATACTCGATTTCTCAGAAATTATCAATCAGAAGTCGATCCAAGAAAATCATTTAGCTAAATACATTGTATTGGGTGTCTGGTCTTGGAGCCTTATTCAGTTTATAATTGTTATCACAACGTCATTTGTCTTCCGGAAGCGTCAGGGTCACCATAACGCAGGAAATAAATCGTCTGCGGAAGCATCAGAAGATAAATCAGAAATGGTCTCAATTTTGATGATATTTTTCATGCAAGACGGACCATTTTTATGGACAAGAGTTTATGCTATATTCTGGTTACGTGCTTTTGAGTACCAGATTATTTTCTTTTCACTGAAAAACGTTCTGACGATTATTCTTGCTATGTATCGACTACTTGTGTTAAATGGCTGCATTTCAAAAGAGGGCAATGACTTACTGCGAAAATCTGAAATTGCTCGAAGTTTAGATTCTCTGGATGATTTAGAAGCCGTGGAAGTTGAGTATCATGCAAAAAAGTTTAAAAAAAAGAATAAAAAGAAAAAATCTAAGGAAAAGGAAAGCAGGTATTGACTTGAGCCTCGTTTTCGGTGATTTGTGATTAGAAAAGAGTATGATAAATACAAATGGCATGAAACTTAGTTTATATATTTAACATGTTTTGATGTTAAGATGATTTCCAGTTGTTTGTTGGCTCTATGTCAGAATATATGTGCATAATGTATACTTCCATTGTTTGTTGATGATGAACAATAGAATTACAAATACAATGTACATACAATAAGCTAACATTACATTACATCATTCAACATTACAAAGTTTAATTTCTATGAAAGTATAGTAGTAACAGGAAATAAACATCCTATATGTATCTTTGCACATATATTTCTTTACAATATTTAATAATAATAATATCTGGTAAGATTTTTAAAACAGTGTAAAGCAGGGCAAATTACAATCCAGATTGGATTCCTGTTCCTAACTAGGAAGATGATGATGAAATCAACTTATATATTGAACGTCTATGTCATGACAACTGTAATTTGGGCTTTTTTGTTGGTTGGTTCAAACACATGTCCGTTCTATTTTGGGGTATTATCGAACCCAGAGGTTAGATGCTAGATGCTAGATCGAGCTTCTTGATAACCTCTGGGGTACAAGAATAGAGAGGTATAAACTTATGACAGAAAACATATTATTATTCATATTTTTTATTTATTTATTCATGTTATAACATTATATATGTGTATGTATACATATTTGATTAAAACTATGCATGTCCAAATAAATATAAAGTACATGTAGTATGTCTTCCTGTTCTTTTTAATGAGAGCAAAATAGTCAGTAATGATTTTAATTATTTGGCATAGTGTACACATACAGGTCGTATTCTAGGTCATGCGTGTTTTTGTACTTAAACAATGGACTTGCCCACTGAATAGGTTAACAAGCTAATGCATTGACAGTATTTTACATATTTAAACAGGCTATTTTTATGTATAACTTTTGTTTTAAACAGTGTGTATGCACATTGTAAATTCTACATTCTGATATGTTTATAAAATAAGTGTAAATTAATTAAACTGTAAAATTGTAAAAATAATTCATCCCTCAATATTGATATGTAATGAAACTAGCTATGTTTATATACGCAATGTTTACGTGGACGACCTGAAGCATGATAACAATAACATTTATCACAGCATGTTACAAGTAATTAACTATGACAAGCACACCAACACCAGGGATAGCACAAAAAAGGGCAAGCCCTTATTTCCATTGTGGTCCATGACTGGTGGTCTTACGTGTTACATTGGCACGTGTCACATTGCCACGTGATAATACAACATTTTTTTACGATTGAAAGTAATCGGATATTTAGTTCAATGTCATGGTGTACGTTTATACTGACTGTAAATCTTGTTCCGTTCTAATTCACATTTAACCCGGGTACTTTTAGTTTGATGCTATTAAATGTAGCATAGCTTGTAGCTTGTTGTAAATAGTCGAGATACAATCTGAACGACAACCTGGCACATACTTGGGTCAAAAGGTTTCTTTACACATTTTTTATATATTTCTATGGTGGCATATTTTGCCACCTGCTAACCACATAACTAACACGTTATTTAAGTGGTTAACTAATTACGTTAACTAGTTAACAATTTAAATAACTAGTAAGTTAAGTGTAACTAGTTACCATAACTAGTTAGTCACTTAAATTAATTAACTTAACATGTTAACTAGTTATGGAAACTAGTTACATTTAACTTA
The DNA here is from genome assembly GCA_025267735.1 of Mactra quadrangularis. Classification (NCBI taxonomy): domain Eukaryota; kingdom Metazoa; phylum Mollusca; class Bivalvia; order Venerida; family Mactridae; genus Mactra; species Mactra quadrangularis. The sequence continues at coordinate 2,664,780 of CM046302.1, forward strand.
CTAGTTAATTAAGTGGTTAACTAGTTACAGCAATTTAGTTATGGACACTAGTTAACCACTTAAAATTATTAACTTAACATGTTAACTAATTACGGTAACTAGTTAACCACTTAAATAACGTGTTAGTTATATGAGGTAACCATAGGCCACCATATTCTTTATATCGACATTATTATTATATAATACATCTTCTGGATGGAGGTTGCGTATAACATGTAGTTATTGCCATGCTTATTTGTTAAACGCACGTTAAAGGTAAACCAAATGAATTATATTTAAACCGACATATTACATTAGTTGATTAATGTTGATATTTGTTTGTTTCTTGGGTTTAACGCCGTAGCAACACATTGTACAGGTCATATAACGGCGGTCAGTCAACTTATTCACTCCTCCTGGAAAGGCTAAATCTCTGGATTTAACTGTTAGCCAACTATACTAAGCTCATACTTTCGTCAGTGATTGACAACTGCCCTACATAATTAAGAATCCTTGGTAGGAGGGCGAATGGCCGTAGAAATAATTTCATGACTAAGCTCTACGAAAGCATGCTCGCCCGGGAATCAAACCCACGAACCCTCTGTCAGTAGACTTGCGTGCTACCAACTGAGCTAGCCGGGCGGCTAAATTATATTTGATTAAAAGTAGGTGTAAATGGTTAATAAACTTTCGTACTTCGAACTTTGTAAAGTTTACATTTTTACATAAATTTTGTATATATTATTATCTTGGGTAATGAGATTTGGCAGTCGCTTTCACACTCCAGTGAACAAATACTATTATAACAAAAATGCATATTTTATACAAGCACGTGTTTATACGCATGTTTTCATCATAACAACCCTGTTTGTTACATAAGATGTCAACAAACTTTTATGGTTTTCAAGTTTCATTATTTCGAATATTTGATCTAAAAATGAGACAGAACTGACTCAGGGTATTCAGAAAAGACTTCATCAAACCAGTCCTATGTTACTTTTACCTGCTGCATGAGTCAGTAGATCTCGGTATCAGAGCATATACATAGCATTAAACCCGTTCAATGCTGAATTTCCACAATGGACGGGTCCGTCTCCAACTTTTAGATCTTTCCTGGTATCCATTGTCATTTTAGAGATTTCAGGATAAAAATTTAACAATTCACAGCCAACAGCAAAGAGCGTGGTCAGCTGGCATGTATTTGTCGGCTGACCTGGCTCTTCGCTGGTGGCAAAGGCTTTTCATATTTGGCTCTGGCATTGTAAGGGTTAAGCAAAATGAAAACAGGTACATCATACACATATACATTAAAGATAATATTGATTCATGAACAAAGTCCATCATACAACCATGCAAACATGATTGGCTACGTTAGGTAAATGTCCAAACTTTACACGGCGGTTAGTTTCTTTTATTGAAGGAATCAAGTAGAAACGTGTAGGATAACAAATGTCTGTCAGATTAGTTACAAACGTGAAGCACAAATAAATAGTACGATGTATACGTTCATTCTGTAGATTGCATTGAACACATTTCTGCTTATGTGTGGGTATTTTCCAATAGACCAAGAGTACAAACGCACGACTTCAGAACACTAGCATCAAACACATTGATTGCTGGTATGGTTTGGTATAGACATTACACTTGCATAATGAAGTACCAGGGATTCAAACTAATTTATGTTTACGTACACACATAATAAAATACTTAAATGTGAGATTATTTTTTATTAAATTGATAATTGATAACAAATGCATAAGAATAAATACATATTATTTTACAATTCAAAATACATTGAAGTAACACATGAACACAGGTTTATAATAAAGGCAATGAAAGAACCAATAGCACTGAACGAAAGATTCAATAACAGGTATATTGGCGTAACCAAAAGTAACAATAGAATGAGGAAAGGTTAAACTGAATGGTAAGTCTTCAAAAAAGCATCAAATTCTTGACCCCTGTAAGCCAACCATTTAACTTTTAAAGCCATGACTGCATCGTACACTTGGAAAAGAAATAATAACGTACACAAAAGAATGATATGTACAATGTACAAGTTTACTAGTACTTAAAACCACATTTTTAAGTGTTCATGAATCAGCCTTTAATGAGTAAAACAAGTCGTAAACAATGACAACAATAATAAATGAGTATTGTTTTCATTACAAATTGTGATTGCCTTATTCTGCTTACTGTTTATGATTGACATGTGTCAACAGTTTTGAACAATGGTGGGGACATGACTATATCTAAAGATTAAGATGCAACCATAAACTTTAGATATTGACAACTAACCTAGAAAATATGACTAAATATGTATAAGATCAAAAACTGATTTTAAGAGATCAATAATACAAGCTTAAAGTGGACTATTATAATTATTATGCCCTTTGTGATGCTAAGAATATGCCATTCGAAGGAGATCTGTTCGAGAAGGAGACTAATAAAAGTTCGCACCACTTATCAACGGCGGAACATGATTGCACACACTATATAGATATTACATACATACTTTATATATTTCAAATATCTGTTTCTAAATAAGGTTTTCCAGAATGTTCTGTCACAGTTACTGTGGTTGTTTGTGAAGTCGCCGCCATATTGGTTCCGGTTAATGGCGCCACTTTTCCTTTGTGGATACTCGTTCTAGGTTGACTTTGACAAGCTTGTATGAGTTGAAGATCGTCATCATCTAAATGTGTCATCGTCTGAAATAAAAAGAAAACTCGAGATATAGTTTATTACACATTTGGAATCATCATAGTCATTTTGCAGTAAAATGGAAGACTCGTTGGGCACCTAAGGTAAGAAAGCTCTTACTTTGACATTTTCTTTAATTTTTGTAATGTACTAGTAAATTTATTTTCTTTGCAATGATAAAATGTGCATAAATGACTAAAGAAATAAAAGTGACTATAACAGGTTAAGTTATCAGTTAGTGATTATTTCTGGACAAACATTGTTAACAAAAACACAAACACATGAATTAGATTTTAAAAAACGTCTGATGCAGTTGATTTTTACAAGCTTCTCTTAACAAGGAGCAAACGGCGTTTCAAAAGCATGTGAGTATTTAATTGAGCAATGAACAATGAAGATCTTACCAATTCTTCATCAACTTGTGAGAATCTAGAGAAGGTTTGTTTTAATCTGTCCTTCTTGGCTGCCACTGTCGCTGCTCGTCTGTACATTTCTATCTGTTTCTTTGTACGTTTGGTATGCCATCGACACAGAAAATACACAGTAGCTATGATGGCTAATCCTACACCCAAACATAACATAAACAATGAACCTTGGTCTTCCCTGCTGAGGATTTCTGAAACAAAGATGGCGGACTGAGGAGTAAAAAATGAGCATTGGATGCTACATGTACAAGTTTTTCTGAAAGAAAGGTGGTCGACAATGAAGTAAAAGGATGAGATTTGGATTTTATGAATATTCATGGGTAAATTATAATGATCAAGTTTTTACGTACTGTTAAATATGATAACATTAATTTAACACAGCTTTGTGTGAACAAAATGAGCAACTAATTAAAATACCTATAGTGCGTACAAAAAAACAAAGCGTGTTTGGGTACACATTAGAAATGAGACAATCCATTTTAACAAAATTAGCATGATGGATACCACCATTTGTTGGTAAATCATGCTTGTAATGGTAAACATATTTTCCATTACACCAACAACTAAGACAATCGTAAAACATATCACATGTTTATGTTATTGTCATCCCGAGCGTCCCTCGTCGTGGATTAGTTTATTCTATTGTTATTATAAACAGTGTTTTGTTTTTTGTTCGAACTATATGATAAATAGTACGAATGACTCACATGGCTAAGATGTACAATGTTTCAAACCTACAACTTCCGATTTATCTAACAAAACACTCGGCTTCCGGTTTATGTAACTATAATTGTGTAATGAGAAGAAATGGTAACTTGCATTGTAAGATTCATAAACAATAAAGGTTAAATTGTTGTGATAAATTTAATCAGCATAACTTTAACGTAATCTATATGCAAATTTAGTAGGTGTCAAGCTGTAAATTTAGAATAAACAAATCTAACATGTATGGACATTGAAGTGATTCGTCTTAACAGATAGCAGTACGTGAGCAATGTGCATTGTACTAATTAGTTCAATATTTAAGACAGACTTAAGGTAAAGGAAACAAGAAGAAAGAAGAAGAAAAAGACATTACCTACTCGTCCGTCACCCATATTGAGACATCTTCATTTGTATCATCCAATAAAAAGGCTAGAAATTCACGTACTTGTCTTCATGTTCAAAGTTATATATAAATGATATATTTTAAGTAAAATAAAGTATCACATAGTGGCATGATGTCCGGAAACAGTCTCTTATACAATATACAATAGTTATACCACTTGGTTTCAGGAAATAAACTGTTTGATATTGTCGACTGTGTAAATTATGGTTAGTGAAAGCTTGTAATCATGAGTTGTCGTTAAGTTTGTCTTGGATCATGCGCATATGTGTCACTGTAGACTCTGATTGAAGAGCCAAATAAAACGATATTTCGGATAAAAATTGTTTTCACAATGTATGAGCATTGCAAGTAATTTTGGCGATTGTGCAAAACTGAAGATACATAAAGGATAATGAAAACTTATACCAAACAAGTGGTATTAGTATATGTGCAACAAATATAAAAATAAAGGCTATTCATTTGTTTGGTTTTTACATGAGGTACTAAAAATAGCTAAAACTGTATAATTCGACGAAAAATCATCATCATTAATAATACGTAAAATGTGAAGTGTTGAGGGATGGAGGGGAAACCACACTGGTCGTGGGAGAGAGAGAGAGAGAGAGAGAGACAGAATGAAAGGAAAAGAGTGGGGAAAAGAGAATAAAGAAACTGTAAGGAAAATTGTAGGAGGATGAGCAAAAAGGAGAGAGTGGGGAGGGAAGACAGATGAGAGAGTGGGAGAGGGAAGACAGATGAGGGAGTGGGGAGGGAAGACAGATGAGGGAGTGGGGAGGGAAGACAGATGAGAGCGTGGGGAGGGGACAGGGAGGGGATAAGGAGGGAGAGGGTGATAAAGACGTTCCAACTACTAATTTCAGAATGGAATCATTAAATATTTACGCAGTGAAAACGCAGAAAAGTCGTTAAATCAAACATTTAAATCTGGCAGATAGGTCATTAGGTAATTAGCGACCAATCATCAGCTGTAAACAATGTTGTTATTCTTGGTTGAGCCATCAAATGATAGCTTTATAAGTGATTAGTCTAGAACTCAGAAAAGGGCAGGGAGCCAAAAAAGGGGCAGGGTGCATCAGTGGGTTGATGTTTAAAGTAACTATTTCTGCATGGGAAGGAGCAAAAAAGGGCAGGGAGAAGAGAAAATGGCAGGGTGCAGCACCCTGCTATTCTGCTTTAGAATAATCACTAGCTTTATGGTTGTTGTTGTATACAATGAGCCCATTTTGGGCCAACAAAAAATATCACAAAATATGGTTTTATCATTAAATCATTTTATTATCAAATAAATACTGAATAATTTGAGTAAAATAATAAAATATCATCACAGCGATATCACATTAATGTAAGAACGATATGTTTATATACCAACTTACATTGGAATATCACAAACCAAAGTTAATGTTAAAAGCAATGCTAAAGGTATTCTCGTACCCCGAGAATCCTACTAGACTCTGTGTACGAGAATGTGCTGCAATGAGCATATAATTTACATGCCATCCAGTGTTATTCTTTAACTTTTATTGCCTTTAGTTCAAGTCAAATTACTTCCACATTCAGACCATTAAGCACATCACAGAAAATTGTGTTATTATTTTTCATGCGCATGGAGCATGCACTCGTCATATTATAAATCATATAGTTCGTCATTTCATTTAAGCATACACATGTATGACTCAATTGAGTTTACAAAAAAGCAAGTACAAAAATGAACACATAGTGCCACGACACAATAAAATACGCGATGACTTTATAATGAATGTGGTAAAAATGAACACTCATAGGGCAAATGTTTTTATAAACAAATAATTGGCAGAAGGAATATGTGCCTGAAAGACACTCAAAACCAAATGACGTGTTACAAATGATATCGATAGGCGAAACTTTGAGCAAACCAAACTCCAAACTGCCTTAGTCATGTGCAGCTTCGACGAATCGTCACATTCTTGCAGGCAGTGACATTTCACAATCTCAACTCCCAATGGACGTGCTTATCTCGTCCCTTTTTCATACGGTGCCAAGCTCGCTATTTCTCCAACAGATTGTCCGTATTCTTGCTGAGAGCAGTTGGTGCCAATCACAAAATAATGATTAGTGCAATGATCGAGTAATCAAGCATTTGTTTGTTCGTAAATTTTCACGGACTTTGTCGAGAGAGTTCGGGAGTATCCGAAACACTTGAACTAGAGCATGATGGGATTTCGTTGTCAGTAATGGAGGAGTCCGGAAATACGCTCAAGTAACTCGGTGGGTTGATTTCGTATGGTGGTGGGTTATTTAAGTCTAACTTTGATGTACTGTCTTCATATCTGGGTGGAGGTTTACCGTAAATTTCCTCAAATGGAATACGCCTACCATCTGCAATAAAAGTAAAATAATGAGTTTACTTCCGGTTATAGCTCATGCATTCCATGATAACATGAGACTTTGTTTACACATAATACCGTTCAAATTTGTCTCAACTTCTCCGCGACAACCTTTTATACGAGTATGGTTTGATTAAAATATCCCACGGTTCAAATGGAATAACTACATCACTTTCAGAAGTAACTAGAGTTTGGTTTTATTCTGTAAATAAAGGAGCAAATTTGGGGAAATGAATTTCTTGTCGTACACTGTTTAATATAGGAAATTTTAGTGAAGTGATATTTCTTGAGACATGCCCAAAAATCGTCACTTATCTAATAATAGATTTGCTAAGATTTGCTTAGTTTATACATTTGTTTATATATTTTTGTACCCAAACAAATTTAAATTGTAAACATAGTACAATACATCGTAAATGCGATATTTATTTGTAATTTAATATATATGCACGTGAAACATGCAAGGCATGTATGACCTTGACTGTCCCTTCTTCTAAAATTTCAATCAATGACGAACAGACAAACAAAAACTGGATCAATGCGGACTCAAATGTTGCTTAGTTAGATTTTTTTCACCCTTGATGTCATGCGGTGTATAAATAACTCAAACCTTGATTTTTTACTTTAACTACAAAACGTCGTCTGATAACCTGGATTTCACCTTAACGTGAAACTATGTAACCTGATTTACTTTCGCTTTTAAAATATTCAGGATTTTAATCTACTTTTGAAGTTTAATTTAACTTACGTACTTCAGAGAAAACAGAAACCAAATAGAGGAAATTTTACAGTTATTGAAAAGTTGATAAACATTTAAGAGACGCTGAGATTTGAAAGTACACTATGTTTATTAGAACAGTACATAGGCGAATCTAGCTGGGGGCAGGGGGGTCCGGACCCCCTAGAATTTCCAAAATGTACCTGTCCATTAGCGTATTTCTTGACTGTATGTAATTTTTATGTATAATGTGGTTTGAAAGCTTGGAAAGCCCCCCCCCGAAAAAGTTCGATTGCCCCCCTAGAAAAAATCCTGGATCCGCCCCGGCAGTATATCAAAACATTTAATTGTGACAAGCATTCCCCTAAAGACTGTTTGTCTACGTTTAATGTTCTGTTCTGTTATAATCTAAAAAATTTATTAAAGGGACCTCATTAAAAAAAATATTTGAATTTCGATGAAGGATAATTTAAAGTCAAAATATACATTTAATGTAGATTGCCTTATTAAATTTGGAAAAAAAATCACACCAGTCAATTCTAGGGTCGAAATTCTTTATAACTGAATGATGATGACAGTGTCAGCTTCAGTATGGAAGCATACCTTACCTATATCAATAGTAAATATATCCGGTAGATGGCGCCCTCGTCGTTGTTCTGCCAACAATTCTTGCCTAGCACGGTAAGCTATCCCAGTCCTTTCTCTTTGTATTTTCTTTACCCAGTAAATTCTCACAAACACAATAATTGGTAGAAACACAGAGGCTGCAGCAATCAAGACAAAATATCCAGTACTATTTAATTGGGGATACACCACACCAGGTGGTTGAACATTGCCAGGTATAACACAAGGTTTTGGAGTAGTGTTTGGTAAACTCGGATCACCAGGTTCTGTGTTATTACAATGTAGACCATGTACTATAGACCCTGAAAACAAACACAAATCAGTTTAATGTACAGTTCGTATTGTAGGTCATGCATACTTGTATACTTTTAAATCAAATAATGGACTTGTCTGCTCAAAAGATGAATAAGGTCATAGGCGGATCCAGCGGGGGATTAGGGGGATCTGGACCCCCCCATGAAATTTCCAAAATGTACCCATCCATGTATTTTTAAATGTAAGTCATTTTTAAGTAACATGAAGCAATTTTTCTCTGTGCTTAACATATATTTAATGGTTATGTAGTTTTTTATTATCAATATGTTGTGTTATTCTGCAAACATTGTATGATGTGGTTGTGGTTCGAAAGTTTGGAACCCCTAGAATAAGTTTGGATCCCCCCCCTAGAACAAATCCTGGATCCGCCCCTGAAGGTGTTGCACGTGCTTCATTTTACATGTTCGTGACATTTTGCATGTTTCAGATATAAGCGTGTAAATACTTAATTCGTGTCATGGAATGAATTATTTGATATTCATTTATTGCACGAGCAAAAGTACAAAAGTACCCCCATCAATTTTTGGATGTTTTCTATGACCACCATGGCAGAACTGACTGTATAATTGCCTTCATTTCCAGAGTAATCAGTTCAAGAATCAAAAGGTTTGATTTACATTGGTCGCATCCGACATCTTGCAAGGATATATCCCCCTTCTGAAATTTTGAACAAAAATCGGTAGTCACTACTTCCAAGTGTTTGGGACATGGTCTGCAAATCGTTATGCTATGTTCATACACATGAGAATGTTTAACGTGACATTTTTGTGACAAGAAATGCAAAATCATGCACTTAATTTACGCTGTTTGCACAAAAATATTGAATTTATAAGTCGTATTTGTCGTCCTGTATTGTGCATCGCGTTAATGTATTTAAAGTATCTCATTTCAATGCACGCCGTAATGTGATATATTTTGTACATTGCATTTATATTTCTATTATGTGTAGATTTATGGCTTTTAAACGGCTTCTGAATACATATTGTGTATGTTTTATATTTTAAAGTTATTTGACAGTTCTGTAATTGTGTTGAGAAGTCAAATCATGGGTTTGAGTTTGTTTGGGTTTAACGCCGTAGCAATACATTGCATAGGTCATATAGAACGGCGGTCAGACAACCTACTTACTCCTCCTGGAAAGGCTAAATCTCTGGATTTAGCTGTTAACCAACTACTAAGCGCATACTTTCGTCAGTGACTGACAACTGCCCTTCATAATAAAGAATCATTGGTAGGAGGGAGAATGGCCGTAGAAATAATTTCATGACCAAGCTCCACGATAGTATGCCCCGCCCGGGAATGGAACCCACGACCCATCGATCAGTAGACTTGCGAGCCACCAACTGAGCTAGCCGGGCGGCTAAGTCAAATCATATTGTTAAATATGAAATCACTATCTTCTACAGTTGTATGTTAATTTGCACTTAATTATTCATTATCAGATTACTGCTGCACTGTTTCCATTTATTTTAACAACTTTGAGTTAGAGAAAATTTAATATTGAATTAAAATCCGTGAACGAACATCTTTAAGTTGTGTTTTTACATAAATTAGTAATCTTATATCACAATGTGAAATGTATACTAGAATATTTTCCAATAAAAATCTCCCGAAAAAAACCCCGAAAAATACATAAAAATACATGGTCGTGCAAGTGTTACATTATTGGCTAGCTTAAAAGACAAGTTTTTACATATTCTTGGTATTACGTAATCACGAGAAAATTTTGGAAACCCTGATTGAGATGTGATGTCAGCTTTATTCTAAGTTCATAAAATTGTTTTGTAATCGCAGAAAAATGCTAATATTTTGTATTTATTCTTTAAAAACAACTGAATTTTAACATGGAAATATAAAAAAACACATTGATAAGTTTCAAGTATAATAATGAAATTATGTTCGTTTAACTGAACAAATGGGTAAAACACTACAGAAACTAAATTTTTATTCATAGCCATTGTTATCTTATGTTTGAAAATATTACATTAATTACTCTATCACATTAATTGAACATTTAAATACATACATTTTGATTTGAGAAACAATTTTATTAGAGTAATCACTTGATCATTGTTAATATTTTAATTCAAATAGCAATAAGGGCATATTTTTTCATTTTTTTGAAAACAATATAATTTATATTTAATTATTATAAAATTTACCATGGAACATTTATAAAAAATATGTATTAAGATGTACAAGACTTACCGTTTAAGAGCCACGAACAAGTTAAAATTATCATTATTTTCTCCATATTTAAATGTACCGTCTGTTTTCACTTCCAAATGAAATCTGTTTCAAAACTTGTTTACAAATTTTACGGATGACAAGTGACCTAGTTTTAATATATATATACCCAGCCTATAGGGTGGCTTTTGTAAAATTGTCACGTGGTTAGGCTATATTAATGATATACTTGTTATTTTTGGTTATAGTTATCTACAAAGGTTCGCTTTATAAAATACGGTTATCAGTGTATCAATATGTTTTAGATACCAAACAATGCAAGATGTGGGTTAATTTAGAAACCATTAACCGTTTTTTGAACATTTTTCATTGATCAATATTTAAATTAGATGAAAATGCTATATGCATCACATTAACGACCATATGTATACCATGAGGACTTTAGTATACGTGTATATTATACAGGCCTTCTTATGGTGGCATATTTCTGCCATCAGATAACCACATAACTAACTAGTTAATTAAGAGATTAACTAGTTACGGTAACTAGTTAACCTATTAAGTTAAGTGGTTAATTAGTTACGGTAACTAGTTAACCTCTTAATTAACTAGTTAGTTAAGTGGTTAACTTGTTACGATGACTAGGTAACCTCTTAATTAACTAGTTAGCTATGTTGTTATCTGATGGCAGAAATATGCCACCATACCTTCTATAACATCAGGTTTGGTTCCGAGAGTTTGTTTGGATTTCTGCCGTTTGTCTACAGAGGACATAGAACAAGCTCTCTTTGGCTTTTATGCACCAGTGCTGTTTCACCGTTCTGTAAGGATCAGACAACTGCTCTCTACACTATATAATGACCTATATGGTTATTGCCATGGTGCAATGTCATTTGAGGAAATAACCACAGTGTAATGCCATAGTTTACTTCTGTTGTTTGAAAAGAAGTAATCCCACTAATGTTTGTTTGTTTGTTTGGGTTTTACGGCGCACCAACCCAAAAAGGTCATATCGCGCCGAAAATCCCACTAATGGGTGAACCTGGTATGGAATGACCCTACATCGCTTAAGTAGAAAGCACAGTATTCAATTTCGATATAAAGCATGAATTATGAGATATTTATACCTTGACCTTAAATCACACGGTTCAGTGATGAAATAATGACACTAAACATCATTAAAACATATGGGTTTCATCAGATAACTATAATTTTTGTTACTTATTTATATATCTGATTGAAATGACATCTAACAATAAAGCGACGTTTACTGCATATAATTATGTGCAGGGTCAGTAAAAGGGGGTAACTAAAAGGTAATATAAGTTATATTATGATATACAATACGTATAATTTTTTGCACACATTAATGCATCGTACTTGTTGTAATGATTTGTGTAAAATATCTCTCCTCACTCCCGTAGTATCCTCCTTCCTCTTGGTTCTTTTCTCCCTCAGTACCCATTCATTCCCTTCTCCCCGAGACCCTTCTCCCCTTAAGGATCCCCCCTCATCCAGACCCCCCATTCCTCCTGGAGCCCCTAATTTCCCTTCTCCCCAGGAACCTTCTACCCCCAAGGATCCCCTCTCTCCCAGGACCCCTAAATTCCCTTCCCCAGTGACCCACCTTTCCCCGGACTCCTATATCCCCTCAGTGACCCTCCTTTCCCCAAGTGACCCCCTGGGTTCCCTTCTCCCCAGAATCCTCTTCCCAAAGGAAAGACCTTCTTGCCAGGAATCTTTCCTGAAGGGGCAGTCTGTGGGTACTTCCCTAACATTGTCCCACTAAAGGACCCGGAAGATGCACTTAAATTCCGTTTTACAGATAAAACGGAGTTGAAGAGCATAGAGGAGCAGAACTCCCCAACAAAGGGGGAGTACTTCTCTATCCTTTTTCCCACCTAGGGGAGCGGTTGTTCAACTCGTCAGAGTCGAACAATAAAAATCGATTTAACTCCGTAGGAAACAGAGTCAAAACGATTAGAAAAGCAGATCCCCAGCAAGGGGGAGACTACTCTTCAAAAATTGTCCCAACAAAGGGACAGTGTCTTCAACTCTTCAGAGTCGGACACAAAAAAATTGCCTCAATTCCGTTAAAACGGATTCGAAGCGTTTGGCCAAACCATAAACCCCTTTAACTTTTATCCCAAAAATTACGTACTATAATTTGGCTTTTGCAATGTCATATGTCTGAGGTTTAAAATGTGTCTAGTAAATGAAAATGTACATATTTTATTTTGAAACTTGATTGGAAACATAAAAATATTAAATCCTGTATAAAATTTCTTTTTTTATTTAAAAAGGTGTTGTCAAAATAAAGATTTAAATAAAAATCACAAAAAAACACGACATGTATGTATAGATTATCCTCTCATGTCTATATAATTTTTCCTCTTTACTTATAGTTAATAACATCCTTTATATATTAGGACCCACATTGGCGCAGTGGATAAGTGGATGGAAATGAAGATAAGCATGGATTATTTCAAAACCAAACATTGCTGGTTCAAACCCAGTCAGTACCTTAATTTTTTTAATTATTTTTTTATTCTTAAATATCCTTACTATACATGTATAATACTGTATTATAACATTTTATCATAGAAACATGTACTTAAAAATGTTACTTAATTGAAAAACACTTTCATTGATTTTTAATTAACTTTTCTCTATAATTTATTTGATTTTGTTACAGAATTGACTCAGTTTTATTTCAATCCATTAGATATAACCGCGTTTAAAGACATTATTAAATCATTCAGCAAAAGTTAATGGCAAGGAACATGTGAGCCATGAAAGAGTTCCATGTAGAATACCCCTTATAGCATTTTGTTTTAGTAATTAATTAAGTATCCGCATTGCTATTAAAGGTCCGATGGCTTCGGGTGTGAGATTTTGAAAGTTGGAGGGCATGGAGCCACTAGGTCCCTCGATGGGTCAATGGCAATGTTGTTGCCAGGGATCCAGGGCACCTGAGGCGCTCTTTATAATAGCTATTTGAGACAACATGGCCTCTGCAAACATACAACCATTGTATACATTTGACTCGGTCTGTTGGACTCCGGTTAGCGTCCTATTCAAGTAGGACACCGGCAGCATACTCTCAAAAACTTAGTTGGGACACAAACTTTGTGACTTCCCCAGGGTCAAAAGTACTGGCTATTTATTTGGATGATAAAGATACAAAATAACATACAATTCTGCACCTATACTAAGAAACCATGAAAGTACATGTGTACTGATATCGTCGCGACAAAAATATAAAAAACCGGGTATGAGATATCAATTATCTTAAAATGTTAAAAATTACTAACATGCACGAAAGATAAAGTACATGGCAAAAATGATGTTGATAGCTTAAATTTAACTTGCATGACGACTGTATGACATCCATACCCTATATCTTACTATCTTAGTCCATGGTCATACATTAATATAACTTTAACAATAGCTTAAATTGAAACCTGTTGTGTTTTGCAAACATAAGAAATTGATTGTTTTTTCATTTGAAGCAATAATCACATAGTTAATGTTTTGTTATGTATCAATCTGAGCGGCATATTATCAAAAATCTTCGATTATTTAACAATAGCACATAGAGGAATTTACGATAAAAACTGGTCGTAAGACAAGGTTCTTGATACATAATTATTTGAATTTAATCTGTTGAAAAAAATGTTTATTCATAGAAGATTGGCGGGTTTATTTTAACAATTTAAGTCGCCATCATTGATTCAATCCACGTATCTTATTTTACGATAATATATTTAACATAATTGTATCTCCAATGTCTTTATCTATTAGTCGCATTTCATTTAATTCATATTTAAAGTTATTCACTCGGCGTATTTTGACCTACTTTCGATTTCTTCATGTAACATTTTCTTTCTGACCTATATTAATTATTTCATCTTGCCAAAGGCATATATTTGTAATTACAATCATGCACATATACGATATGAATGTAAAGTTTTTATTATTACTATGTAATGTTCATGTAGTCCAAAATGACGTAATAATATTTACTTTTAGGTACATATCAAGTGTAATGTATGTATGGGCCTAAAAGAAATAAATAAAAAAATAATGTTCTATCAGTACTTAGCGTAGCAACCGAGGAATACCGCGGCACGTACCTCGGTAATGAAATATTTGGAGCGTATACGACGATTACATTGCAAAAACACGAAATTTACTTGAAAGCTGATGTATGTAACCTTTGATACCATAGACCTATGAATATATCAAAGTTAAGACACCTTTATACACTTTCAGAGTGTTTGACCTAGTCCTATATGACAGAGACTTTGCCCTGGCAATAAGTGATGTAACCTAAACCACCTACTAACGTCCTTTATAGGACTACTGTACTATCGTAACATTAGTTTTAAGTTATAAAATATGAAAATTGTCATTGTCATTGTATAATCTTGTTCACCCGTGTCATTGTAATTTTGTCATGTCAGTGTAATTTTATGATGTTGTCTATTTATGTTATGATCGATTTGATTGTAATGTAATCATTGTATTCTTATAACTGTTAATCACTAGAAACTGTATAGATTTTGTGAATAGATGTATGTTCTGTTCTGTTCTGTTCTGTTCTGTGAAGTAGGGTACAGTATAGCTTATTCAATTTGACCAGAGACAAAAATACAGTTCAAATGCAACCAGCATAAATTAATTCAGTGAAAATTAATAAAGTTACCGAAGCGCGTAATTAATCAATCTGTATCTGGCCAATTTGCCAAAATTAACACACATGTAGGCATTTTTCATAACATGATCATGATTTCGACAAGAATGAAACATATTCCCATTTATACGTTTTAAAGTTAAATAGTTATTCACAAGGTATTAAAATGAAAGCTTTCACAGGACAAATACACGCCAATAGGTACATGTGGTTCCAATGCACTCAAGAGACATTTTAGGGGAGCTTACGGGGAAGCCGGCCCTATGACACCCATAGTATCAAGTGTTTCGGATATCTTTTCATTTCCTTCAACAGCATTGTGATAAATGCATACAAATTATACCCATTGAGTATTAAAGGAGTAAAACGATCATATATTCAGATTATTATACTTTTTCGAACGTAAATAGAAGGAAGCTCGATTGGAAAACAAGTTATTACAGTTTAGATTAATCACTTTCGAGCCCGCTTCCTGGTCACTCAGCCCTGAACTATAGTAGGATAAAGTTTCTTGCTCAATGTCATAATTAAATGACATCAAGGTTTTGTCATAATCGAAAAAATATGTTACAAAATAACTCCATCAAATATACTTAACGAAACTTCTAAGTACACCGATTTCAATGTTGTCAGAAATTTTCATTTTTCAACATTTTCGTCCGATCGTTAAAGGAAATGTGTACAGGACTATACTGTTGTCTTCTTGCACGTTTTTCATCCTTTTTAATTGATGCAAAATTGGTTTTGTCGTGCATGTGCAGAAAAGTGGAAATGCACACGTGCTTATCGTGCAAAACATGCACGTTGTCAGTTTTTGTGAAAAACATTAGTGAGTTGATATGCACAATGAAAAATCAAGAAATGGCTCAAATGTTGCTCGAAGAACGAGAAATTGTCATAGGTCTTTTGCCAGACGGTGCGTCATCTGCAGAATAAGACTTCTAATTGCTAATTTTCTGTTGAATCAAAACAATTAGAAAATCTTCCCATGTCAACGCATGCGCGACAAAATGGGTTTGCATTGATAAAGTAGCATGAGAACCGTGAAAGCAAAGGTCAGTATGATCCAAAACACATTTCCATCATCGATCAGACTTTAATGTTGAAAAATAAGACTTCCTACAATCATCGTGACTGAAATCGGAGTACCTAGAAGTTTCGTTAAGTATATATAATTTCTACGTATAATTAATGTCTGTATAGTGTTAAGTGTAAACTTACATCATGGACAGAATATTTATAGGGTAAAAGGATGTATGAACGATAAATAATAAAATTATCATATCTTGTATGAAATGCCCATTAAAATGAATCGAGCTACATAACAAGATTGTAGCTTTTTCAAATTATCAAGGTCAAGTACCCAAATAACTAAACCTAGTAGGCCGTAAAAAATGTTGTGTTATTTTATCAACTATTATATTATATAAACTAACTAGAGTTCGTTGACTTCAGTAATGTTATTTTCAAGTACAAGGTCTATAGGCACGTGATATTCAATAACAACCATTAAGATAAACCAACACTTTTTTCACCGATTTCTACTCCCATGTCATTATTAAATGACATCAAATAGCGCATCAAATTACATTCTCGTACCCCGAGGTTATCAAGATTCTCGATCTAGTGTCGAGAATCCTACTAGACTCTAGGTACGAGAAAGATCAAATTACTACTACCTTTCTGTCTGAAAAATCCCCAACTATTCCCAGGAATCTAAATTCTCCGCTTAAAATAATTATTCTGGGCACGTGCAAAAAATGTGCAGAAGATTCAGAGTAGTAAATTCAGATTTGGCTGCCGCAAGAAATTGACAGGAAACAGGTGATTGTTTGAATTTATAACCGACTTTAAATAAATCTTCCTGTATCTCGTATATTGAAGATCACTTGTTTATATAGATAGTTTCATATCCAACTATTTGTCCTTTCGTAACTTACTGATTTGCCTACTCGATAAAATCGATAATTAAACAGAGCCTCCGTTGTTGCGCTCGGTATTGTTCGGAAATTTCCGATATGACACCCTGCTGTGATCATAGACTGATAAAACTGATCAACCCCCATCAATATATCACGTGATAGACTCTGCATGACGTCTAGTACCAACATTTGATTTGTTATACTTTCATGCAAGCTTATAAATTAGAGACAGTGAGCGGTAAGAATAAAAATAAATTCCATGGAGTTTTATTTACATTTCTTTTTATGAAAAAAACTACACTTTATAAGATATGTGTCATACATATAATTTTCATTGCATCTTGTTTTTATTTCATTTGCAACAGTGTAAGTAAATGTACACATTAATTCTTATAATATTATAAAATATAAAATAATTATTTCAATGACAATTAAAAACATCAATCAATGTGTATATTAATTGTACACTTAATAGTCGCTATAACTCAGAAAGGCAAATATGAACGCAATAGCTGAACATAAAATACAGACAATGTGCAATATAATTTCATATAAAGACAACTATCTGGAACATCAATTAATACCTAGATATATGTATAGAATAGGTGCTTTAATATAACCACTGGCTATTTTTCATTACTTAAAAATTCCATAAAACAAACACGGACAAAAAAGACAGATAACTTTTCACAGATAATTGTTTAAAGAAATAAAGATCTATATCATTCTCGCTACCCTGTATATGTTTTACGACCTGGATGGTGTAATAATGATTGTAGTATCCTGTCATAAAACAAGGACCCTGTTTATAAAGGGGCCTTTGTATAAAATGACACCCGCTTGGATGCTGATATACGCACCAACAGGGGTCCAATAAAGAGTGTGATAAATTTCATCAATTCATTTTAAGTCATACAAGAAATTAAGAATGAAAAAGGAGAAATAAATATTGTGAAGACAAGACAAATTTTATAATTTGAAACAGCATTTAACTGTATGCGTAGACAAATAAGACGAGTAAATGCATGTACAGTCATCAGTATTCTTTTCTCAGCTAGGTGTAAATTAATTATTTTTTAGAAGTTTTATGAGCTAGAAGTCGTCTGATTTTTTGTAATTCATTTGATCAATTAACCATTTATAACAGCATCATTTTATTAAATTAAATAAGGTATATTCCACTTAAATACTTATTTTACTGTATAAATATGAAACAAATCACGAATTATGTATTCCCGTACGATAGTGACAAGTAAACTTGAAATAGAATAAAATACTTCTTGTCACATTGACACACTGTCTTAGACTAGAGAAAAAATATCTTGTATCTGTAAAGCCCTTTATTTAAAGTACGAGATTTTTGACTGCAAGGAAAATTCACCCATTTTAACACCGCTAACGAACACGAGTTTTAGACATAAAAATGAATCATATAGTGTGGTCTTATATAAGTACTCTACTTTTTTAAAGCCATGGACACTTCAAACCCATATCAGAATGATTTGAACAATTAATTTTGTCTTTTATAGGTATGTGATATTTTGATAATTGCATGTTTGTAAAGCATGCAGTTAGCTATCAAGTTTACTTTTGATAAATATATCTTTATTTTGTGGCTCTGATCATAATGCTAGATAAGAAATAATATATTTGACCGCAGATAAGATCGGTAGCGATAGAGTGTCTTACGCTATCGGCCGTTCGGCTATCTTCGTCAGTTTCCGTATAGCGAAACGGAATCTCCCGAAAGAAAGAAAAAAACAATACTTACTAAACTAATTCGCTAATTCCCCCTACTAAATATTCTTAAAAAATTATGAAACATATACCACTTTTTAAAGAAAAGATTGTAGTTATTGAATCCGATTGGGATAGAAATGATTTTTAAATAATAAAAAAGAAATTAGACAAACTATTGCAAATGTTGAGGTAAAAAAAATGCATTTTGTACTAAAATTCATATAAAATAGGGTTAACATTTTTAACTCAAAATTCCCCCAACTATTTATTTTTCAATTTAAAAAAAATATATACCACAAGAAAGATGTTGAATTGAATTATTTGAAACTGAATGGGATAGAATGATAAATAACTTTAAATTCAAGTTATATTAGATTAAGTACCAACGTCCTTCTTATTTCTATATAGCGCTCACTACCCTATCAGGCTTATCGATAAAGGACAAATAGTTGGATATGAGATAGTTTATTTCTAGATATTAGGCCGTTGGCCTATGAATCTACAAACATAAATACATATAGATACATAATATGCAGAGAATTACAAATTAAAGTAATTATACATGTAATACATTTTAAAATGCGTAGAATTTGAAAATATATCTATATACATATTAAAATTATATATACCCTTTATCAGGGAATTAGATAATATGTCTCTGCCTTTATGTAATAACCTTGGATTATAAAAAGAACATTTTGTAATTGATATTCAGCGCATGGTTTGCACACCAGGAATGTGATATGTTTGAAAGGATGCAATCGTCTGCATATCATTTATGGGTATATACACATAATTGCATGTTTATTATTTCAATTATATTTACGTTCACGAAATAAAGACAACATTGACCCAATTTGAAGATATCAAAGACGCAATCATGTTAAATCTTGAAGTATTACCTACATGTATAGTGTTCCCCATGGTATTAAACCTCTAATTAAAATTCCAAAATGGAGGATTAAATTATGAAAATCAATGTAATTTCAACTTTATTGCAGTTTTTCTTCTCTATTTTCACTAAACATTTGATAAATTAAGTATTTTTGTTAAATGTCTAGCAGAATATCGCTTGACTCAATAAAACTACATCTTTTTTTGTATTAACAAGGGAGAGTAATCTTCAGACTATATGTAACAACTTTTATGACAGTTATTTCCCCTGACAATTTATCAAGTTCGGACTACATTTGCGTATGAAAATGTTCCAAAAATGCAAATTTACACATTGACCAAATAATGACAAGCTAAATTATTTTTATATTGAATTTAAATACAACTAAGGTATTCAATCGCAGAAAACTTTTTTTATTAAAGTGACTTTATACGAAAACATTAACGAACTATATTTTTTTCCGACCGCATCACACACTTTTCGGATAAGTATTACTATATTCGGATGCGTTAAAAAATTCGGATAAATTTGAAAATTGGGGATCAGTTATAATTTTTAATTACTTTAGACAATGTTAAAGAATAAATTTGCGCATGAGAAAATCATTTGCAATTTTTTATGATAAAAATTATTTTTTATAAAAATATCGATAGTTTTATAGCGTTTTCGTATTAAAAAAAATATTTAAATCTGATCCCTTTGTTTACATGTCTCATACATGGTCAGAAACTTCATTAGAAACTTATTGTTTTTTTAAATTAGACTGAAGCTGCTTGACGAAAACGTTGTCATAAATGCAGCATGATGGTTTTGGCTTTCAAAACTTTGTAAGCTGCTTTTTTTTATTTTTTATTTTATCTCATCAAACCGTCATAAGCGTGCTAAAAAAACGCTCGCACCGACGGAAGTTTACAAGTTTTCATGGAGATGAATGTTACCCCTTGTGTGTATATTTCATTAGGATGTTTACTTAGTTAAATTGTTTGATAGAATCTACAAATTGGAATACAATATGGTCAAATTCCTACGTAAGTACCTTTACAATATTTTCACCATGTTGTCATTACGATTGTATGCTGCAGGTGCCCTCCATACATCAAAACAAAATTCTTGCTTTAGCCTATATTGGCTAATATGAACTTAGGTGCTACCTATGGCGCGGAAAACAGACTAACATGTATTACTTAAAAATAATAAAATAAGACTGTTACTTTGGCAAAATAAAATAAAGAAAAGATATTCAGCGCTGTGAAGGATTTATTTTGTTTGAGGGCCTATTAATTATATAAGCTAGGGGGGATAACTGCGTAATTTATTGCATTCAGAAAAATCAGACAACATTTCATTCTTTTATGTTGGAATCATATTTCAATTCTGAAAGAAATGTATTGTACATATTTATTTATCTAATGAATAGAGATGAAGATAAAAAAGCCTCGATAAAACATTCATTTATGAAGATAGAAATGTTTTCCTCTTTCCGTAACGTTAAGTTACGGAAACGTGCCGGTTTTATCATGAACGTCTCTTAGCGACGTCACGAACGGTGCGTTGGTAAGTATTTCCAATGTAAAAAGTCATTAAAAATACTTTAATGAGAAAACGAATGAATAAAGGACCAAATATATTTTGGATTGTTATCTTGGAATAAGCATCGTAAAAAAGCACATTTGAAATTATTTTATTTAAGTGGAAAAGGCCACGAGTAAGCTGCCAATATTTTTATCCAATGAAAAGCCGTCAGTTGCTTCATTTATTGATCCGAATCGTTGAACGCTTGTTGTGCAATTTTCTTTAGAGCGTCTTTAATCTTGATAAGCAGATGTTTGATTAAGCGTCTAATAAAATTGATGAAAATGGCGGCCCCCATATAGATCTACTGGAGACGTTTTTCAAACTCATAGGACTATATATTTTTCATTAATTTTATCGTTTTTTTCAATTTTAAGGAATTAACGTACGTCATACACGTTGTCTAAAAGCGCTCAAAGCCCTCGCGGGCCTTCGGCCCCGCTCGGGTTTTCCGCGTATAACATGCATAAGAATGTCCACATGTACTACATGATGTATTGGTGCACATGTACATGTATGTCCAGGCCCGGATTTACCGGGGGGGCACAGGGGGCTTGTGCCCCCCCACCTGGCCCCACAGTTATTGACTCTCATACAAAGAAAAGGGCACAAAATCGGCACCATCAAAGCAATATCAACTCAACTTTTAGATTACTTTTAATATGAAATCCAAAAAAGATAATGATCTAAATTGATACATTCAAGCATCTCAGGGTACCCAGATCGGGCCTTATCAAGCGTTCAAATCATTGATCGTGCAAGTGTATGGTCCCTCTATACAGACACCCAGATACCAATTGTTTATTGTCTATATTACACATACCTCAACAGTATATTTAAGACCGTCACCAGTGAAATTACCATGGTAACTAGCTTACGAGGCCTAAATTTGGTTATTGTGCACTCTCTGATTTTATTTACTACTGGAAATCATCGGCGTTTTCATAGCAAGTTAGACAGAGAAAAGACGAGGACAGCTAGTCAAGTGCATTTTATACGTCACTACTATGACACTCGAACTTAGTATATTTAGAAAACATGCACAATCGTCTGATGATTTTTTATGGTATTAAAATTCCGAATAACTTTTTAAAAGTGACCGAGCCTAAGCATAAATTAAGTATTTATGGAGGACATCGGCGTTTTTCATATCAAGTAATAGACTGAGAAAAGCCGAGTATAGTCGAATGAATGCTTGTCATTAAAATGAGTTAATTAAAAGTTAGTTAAAATCGAAAAAAAGCGAGCGTTTTATGTTTTTATGTTTTTTTAGAAAATGTAGGTAAATGAATTAAACTTTCAAGTAACTTTTCAAGAGTGACCTACCCTACAACAAGTTTTCTAACGAAAAAGAAGACAAAAATTAATCAGTGGTTAAACATTTTTTTCATCCAATCATACATTAATAGGCTTGTGTTGTTTAATTTTTAAATCGTTGCTTTTATTTTATATCATTTTACGTGTTTAAAATACTTGTATTCCTAATGATTTTTTTCCAAAGGAATCGAAAAATGTGATTCTTCGAAGGATTTTCTCGTTTTGGATCGTCCCAACAACCATTCTTGTAAATACACTGAAACGTACGAAAAACTCACAACAACGCTGAATTTCAACACAATTAACTAAGCCTCTTATTTAAAAAAACGTATCATAAACCATTTTTTTTGGATGTGAAATCGGAGAATTTTCTCATTGCATTCGGTGATTTTATACAAGTTACCAAGTGTATTTTTTATAAATTCTCGGCATTTACATGATGAAATTGCTGATTTTTTTGTAAATCAGGATTTATCCATTCTCGTTCCTTGAAAACTTTGGGGTACGAGAATTGGATTTAATAAGCCAACAAATTAAATCTAAACGAACAAAACGGGCACATGCATGAAGGATACCTCAATTATAGCGCTCAATATTTCCTAGGTAGTGCCCAAAAGTGCTTAAAATGTAATGATAATTTACCAAATTTTAGCTTCATTTTATCCTTTTAAAGTGTGTTCAAAAGTGGTCAGATTTACACCTTTGACATGCAAAAATTCAAAATTTTTCCACATCTTCGGGAGGGGATACCCCTCCCGTACCCATCCCAACCGTACTCCCCAATAACGACTCCTCTGTATCAGGCCCTGTGATCTTACTCACATGAATGCATTTTTCTTTATTTATGAATATTTATAAAACGCTAATCAATCACATGAATCTGAATTGTTACGCATTGCATCACTTTTCTACAGAAAAAAATGATAATTAACCTAGTTTTAGCTTCATTCAATTTGTTTTGAAAGAGCATTTTAAAGTGCTCAGATTTGCACCTTTGACATGTGAAAAACTAAAAAAAATCTATACAGTCGGGATGGGGTACCCCTCCCGAACCCACCCCTGTGCCCCCCCACTTACGACCTTTCTGGATCCGGCCCTGATGTCAATTTATGATTGTTGAATATGAATTAAAAAGATCATGTTTTTCTTTTTTTAGATATAAGTTCTCGCATTTCATTACCGTGTAAGTCTTATTGTTACTAGTTAAATATGTGGTGCAAGCTTTCTAACCCAGGACCTTTCAAGTTGTAAGTGATTTTTAAGTGTACTTTGCTACTTTCATTTGGCGAGGGGAAGAATTTTTCAATAAAAATAAAAGAAATATTGCTAAATACTGGTACGTTGAAATTGTATCACGGTACATATTGCCGCAGCTGCATATTGCAAGATACCATTATACCGGTATATCGTGACAGCCCTACTAGTGACATTCTTAACGTTGTAGCAGTAATAAAATACTTTATGTACTTTATAGCATTTTACGGGCTTAGTGCAAAACTGTGGTAACTCAAGTTGAAAAGAGTGAGTTATGTCTTATTTGTGCTAAGCCTGCGATTTGTACAAATATTTCTGTTCACATATGGTGACTTCATGCTGCAACAGAATATAAATGTCAACCAAATGACTTTGAATACTACAAAATAACCTACTGCTACTTTCTACTAGAATTACAATTTATGAAAATGCTGATACCAGTTTATTTTGTCATATTTTAAATTTATTTAAAATTTCTGGATGACTTGAAACTGAATCAGCTTACACACATCTGCCAGTCATTTTAAAGGTTGTGGAATTGATTCCCATTGGGGATGTCAATCGGAGAACCCATCATGAGTATTTCCGATTACTAGTTTACATAACTTACTGGATGATTGATCATGAAACATTTTCTCATTTTCTATCACCATTCTTCTTTCTTCTGCTGTATCAAATGGGGCAGTTATCTGACCTTTCACATTTGCATCTTATAATTATCTACACATAATCCCGACTAAAAAATCAATACCACGCCTGTTCTGCACTTGGACACGTACGCTTTAACATATTTCAAAAATAGACTATATCGGGAATTCAAATATTTGGGTTTTCCCCTCCGGTACAAACAAACTTTCACCGTTACAATGAAAACATGTGTACAAAGAACAATTGGATTTAATCCATAGTTCTTGCTATTTAGCAATAATGTGTAGAAAACTTTGTTTGTTCCGACTGTGCAAGGACGGAAAAACCCATAAATTTGAATTCTGGATTAGGTCTATTAATCCCTGTGTATTAATTACATTCCAGCTTTGACGATATACTCCAGTCAGTATTGAGCATTAATACATGTACTACATTTGTATTCAATGTAATGAATATTCTTCATAAAGGTCAGATCGGGGTCAAACTTTACGCGCAATAGTAATTATTCTAAGGCAGAATAGCAGAGGACTGCATCCTACTCTTTTCTTTTCTTCCTGCTATGTAGTTACTTGTAATCATTAAACTTTTGATGCATCCTGTCCATTTCTCTGCCGCCTTACCCTTTTTGAGTTCTAGAAAAATTACTAGTGCTGATTAACAGCTTGGTCTATGAGACCAGAAATCTTCAGGTTTTTTTGTTTGTTGGGTTTTACACCATAGCAACACATTATACAGGTCATATAACGGCGGTCAGTCAACCTACTCACTGTTCCTGGAAAGGCTAAAACTCAGGATTTAGCTGTTAACCAACTACTAGGCACATAATTTTGTCAGTGACTGACAACTGCCCTACATAATTAAGAATCATTGGTAGGTAGGAGAATGTGGTTAGAAATAATTTCATGACCAAGCTCCACGAAAGTATGCCCCGCCCGGGAATCGATCAGTAGACTTGCATGCTACCAACTGAGCTAGCCGGGCAGCTAGCTTAGGATAGAACCATGAAACCAAAGTATTGTGCTGACTATTATTTTTAGAAAATCACTAAGTTTAAGTGCAAAATTTTGCCGGATTTTTCAATGAAGTCTGGTGTTAACAATTGAGTTAAAGTTTGTTTTTTTACCGTATATTTCTGTCATTTATTGTCAGATTTTTATGAAACTTCATACAGTGATACCATGTGATGAAGAGAGTTAGAAAGTAACCACAACTCTACCTGCCTTTTATTATGGATTATTTCCCTTTGCAATTTTTGCGTTTAAGTTTTTAAATCCAACTTTAATGTGGTTACCACATTACATTCCTTGTTTGCATATGTTATACATAATTATTAATATTTTGTTTGTTCAAAATTGCTGTTCCTTAAATACTGATAAAGTTAACTTTAAATTTATTTATTATTATCAGCAGGTTGCTTGAATAAAAAAATTGTTTGCATTCAGCCTTCAGCCATGTTATTGCATTGATTAATACAATGTGTAAGCCGCCCGGCTAGCTCAGTTGGTAGCACTCAAGTCTACTGATTGAGGGGTCATGGGTTCGATTCCTGGGCGAGGCATACTTTCGTGGAGCTTGGTCATGAAATTATTTCTACGGCCATTCTCCCTCCTACCAATGATTCTTAATTATGTAGGGCAGTTGTCAGTCTCTGACGAAAGTATGCACCAACAGGAGTTGGTTAACAGCTAAATTCAGAGAATTAGCCTTTCCAGGAACAATGAGTAGGTTGCCTGACTGCTGTTATATGACCTATACAATGTGTTGCTACAGCGTTAAACCCAACAAAAACAAACAATATATCTTTTAACTTAGAATTAACTTCATTTGTAATAAAATATTTTTCAAATCATTTTAGTTTTTCAATTAATTTTAGACGTTTCCTTTTCATTTCTTTTTCTTTTCATATTCTATCAACTTGATTTAATTCATAATTTAATCTCTACGTACATATGTTTATTGTAAACATTTTTGGTAAACTTTAGGGTCAACAGATAATGAAAGAATAATTCCTTCTTTCAAAACTTGGTATGTTTAATGTTGAATGTAATCTTATTTTAATGAAACATTTCGGTTTGTTAACTTTAAAATAGATAATTTGATATGCCGGTGTATAGGTTTGTGGGAGAGTTTTTTGATTACCTTCGATGTACACCTATATACAAGTTTTATGGTTCAATTATAATAAATTACCTATCGTTCTTTGATCGAGTTCAATCAATATTTTCTATCTCGAGGACACACTTTTATATTGGATATTATAAGGAATAGTAGTGAAAATAAAACTATCCTTTATTTATTTTTTATGGCAGTGTTTAATATTTGAGAATAAACATTTCAATTAAAAAGGAAATAAAGCTTGTTTAAAATTTGTGAGTTGAAGTATATTTAAATATTTTTTCTATTGGACATTTCTTATCTTTGCTGAATGTATTAAAGTGTCTATGTCATGTATTGAGGGTCCCAGATAACTTTAGTATATTGATATACAAACTGTTTTACTGTATATTTAAATATTAACTTACTATTAATCAATTTCGTAAACTTGCATGTTTCTGTTCTTTAAATTTTGGGCTCATCCATTATGGGGGAAACATGTAAGTCCGATATAATGGAACAGTTTCAAATAATTTAAATCTTACAAAAACAAATTTAATTGCTCTGTACTAATTATCATTAACATCTCATTTTATGAAAACTTGTTTTAACCGACAATGATAGTAAACTTCCAAATATATATATATATTCATTGCCCGGCTAGCTTAGTTGGTAGCATGCATGTCTACTGATCAAGGGGTTGTGGGTTTGATTCCCGGGCGGGGCATACTTTCGTGGAACTTGGTCATGAAATTATTTCTACGGTCATTCTCCCTCCTACCAATTATTCTTAATTATATAGGGCAGTTGTCAGTCACTGACGAAAGTATGGGCTTAGTAGCTTGTGAACTATTAAATCCAGAGATTTAGCCTTTCCAGGAGGAGTGAGTAGGTTGACTGACCGTCGTTATATGACTTGTACAATGTGTTACTATTGCGTTAAACCCAACAAACAAACATCATCTTTCGTTAGATTGCCACTCCAAGTCAAAAACAAATAAAAAAATGACTTATATGTCATGTATGATTTGTCTTCTTTAGGATAAAAAACATGAAGTGACTAGCAGATTGAAGAACAAAATAATATAACAATGGTCCAGCTAGGATTTGACAGCGATGATGAAGATTTTAACTTGGATGATCGACAAAAGTTTACTATAAGAAAACCCATTAACCCGTATATCTGCTCAACACCATGTGATTTTGAATCGGAACGTGACTTCCTTGAAACAAACATCTTTCCACAACTTGAAGAGCTGTGTTTGTTACGCGGAACTACTTTCTCGCCCATTGATCTCAGATGGAAGCCAAACAGTTTACAGACGGACACCGGACAATTATTAAAATTACAGTTAGATTATATAACTAAATGTTCGCCATACTTTCTATGCCTTCTTGGAGAGACCTATGGTCCACACCGGGAACCAGAAAGTGGAAAACTACCTGAAAGTTTACATAATTTACCTGAAAATGTTTCCTGGCTTGATAGAAATTATCTCATTGCTGCCAGTTCTGGATATTCATGGATTTTAAAAGAGGTATACATACGAGAGGTGTTCAACTTATATTTGAACATATCTGAACTCTGATTCTGAAGCCTATGACCGGATTGTTTCCTCTAAAAATTGCTTTTTATATGTAATATCATCTAAATAATAATGTTCTATGAAACAAAATTATTTAAACTTATTTTATCAAACATATTTATAGCATGTTAGTTGACCACCCCAAAACATTATTTTTTTAGAGTTTTACCACATTTTTTGCTCTTAGATATTGTCTGTTGGATGTGATATAAATGTCATAATTACCTTTTTGTATCCCAATAGCATGTGTAATTTGATAAAACAAAATTACGTCTTTTAACAAAAAAATATGCATTTTGTCATTTTAGCCTTTAGTCCGAAATCAGTGTTGGAGAGCATATATCATACATTCATTAATTTTACAAAGTAGATTTTGAAATTATTCAATTAAACATATCCTTATTAAAACTTTAACGTCCAAAGTGTGTAAATTGAAAGGAATGCAATAATCAATGATGTTTTAAGGGGTCAAAAAGTGATCCTTTATAGGGTAATTCAAAGACAAGTAAGAGAAAGTCGTCACATTTTAGTCAAATTTAGTAACGTATAAAACACTATATTTTCACTTTTTATAATTGAAGTTGCTAAATAATATAGTCATACACCAATTTCATAGACATGATTTGCTTAATAGTTGTAAGTACTTTGATATGACCATGTTAAGAAGTATTTACTTTAGCTTTCATTGCTTGATATGACGTCACATAACATAAATATAAAAGCCTCATTCAAAGCCTGTGTAGAGGTTTCGAAGTAGAACTTTGGGAATGTTTGTCTTCATCACATAAACTAAACATATACATATATCAAATGAATTAGTAGTTGCAGAAACATTCATAAATAATGTTATTTATCAGGTACTTGATCTAGCTCAACGTTCATTTAGATAATGTTGTTGTCAGACAAATAAAATGCAATTTCACGCACAATTCAAACTGCAAAGAACACGAAGAAGTAGAAATATACATGAACAAATTGTAAAAAAAAGAGTTTTTAAAATCTTATGGGATAAAGATGAATAACAACTTCTAAAGTGACCGTTTACTTTATATTTCGCTATGTTCAAAACGCCAAAACTACGGTCCCTTCATTTATGTTTAATAACAGCCTTATGTTGTTTCAAAGTTTTAATTGTAATATGCCAGTCGATTATGGACAATCCACTTGTAACATATTCAAGTAAAATGTGGATATTTATTGTCAGAAATTGATTTTTATCCCATCAAAAAAGTGTTCAAATATAAGTTGAACACCTCTCGTATTGTATTGTTTTTCAGGGCTCTATTCAGTATTAGGGGAAGGGGCTTGTGGCCTCATTTTATATAGAACATTTCGGGAAATTTTATCGCAATTTCATAGATAGGGGAACAAAATATCCATGTTAAACTCAAAATTTGGGGAAAATTGCACGATTTTAAAGAAATTTCAAGAGGGGAAGGCGCCTGTAAATGGCCCCTGTTATATAAGGAAAAAAAGGCCTGTTTTTTATAGTATTCAAATTCCTTGTGATTTTATTATGTAATATATGACAGTTATTTTGTGCAGAGGATTCAAAGTAAACAGTTTTAACTCACGGATTATTGTGGGTATTTTTGGACAAAGAAATATGATAATTATTTTATGCACTATTTGAGTATAGATACTAATTTATTTTAGCTCAATTGTGAAACAAGTTCTTACAACTTAGTTTAATCACATTCGAGTTCGCTTCCTGATCCCCCAGTTCTGAGCTGATAGGACAAAGCTTCTTACTCAAGAAAACAACTGGGTAGGTTTTTTATGGGATTTGAACCAATTCGGAGCTCACCATCCAATGATTACCAGGCCAACATCTTAACCGCTCGGCCACACCCCCTCACTAATTGAATCTTTCCTATATTTTGACTGCTGTAAGAATTTGACCAAACAAAACATGAGTTTGATGTTCAATCTGAAAATCATGTGACTATATGGCTTACCTTCTTATTTCTTAATCCTCTTCAATCTAGGTTGGAGCATAGGGTCTATACCACAGTCCTCCAGCTGTTTCTGTCAGTTGCCCTGACTTTGATCTCTCCTCACAACATCTTGCTCTTGCGCAGCTCAATGTCAAGGGTCCTGTGCCAGGAGTTTTTAGCCGGATTTTTCAACGTATTTCAACGGATTTTTCAATTGTCGTTAACAATTGCGTTAAAGTTTTTATTGTACCATGTATTTCTGCCATTTAAAGTTAGATCTCTACGAAACTTTATACAATGATAACATACCATGTGATGAACAGAACTAGACAGTAACCGCAACTCTACCTTGCTTAATTATGGATTATTGCCCTTTGTAATTTTGGGTGTCTGGTGTCGTTAACAATTGCGTTAAAGTTTTTAATTTAGCATATATTTCTGCCATTTATTGTCAGATTTTTATGAAACTTCATACAATGATAACATACCATGAGATGAACAGATTAAGACAGTAACCACAACTCTACCTGGCTTAAAAATGGATTATTTCCCTTCGATTTTTTTGCGTTAAAGTTTTCAAATTGTTGGATATCTCTGCCATTTATGGTTAGATGTTTATGAAATTTCATACAATGATTACATATGATCTGTTGAAAAGAATTAGACAGTAATGGCAACTCTACCTGACTTAATAATGGATTATTTCCCTTTGTTTTTTTGCGTTAAATTTTTCAAATTGTTGGATATCTCTGCCATTTATGGTTAGATGTTTATGAAATTTCATACAATGATTACATACCATCTGTTGAAAAGAATTAGACAGTAACAGCAACTCCACCTGACTTAATAATGGATTATTTCCCTTTGTTTTTTTGCGTTAAATTTTTCAAATTGTTGGATATCTCTGTTATTTATGGTTTGATGTTTACGAAGTTTCATACAATGATTACATATGATCTGTTGAAAAGAATTAGACAGTAACCGCAACTCTACCTGACTTAATAATGGATTATTTCCCTTTGTTATTTTTGTGTTAAAGTTCTCAAATTGTTGGATATCTCTGCCATTTATGGTTAGATTTTTATGAAATTTCATACAATGATTACATATGATCTGTTGAAAAGAATTAGACAGTAACAACAACTCTACCTGACTTAATAATGGATTATTTCCCTTTGTTATTTTTGTGTTAAAGTTCTCAAATTGTTGGATATCTCTGCCATTTATGGTTAGATTTTTATGAAATTTCATACAATGATTACATATGATCTGTTGAAAAGAATTAGACAGTAACAACAACTCTTCCTGGCTTAAAAATGGATTATTTCCCTTAGTATTTTTTATGTTAAAGTTTTCAGTATGTTGGATCTCTCCAATAGCAAGTATTCTGGCATTTTCCAGTCATATTTTCTCGCCATTTTGTTTCAACAATTTCACCATTTGCCGTACAAGGTTTTTTTTTAACAAAATTCTCTCGCCAATTTCATATCATTAGCTTTGCATTATTTTCATCCATAGTTTTAATGTCTTATGCCATCTTAGTCAAATACCAACAAAACACTCAGAAAAGATACAATAAGACATATATATAGTTAATGAAACTCTTTATTCCTTTAAGATTAATTATTGCCCTTTGTATTCCTTCTAATAAGCAATATATCAAATGACTTTCTTTTGTAACAACGTAAATTTGTTCTCAATGTTCCCATATGCAGAAAAATCCGGCTTTAATGTGGCTCCCACATTATCTTTCTTGTTTCCTTTGGCCCCATGGATTCCAATCCCAAACTTGTCTGGCAATATACTTTTATATGTAGACTATATTGCGGGTTTAGCGAAAAACGGTCATAACTCAATATAAGAAAAGAGTGAGTTACAACCACTTTGCGCTAAACCCACAATATGTACCCTGGATATAATCTTATATCTATTATTTTACAGGTTCATCAGAATTGTAGTGTACCAGAATTAGAGATCATACAAGCAGCATTCCTTGGTGATAATAGATATGCTCACTTCTATTATAGACAACCAGAACATTTAGATCATAAATTACTTGGTAAGATTATTTAAAACATGCCAGAATGTACACGCTAGCGCTACCTGATAGTCCTTAACACTGAGAAATCCAGAATATCTGAATTCTTTAGTCTCGAGCTTGACTAATGCCCTAGTATCCTGAGAAACCTGAAAACCTCTGTCTCCAAAACAGTCTCTTCTGTCTCATTTTTTGGACATGCATTGCCAGGGCACTTGTTTGCCAATTTTAGGGCCCATTAAGGGCCCCATTTCCCCCTCAATATCATGCATTTTCCTATTTCAGATTAAGATTTCCCAAATATTCTTAGAAAATAAAAGTAAATATGACTAAATATGAAAGTATGTATGTTTCATTTTCAAGTACAAAGAATGAAGATGGTTCATAAATAACTTTAAGTGATTTGTTTTATTTAAAAATTACAATTACAAAAAAAATTACATTTTATAGTCTTTAGTTTCATGCTTATGCACATTCACCGACTTTACAGCAATTACTCCTGGTCACTGGGCTACTGGTATCTATCTATCAATCTCCCTGGGGAGTCTTTTTACTCCGCTTATTAATGCAGCCGACAAATTGGCACAGCGGAATTATACCACCCTCGCAGGTACCCATTTACACCTGGGTGGAGTGAAGCAATCGCAGGTAAATTTCTTGCTTAAGGAAATTAGCAGTGCCCCTGGTGGGATTCGAACCCAGGACCTCTCGATCCCTAAGCGCGTGTCCTACCACTGGACCACTGCTCCCACTTATTTGTCATTCTACATTCACAATCTAAACAAGCTGTTAAAATCAATGGTATAAAATTTGTTATGAGTTAGTGTGATTTAATAAAGACACGGGCCCAATATTAAAACATATACAGTAGGCTATTGATTTCATGGCTAGAACAATCAGATAATCATAAATTCACTTTTAGAGAAGTATTTTAGTTTCACCTCAAATGTAAATTTTATGTTTGAAGTGCAATTCAAGTTTCAACTTCAAAGTTTGAATCACTTAGGCAAGTATTGACGTCGTTATTGATCAGTCTGAAATGGCAGGAAATTAGAACTAGGGTTTGATATTTTTATTTGTTTGTATTACATAAAATAATTTATATGTACAAATATATACTGTCATGTTATGTAAATACCAAATGTATGACAGAAAACTATCAATCAATTTCTTTAATTTAGTATTTAAATACATTCTTTACACACTATGTAAAATGTTACTTTAATTACGGAACTGTTAAGTGATTACATATTTTTCAAAGTTTACTTGGCCTAGCTGGGGCAAGTATTTAACTCTTTGACCGTTTCCAATCGTTCTATACACATCATATATGGCTACATTGTACCAGTACAATTTACCCTATATTTGAATCTATATATATTTTTCACATTGAAAGAAACCTATATGCTGAGGTTAGCCGCATCTTGTATCAGATCAAAGTAATTTACAACTAGGCATCTTCATCATGCTGTGTATTCTAATGTAGGTCCAATAAACTTGAAATATGAAAAACTCAATAAAAACAATTCAAACAAAATACACAATCACACCTAAATAACTTCAGAAAAGTACTTTCAGGCAGTGTGGTGAGTCCTCAGGTGGCACTATATAACATCATTTGTGAATATTTGTTTTTGTTTTTTTTACATCATTATCTTGTACATTTGTACATTATTATTTAGTGCATTATCAATTTGTACATTATCAAATGTACATTATTATTTCATATGTTATTACTTTATACATTATTATTTTGTACTTATTCAATTCATATATTATTATTTTGTACATTATTATATTTGTAAATTATCATTTTGTACATTATTACTTCCTACATTATTATTTTGGGCATTTTCGATTTGAACATTATTACTTCGTGCATTATCATTTTATGCATTATTATTTCATACTTTATAATTTCAAACATTATTACTTTGTACATTATTATTTTGCTCATTATTATTTCCCACATTTTTATTTTGTACGTTATTATTTGGTACATTATTACTTCCTACATTATTTTTTCATACATTATTATTTTCGTACATTATTATTTAGTACATTATTATTTTGAACATTTATTATTTTGTACATTATTATTTCATACATTATCATTTTGTACATTATTACTTTGTACATTTTTTAATTTGTACATTATTATTTCAGAGGTTGAAGAATCTGATAGAAAACAACTTATATCTCTACATAAACCAGAGACAGAATATGCTGATCTTAATATTCGTGATCTAAAACAACGTATAGTAAATAAAGGATTACCAGTAAAATATTTCCAGACTAATGTAGAACTAGGAAATCTTGTATTAGCTGACTGGAGAGAGATTATTGATGAGCTATATCCACCACTGGTTGATGGTCCTAGTATACTAGGTTTGTTTACATTTTAGTATTAGGACTATATAAGATACAAGTTGATCATGATTGTGTTCTATGGATTTTTCTGGAAAAAAATGGGGCGAGGGAGCGAAGAAAATATAAATCTTAATCTAGTTGCTTTATATAGCGATTTGACCAAATTTTTATGAGTGAGCAAGGAAATAAAAAAATATATAAAAAACCGCCAAAATTAAGGTGCAAGTGAACACATGATCAACATGTTGTGGCCTAACCTCTGCAGAACAAATCCTCTGCACAACAACAGCGTTTGATATTTCCCTTAGGCATAATTTCAGTTAATGTATCCTCACAGAACTACAACCTCTGAAGAGCGAAACATTTGAGTCCCTCCCAGCCCAGAAGGTGTTTTTCAAGAGCGGTCATACAGTATCTATGTTTTAATGTTTCTTGTATATAGACTTAACAACAGTTAGTAGATTTAAATTTTTCTCCCTTCCCCCTATTTTTTGGGAAAGAAGACCTACAACTTACAAAGTTCATGTTGTAATTTCATCATTTTTTGATAATCTAAGTAGTTGTATTTAGAATGTATTATAGAGAATTCACAGTAAAGGTCTGTAGAGTATTTGATAGTTAAGGCCCATGCCTTTTATATCACTGATGAACAATCTCTGGATAGTTAAGGCTCATACATTCTACTTTTTTTTCTATAACTGGTCTAATATTAAAGTTGAAAATCCATCAATAATTGATCACTTTATTACTTTGGGAATGAAGTACTCTGATTGGTTAAAACAGTGTAAACAGGAAGAGTACTCCAATGTGGGTAATATATGAAGATTTAGTACTAAACTTATGTACATTTGAATTGTATACAGACATTTTATTGAAGAGATTAAAACTAAATATAAGATTTTGATTAAATTTACAATTCTTATGTCAATAATAACTTGGTAAATAAAGAAGACAGGTAATAAATCATTATGTGTATGTTTAGTTAATCATATAATCTGTTGCTCTGTGATGCTATGGCAGCACACTGGACATGACTTTAATTTGGCAAGAGTTTTTGAATTTGTTGATATCTGGTGATCCACACTAGATTGCAACTATATATGAAACATTTTTAAATCTATGGTTGTTATTGATAAGGCTTCTGACTTTATTTATCTTTCCTTCTTAATTTTTAGCTAACAATGCTTCAGGAAATGACACATTGAAAATTTTGTAACAGTTTTTTGCAAAATAAATCCCAAAATGACTTTTTTGAGATTTTTTTTGAAAATGGCAAAAATCCCACAGGAGGGTTCAAGTGACAAACCAAGATATACTCGCCTTTCTGATTGTGGTACTATTAAGACAATTGATATTTATGTGTTTTTTTATTGAAACTTTAACAGTTGTATTTGTAAATCAAATGTCATGAAATCAAAACACATATATAACCAAGCATAAACCTTTTTATAGCTTATCAAATATTGCAAATTTGATGTGAATATTTCATTCCATAGATTTGTAATAAAGTTACTTAACTGATTGTAATTTTGCATTAACTGTACTTAACTTTATTAGAGATAAGTTAATGAGTAAGATCAAGGTGATACCTTCATGTCGAAACATTAAAATGTAGATATTTTTATCAGAATATAAGGCCACAACAAGTTGATTATGTGTTCTTTAGATTTTTTGGGAAAAAATGAGGCGAGCAAGCGAAGAAAAAAAAACCTTCTTTCAGTTGCTTTATATAGCGGTTTGACCAAATTTTTATGAGCGAGTGAGGAAATAAAAATATTTTTTTGTAGAAACCGTCAACATTAAGGTGCGAGCATATCCATAGAACACATGATCAACTTGCTGTGACCTAAAGTTTATATTCAGTAAAAAAATATGTAATTTGCAATAGATTGTACATCATTACTATGATTAACAATCTTAATAGTAAAAAACTTTATGATCTGTGGTATATCTACTTGTTTTTAGATTTCATGTTCAAATCACATAAATTGTTTGTATAGTAAAACTAAGGTCTGCTTTACAATATAGCAGGGGCGGATCCAGGACTTTATTTTGGGGGGGGTTCGAACTTTTTCTAGGGGGGGGGGGGTCGAACTTTTTCTAGGGGGGGGGGGGGTCTAAACTTTCGAACCACATTATACATATTTTGCAGAATAATGCAACATATCTACCAAGGTATAATACAAACTGAATACTGGTAACCATTAAATCTATGTTAAGCACAGAGAAAATTTGCTTCATGCTACTTAAAAATAACTTACAGTCAAGAAATACTCTATTGGAAAGGTACATTTTGAAAATTCTCCGGGGGGTCCTGACCCCCTTGAACCTCCACCCCCCCCTCCCGGCTAGATCCGCCTATGTATAGATTAATGTAATTCTAATGTAGAATATTTAAATAGAGATTTGTTATCAAATTAAACACACATGACTAATGATGGCTTACATCAAAAACTTGTGATAAGATTTATAAAATTTGAATTATTTGATTTTAATAAGAATATCGCATGATTAGATTCTTCCATGATAAACCATACTTGTTTTATACTTCACAAGGTTGGCACATAAGGCCACAACAAGTTGATCATGTGTTCTATGGATTCGCGTGCACCTTAATTTTGGTGGTTTTTACAACAACAAAAATTATTTCCTTGCTCGCTCAAAATAATTTGGTCAAACCACTATATACGAGGGGTGTCCCAGTAAATCGTGTACTTTGTCCATAACTTTTTTTCTTTACGTCTCATGCTGATCATAATTTACAAGACTGTTTTTCAGACTTATTTTTATACAAATTAAGCATTTTACCTAAAAGTATTTGCATTAAAGGCGTCATTTTAATGTTCAGCTAATACAAGGTATGTGCATGCGGCGCAACCACTTTCACACTTGTATATTCGTTCATACTGAGTTCAAGTGTGCAGTAAAATTTAAACTTAAACTTTTTAATTGCATTTTATTTTTACATAGACATTCGCAGAAATTATCTCTGTATTATCACACCAAATCTCAAATCATAAAATACATATACAAGAGTATCATACGCGTTTGCACCGAAACACGAAACTTGTGACATCAACGAGATAAGGTGACGTTCCTACAAGATTGAGTCTATGTAATTGCAACTCAGTTTCATAATCAGCCTGGCACAACATGGATGGGTATAAATTTGAATTTAAACATATAGACAGACAAAATGAATCATTGAGTATACATTGTGCATACTACATATGGTAGAGTAATTATACATTGTGTAATATATCCACTGAATTTGTCGTACCAAAAACTGCTGAAAGTGTTATTCGAAAATAAGTTGGATACTTAACCCGTGGACCATTATATCATTGACCATACTAATATTTTGAGACTGATGTCACAAATTTGTAACAAAAGAATACAAAAACAAATCTGTTAAAGTAAATATGAAGTAAATACATTGCCAGTATTTGTCACTGTTCACAACAAGGCGAACTTGGAGAGTGAATAAAAATGATTTCATAGACCTGACGTCTTAATATAACGTTGGCTTGCGCCGCGTTGTCATACCTAGTGTCTTATAAATTGAAGCAAAACTTTTATTTTTTTAATTAACCGTCAAAAAATTTAGCATACTAGTCTTACTCACAATACATGCATTTAATGGCAGTTAAAAGTTGGTGCTAAAGTTGCGCGTAATTTTTTCGCCATAAACAGAGTCCACGATTTACTGGGACACCCCTCGTAAAGGAACTGAATTAAGATTTAAAAAAAAAACGTTCTTCGTTCGCTGACCCCATTTTTTTCCCAGAAAAATCCGTAGAACACATCATCAACTTATTCAATGTTGTGGCCTAATATATTTATAAGGTTATATTTCGATGGTTACCCGCAAGACTGTAGTAACTCACTCTTAAACGCAATGCATTTACTACAGTCTTGCGGGCAACCCTCGATTTGTATGCAATAATATACAGTGCCCTCCACTCCAAAAATCAATGGACAAAAAACTATGTTTTTAGGATAAACTGATTTAAATTTACCATCATGAAAGAAACATAGACTTATCTAAGCACATTATATAACCAAAATTCATTAGTTAGTCAACATATGATTCCAACTATGGGCCAGGAACTCCTATTTGGAACTCATAGACCATTCACTATGAATAACATCGGGCATATTTAACACCATCTTGGAACTACCTTTGTGTCGCATATCCAAACAAAATTGACTGCAAAGTAAATCACA
This sequence comes from Mactra quadrangularis, assembly GCA_025267735.1. NCBI lineage: Eukaryota > Metazoa > Mollusca > Bivalvia > Venerida > Mactridae > Mactra > Mactra quadrangularis. The sequence goes on from CM046302.1 coordinate 2,703,498, forward strand.
GACACATGTATCACTCCACAGGTTAAACTGGTCAGGCATCTTTGTCAATAGTTTCTGATTTGTGGTATAACTTAAGTCTCAACAAAATCACTGAAAGTAAAAAAAAAGCTACTAGCTTCTTCAATGTTGTATTATTGTATTTCTAGGTAAGGAGGTATATCAAGAATGGTTATGTAATGAAGTATTTGCTGAAAGCAGAAGACATATTTATCTGAATCATTCAGATCTTCGTACATTAAAAGGGGAGATAACTAAGTTCTGTGTATGTGCACTCGATGACCCTGGTTTTGATCAGGAGGATGAAATATCACCGAGATATAGACCTAGCTCTGTAGCTAGTGTATTCCGCAAGAAGTAAGTTTTGTTCTCCAATCTGATTAGATCCGATCTAAAAATTTCCGCTCACTTACACGCTAATTTCGATCTGGCCATTTTCAAACAAGGGTCATGTCTATGTGACTTTTTTCATCATAATATTCATGAAGAAATTTTATGATAAGTAACTTGTTTACATTGTCTATGTCACGCAATTTGAAATGAGCCATCCAATTGCAGACTGTGAATAATACTACTGTTAAATCAGCTCGCAAACCTTGGTCTAAAAATAGAAATTACGAAATCAAAATGTTATTAATAGTGTTTTCGTCTAGATGAAAGCTATGCATTGATTGGTAGACATAAAGGTCATCTCGACGTGACCCTCCATTGAGATCTTAGAGATCCTGCAAGACAATGCTCTAAGGATATCTGTTTACGGAGATTGTGTTCCTTCCAGTTTTGAAAGAAGATATTTTTGAAAGGCTTATTGATGGCGGCAATATTTTGAAAATCATTATGTACAGCCCTGTTTATTACATTAGCATGTATTTTCTTCTCATTACTTTCTGCCTTGCTTGTTTTGAGTAAAGGAAGTTGTAAATTTATTCTACTGTCAGTGGTGCATACATTAACCCCCCTGATTTAAATACTCTATCTTTGTTCAATAATCCCCGTACATACACAATACATTACTTATGTACTCACTATCAATTAAAATAGATATCTATATTTTTGTGCGAGGGTTATTGAACATATGTTAAGTATTTAAATCAATGGGGTTAATGTATGTAAAGTTGTTAATAGCGTAAAAATTTAGAAAGCCATTTACTGAATATTTTGCTTTGTGTATGAATTTCATACATTCTTTGTATTATATACCCAGCTAGCTCAGTTGGTAGCATGCAAGTCTACTGATCGAGAGGTCGTGGGTTCGATTCCTGGGTGTGAGCTTGGTCATGGAATCATTTCTACGATATCAATGATTTTTAATTATATAGGTCAGTTGTCGGTCACTGACGAAAGTATGTGCATAGTAGTTGGTTAAATACAGAGATTTAGCCTTTCCAGGAGGAGTGAGTAGGTTGACTGACCGCTGTTATATGACCTATACGATATGTTGCTATGGCGTTAAACCCAACAAAAACAAACAAACAAATTGTATTATACATGTTTTACAGATCTGATGTGACAGTAAAATATACATCCATACTTGTATTGAAGTCTGATAGAGGAATGGGTAAAACATCACTTGTAGCTAATTGGGTGAAACAATTTTCAGCGGAGAATTCAGAGATTAAAGTAATTAGTCATTTTGTTGGATGTAATGGACAAAGTAGAGATATTACAACTTTTATGAGGAAATGTATTCTGGAACTTAGAGAAGAGTATCTCAATGAAGGTAAAAATGTTGTACAATATTGTGCATAAAGTTTGACCCCGATCTGACCTTTATGCAAAAATATTCATTACATTGAATACGAATGTAGTATTGATGCTTGATTCGGGAGTAAATCGTCAAAGCTCAAATGTAATTATTACATAGGGATTAATTTTTAAAATATATTAAAGCGTACAATGAGTGTCTATAACACAGTGGCCGAGAGGATTACGGTATACTATTGTTTATTCAGAATATGTTACATGCCAAAGTGTAGAATAGGCGTGGTATTGATTTTTGTAGGGGTATGTGTAGATAATAATGTGAGATGCAAATGTGAAAGGTCAGATCGGGGTCAAATTTTATGCACAATTCTGTCGTTGATATATAATTTACTGGGTTGGATGTCGCCATTGGTTGACATGGCTGAATGACTAGCTCAGTTGGTGACACACAGGTTTACTGATCGAGGGGTCAGAGGTTTGATTCCCCGACAGGCATACTTTCATGGAGTTTGGTCTTGAAATATTTTCTATGACCATTCTACCATTGATTCTTAATAATGTAGGACAGTGGGATGGTTGTCTGCAATACTGTAGTAAGTGCATTGCATAAAAGAGCAAGTTACTACAGTCTTGCAGGCAACCTTTGAGTTGTCAGTCATTGACGTCTAGTAAATGTTTAACAGCTGAATACAGAGATTTAGCCTTACCATGAATGGTGAATAGGTTGGCTGACCTTCATTATATCACCTATACAAAGTTTGTTACACGTTATTGCTGAAAAGCATGAAACACAGAATGATTCCTATTGTTCTTTTAGATACATTTTCATTGTAATGGTGACATTTTTTGTTTGTACTGCAGGGAAAACCCCAATTGTTTGAATTCTGGATAAAGTCTATAATCTGATGCCAAAAAAATGATTTATATATAAGAAATAGTTCACACCACTGAGGACCTCCTGGTCTTATAGTGACCGACCAGTCAGCCCTATAACATATAGTGGACCGAAGTCAAAGGCTGAGGTCTACTATAAGTCTACCACCGGCCCTTACTATTTTTTATATTATACTGCACATTTTTTAACACTTGATTTTTTGCCAAAGCAGAAGAATAAACTTTGTTAAATATTTAATAGGTCAAACTTATAGCGTAAACTTTGATAACACAGTGCCGAAATTTGTTGCTCCTTGAAAATTTCAACTGGGTTAAATGCCAGAGGGCAACTATCATATCAGCAGGCACTATCACATTATAATCGCCGGCTATGCGTTATATACGTAAGAAATAAGCAATTTTATGTAAGGTATGATATTCAATGATAACTCTTATTAAACATATAATACATTATATTATACAGATAATTGTGATGTCAGGGATAAAGAAGTAGCAACACAAAATTTTAAAGAATTATGTGGTAGTTTTCAAGCAGCACTAAAATTAGGACCTTGTGTATTACTGATTGATGGAGTAGACGAGTTAGGTACATCATTAGAACTTAGTCCTCAGGAGGTAAGAGAATATAGTTAAAGTGATAGATGAACTTATTTCAAAAGTAGACGACTTATAGAATTTTTTTTAACTTTGGGCCTGGAATGTTCAGCCTTTTTAACCTGGGTCAGTGGCGCAGTTGGTAGCGCGCATGGATTTGGAATCTTGTGTCCAAAGGGGGGTAAAGGTTTGAATCCCACATATTTCTGCCATTTAGTGTCAGATCTTTATGAAACTTCATACAATAATAACATACCATGTGATGAACAGTATTAGAAAGTAACCACAACTCTACCTGGCTTTATTATGGATTATTTCCCTTCGTAATTTTTGTGTTTAAGTTTTTAAATCTGGCATTAAAGTGGTTTCCACATTACATTTCTTTTTTCAATTTTGTTCTTGTAGATAAAGAAGTTCTCTTGGTTACCGATGCCATTACCTCCACAATGTCGTATCGTCATGACAACGTTCACCTCAGATCTAAGTCACGCAGGGTTACAGAAGAGACCAGATACTAAGTTCCTATTATTATCAAACTTAAATACAACAAAAGTGAAAGCTGAAGTCCTTGAAGATCACATGCAGATGCATTTTGAACATTTAAGAAGGAGTCAGTTGCAGACGATATACGAATCAAAATTATCCGGGCGGCCATTGTTCCTTAGTCTTTTAGCCAATGAGATGTGCTCTTACTCTATATACATGGAGTTGGATACGTACACGGAAACAATACGAGAAATGTGTACATCTGTGCGAGATCTATTTATACGATGTGTTAAACGTTGGTCACATGATCACAGCTGGACATATGAAGTATTATCTGCTGAACAGGCTGAGAAAGAGGATGTTGGTAAGTTTAAAGCTGAAAAAAAGGGCCACAATGAGTTGATCATGTGTTCTACATAGGGCAAGGGAGTGAAAAAAAAATCTTAATTCTGTTGCGGTTTGACCAAATTTTTATGAGCAAGTGAGGAAATAGATATATTTTTTGTAAAAAGCTTCAAAATTAAGGTGTGAGCGAATCCAAAAAATATATGATCAACTTGTTGTACTGCCATCTTGAATTTAAGCTTTCTACATTCAAAGCTGGGGAACTAAGAAGCTGACTAAAAATGATTAATCTTAGTTGTAAGAACTTGTTTGACAGTCAAGCTAAAAGAATTACTGTTCACCTTTAATTATCTTGTCTATGACTGTAACCCGATAAAAATCCATGGTCCATACTGAGATTTGAACCTCTCAAGTCATAAGCAGACACTCCACCACATTGCCCTAATAGCTAGCTTGAAGGCAAGGAAGTACAAGTGCCGTATTATACCTCTGCTACATACACCCCATCCTTAACAGAAATCGTTCTCAAATTCTTGGAGCATGAATGTCTGTTGGACAATCTAAGGATGCAACTATACAATTCCTAGTGGGTTATTTATGTTGGTGCCAAATATAACCTGATAAAAATCCATGGTCTGAACTGAGATTCGAACCCATGACCTTTCGAGTCGTAAGCAGACACTCTACCATGTTGCCATAAAAGTTAGCTTGAAGGCAAGGGAGTACAATGCTGTATTATACATCTGCTACATGACATTAAATCCTTCTAATGTGTAACATGAAAAAAATTCATACAAATGCAGTAATCCCAGTGTTTTGGTTCCTATATTAATGTATCTACTTTAATTTTGCAGATTTTATCGGCTGGGTACCAGACGTACTACGTCTGCTTGCTGTATCTAGGTCAGGTTTATCTTCAAATGAAATATTGAATATTTTGGTTGCCATGGGTTACCAGGAGAATGTCAAGGTCACATTATTTGATTGGTTGATGTTTTTGCTGTGTATTGGTGACAATATAATACAAAGTCCTAATGGTACAATCAACTTTTCACATCAACATATGAGAGAAATCGTGGAATATGTTCTATTACGTAAGTTGGTAAATTTGATTATTCTGATTAAAACCTGATCTAAAACTTTCCGCTCCCCTACTGGCTAATTTAGATCATGCAGTTTTCTTACAAGGGTCACATTCAGGTGACCTTTTTTCATTATAATATTCATGACCAAATCGTTATGCTTAGTAACTTGTTTACATTGTCTATGTCAGGCAATTTGAAATGAACCCTCCAATTGCAGACTGTGAATAATGCCGCCGTCAAATTCACTGGCAAACCTTGGTCTAACAATAGAAATTACAAAATCAAAATGCTATTAATAGTGTTTCGTCTAGAGGAAAGTTACGCATTAATTTGGTCAACATAAAGGTCATCTCAAAGTGACGCTCCATGTGAACCTTAGAGATCCTGTACAACATTGCTCTACAGGATGTCTGTTTACGGAGATTGATTTTAAAGGTACATTACATTGTTGCTGACAGACATGTTGTTTACACATTCTAACATTGACTATGGTATGAAAGGCACATAACCAATTTCATTTTAAGCTAATTAAAATAAAGAAAATTTCTTTTTAACTTTTGTTTCTTTGTCCATAAGAAAAATTTATTCAATTCAATAAATCTTTAAAGCTCAATCGGTAGCCCACAAATCTGCTGATTGAGGGTTCGTAGGTTTCATTCCTGAAATAGGACATAACTTTGTAGAGCTTGGTCATGAAATGATTTCTACAGCCATTCTCTCTATCCTACCACTGATAATAAATTATGTGGAGCAGTTGTCAGTCACTGACGAAAGTATTTACCTAGTAACTGGTTAACAGCTGAATCCAGAGATTTAGCCTTTTCAGGATTGGTGACCAGATTGACTGACAGCAGTGGTATGACCTATATACTTTGTTGCAATCAAAACAAACCAAAGCAAGTTCAATATTTAATGGTTCTGATTTTGACTTCCAAGAAAAGCTGTTTTAAAGAATGTAACAATAATAAGACATATACAGTAAGGTCTCAATTAAACTTAAGTTTGTTTGCCCTTTACTGACCGACCCGAAAAAATGCTGTACCGACCGACCCGAAAAAATGCTGCCGACTCAAATAATTTTGTTTGAAAAATATAAGTGGTGTTTTTTATTGGTCACCACCATTCATCGTTATTACTTTCCGGTGGTTTATTTGCGCTTATAATTCTGCTTTAGAGGGAAAAAAATGTTTTTCCTACCTACCAACTAAACCCAAAACTTTAGGGTAGGTAAAGGGCAAACACAGTTTTTGTAGTTTAGGTCTAAGTTGTGTTGTTATGTAATATTCCAGGTGTTGTGAAACCCTCTACAGCAGAAATCATATCATCCTCCGATGTGGAAAAATCATGGAAAAAACAGAAGACAGAATTCCATCACCATATTGTTAACTATTTTGTTGAACAACCTCATTCTCTGAGAAAAGCTCAAGAGTTACCATGGCAACTATTGATGGCAGGAGAATTCAAACAACTTGAAAATTTATTAGTAGAACCTCAGTAAGAATTGTTTGATTTTATTAGCCGCGTTTTTCAATGAAAAAATTTTACTTATAGTTTGGGTGGGCAGGTGGGCGTCGGGTGTTGTTAACAATTGTGTTAAAAAAATTCTTTACCATATATTTCTGCCATTTATTGTCAGATCTTAAAGAAACTTCATACAATGATAACATACCATGTGATGAACAGAATTAGAAAGGAACCACAACTTTACCTGGCTTTATTATGGATTATTTCCCTTTGTAATTTTTCATTAAAGTTTTAAAATCAGGCTTTAATGTGGTTTCCACATTACATTTCTTGTTAATAATTTGGATATCTCTGTCATTTATGGTCAGATCTTGATGAAAATCCGGCTTTAATGTGGTTTCTACATTATATTTCTTGTATTTTTATAATTCAAAGTTTAAAATAGATTTATAGAAAAATGTATCTGAAAACATCTAAATACATTAAATCTCAAAATGGTGTAAGCAAACATATCAGAAACAGCAATAATCAAAAAGCACAGACCTACCTCACAGACAAAAGGCAAAGAAGATTTTTTATTAGATTTTTAAACTTTTGTTTTTGAATGGAAGTAACAAACAGATAATGAAAGCAACAACCTAAGGGTCAACTTTTCTGAGTGGAAAATTGGTTTACTTGATTCTGTTTAAACCTATCCTATGATACATTACTCAGCTATACTGTGTTATGTACTGTGGGCCATTTGATTAGGAAAATCTTGTTATCATGGATAATTAATGTGGCAGTTTAATTGGTTCCACAAGGAAACCACTGCCGAAAACTAGCCAATGAAATTATTCAATCATTTTTTGAAAATAAACATGTGTATTAGTTTCTATTTTAAGTGGGAAAAACCCAGTATGACGTCATTGTAATTGTAGAGTACTTAATAATAACATGTGATTTAATTGGAAGAAGATTGGTCTCACCTGCCTCATGCATATTCATGAAAACAAGATTTTGTCAGTCAAATTGCCCATAGTATGAATGGAGTGTAACCCAAGAAAGTACTGTGTTCCTGACGATGGTTTAAACATTGACTTAATTTTTTTACCTTTTAAATGTTAGTCAAATTTTCAAGATAAGTCCTGAAGTTCAATCAAAATTTTAAATTTGCATATATGGTTATTTTGTAGGGTATTTGAAATATTATATGATGAACATGGTTACTATCCATCCAATCATTATGATTTAAAGTTATATTGGCATTACTTAGAGAAAGAAGGATATAGTGTTGTTGATTCATACACTAAACTTCTTGTAAAACTGGATGTTCTTCAAGCTGAACCTGAGAAAATTGAGGTTTGTATTATCTTGGTATTAAAGACAAATAGTATGTATATGTGTTTTTTGTAAACTTTGTAGTATTGTTTTTAAAAGTTAAAGTTAAAGAAAGGGTTTTTGAAGTCTACTATTAGGTATCACTATTCAGTTGACTCTTGACATTAATTTCCCAGATAATTGAGTCACACACCAACTGTTTACATACTGCGTACATTGCATGACCCTTTAAGGTACCCATTTACACCTGTGTGGAGTAAAGCAATCACAGGTAAATTTCTTGCTCAAGGAAATTAGCAGTGCCCCTAGTGGGATTTGAACCCAGGACCTCTTGATCCCTAAGTGCACGTCCAACCACTGGACTTCTGCTCCACAAATACAGTGACCTGTGTGTTCTAATGGTTTAGATTGGTATCTTTAAATCTTGTAACCCATCTCTGATAGAATTTCGTTGGTTCAAGCTTGACTATTTGATAATGATCATAACTTTTTGATGTGAGAATATTGCTTATAGATAATAAAAGTGGCTAGCTCAGCTAGCTCAATTGTTAGAACACATGTCTACTGATCAAGTGGTCATGTGTTTGATATTGATTCTCCAGGCGGGGCATACTTTGATGGAATTTGATCTTGAAATAAATTCTACAGCCATTTTCCCTCTTTCCACTGATTCTAAATCATATAGAGCAGTTGTCAGTCACTTACAGAAAAGGTTCACTATCAGAACTATCAAAATCCATGGTCTTAATAACAGATATTTTTTCTCTGAAAGCACTCATAAAAGTGCATAATTTTGCAACTTGGGCCAGACCTTTTATATTTTACATCTTACAAAAATCACGACCCTAATTTTTCAGAAATTGAAAAAAAAATCTTGAGTATTGATTTTTTTACTATCCACAGTACTTTTTTTGCACCAAAAAAGAAAAAACTGAACCAATCCAAGTATGAATAAGCTCAACCTGTCAATTATCACACAATTTGAAAAAATGTCAGTGATAAATTTTACTCAGAAATTGTACAAAATGGGTTTGAAAGTCGATTGTAATTAAAATCTTATACCCTTTATATATTTTTTTTTTGACTACCATACTCATTTTTTCAAGAAAATTCTCGTGAGACTAAAAATATAAAAAGTGTGGCCTTACTGTATTACAGGTTGAATCATTAGATGGAAGTGTATCAACAGATGAAATGTCAGAAGTGGAGTCTACAACACAAGATAATGTACCACATATAATGTTGTTTACACCGACGTCACCAAGTATACCTTTGATCTATACGACACCAGCATCTGATCATAAATTATCAGTTATAGAAGAAGCCAGTGATATCATGTCACGTGATGATAAATCTAGTCTAGATGGTGATGGTACTGATCCTGTCTTCTACTTACCACAAGATAATAATGGTAAATTGTTTGTTTTATCTTACAAGCATTTTGATTGGTTAATTTTGGTCAATTGACATAAATGCAACATTTTGATTGGTTAATTTTGGTCAGAAGACTTGATTGTAGCATTTTGATTTCTTAATTTTGGTCAGGTGACTTGATTGTAGCATTTTGATTGGTTAATTTTTGTCAGGTGACTTGACTGCATCATTTTGATTGGTTAATTTTGGTCAGGTGACTTGATTTTAGCATTTTGATTGGTCACTTAGGGTCAGGTGACTTGCAAAAATGCCATTGTAGCATTTTGATTGGTTAATTTAGGTCAGGTGACTTGCAAAATAATTATTGTCAGTTGAATCCTATGTCTATTATCACGTTATAAGCTATTCATATTACAAAAATTGTATTGTGTTTATTTAAGGTGAAGGAATCCAGGAAGACAAGTATGACTTGAGCCCGGTACAAGTTACAAATATAACTTGGAATATATCACAATTTCTGTTAGAGCTAGGATACAAAGAGGCTGGAGTGAAAATATTACTGGCTTTAAATTCTAGACTTGTAAAGGTATGGGTCATTTAATTATATTACATCAATGGTTGCCCGCAAGACTGTAGTAACTTCCTCCTAAATGCAATGTACTTCTTGTGGGCAACCCTTGACATGTAGTTTGAAATTATAATGTAATAGATGGAAAAGAAAGGGAGATAATTGATTATGAAAGTTTTTTGTGTAAAATTTGCTAAATCATTTTTGATTACCTGCAATTCACTTTGTTAGGACCAACAAAAAAGATGTGATTATGTCAAGTTGAGATAAAGAAAAATAACTGTATAGGCCACCTGTTTACCATATTTTATTTTGTCTTTTAAGAAGTCAATATATATGCAGTATTATACATTGTAGTATATATTGACCTGATAGGTCATATTTGCCTCACTGTTGGTGTCAGCATCTCTTTTTGCTTACATGAGATTAGCTGGATTAATATCCAATACTCAGAGGCTATCAAGAATCTTGATAGCCTCTGGGTACAAGAATGCTGGATTACTTGATTCATTAGTTAGTGCCCTGATCCCATGTCCGACTCAAGCATGAATGATATTGTGGCATAAAAATAAAGCAGTTTCAAACTCTTTGTTTTCTTATATCAAAAAGTCCCAACATTGATATCTATGTATGTTTATACAGGGCTCGAATTTAACAAAATATTGGACTTGCAAATTTTTGTGAGTTGATTTTATTTCAACTCGCAAAATAAAAAAAAATCACTGGCATTCTTTTCTCCAAATTTAAATTGTATGCATGATTAATATTCATATATGCAATATAAGCAACATATCAAACTGTAGATAGAGCAAGGGCGTTATTATGGGATAGACTAAGAATATCGATCACTTTTTTAGGGTGAATCTTTAATTAATACTATCAATCTATCTGGCCGTTTCAATGCTGATTTGAGATACTTTAGTTTAGACGATTTCAACTCGCGATAATTTGCAAGTTAAAATAAAAGTTACTCACAATTTTTAAAATCCAGTCCCATTTTGCGAGTATGCGAGCTTCATTTCGAACCCAGGTTTATATTTAGTGATTTATTTCTTTGATTTTATTTTACAGAGTTATCCACTGTCTACTGATGAACAATTGGTACATGCTAGAGTTCAGGAAAGTTTAGGTTATATACATTATGAGAACAACGATTATATAGAGTCTCAGTTATGGTATAAGAAATCAATGCAGACTATTATAGATCTGTCTGAGATGGAAGATATTGATGACATCTTTAATGAGATCAGGATATTAAAATGTAAGTTTTTTAGCAGGTACTTGCATATGTTGCAATTGTTTGTTTGTTTTTGTTGGGTTTAACGCCGTAGCAACAAATTGTATAGGACATATAACGGCACCTACTTACTGTTCCTGGAAAGGCTAAATCTCTGGATTTTGTTGTTAATCAACTACTAAGGGCATACTTTTGTCAGTGACTGACAACTGCCCTACATAATTAAGAATCATTTATAGGAGGGAGAATGGTTGTAGAAATAAATTCATGACCAAGCTCCACAAAAGTATGCCCCTCCCCGGAATCAAACCCATGACCCCTCAATCAGTAGACTTGCGTGCTACCAACTGAGCTAGCTGGGCATCTCAACTGCTATTAATGTAGTTTGCATTACGTGTTAACGAGCAGACAATATGCTGTTAGTGCAATTGAATTAAATGACTCATGTATATCTAATCTGACTCATGTAAGGTAAAGGTCCCTTGTTTAGCTTCCGTTTGTTGTATAAGCCGTAAACTCCATCTAAACCCATAATGTCTGACAGCATTATTGGTACCTAGATTAGTGTAACTTGTGAATGTTTATAAAGTTCTGTTCTGTTCTGTTCTGTTTCAGGTAAAGTTATACAACTGATTGGATGTCTATGTATACATGAAGGTTTGTTTGATGATGGTGACAGTTTGTTACAAGAAGCCCTAGATCTGTCAGAAATATGTCAGAAATTACCACTAAGAGCCAATGTATTATATCATATAGGTTTATTGAGGTAAGAATTTACTGTCAGAAATATGTCAAAAATTACCACTAAGAGCCAATGTATTTTATTATACCTCACATGATTTGTTTACTATGTAGTCTAATGTGACGTCACCAGGTGACAATCGATAATGTCACCCCCTGGATATTAACTATTGGCCCACTTGACATTATCTATCCGCCTGCTTAAAGCAATGGGAGACCACTGAATTGGAGTTTGCTTACAATCGGGACCCTAGTTATACATTTCAATCTGAATTACCTCCCTTGCCCAAGTAAATTGATAGTATGTACCACAAACACTCAAAATAATTGCTAATAATACAGAAATGAAGTAAATTTTTCATGTAAATTGTTTTCAGAATTCAGCAATGCGATTATTTAATGGCAGAAACCAATTTACGTAAATGTTTATATTTGAGAAAGAAATGGTATGGTAGTAATCACCCATTAGTTGGTGATGTTATGTATATGTTAGCCTCATTAATTGGAAATGAGGAAAATGATAATGGGTAAGATCATATTGTGTGTATTTTTTACTTAATTTGATTAGTTGATTATTCTGCTGAAGGTTTCCAAGGTGCTGGGGTAGGCAGTGCATGACTAGAGCCGTCATTACCATTAATTTTCACAAGAACTAGCCTAATTTATTATTTTGACCTTAACTACATTATAGAAAAGGGCAGATTTATCAACTAGCCAGACTATATGAAAAACTTATTTCAATAGCCTCAATCAATGTTCATTAGTCTTGGGCTTCGGGCATAACAGAACAGCTGACCAGTGATCCATGGTGTCGCAAATATCGCAATATTTTTTTACAGTTGGTATTTATCTTTCAAATTACATAAAATTCTACTCCCAATGAAACTCTAGTGACCTTACATTATTATATAATCCGTAGTCCACATGAATTTCATGCTATTCTCAATTTTGCTGACAAACATGTGGTTTCTAGAGTATATATATTTCAGAAATTCATTGGTCTTGGAGAACATATTTAGATTTAAAGTTGAGTAATGAAAGTGTAACATGTAACATCTTGAATTATATTGTATATTTTGGAAATATTGAAATAGGATATTAAATGGAAATAAATAGTGTGAATTAAAATTGATTTGCTAGTTTAATTAAAGTTTAATTATTTTGGATTGAAATTATCAACAAAAATTACATTGTGTGGTTGGATAAGCAGAGCGACCAAATTATAGCTGCCACTCATGGACACATGTAACCTGTGAAGTACTTGTTTTGTTATTTATAAAACATGTATTATTTGTAGGTATAACAGACAATCAGCTGTAGAATATTATAGAAAATGTCTAGAAATTAGAGAATTACATTTAGAGAAAGATCATCTCTCTATAGCTCAAGTTTTATTTCAATTAGGTAAGTCAATACTTTATAGCTCAAGTTTTATTTCAATTAGGTAAGTCAGTACTTTATAGCTCAAGTTTTATTTCAATTAGGTAAGTCAGTACTTTATAGCTCAAGTTTTATTTCAATTAGGTAAGTTAGTACTTTATAGCTCAAGTTTTATTTCAATTAGGTAAGTCAGTACTCTATAGCTCAAGTTTTATTTCAATTAGGTAAGTCAGTACTCTATAGCTCAAGTTTTATTTCAATTAGGTAAGTCAGTACTCTATAGCTCAAGTTTTATTTCAATTAGGTAAGTCAGTACTCTATAGCTCAAGTTTTATTTCAATTAGGTAAGTCAGTACTCTATAGCTCAAGTTTTATTTCAATTAGGTAAGTCAGTACTCTATAGCTCAAGTTTTATTTCAATTAGGTAAGCCAGTACTTTATAGCTCAAGTTTTATTTCAATTAGGTAAGCCAGTACTTTATAGCTCAAGTTTTATTTCAATTAGGTAAGTCAGTACTTTATAGCTCAAGTTTTATTTCAATTAGGTTAGTCAGTACTTTATGTTATCAAATGTTATGTTGAGCAGTATAAAAATCAGCAACCATCTGGCTTGCTCAGTAGTTAGAATGCAATTCTACTGTTTCAGGGGTCACGAATAATGTATCGAATGTATACATTATATATTAGCACTAATTTTGTACTAACATATGTATATCTTGCATGTAAAGCAAATAGCAAATCTTTTTTCTTGAATAATATTAGAGCTTTGTTAAAAACATGAACCCAACATTGAGATATGCATTATGAGAAAAAGATATAAAAAAATGCACCATTATATTTATATGACTAATAAGACAGGGTTCATACAGATACAGACTCTAACGGTCTGACCTACAGGCTCATCATGCAACACAAGAAAAGAAATAGCCACCATAGCGAGTCATCTCGTAAAAAACTTACAGTGCTTGAATTTGGCCATTTTGTCCTTGATCAATGCTTGAATTTTGTCACTAAAATTCTGTATAAGGGCTGTCCTTATGATATATACACTAACTTGTATAATTTTCTATTCAATGTTTATATAATTTTTTTGTGTTTTTACAGGTAAATTATTAAAATATGAAACCAGTTACTCAGGGAAAGCTGAATGTCATAGTATGTTATCCCGTGCCTTAGATATCAGAATTACACAATTAGGTTAGTATACTTAGTTATTTCATCATTCTTTTTACATAGTGCTTAAATTAAAATTAAGTTTGTTTGCCTTTTACCGACCGACCCCAAAAAATGCCTGACTCAAAAAAATCTATTGGAGAAATATATGTGGTGTTTTTATTTATTGATCGCGACCATTCATTGTATTACTATTAGTTTATTATGCAAATAATTCTGCTTCAGGAACATGTTGAAATCATAGAATATTAGATGAATATAATTTATATATATAAAAGATATACATGAACAAACAAGTTGTTTTTCCGAATCTACCTTATTGAGGAATAATCCTTGAAAAAAAACTTCCTACCTACCGACCCAACCCAAAAATTTAGTCAGTAATAGGCAAACAAATTTTTTTAATTTAGGCCTAGGTATTCATCTTTTTATACATCTGCTTGGCTAGTTTAGTTGATAGGGCTCATGACTGCTGATAGAAGGATCCTAGGTCTGATTCCTGGGTGGGACATACTTTTGTTGAGTTTGGTCATTAAATAATTTCTACAGACACTCCCCCTCCTACCACTGATTCTTAACCAAGTAGGGCAGTTGACAGTCACTCATGGAAGTATACGCCTTGAAACTGGTTTATTTAGAGATTAAGTTGATCCAGGCACGGCAAGTAGGTTGACTGAACGCCATGATATGTGGTATTAAACCCCCAAAAAATAAATATATTTTTTACCTATTACAACAACCTATGTTTTTTTATAATTCCTTTCATTTACTTGCTAGTTTAGACTTTCAGCGATTTCACCGCAAGGCTTAAGTTATACCATAGATTGAAAACTATTGACAAAAATGCCTGTCCAGTTTAACCTGCAGAGTGATACATGTGTCTCTGATTTACTAAGCAGTTAATTTCTTGGCCATAAAAGTACATTGTAGTTCCATCAATTAACTGAAGCGTATTTGTTTCAATGATCATTGACAAGTGATTGATAAACATGTGGAAAGGGCGGAGTCAAATCTCGTTAATACACTAAGCAGTAATACAGGGTAGAATAAACACTTTGCCCGCATTTTTTGCCCTGCTGGATTCATACTTGAATCTAATGTGTAAGGGGTAATCATTAGTATGGATTTGTTAGGTTTAAATGTGCACGGATGTCTTTCTGTAATTCAATACTTAGATTTATCTATTTATGGACTTAGTCAAATATATTGATTGCATTAGATTTAAATGAGGTTGACTTACATCACGTAGTTGTTATCAAACTACAGTTACATAATAAAATTGATTATTGTATTATATTCCATTTAACAAAAATATCAAATTGATCTTTTTGCTTTGGACCATACCTGATTCCATTGAAGATAGAAACTACAGTTGATAAAGTCTTTTATGAAATTCTGTATGGATCATATTACCAATGATAATAAAGAAAATCATGTACATCAACTGTATTGATTGACTAATTTAATGATGATTACTGCTGGTAATTACAATAACTGCTAATAAATCAGAAAATAAACATTTTAATGAGTCAATATTTGTATAACATAGGAAAAAGGTAGAGCTCATCTTTTAGCTTCTCTATTAGGTTACATACCACTAAATAAAATCCTTCTTTGTTGTAAATAAAAAGTCTCATTTTCAATGTCAAATTACAGTATGACCCAGGGGTGTTAGATACCCCAAACCATATATAGGCTGAAATATCTATTTATTTCGCTTAAAATGATTAGTATTGGAAAAAAAGTTACGTTACTTATAAGAAAATAATTTTTGATTGATCTCCTACCATGAAGGCATCCATGTTTTTAACTATTCACAAGCGGTACAGAGTTACCTTCCCTTTTAACTAGTTTTCGCGACCAAACAAACCAGATCCATTGATTTTTTGCATACTTACATAGGAAAAGCATTGCCAAAGGCATACATACACTTCAATATTAAAAAGCACCCAAAATGAGGACTCCAGGCACTCTCAAAAAATAAATAAGCTTCATGTCACACTTTCTATTTCCAGTGAATTAACACTTCCGGTGAACATTTAGTGGTGTGTGTCCTCACTCTATAAATGTGTATGTTTATCTTTCATTTATGAAATACTACTGATCAAGGGTTGTGGGTTTGACTCCGGGGCGTGGAATACTTTCGTAGAGTTTGGACATGAAATCATTTCTATGGACATTTTCCCTCCTACCAATGATTCTAAAACATGTAGGGAAGTTGTCAGTCACTGACAGAAGTATGTGCTTAGTAACTTACTGGTTTACAGCCAAACCCAGAGATTTAGCCTTTTACAGGAGCTGTGAGTTGGTTGACTGACCTGATATGAGCTTTACAAAGTGTTGCTATTGCCATTAACCCAACCCCCCCCCCTTAAAAATACTGCTACTATCTTCTCTGTCTTTAGCATTGACTTAGCTTCACTTAGGTGCAGCCAATAACATGTTTTATTGAGTGTTTGAGCTGCTTATAAAAACAAAGGTTAAATCCAAGAAAACTTAGGGCAAGTTCTACAAAGGGATCACTAGCTAGTGCTATTTAGCAATTTCCTACGGAATAGTTTGCTACGATAGAGCAAATGGAATCGCTAGCTAGGGATACATAGCAAGTTTTTTTCTTGCTATCTGTATCATTTGGAACACTTCTGATTATTTCAAAATGGCTGCTCCCTGTGGGAATGTGTTCCTTTTCCAAGAATACTGATATATGTTTTATCTAATGCATAAATTTGTCAATGTAGTAAAATAAAATAATCATGGTGATAATCGATTTAAATATTTTTATTTTGTTACAATTCTGAACTTTTTGTTTGAGAAAGTCGCCATCTTGGATTTGCTAGCTTGAAGCAAACGGTTTCATAGACCTCTTATGCTACAAAAAATCACTTTCAAAAAGTGCTAGCTAGGGATTACCTTGTGGAAATTGCCCTCAGATTACCTATGTCCAGTGACTCTGATAGAAATTTTTCTCTGTGTAATTTCATCTCTGGATATAGCCCTGATAAAACCAGGACTGATTTGGATACTATAAGTATTAAATGAAATAAATGAATGAAAATTTTTTATTGCTTTGAGAAGTTATGACCTAGCTTGTTATTAGGCCGCAACAAGTTGGTTATGTGTTTACGGATTTTTCTGGAAAAAAACGGGGCAAGGGAAGAAAATTAGAAAAAAAATCTTAATTCAGTTGCTTTATATAGGGGTTTTACCAAATTTTTTTGAGCGAGCGAGAAAAAAAAATTATTTGTAAAAACCATCAAAATTAGGGTGTGAGCGAATTCATAGAACACATGATCAACTTGTTGTGGCCTTAACAATAAATCTTACAGAGGTCAACATTTTCAATAATAAATATTATCTTGAATCAACATTTAATAAAGTTGAATGATTCATATTTTATGATAGATCATATTAAATTTAACTGTTAAATGGTGAAATAGGACAGTGCCTGTTTTAAAGGTACAGTCTGATTACGCTCAATATAAATCCAGCCTACAAAATTAGGGTATGAAAGTTGTTCCCTGATCAGGCCATTTTAGTAGAAAGCACTATATGTTGTTAGTTGATTTTTGGTTGCCCAGATGAAATTTTTGGTTGCCTGAATTGGATAGTAGTTGTGCCGGGCAACTGGACACCCACTAATTTTGTAGACTCAAATTAAATTTTTACTAATAAACAGATATCCTAAAGACCGTTAGCCAGCCTGCAAGTGGAGAATTTTATCAGCTTTTGCCAAAATTCTTTCCTCTGTGGTCAATTCAATAATGGACCAAAAACGTTACATTCTCTGATTTAGATGGGGAAAATGTGAGTATTGTATTTTATCTGTATATTCATAGCTAATTAAAAGAATTAACATCGCATTGGATTTTAATTGGTTCAATGGTTTATGTACTTTAATAATCTAAGTGATTGAGACACATGGACACATTTTAATCCATTGGCTGACCGCCATTTTAGATATTAATTCATGTATTTATTGTCCCGTGTTGTTAACAATTGCGTTAAATTTTTCAATTAAGCATCATTTATATTTCATTTATTGTCAGATCTTTACCAAAACTTCAAACAATGATAACATACTGTGTGATGAACAGAATTAGAAAGTAACCGCAATTCTATCTGCCTTTATTATGGATTATTTTCATTTGAAATTTTCGAGTTAAAGTTTTTAAATCCAGCTTCAATGTGGTTTCCACATTACATTTCTTGTTAGTATTTTTATATTGACGGCTCGACGGTACCTTTAAGTTATTTGATTTAAGTCTGTTAGTAGTTCATTGTTGTATATTATTGATAAAGGTGTCAATATATAGAAATATAAGTATTTGATTTAAACACGATAAAAATATATGAATTACAACTTATAATAGTATAAAATATTGAAGGCTATATAGAATGTATTCATATTTTGAAAGATGAAAGTTTACATTGTATTGTGCGACATTGTTGAAATGACAGCCCAATCTTTTAATATACTCATAATGAAGTATTAGGTTATATTTTCTCATTGAAATATATGAACCCTGGGTGATATTAATGTCAAGTTTTTTCATTATAGTTGAGTGCTAGTTGAAATGATATTAGATTGTGATTTATGTGAATTAAGTGTAGATGTAAAAATTGTATTAAGACATTAATTGCTGCTCTGCGGTATGCAAATTGATCATTTAAGCGTGAAATTAATTTAGATCCAATTTATTTTTGTACTTAATTTGTATTTACGTTTTTTTTTACTTTTTTTATTCTAATGGACATTGGTATAAAAGGGATATGTGAATAATATCATATACTGGGCTTTAAATTTTGAATATATAAAATTATATCGGAAGCTTTTATTGTTAATTATTTAGATCAGATATCTAGCCTTGATCTTAAAGTATCTAAATAGATTTATATTAGTATCATAGAGAAATATTATAACCCTTCAGTGCGTCAGTAATATAAGCCGTATTATAATAATAGTAAAATAAACTTTGATCACAGTCTATAGATTAACTAATACAGTAAATTAAAGATTTTATAGACTTTGCATAATCGCAGATCGGATACGTCCGTGGTATTTTATACTGTATTTCTACTTTGATATGGATTTAATATTTCGTGTCAGTATATATTACATGTATGGATTATCTAATCAAAGTACATGATTAAATAACAGTTAGATATTTGACTCGGCTAACGACTATTTGATATGTATAAAAAAATATTTTTTTGAACATTGTGATCTATCAGTGATCTCTATAATTTTAAACAATACAAGTTTGTGATAGGATATTCCTGTGTGATGTTCATATAAATGAAATGTGATACATGAATTTGAAAACATGATAAAAATCAACAAAAACTGATGGACTTTTATTTATCTTTTCAAGAAAGGCAAACAATCTAGATTTTGATAAAAATGTTCTCTGCAAAATGAATAAAAAGTTTTTTTTTGTCTATTTAAGGTAACCAATTTAACCAATAAAAAATTTAACATTTTTTCCCCAATATTTTAGAATATGGCATAAAATTGACTGTAATATTATACACTGATTTATGATATAATATAATTGTGGGTCATTAATTTTGATAAAATATTTAATTGATTGCGTATGTATATTAATTAATTAAGAATTATATTAATCAATTAGGAATACACACGTGTAATATTTGATTATGAAATAATTGATAAAATATTTCATCTAAGATATTATAAATGATAAAGTTCAGGGTGACAATGTGTGTGGTAAACTCTGTAACTGACTTGATCTGCTGATACCTAGCAGACAAAGCATGATTGATATAGATGACGTAAAAATTAACGTAAGTTAGGAAATATTTGTGGGGAGGATTTTTTCATTTTTGCCATGAAATTTTTATACATTTTAAGATCAATATCAATCAACATTTTTAATAAGGGACTTTAGTTAGTTAACTTTCCTTGATAAAATCTGAAGCAATCCAATTGGTAAGTAGGTCCTATCAGTTGGAATCCTCGGATTTTACCATTGAAGTCCTATGTAAGGATAACAAAATATTTCATCTAATATCTTTCTTGTTTATTAAGATATTAACAGGAGTGATAGAATTTGGATAGTTCTTTACCCTAACAATACTTAGCTTGATTTTTAAACAAATTAAATGATTTACAAAAAAGTTATTTAAGATTAATTGTTGCAAATTGACATTAAAAACTAAGGGTAAAATCTGAGTATTTTTTTAGTTGAGGTGAGAACATAAAAATTAGAAACATGCAAAAATTATCTGATGTGTAGTAAATATCTTAATATGAATTGATCTAGAAAGAAAAAAATGTCTGTGGATAAGATGCTTAATGTATCTGGCTAAATATGTAACAAAAACATCTCTATTTTAGATCTTAATAGATATTGATAATTGTGTACAGGAAAGTGGATAAAAAAGAAACTTTTAGAAAAGACATTGTAAGAAAAGCCTTTGAATGTGTTTGCATTCACTGTGCTGTTATGTAAAATCTTATTTATAAGGAAATGTTTATTAGGAAAAAATCAAGTTCAGTGTTCGTATTGACCAGTGAAATTAATGATAAATGAAATGTACGATGAATTCAAAGGAAATGTCATTGACATAGAGCAGAGTGATATAAAAATGTTGCAGAACATGATTGAACAATATAGTGTTGAAAGTTGATAGAAAACTACATTACATATTTGTTGGTTGTACGATATATCCTTAATGTTGAAAGTTCATGGAAAACAATTAACATCTTTGATAATAAAATTTGGAGTTACATAAAGAAGAAACAATCATGTCTAATGTAATGTTACATACAACTATATATACTGTACTTGGAGAAATACAGGAAGAACAAATTGAAATCTCAGGTATTATAATATACAGTCAGATCTCGATACAACGACATCTGTTACAACGACATTTTCGTTATACTGTCATATTTTATGGAAACCAATACCAACATGTACATGGTGGGAAGAATTATTACACTGACATATGCGTTATAACGACATATTTCTTGGAGACGAACGATGTCGTTGTATCGAGATCTGACTGTAATATATATTATATCATCTATGTAATTACTATTTATGTTTCACAGGGCTTGAGTGTAACAAAAAAAGGACTTGCAAATTCTTGTGAGTTGATTTTATTTCAACTCCCAAAATGTGAAAATCACTCACAATTTTTTCTCTAAATATTGGACTCTATAAACTAAGGCCACACTTTGTTTTAGCATAGTAAATTGAAAGCGAAATATTAATATGCTATAAATAGTGACGAAAATACCCTGTTTTGTGTTAACTTTTGACCTTCTAATCTATGGAAATAATCTTCTATCTGCTCTTAATACTGGATATTATAAATAAATCTTAATTGACAAGAATGAGTAGAGCTTAGATACAAAATAACCAAGTATTATAAAATGATATATTATAATATATCATGATTTATTATATGCCCATTATGACTTATTGTATGATCAAAATTGAAAGAAAAAACAATCTTGAAGTATTTGCTGTGAAGTAATAAGATTAAATTATGACCGGTATAAGTCGGTTTATTATCCTGAATGAAACAGTACTTGTCAGATTAAACAAGTAGAATTATATATTTTTAAAATTGGATTCGACTTCCCCTGTTGAAATTTCTTTAAAATTATGCAGTTTTTTGGTCAAACGGCTAGATAAAGCAAAATTTTTTTCTTCACTTGTTCACCTCATCTTTCCCCAGAAAAATCCATAGAACACATGCTTAACTTGTTGTGGCCCTATAGCCAAGTTGGCTCTATTTTATTAACAAATTGTTTTATATCTGAGTGCATCAATTTTGTATTTTTTATGTACCAGAAACATAGTATTGTTTGAGAAAAAGCATTTTAGTGTTACTCTGATACATTACACAATATGAAATCTGTAAAAAACATACTTTGTTTTCAATTTTCCTAATTGGTTTGACTTAAAAAGTATTTTAAATTCAGTCTGTTTTCTTCCTAATCTATTTTAATTCATTTATTTAAAGAACACATGATTTTTTGGCCTAATATTTATTTTAGAAAAAGACTTTTTGTAATGTAAAGATTAATAAATGAATAAAGCTTTAGTTAATCTGTTTTCATTTAATTACATTAAGTGGAAAATGTAAAGTTGAATTTACTTCTTCCACTTTGTACACTTTTGTACCCTGGTGCTTTTAATTCCTTTCTATTTGAGATTAAATAGAGAGCATTGACTTGTTAAACCAGTGTGACAAAGTATAATGATTGCTTAACTCCATTAAGACTGTTTCACATTAATTTTGACACAAACACAATGAATATCAATTTAGATGCATTTTATGGAAAAGACGAAGGTCTTTTCCACTAATGGTATTGCAAGAGTTTTGGCGGATTAATTTCTGTATACTGTCAAATCTGAATTTTGTGGCCATCACTTATGGTTTCTAGTTACCTCCCTTTGGTCCTGCTAAAAATCATAATAAAAGGAAAATGACATTCCTTCTTTTTTAAACTAAATTTGGTCACACATTAAGTTGGCTATTTTATTTGCAATGCTTTCATCTTTATAACATTTAACTTTGTAATGTCTTTTTCTAGCACTACACATCTACCCTTTTCTGCGATGTTTTTATGGCGCGACCATTATTGATCACATGGAATTACTAGCATCACATGATTTACTTGTAAACAGTGGTTAAGTAGCAAAGCATGATGTAAGCACTGTGAGGAGTTTGGTTAAACCCACCCAAATACGATAATGAAAATAAAACAGAAATTACAAAAATATAATTATATTTTTTGTTTGGTCTAATTTCAGGTGGAGATCATATAGAGACGAGAGACGTTAGAAAATATCTGAATAATTTAGAAGTAACATTGA
Organism: Mactra quadrangularis; assembly: GCA_025267735.1. NCBI lineage: Eukaryota > Metazoa > Mollusca > Bivalvia > Venerida > Mactridae > Mactra > Mactra quadrangularis. The sequence continues at coordinate 2,726,714 of CM046302.1, forward strand.
AATCCCCCAAACAAGAAGGTAGATCATCAGAGAGGCCATATAGTTCTCTATCATGGCGAAGTCACGATCTAGCTAATATTGAGAGAAAGTCGAGACTACAGTCTGGTCGATCTAGTAGTCACATGTCGAGACCAGGAAGTCAGTTATCTCGTACAGGAAGTTATGTATCCCAGAATGCTAGCAGACTATCACGTCCTGTGAGTGGTCAGTTCGACACTAGAGGGATGTCTATAAGTACTAAAACCAGCATGATGTCAAATATGTCCCCTTCTGAACGTTATTTACAAGAGAGCCGGAACGCTAGATTGTTACATAGAGAATCTATGAACAGGAAGTTGAAACAAAATGGACCTCAGACACCTAAAATGGTTATACATCTAAATCAAGCAGATGATCCCGATTCTAAAAATATACAAGAGGTAACCAATGGGGTATTAGTTGATAGTTTCTGTGCTGAGGGTGATAAAACAGTAGTTAAATTTAAATCTAATTCCCCTGATGGGCCTCTTGGAAGAGAAACACCCCCTCAAAGACTATATCGTCGCTATGGTAGCCCTGAGAACACAAACAAAGGTTATATTGATAATTTATCTCCTTCCAAAACAGGAGAGGTAGTACTGAGGACATCTGAAACCAGTCTAGTTCCTAAACGTGACTCATCAATAAAATTAAAACGACCTTTAGGAAGTGCTCGCAGCATGCGTAGTAATGGGAGTTCTCTGTATACTAGTGCGTCTGGCATGTCGATGGAAAGTCATAAAAGTACCTGTGATATTCCACGGGGACCACATAGTGTACATCTTAGTAATTCTAGAACAATAACAATGGGACCTAATAGTTCCGTGAAGAGTTTAATGGGCGACCTAGGCCCAAAGGATATATCTCGGGGTATTCATCACAAATCGGCTTGGTATCATGTACCTGGTAGATATTCCACCGCTAAGTCTAAATATCCACCAAAACGTTCTCAAAAACGTGGAGAAGCTAAAGCCCTAGAGAAATCCATCTCCCCTGTGGCCCCTGATCCTTATGTTACATTCATGAGAAGTGACTATCGTAAAAGTAACCCTAATATGTTACATAAGGGCTACCCTGATAAAAAGGGCCACACATGTGGTAAAAACATAGTTTATCCTCCCTACCCTAGGGATGATTCTAAGAAATATACAATTTGTGATAAATGTCAGAGAGAGGCTGACGATATTCTTACAGCTAAGGAGAATGAACTACTAGGTATAGTAGAAGGTGATGGTTGCCTAGCGCCAACAGTAAATGGTCTTACAGCACCTGATAGACCTAGACAAATGGGTTATGTATTTGAGGAACCTATGGTACCTGATGATTATATTGAATATCAACAGAACGGACCAACTACTGTAACATTCAATGAAGCTGTAATGATTAACTAGAAAAATTATCAGTGGCCATTTTGTCAAAAGTTCTTACGATAAATAATAATAATCATAAGCCTGCTCAATAAATTTGCAGTTGAAAGTCTGAAGTTTGATAAAATAAATTAATTAAGATATGATGCTCTGAAGGTGTATAATAACCGCCCGGCTAGCTCAGTTGGTAGCATGCAAGTCTACTGATCGAGGAGTTGTGGGTTCAATTCCCGGGCGAGGCATACTTTAGTGGAGCTTGGTCATGAAATTATTTCTACGACCATTCTCCCTCCTACCAATGATTCTGAATTATGTAGGGCAGTTGTCAGTCACTGACAAAAATACTAGTATGCCCTTAGTAGTTGGTTAACAGCTAAATCCAGAGATTAGCCTTTGAAGGAGGAGTGAGAAGGTTGACTGATCGCCATTATATGACCTATACAATGTGTTGCTACGGCGTGAAACCCAACAAAAACAAAACAAAACAAACGAAGGTGTACAATATTCTACAAAATTCAAGAATATTATGATTTTATGGGACAAAGTATGACCCTATACTGAATATTTCCTGATTTTGTCTTACAATGATTTTTATCTTAAGAATTTTTTGTGTGACGACTACCAGCTATTAACAGAGATGGCTCTTCATTAAATGTAGGTCCCTAGTGTTGGTATATGGCCATACATTGAAACATTTTAGAAATTAAATATATTAGGCCTTTATTACAGAACAAGTTCAGTGTTCTTAAAAACCTGAATTGTCTGACAAAATCTCCCTAGCATTATTTTTTTGACATTTTCTGATTTTTGTTTCAAGTAATGAACACTATTGATTGGAATCAGCATTTTGTTTGGCTATAATATTCATGAAAATCTCAGTACCGACTCTTTGTGTCTTACATATCATTGCAAAAACTCTTAATTTTTTTGTGCAGACTTAGTGATTTCTTAGTGAAGCTGGCACATTGAAATTTGTTTATTATGTAATCAAAATGTATAAATTAGTGTTTTTGTGACACATAGGCTAAGATTGTATAACATATATGTACATGACGAGGGTTGCCAGCAAGAATGTAGTAAGTGCATTGCGTTAAAGAGCAAGTAACTACAGTCTTGCAGGCAACTCTCGATGTATATTAAAAATATAATCAATATTTTGTATTTTAACTTTATCAAAAACATGATATAGCTCATTTATGATAATTTGTGACAAATCTAATAGAAATTCCGTGTAAACAATGGCTCATGTTATCCTAAAAGAGCTGTACTTAGAATTGTCAATATTTATATTTATTATTCAGTATATTCTGAATTAAGAAAACAAGTTATTATAGTTTTCATGTTACATGAATGTTTATCCCCATTTGCATTAAGACATTTATTAAACACAGTATTTGTTTCTAGTATTATTGTAAAGTTACAGGGTTTGTCAGTTTATTGTGTACATGAATGGATGTAAATGAATATTGAGGAGCATAGTTCCTGTTATTTATTTCTAATTCAAATACTTCTACTGTAAACCAAGAAAAGTTTGCACAGTCTACGAAATTGTTGGTGTCCTGTTGCCCAGGACAACCAAATTCTACTTCAGGCAACCAAGTTTCTTTTGGGCAACCAAATTTCTACGAACAAGATATAGTGCTAGCTACTAAAATGACCTGTTCGGGTGATTACTTTCACATTTTAATTTATTAGGCTGTTTGCTTATACAATATTTCGCTTGATTTTGTTGGTTTACAGTATATAGTACTATTGTTGTCATAATATTTAAGACATTGTTAGGAAGCATTTATATCTATTATCAAATTATGTATATGAGTTAAGCAATGTTTGAGTTGTATTGTATATCATTGTTGTTAGATATTCTATGATTATGTTATAATTTGATTATCAGTTCTGTTATGTTATGTGATAGTTATGTTTTTTTGAGATCAACAAATCTATTGCAAATTTTCTGTGATAATGTCTAGATGCTAACTGGAGTTTTGTTAAAGCTTGACAGTCTTGTTCTGTAGGACAGGCCATATATAACTTTTCAGCTGGATTTTTCAACGAAAATAATATGGCTTATAGTTTGGCAAAACCTGGGCTGGAGGGCATCTGGTGTCGTTAACAATTGTGTTAAAGTTTTTTCCTTACCATATATTTCTGCCATTTATTGTCAGATCTTTATGAAACTCCATACAATGATAACATACCATGTGATAAACAAAATTAGAAAGTAACCACAAGTTCCACAACTGTACCTGGCTTTATTATGGATTATTTCCCTTTGTAATTTTTGCGTTAAAGTTTTTAATATGTTGGATATCTCCATCATTTAGCGTCAGATCTTGATGAACATCTGGCTTTAATGTGGTTTCCACATAACATTTCTTGTTAATTATCTACTTGTAACAGCACTAGTTAATGTACAAAACAATATGAAAACTGCTTTTACAGAAAATTGTACAAATCCGCAATACCTCATAATTACATTGTATACTGTGGAAAAAAGTATATGAAAGGGGTTGAGGAAGTCACTTTTGTATTGAAGCATTAGTCAACACAATGACCATCAAATATCTATTAACAAGGTTGAACTTGCTCTCAATTAGTTAAGCCAAGAGTAGCATACCGTTGTAAACAAATATGCATTAATGGCAAGTTCAACCGTGTTTTATTAATGCTAGGATGTATGCGATATTTATTGTTCCATTTTACTGTTTTCTCTTTTTAATATTTTAGTATTGATAAATTTAATAGCATTAGCTGTGATATTGTACTTTATGCATTTTTACATAGAAAATATTTTTACTTGCATTTCCTTGTATACTCTGGTTATTATTTTACAAGTGCTATAATCAGTTAAGGCCACAACAAATTGATCATGCGTTCTACGGGTTTTTCTGGAAAAATGGGGAGCGCAGGAGAAGAAAAAAATCTTAGTTCAGTCGCTTTATATACCGGTTTGACCAAACTTTTTATGAGCAAGCGAAAATATAAAGAATTTCTTCCATAAAAACCATCAAAATTGATCAACTTGTTGTGGACTTACTATGTCACAAAAAATGGCATGACCATCGTAACAAATAATGGTATGGTCCAATTATAGGGGTGTTTAATGTCTAGTGTAGTATTGCTTTATACTGGTAAAAATCACTCGTTCATTATGTCAAAGTACATTTCCTAAGTATCAAAATTGGAACATTCCATGACGTCATATTTTATAACATCTGACTACAGTATAATCTCATGGATCAGTGGAAAACTAGTCTAGATATATTCGTATGTGTAAATAAAAAAGCTAATGGACTAGTTTTGTGCTGACACATCAATATTTATAGGTTATTATCCGCTCGTTTTTTATTAAATACATGTATCTTTTGTATAAGTATTCATACATCCATAATAAGACTCATCGAAATTTGATGTTATAAGTATTATGGAGCGGTTTTTAAGACGTCATTGAAATCAAATAACATTTAGTGCACATGTACCCAACCGTCCAATACGAAAATAATTTTTTTTTTTGGATCCAATACGGAAATATATTGAACGGTCACCTGGTACAAATGCAGATTGTCAATTGGTTAGATTTATTAGATAAAATAAAATTACGTATATATTACATGTATATTTGTGCTAAATTATGTTTTGATATACAACATTATGTTTTGTTAGTGAATGTATTAGAATACATTATTATATAAATCATACTTGTGTGAGTTTGTTTTTTATGAAGGTAGACTCAGGTTGGTAGCACAGTTGGTAGTGCACCTAGATTTCGAATCTAGTGTCCAAGGGGGTACGGGTTTGAATCCCACCCGGGCAGGTTATTCCCTTCCATGAAAATTTGACAATAATGTCAATTTTCCTCTACTAATAAGATATATAGAAAAGTTTCTGGCCTTGTGAAAAGGTAGACGAGTACTGGTTACAGACAATGGTCCAGGAAAGCTTGGTTAGGTGAGCTTGACGCCGTAAAATAACCTAAAAAATTGTGTTGAAACGGCTTTAAAGTCAGTATAAATAAAGAAATAAAATGAAGGTAGACTAGCGTATTAGCTCTAATTTTGGATCGCTCTAAAGCTGGAAGTTGAATGATTTATGTTGGCTTAACATACTGTTCTGCCACATACTCATTTGCAAGTCATAGGCATTATAAGTAAAAAGTACTTACTGATGAGCATATTATATCAGAGCTAGCTCAGTCGGTAGCATGCAAGTTTACTAATGGAGGGTTTCGATTGACTAGAGGGGCATACTCTTGTGGAGTTTGGTTATGAGATTACTTCTTCAGCCATTCTCCCTCCTACCACTGATTCTTAATCATGTAGGGCATTAGTCACTGTCAGAAGTATGCGCCTAGTAATTGGTTAATAGCTAAATTCAGAGATTATGACCTATACCACAGGAGCTTGACACTTTGTATCATACTATGAAAATTCCCCTCCTACAAATGGAGGGTTGCCTGCAAGACTGTAGTAAGTGCATTGTGTTACGATGGCATCGAACCCAACCAAAAATAAAAATTATGATGTTAGAGTCATGTGAGGTGAAAGGTAGTAGTTCACAGATTTGGTTTATTTTTTTCTATAATTTCAAAACACCATTCAGTGTCTGTAATTGTGTCAAACAAAAAAATCTCATTATTTCAAGAGAAACTGACTTATATGTTGCAAGAAATATATGTCACAAAAAAGCACCAAGAGTGTCTATACCATGACATTTGGGGTACATATTTACTACGTGAAATGCCATCATTTGTATTTGTATGTCAATTTGCACTATAGCTCGTTTAGGATAACTTGAGACAAACGACTCAGTCTGTTTACATATTTGGGACTCAGATATTACATAAAACAGGGAGGTCAGCTTATTTTGTGTAATTAAAGTATTAAACATGTCTTAATGCGTGGAACGTGTGTTCTCGTACTAAATTTAATACATCAAAAACACACTGATAATAGTCGATAATTACGTGTACTAAACTTAAATCCACCTGTGGATAAAAATGGTATTGTTATATTTTGTCTCAAGTTATCCTAAACGAGCTATACAATTGTCATTATCAGAACACTACGTTCCTGCTTCCAAAAATAGTTCTATACAATTTTAATAGTTATAAAAAAAATTGATATTCAAGTTGAAATCTGTGAACGAGTACCTTGACATATAATGACCCAGCTGGTGCCTTATATTTTTATTGAGTCTTGGGTTATAAAACATCTTTTTTGTTTCATTTCCTCTATTTTTATAATGGTTTACATATGAAATGAGGAAAATATCTAATGTATGTAAATTGTTACAATGGAAAGTGTTTTATTTCTCTTACCTACCTTCTTTTCCTACACTGGATTTATTGCTGTATCAACACAATTTCTATTATTTTTCAGCATCCAGCGGACCTAACTTAGCTTTCTTGAACTATTGTCTACCTATCCTTCCACAAGACTGAAAACTTCTCAACCAAGGTCGGTAGCACAGTTGGTAGTGCTCGTGGATTTTGAATCTAGTGTCCCGAAGAGGGTACAGGTTAGAATTCCACCCAGGGAGGTTATACCCGTCCATGAAAATTTTACAATATTGTCAATTTTCCACTATTAATAAGAAAACATAACATGTAATCAGTCATATTGTTTATTATCTAATAATTTATAATTATTACCAATAATATATATTTAAAATATAGGATTCATAATAAACTAAGTCATATATATATATAGATATTATATATTCTTAATAATGAATCAAAAGATGGGTGTAATAAGTGGGAGTCGGGTTGCCCAGGACAACCACTTTTTAGTTCGGGCAACAAAAAAATTCTTTTGGGCAACCAAAATTCTACAAACAAGAGATAGTGCATGATGCTGAATCAACCTGTTCGGGCAACCACTTTTATATTCGAATTTCGTAGACTGTCAGACTTGTATCATCAAGTTAATATGGCAGTGACTGGGGGGAGCAACTAGTTATCTGCAAACATAGAGGTACAGTACCCACCAAAAATTTGGAAACATAAGAAATTAACTACATTTTTGTACTGTTATTTAACGCTGGTGATTTTATTTGCTGTTATATTGAATACATTTAAGTATAGTATGTGATAAAATGGAAACAAATTTCATGAATGCAACACATCTATAAGATTCAGCATATGACCTCCTAAAGCTTCCATAACCCAAACATTAAAATTCAAGAATTGTAGTAAATTTCATGTTTCCAAATTTTTGGTGGGTACTGTATATAAAATGACAATGTTCAATCCAGAAATTTATACTAAACATACAAAAGTCGCATGGTGTCAGAGCGAAACAAGCACTTTAGTTTATCTGCTTATGAAAACAAACAAAAACAAAACAAGTAAATCTGTGAGCTAATGCTCACTAGTGATACCCCCGCCAAAATCTAAAAATATGCGACAAACAGGAAGTAGATGAGCAAGGAGCATGAAATCGCTTTACACCACATGGGACTATGGGATGAAGCAATATGCAAAGTATTAGGCTGCTGCATGTTATAGTTGCTGAGAAAACTGCGACGGAAATTTTGTAACGGACGCACGGACGAACGGACGCACGGACAGACAAGGGTAAAACAGTATACCCCCCTCTTCTTCGAAGCGGGGGTATAATAAATCATTAAATAAATCATATACAAATCAATAAAATCAAAATAAATCATAATAATTATGCTTTAGTTTGTTTTAGCTCAACTGTTTAAATTTGAATAATTTCACAGTAACTGAATATAGACACTAACAAATTCTATATATAATAATATTAAGGTCAATTATATGCTTTCCAGTGGAATACGGGGATTTATCGGTGAAATAAAAATTCCGCCGTTTTGAAACAATGAAAATAAATTTGATATTTTCCACTGTTTGGATGTGCCATTCTAATGACATATCATACATACCCAGTTTGAAGCATATAATTAACAGAAAATTTGTTAATTTCAGTGTAAGATCTTTTTTTTTCACTTGTGAAATAAAATCGATCTTACACCGATATAAACAAATATCCTCTATAACTTTGCCTCAGCTAACAAACATTTAAGTGTCATACTATTTTATTTTAACACAATAATTCAGTGAAATCATACATATTTTGACAGCTGAGAAAAAACAAGCAATATTAACAAATCTTAAGTTTATGGATATACAGCATTTTTGTATGCACAATATTAAATAAGAAAGTCACAGCTGGACACCAAAGTAAACCATATACTCAGTAAGTCTCTTGATGTATGATATATTGCACAATTAAAAGCATAGAAGCCATGGTTGTTGTTATACCAGTTTTTACTACTTGTCCAATCACACCTTGTTTAAAATGGTGGTGGTGGTGGAGGTGGTGGAGGCGGGGGAGGTGGTGGTGGAGCTCCGCCTTCTTGAGGCGGGGCCATAGGTGCTGGGTCTGGTGGAGGCGGAGCTGTTTGATCGGTTGTACCTGAAATATACAAAATAATGATGTAAATAAAAAGTTACAAGTGTCTAGTCATGAACAGACATTCTACAGATTCTTATTCAACTGTCAGTGGGGCATACCATGGTTCCCCTGATTTAAATATTGTATTTCTATACTAAGGATGGATAAAATTGCAGCAGAGTTTATGCATGTGCCGCAGTTCACAGGTTTAGCAGAAAATGGTCATAACTCAATATAAGAAAAGATGGAGCTACAACCAGTTTGTGCTTAACCCGCGTACCGATAGTTAAAAAAAAATTAACAATAATAATCAAACCTCAAGATTTTGGAAAGAAATCTGAAGAATATAACCCTTAACATTCAATAAATTCCGTTTCTGTATAAGCTCTTGTTAGTATAAAGGAGTTATGCCTTAGTTGTTTACATGTGGTGCTAAATAAGGCCAAAAAGCGCAAAATGGTTGTAACTCAATATAACAAGAGTGAGTTACGACCGTTTTGCGTTAAACCAACAATATAGTATTCAGAATATTCATAGAATAAGTGTAAGTAGTTTTGATAAACTAAGTGCTATAAAAGCATTAAACAACAAAAATTATATCATGATAAAAACATTCAATGTAGCATTAATTCTGTATTCCATGTCAATGCTACAAGACGAAGTAAAGTAACATAATTTCAGCCCATTACAACAGTTAAATAAGCAAAGAAATATGACAATAAGATGAAGGAGCTTTGAAAAATAAATAAAGAGTTACAGAATTACATAATTATAATGGCACAAATTGCAGGCCTAGCACAAAACTGTCGTAACTCACTCTTTTTTAATTTAAAATTGAATTACCACTGTTTTGCGCTAAGCTGGTGAAATACAGATTTCATTAGTTATTAATACAACATAAATAATAGACACAGTCACCAGTACATATATATATACGTAAACATACACATTACAATCTCGTAAGCGAACCAATAAAATAGTGAATTTTCATCAACGTTGATGCAAGATGGATTCCTTTTTTGCCAAATGTGCTCAGAAAAACAAATTATCAAGAGTGACATAGCCAAAAGCGGAAATATCATTTTCTGAGCTCACAAGATGATATAAAAAGATCTTATTTCAAAATTGACAAATATTATGTTTCTTTCATGCTTTTTTCTGCATTCTGCTATAAATAAATAAATAAATTAGTTTTACACTAATGGATAAAATGCATGACATGTTGTAATGTGACATAATTTCCCTTCTACGATGACTTCATTTTCTTCTTAAGTGACATCATTTTGAATATGTATTTCATTACAATGAAAACATAAAACGTATACTTTTATTTTCGTACATCATGTTGTATACTTTCATCAAATAACACAGAATTTCACAGTAAAGCATGAAAGAAAGTTTTAGAACCTTTGTATGATACATCAAGTAGTCCTGTAATCTAAATAAATGACTAGCCAAGATACATGTTTTCATTATTTGTTGACAATTTATGTTCACATGGACGATGGGGCCCATTGCCTAAACATATGGCTAGGTATCGCTGCATAGCAAAATCATAGGAAACGACTTGCTACAAGATATCGCTTCATTTGGCAACGAAGCGAGAGCTAGTGTCAAAAACTATGAATCAAAATGGCTTTCTCTGCAGTAATGTGACTTCCTGTTTGCTGACAACTTGTTTTTAGTGTTTGGCTGACTATAGATGAATTGAAATTAATTAATATTTGTAATTATTCATATAAGCAATGATTTTATACTTTTTAAAGACTTATTTGGTTTGAAAATCACCCTAAAAACATGCAATTGCATTATTCTCTTTCTGTACATCAGCACAGGTTGCCATCTTGGTTAGTGACATAAACAGCAAGCCGTTTCCTGATGAAGAGTAGCTACAAGAAAGCACTTTTTCATAGAGATTTGTAGCAAAATAGTTAGGCAACGGGCCTATGGTTTGTTACATGTGACAGTAATGATAATATTTCCAAAACATAAAACCTTTACATAATATTCACATTCTACAAATATTTACAAGAATATTATAACATACACTTATACAAGATCATATTTACAGTCTATAAAATTTGTGGGTGTTGAGTTGCCTGGGACAACCACTTTTTAGTTTTCCCTGATACCTATAATATATTGGGCATGCTTTGCAAGGCGATCACTAGCTAGCGCTTTTTGAAAGCAATTTTTTGTAGCAAAAGAGGTCTACAGAATGGTTAGCTTCAAGCTAGCAAATCCAAGATGGCGACCTTCTCAAACAAAATGTTCACAACTGTAACAAATGAAAAATATTCAAATCAATTATCACCATGACTATTCTATTTAAATGCTTTGTCAGATTAAATGCATTAAATAAAACATATCAGTATTCTTGAAAAAGAAACATGTTCCATTAGGGGGAAGCCATTTTGAAGTGTTCCGACTGATACAGCTAGCAAGAAAAAAACTTGCTACGTTTTGCTTGCCAGCGATTCAATTTGATCAAACGTAGCAGACCGATCTGTAGGAAATTGCTAGGTGCAAAGCACTCGCCTTGTGGAACGTGCCCATTGTGTCATATCTAGTTATTTTATATTTTAGCAAGCTATATATGTATAGTGCGTAAATTTTGACCCAATCTTACCCTTTCACATTTGCATCTAATAATTATCTACATATATCTGGAAGAAAATCAGTACCGTGCCTATTCTACACTTTGGGTAGTAATATATTCAAAATGAGCAATTACATTTACATTTACATCAATTGTGTAAAGAAGTATGTTAATATATCAAATTTCAACACATAATCCTCTCAGCCAGGATGTAATCGAGCAAAAATAGTACACTTGTATTCAATGTAATGAAAATTTTTGCAAAAAGGTCAGGTCGGGGTCAAACTTTGCACACTATATATTCTATCAATCTACACAATAGTTACTCAGTGTTAAATAGTTCATATCCAGAACTTGAATTTATTTTTTTCTAGCAGAATAAGGTTTGTTTAAACCGTATGCATCCATGCAGTGTGAAGTTATTTTACATATTCTTGCTGAAAAGTATGCAACACGGATTGAATCCTACAATTCTGTGCAAACACATTTTTTATTTCAACTTTCTTCTGCATGGGTAAATCCGGTACAAACTAATTTTTTTCTGCTAGAAAAAACATCAACTTGAGTCCCAAATTCAATCTATACAAGCCAAACAGAATACAACATAGATCTATCATACATTGCATATTGAGGGTTGCCCAAAAAACAGTAGTATTTCGCTCCTTAATGAGTGCACTTACTACAGTCTATGGGGACAACCCTCGATGTATATAACTTACCAATACTTTAGTTAGAGTCTAATCAGGATGTATCTTTAAAATATATATTATGTCATTGATAAAAATATAATATTTCTATGCCTATGGTCACATATCTTAATATATATAATTGTAATTCTTCACTTTAAGAGTACTAGTTTTTTCTATATTTTCAAAATACCCATTCTGTGTCTGTAATTGTGACAAAAATAATTCTTAATATTTTAACACAAACTGACTTATAGATTGGAAGAACTATACAATGAAAGTCACAAAAATGCACAAAAATTGTCTATATCGTGACATACGAGGTAAATTTTTACGACCAGAAACACTATCATTTGTAGTTTTAAGTCAATTTGCATTAAAATTGTTATTATCAAAACACTAATTTCCTGTTCCCAAAATGTTTCCATACAATCTAGACAGTTACTTATTATATACTAGTGAAGTTAAATGTATCCTTATAACATTTATCAAAACGAGTACTAAATACTGAACAAAAATAAAAAAGATAACAATTTACACAGATCATCTGCTATGACAGGCACAGTATTTTTTGTTTATATAATCACAGATCTACTTTTTGATTCCATATAAAAGGATTGATAGGGTTTTACAAAGTATTAATATACTAACCAGTATTTGTAGCACCGGTAGATTGTGTCTCACTTCCTTCTTTATTGTCACCTTTAATATATAAATATAAATGAACAATAATAATAACAAAAATAATAACTTTATTTAATGAGGTAGCTCAGTTGGGCAAGCTCAGTCTTCCCTGAGAGCCTCAATGACAATGTTTTAAACAGAAGACAAAAAGAAAAACAATTGTAAACGTGTTTTATTATGGAAAGAAATACAATTCACATGATTTTGGAGGCTTTTTGATGTCAGATGCTGAATCTTACAAATGTGAAGCATTCATGAAATTTGTGTTGATGTTATCACCAATCATACTGAATATATAAAAAATAACAGTTTAACCATCAACAATGATCAAAATTTAAGAAAATTTGTAAAAAAAATTTGTCTCCATAGTTATTTTGGTCTAGTATAAAGCTGTAGCAACATATTGTATAGGTTATATTACGGTGGTCAGTCAGCTACTCATCATTCCTGGAAAGGTTAAAATCTCTGGACTAGGCTATAAACCAGTTACTAGGCACATAATATACTTCCATTAGTGACTGAAAACTTCCCTACATGATTTAGAATCAGTGATAGGAGATAGAATGACCATAGAAATTATTTCATGTCCAGGCCATATAAAAGTATGCTCCACTATGGAATTGAACCTTTGATCCCTTGATCAGTGGTGCTAGTCAGTCGATCCGAACCCTTGTGCCCTACCAACTGAGCTAGTCAGGTGGCTCCAGGTATTCGGTGGGCACTGTATAAAACATAATACAAAGTGTTATACCTTTATCTTTTTCTTCTTTTTCTTCCTCTGCAGCTGTCATATCAGCACGGAAAAATATTCTAGCACTACTTAGTGAATAAAATAATAACTCAAACTCCTGAAATATAAACAGAAGTATATCAACAGCAGGACTCTAATGTAACAAAAAATTGAACTTGCAAATTTTTTCGAGTTTATTTCAAAAATGAAGAAGATCCCTTGCATTTTTTTCTCCAAATCTTAATTGCATACATGGTAACTATTTTATGCAATATAAAAACAACATAGTACTATATTTAACTATGGATAGAACAATGCCGTTATTGTGGATTAGACAAAGAATGCTGAACATGTTTGTATTCTGTGATTCTTTAATTAATGCTTTCGATCTTTCTGACGGTTTCAATGCTATTAAATTTGAACCTCATTAGTTTAGATAGAAATATTTTTGCAGCAATTTCAACTCGCAAAATTTGAGAGTTAAAATAATAGTTTTAATCCATTTAATGGTGTGGTTAAAGTGCCACCAGGGTATTTTTGTGCATCACTAAATAATAAATCTAGATGAAGTGGTCAACTAAACACAGTTGTACCCCTTGTATATATGTATATTAAAGGTATGTTTGAAAATCAAAGGGAGGTAACATGACAATTCCCTGTGCTATTACCTGTAGATAAAGATGAAGACGTTTTTGTGTTAATGACATTGTTTGTTGTAATTTCTCATCAGATTGATTAGAAGCACCTTGTTGTTGTTTCTGTACTTGAACCTGAAATAATTATAATATAAACATACTAAACTAGAGCTATCATTGAATAGATGAATACCCCCTACCTCCCATCATGTCCAAAGTGAAGGACATTTGACCTTTGACCCAATTTATTGGCCACACCCTTTGAAGTATCAACACCATTCTTGCAGGCAACACATTTTCTAACCAAGGTAAACATTTGTGCCAAGTGCATCAAAATCTATCAGACCATGGTGGAGCTAAAGCCCGGAAAAACTAATTGTTCACCATATTTGACCTTTGACCCAATTTATTGGCAACACCCTTTGATGTTTCGACATCGTTCTTGAAAACAACTAGTAGGTCAACTGCTAATGACAAATTATAATGACAAATAGTTATGTAATTTGTGCAAATTTTGGTTTTAATGAACATACTCCAAATTGATTGAAAATTGAAGTATATTAAAAGTAACCTAACATTTGGGACATCTTATAATTAGACTTTACAGCAGAAACACATACAGTAGATAATGAGCCATCAAAACCCATGGTCTTAATAGCAGAATGGTTATTATTTAGTAAACCTTTCCCTTTTTCAAATCCAGCATTTGGAACTTGAAAATTGTGAAACAAAGCATAATTTTTCAATGACCAGTGTGGTTTTTATAGCGAAACTTTACTGCACTAAGCACATGTACACAACCAGTCTTCGAATTTAGCCTGTGGACCGTGGAAAGAGTCCATCGAACATCGAAATTGCCGTCGGTCCAACGACTTTTAGAATGTTATTGACCCCAAGGTTCGCCAACTGTTTACGGCTTACATTTTCCATATTCAATAAAAATTGCTATTAAAAATTATATTTCATAAATGATTTTATTATATATCGTGCTTAATCATTAATATGAATTGTATATATCAATATATTGTCATTCGCTAAGATATTTTAGGTCCAGTAAGCTTTAATTCAGTTCAGTAAAAACTCCATTTTACTAGACCGAATGTCCAGTGCTGACAAAAGTTTGTCGTGAAGACGGCACAACTTACCTTTTCTTTTGCATATCTCTCTCTCACAGATTGGAACCAATGTAAGGAATCAAACTCATGATATTGATCTAATAACTTTAATATATAGGCCAAACCTGGAATATATTTATACATAAAATATTCATTGATTTGTTTTAACAACTCTCTGTTGCAAATTAGGGACTTTAGTCAGTTATCTTTCCCTGATAAAATCTGAAGCAATCCAGTTGGTAAGTAGATCCTTACAGTTGGAATCCTGGGATTTTATCATTGAATTTCTATGTAAAGATAACAAAATATTTCATTTAGTATCTTTCTTGTTAATGAAGAAATTAACAGAACTGATGAAATTCAGATAGTTCTTTACTTTAAAAATACTCAGCTTAAATTTCAAACAAATTAAATGATTTACACAAGAGTTATTTAAGATTAAATTTGGCAAATTGACATTGAAAAAGGGTAAAATCCGAGTAATCCAACTAATTGGACCTACATATTTGAAGAGTATACAAGGAGAAATAACCGACTTAAGTCCCTTATTTATTAATGAAAACATTTTAAGAAAGTTAGTTATTATCTCCCTTAGATATGAAAATAGCGTAAGTTTTAATTTGCCAATACAAGCAATAGTTAATAGTTCTTTAATATCTGACAAGGTGAAAACATCATAAACATGATGTACAATACCAGTTTTCTGATATGTGGCCTCAATTAATTTCATATTAGGGAATTCCACCTTAAATTTAAACCCTTATGAAATTCCCCTTCATGAATAGTAAGATTACAAGAGCTGTCAGAAGAGACAGCATGCTCGACTAAGTAAGTATTTGTCACATAAGATGTGGTTGATGATAAGGAACATACAAATTTTAAAATTTGAAAATGATACCTTAACTTATTTAAAGTAAAATAAAATATTTTTAAAAGAAAATTTTAAGTTCACAGGAACAATTTTGAAAAAAAAGTATTTCGAGTTATGAACCTTGTCACATGAGATGTGGTTGATAATAAGGAACATATATTTAAAGTTTTGAAGTTGATACCTAAAGAAATAAAACAGTTGCAGTAAAAACAAACTTTTTTTAAAGAAAACTCTTAAGTTCAAGGGGAGATAATTCTGAACAAATGTATTTGGAGTTATGAACCTTGTCACATGAGAAGTGGTTGATAATAAGGAATATATATTTAAAGTTTGGAGTTGATACCTTGAGAAATATAAAAAAGTTTTAGTAAAAAATATTTTACTGCACAAAAACTTTAATCAGAAATATGAACGTGGACGTGGATGCTAATCGAGCTAAAAATAAATATGTGAGATAAAAATAACAAACCCATAGAAAATCCATCATCAGTGAATGCTGCACCAATCTTGTTCTTTCTGCTCATTTTTTCTTTACAACTTATGGAATGTTCAATAAAGTTTATAGTCTAAAATATAAATATGAATACATATACTTTATACAACTATAGGAATGTTTATACTAATTTATTTTAAATTGATCATGAAACAAGTTCTTAAAACTTTAGCCACACTGAGCTACATATTAACTTATCAAATTAGCCACAAGTGGCTTAACAAAAACAATCAAGTTTAAAAACAAACATACAATCAGCACAATCTATCGAAGTTAAATTGACATATTTACAACGCCACAAATGAAATATATCAATATTGTGTTAAGTTAATAACTAATAAGCCATATTTCACAAGGACCAATCTCTAAGTTATATAGGAACATGTGTGTTAGCTATATTATATGGCTATGTTACAACCTGTTTTGTAGTAATAACCCGAATTGTAGTAAATTGATACAAAGTGGGTTACAATGTCAAAAATTGTAACATTTCGACACAACCCGTTTAGTAGTAATAACCCAAAATGTATCAATTTTTTAAAAAGAATTGAATCAACACCTTGAACTTAACAATGAACAGTTGTAATGTTAACATAGTTATATTTTATGTCAAACCAGTTTTCATGGTAAGGAATTGGACTTTTCAGCATAAAGGTGAATTTTAAGAACACTTTGAAAAGACGAAAATCTTTACATTGTAGACATATTATCTAAGTGTTAATTATTTAGCTTCAAAAGGTTAGGGAATGACATATTTAAGTGTCAAATGACTATCTGAACACGTTCGAAAGAATGGCTCAAAATGTAGTAAATTAATACAAAGTGGGTTACAATGTCAAAAATTGTAACATGGCTAGACATTCTAAACTATTCATTATACATTTGAATAATACATATCTAAACTTTTCTATTTTATTATTTTTATATTTTATTTGGGTTTAACATCATGTCAACACGTTTTTGTCACTTTATGGCGTGCAGCGCACCTAACCTAGCTTTCCTAGACCCTTGTCTATAATCAGTACTCACCTACCCTTCCACAAGCTGGAAACTTCTCCATATATACCTTATAAATGGAGGAAAACTGACATTGTTGTCAAATTTTCATGGAAGGGTATAACCTCCCCATGAGGGTTTCGAACTCGTATTCCCCTCGGGACACTAGATTCGAAATCCCAGCGCACTACCAACTGTGCTTCCGATCCAGTTTTTTTCTGTTTTATATATGCTAAATATGCTACCTTACGTCATCAACAAATTGAGGTCAGTTCAGTAAAATGGTTAAAACACAATAATCTTACCAGTGGTGGAAGAATAACAAAGAAATTTCTAAGATGCATATTTTTAGGATTTCTAAATTCTGGTGAGAAAACATCAACCAACATCTGTAAAAACAACATTTAAAATAAGGTTAGTACATAACAATTTCATTCAAGAGTGAGTTAAAGTCTGCTTCCATAATTATACATGTTCAGCCAACAATTTTGTATGATAACCCCTGATCATTGAAATCACCTTTTAGTAAGTGATCCATGCAGTACCCATTTACACCCAGTGGAGTGCAACAATGTAAGGAAAATTTCTTGGTCAACAAAATTAGCAGTAACTCCAGAAGGGCTCTAACCTGGTATCTCTAGATCCCCAAGTCAATCTGTGTAAATAGATATCCTGTAGAGTGTTGTAGTAGAGGATCTCTAAGATCTCAATGGAGGGTCATGTCGAGATGACCTTTATGTCCACCAATCAATGCATAGCTCTCATCTAGACAAAACACTATTAACAAGTAAATCTGTGAGCTAATGCTCACTAGTGATACCCCCGCAAAAATCTAAAAATATGCGACAAACAGAAAGTAGATGAGCAAGGAGCATGAAATCGCTTTACACCACATGGGACTATGGGATGAAGCAATATGCAAAGTATTAGGCTGCTGCATGTTATAGTTGCTGAGAAAACTGCGACGGAAATTTTGTAACAGACGGATGCACGCACGGACAAGGGTAAAACAGTATACCCCCCTCTTCTTCGAAGCGGGGGTATAATAACATTTTGATTTCATAATTGCTATTTTTAGACCAAGGTTTGCGAGCCAATTTAACAGTGGTATTATTCACAGACTGCGATTGGACGGCTCATTTTAAATTGCATGACCTAGACGATGAAACAAGTTACTAATAAAAAATATTTCGTCGTGAATATTATGATGAGAAAAGGTCACCTGAACATGACCCTTGTTTCTCGCTATATTAGCGAGTAGGCGAGCGGAAAATTTTAGATAGGGTTTTAATCAGATTGTCCCCAAGTATGCATCTTACCACTGGAGGACTGCTCCTGCAGTAAATCATTTAAAAACAAATTACTTTCCTCTCATAGTTACAACTAGTAATCGATGCATGAATATATTTTGCAAAGCCCTATGTCACAGAAATGTCAAAAGTACCAGTTTACAAGCAATAAGGCCAAATGTATGTTGTTCTTAACCGAAACAATGTGAAATAAACTGTTAACTTTTTCGTGGTTAAATTTGTGGTAGAATTACAAAATAAGTGACACTGGGTGTGCTCCATTAGGCTGTTGGAACTGTGCCAGAATCAAATTCCGACTCTTCCACAGAACCTGCCTAACAAGTGAAATTGGATGTCGGAAATGAATCATAAGACAATATCTGTAGCTATAATACTCGCTTCTTACTTCATTTATAGCAAATAGTTAAAAATTGTTATCGTAAACAATAGGGCAAAATAATAATTTTAACATTGGGTATGGATAAACCGCCACTGATTCAGTTCACACCACCGACAAATGTATTTCGATGGAATGGGTAGAACGCTGCCAGAACACAGTTCCGATGCACTTGATTGGAGTTCTCCCAGTTCTAACAGTCAGAATTCCCAATCGAGCACGCCCACTGTCCGCAATACATGATTGTATTTACCAAATTTTTAACAAAAATTAATAACACATTATATCAAATATCATGATCTCTTACCTTGAAATATTCAGTTCCTTCAGCAAAATTCTTTGCAAGATTACCAATGACTTCATCTAAATTTCTGGAAAAAGAAATCGAATCACAAAGTAGGAATTTTAACTGCTAAAATACAAGCAAGGAACAGTGTGCATGCTGCAGAATACATGCTAAAATTTTGACAGTTGATATTCAATATTGCTGAAAATTTGTTGGTTTTCTAATACAGCCATTTGATATTAAACTATCTACATAACTAGCTATATGAACAGATCTTTCAATCGAGGTTCTACTAATAATGAATAAAGATACACATTTTCTAATACTTAGTTTATAAAATCAAAAAGCCAACTTCCAAACTTAAAAGGGAATTTTGACTAAATGAGTAAATCAAGTTTTGTTGATACAAAAATATCTGGATTTGTTACAAAAGTAATGAACCACCTAGAGGATTATGAGCCTATATTTTAGAAGACTCTTCAATTAAACTTAATGTACATGTATAAACAGTATAAGACAATGATAATTGAAAGATAAAATACTAACTTGGCAGCAGTTTGACATTCCTGTGATAATCCTTCCTCTTCACAAAGTTTTTCAAATGTTTCAATATCTTCTAAATCAGGTATAAATCTTATAGCATTACTACAACAATGTAGACCTCCTGATCTAATCATACGTATATAACCCATAGCATTACCTAGATTATAAATATATAACATTAAAGTACTACCTAAATAATAAATATATAACATATACATAATACCTAAATAAAATATGTAACCATAGCATTACCTAAATTAAGTATGTAACCCATAGCATTACCTAGATAAATTATATAAAACCCATAGCATTACCTAGATAAATTATATAAAACCCATAGCATTACCTAGATTACCTAGTATTACTTAGATTAAATATGAGTAAAACGTGGCTTACATAGATTGGAATTTACACAAATTATCAAAAACATTTCAACATCTATTTACAATAGCCAATCAAAGCTACGCCTCGATTATTAGACTACCAAGTGAGTTAGCCAGGCTGCTTTCAACAGATTTACACGCTAGAGTACTTATAGTACTGATCATAAGTACAGTAACAACAAAGATAAAATTGGAATCTCAGGGGGTACTGGTTCGAATCCCACCCGGGAAGATTATACCCTTCCATGAAAATTTGACAATAATGTCAATTTTCCTCAATTAATAAGATATATGGAGAGCCTTGTGGAAGGGTAAATGAGTACTGGTAATAGACAAGGGTCCAGGAAAGCTAGGTTAGATGCGCTGGATGTCGTAAAATGAGCTAAATTGTGTTGACACGACATTAAACCCAGTTAAAAAAAAACTATATTACATGTACCTATTTGTGTTATAAGAGTTCTAAATTGATCAAGATAACTTTCTCCATCAGGTGTTACACCAAGTTTTCTAATTCCTTTATTAAATTTCTCAGCTCTCTCATATGGGTACTGTAAATATAACACATGTATATTAATGTCATCATGTTAAAAATATGGTGTACACAAACATACCAAAAACAGCTGTGGTAAAAAAATACAGACCTACTATACTGTATACAGCCAAATAGCAAAGAGGGATTTATTCAAGATTTATAAACTTGAGTTTTTTCTGTTATGTAAGGCACGCCAAAAATAAATAACAAGAAATGTAATGTGGAAACCACATTGTCATTGAAGCCAGATTTAAAGACTTTAATGCAAAAATTACAAAGGGAAATAATCCATAATAAAGTCAGGTAGAGTTGTGGTTACTGTCTAATTCTGTTCATCACATGGTGTGTTATCATTGTATGATGTTTCAAAAAGATCTGACAATAAATGGCAGAAATATATGGTAAAGAAAAACTTTAGCGCAATTGCTAACAACACCGGACAAATGCCCAACCGCCCGCATAACCGCCGCCTAACTGCCCACCTGCCCACCCGTGGTTCGCCAAACTATTAGCTGAATTTTTTCGTTGAAAAATCCGGCTAAAAGCTGATTAAAATAAAACACAACACACAAGAAATCCATCCTTTCTGCTCAGTACATAGATACAGATAATTATTTTAAGTAAGTTACAAAGGTAATCCTTTTATGTTAAGTCTATAACAAACCTTTTGATCTGTCTGCATGTGGTTTTCTTTGAAAAATTTCCAATCCTACAAGAATAGAGAAAATGTTGGTTTAAAGAATGATTAACAATTTTTGCAACATTAGCAATACAGGATGTAAAAAAAAGTCACAAAATATACGTGCCATATATACAATGGACCTTTCCATGACTTTACCCATTAACATATTTAACAAATGTTTACGGTTACATTTTGTTCCACAAACAAGGTGTAAACAAAAGAGCACATGGTTTATTTGATGGTAAATGTATTGTTATTCAAATAAAAAAGGTCGCACATGGAATGGTCAATCCCGGGCCAGTGGAGAAATGGCGAGGTCAATCAACACCGTAGAAGATGCTATAGTAAGAATTACAGCCAACAGAATGTCTTCTAGACACTAAACTTGATTGAGTTCTAGCCTAGCTTGGCACATAATGTATCCATGTGGAGTGGACAGACCCAGGTAAAATACTAAACAACAAACACATCTTTGTGCTCTCATTCAATGTAACACAGGAAGCAACAAAGCTACCCGGCTAGCACAGTTGGTAGCACACAAGTCTGTTGAGGGGTCATGGGTTTGATTCCTGGGTGGGGCATACTTTCCTAGAGCTTGGTCGTGAAATTATTTCTACAGCCATTCTCCCTCCTACCAATGATTCTTAAATGTGTAAGGCAGTTGTCAGTCACTGACGAAAGTATGTGCTTATAAGTTGGTTAACAGCTAAACCCAGAGATTTAGCCTTTCAAGGAATAGTGAGAAGGTTGACTGACTGATGCTATATGACAATGTCTTGCTATGGCGTTAATCCCAAACAACCTAACAGGTAGCAACAAAACAAATATCTATTACCTTGATCAATCTAGATTTGATGTGTTCATCATACATAAACTGTGAAAATATGAAGAATTTCTTCCTCAAAAATTGATATGTGAAATTGACCTGAAAGGGAAAACACAATTGTTTACATACGCAGTTGTTTACATACGCAGTTGTTTACATACACGAAAAAATCTTCGTAAGAAAAAAGCAAGAAACCTTAATGATACGCTGATTTTTTGGCTTATCAATTCTAAATATTATAGAATTATGTAGAATTGCGTATACCTTTTGAATATCATAAATTATCATAGTTATGCTTATCATCCATCTGACTTTGAAGTGCTAATTATATGAAACTGACTTACCAAATTTTTTTTTGTAAGAATTTTTATGAAAAGCACCACAGGATAATAGCCTAAAAAGAAAATAATATAAATGAACTGTACCG
This sequence comes from Mactra quadrangularis, assembly GCA_025267735.1. NCBI lineage: Eukaryota > Metazoa > Mollusca > Bivalvia > Venerida > Mactridae > Mactra > Mactra quadrangularis. The sequence goes on from CM046302.1 coordinate 2,749,688, forward strand.
TAGTATTCATAATACCAATGCCATGTGTCCGTATAGAATTAGCTATATGTCTGATATTGATGGTGTTAAGATGTTTGTTATTACTAGATCTCTCCACAAATATCTGTAAAATATAACAATAATACTTAACCTACAACTGAAGGTAGGAGCAGAGGTCCAGTGGTAGGATGTGCGCTTAGGGATTGAGAGGTCCCTGGTTGGATCCCCACTAGTGGCACTGCTAATTCCCTTGAGCAAGAAATTACCCTACAATTGTTCCACTCCACCCAGGTGAAAATGGGTAAGGTGAGGGATCGCCTGCCTGAGGGTGATTTCAGTGAACAGGAGTTATTGTACAAGATTGAAAAGTCGCCTGAACATATATATGGAAGCAAACCTTAACTTTTTACCACTTAGAGTCAGCATGCCATAAAGTCAGTCTCCATAAACAAATATCCTTTAGACCTCTGTTGTACAGCATCTCTAAGGGCGCTCAGAGGGTCATGTCGATATGACCTTTGTATGCACTTATCAATACATAGCTTTCATCTAAACTAAACACTATTAATAGCACTTTGATTTCGTAATTTCTATTTTTAGACCAAGGTATGAGAGCTTTTTTTACCAAGGTGTTATTCGCAGGCTGTGATTGGACGGCTCTTATCAAATTGCCTGATATAGATGATGTAAACAAGTTACTAAACATAATAATTGTGTCATGAATATTATAATAAAAAGTCACCTGAACATGACCATCCTAATAAAACAGCCAGGTCTAAATTAGGGAGTAGGGGACCATCCGTAAAGATGAATTGATATGAAAATCCCTATTTATGTAAGAACCAAATGAATGTACTACATACCTGATTATTTAGATTATACAAATATCTAGATACAAATACGTGAATATTTCTCATAATCTCAAGTACATCTAAACCCTACAATTACATAAATAGTATCAGTTTGTACATACATGTATAGACTACATTCAAAATTAGGGCTGTCACGATAAACTGGTATACTGGTATATTGCAATACGCAGTTGCAGCAATACATACCGTGGTTCATTTTTTACGTACCGGTATTTGGCGATATTTTTTATTTCATTGAAAAAATGTTTACGTATACAAAATAACAATAGCGAAACGTCAGGTTTTCCTTTGTTCATTCCATCTAATCTGAAATTGCAAGAATTTAACCGATTGGGGCGCGTCTCTGTCTTAAATGACCATAAATACTTAAAGAAACTAGATTCTATCAGTAATTGCAACTAAGATTTGTAATTTTTCTGTTAAATACAGTCGAGGAACAACAAATCTAAAGGCTCACAATATATCGTGGTACGTATTGCAATATATCGCGGTACGCTTCTGGCATATCGTGACAGCCCTATTCAAAATCATAATATAATGTAGCAGAGGTATAATACAGCACTTGTACTCCCTTGCCTTCAAGCTAGCTTTTATAGCGACATGGTAGAGTGTCTGCTTATAACTTGAGAGGTTGTCTGTTTGAATCTCAGTTCGGACAATGAATTTTTATCAGTTATATTTGGCGTCCAACGTAAATAACCCACAAGGAATTTTGTGATTGCATCCTTAGATTGTTCCACAGACATTCCAGCTCCAAGAATTCAAGGACAAATTCTGTTAAGCAGGGTGTGTGTGTGTAGCAGAGGTATAATACGGCACTTGTACTCCCTTGCCTTTAAGCTAGCTTTTATGGAAATGTGGTAGAGTGTCGGCTTACAACTTGAGAGGTCGTGGGTTCGAATCTCAGTTCGGAACATTGAAAATTTGGTAACTCTTGTCCCTGGTACTGTAAACTATACGCAGGATTTTAAATCTAGTGTCTTAAACAGGTTGCTGGTTTGTGCTTTCTTTTATCTGGTTTACCTTCAATGAAAACTTGTCATTAATGTCAATTTTCCTCCATTAATATCGTATATGGAGAAATTGTCAGCCTGTTAGGTTAAGCACTGGTAGGACAAAGGTCCAGGAAAGCAAGCTTACGACCAAAATATGGTAAAAAATAAAAAGATTTTATAAAATCACTCCATTATTAAATGGAATAACACCAAACTTCATCATTTAGCATTAAATAAAATGCCTATCAGTTAGCTCAGTCAGTTGCACACAAGTCAATTGATTTGACAATAATTGGCAGAAATATATGGTTAAGAAAAACTTCAACGCAATTGTTTATGACACTGGACGCCCGCCAGCCAATCCATCCACCCGGGTTTTGCCAAACTATCAGCCAAATTTTTTCGTTGAAAATCTGGCTAAAACTCAAACACAATGTTAACATACTTGTTCTAAAGTCTGACTAGGCAGGTGTGTATCTATCAATTTTAATCCATATTTTTGTTCAGCCATATTCTTCATCTCACCATATGTCTTCCAATCATGTAAAGCTACTGTTGTCAGATTGTAGAATGTCTTGTTTAAATAATGTTCTACATAAGCTGAAATAATTGTTTATATCCCAGTACATGTCTATAGCTCACAGATTAAATCACATGACAGGGGCAGATCCAGGATTTTTTTCTAGGGGGGCGCAAACTTTCGAACTACAGCCACATTATACACATTTTGCAGAATAATGCAACATATTAATAATGAAAAATACATATCCATTAAATCTATGTTAATCACCAAGAAAAATTGCTTTATGCTACTAAAATATGACTTAAGTCAAGAAGTACACTTATAGACAGGTACATTTTGGAAATTCTAGGGCGTTCCGGATCCCCTGAACCCCCTCCCCCCGTTTGATCTGCCTACACATTAATTTCAAAAAAGTATCATTATTAATTGGTCATACATTTAAATGACCACAGCACAAAGGAGAATTTGTAAAAACAAGTAAATCTGTGAGCTAATGCTCACTAGTGATACCCCCGCCAAAATCTAAAAATATGCGACAAACAGGAAGTAGATGAGCGAGGAGCATGAAATCGCTTTACACCACATGGGACTATAGGATGAAGCAATATGCAAAGTTTCAGGCTGCTGCATGGTATAGTTGCTGAGAAAACTGTGACGGAAATTTTGTAACGGACGGACGGACGGACGCACACACGCACGGACAAGGGTAAAACAGTATACCCCCCTCTTCTTCGAAGCGGGGGTATAATAAATGTTTATGAATTAATACAAATTGTTAATCATCATATGCATTAAAATTAAAGGTTGGCCAACTGAAAATTAATCTGATTTCGTAAGCTGAATATGACAATATTTTGTGCTTGCTGAAACAAAGGTAAGTTTACTTGTAATTGTCTTATTCAATCAATCTTCGTGATTGTTTGTAAATTTCTGTTTTCTATTTTTCCAACCAATTCAATTGTATATAACATGATATTTACCATAAACAAATTTTAAAAATCAAGAATTAATAATTGGTACAAGTCAACAATTTTTCAGTAGTATCTCAGCAGTCAATTCTCTCATTCATTACCCCTGGATAGGTCTAGATCACTTAACTAAGTAATTTTATATTCACATATGTATCAAACAATCTGATTGGCCAATGAAAACTTACCTTTTACATTGATATATCTATCAAACAATCTGATTGGTCTAAGTTTTAAAAGTTGTGATAAATCTTTCAATCCAACTTTAAATGGGTTCCTATCATCTAATTGTAAATGTAAATGTATATGTAGACGTAAATCTGTCTCTATACTTTGACACAATGGATCTAATATATGCTGAAATAAACAATAATATTGTATAGGGTAGGTTAATCCGGCTAGCTCGGTTGGAACTAGAGATTAAACGATGATCAATTATAATCGATCGTTTCAGTGGAAGTGGGAAACAATCAATTATGAAGTTATTATCGCTAATGTCGGTAATTCATTTTTATTGACTGTGAGAAATTCCAGTTTTAATCAATTAATACTACAAAGAAAAAAAATTCATGGGACTACAATTCTTCTTTATTAAACCATGACGGGAACAGTTTTGCTACTACTTTATCATTGTAAGTCATTGAGATCGGTGTTGATATTTTTAGTCCGCAACATGTAAATTGCAATTGAACAAAATCTCTTAAGACATTGCAACAGATTGTCATATATTTCCAGAAATCCTGAATAAAAGCCCTGAGTAAATGTTTCGAAAAGGGTAGTCCGATTATATCTAATGATCGATCATTTGAATATTTTCCAAATTTGACTGAATCTGTTCTGGTCTTCAGAAGAAATACTAAAGTAGTGGTTTAAGTGATATAAAAGTATACTTACATTTTTAAGTAGATTGTAAATCTCTTGTTCAAATGTATTCAATAAATCTTGTGGTGAAGCTAAATGTCTGACACATAACATTGGTTGTACACAATCTTTTAATGCTCCGATAGTATACTGTATTATAACAAATATTTTCATTATTTCATATATCTGGGGCTGAATGAAACACTATTGTAGCTGCCTTTACTTTCAAATAACAGTGTTTCATTCAGCCTATGATATTATACACAGTAATTTCTTTTAGGGTGAGACATAGTGCATTACTTGGAGCATTACAAAATGAATAATTTCTTTTACATAAATTAAGATATTCAAATGCAATAATCACGATTGTAAAGTTCAGTTATACATGTATTAACCTGTCACAACCTGAATAATTACTGGGTCACTGAATCTGTTATCATGCAACTTCTTTTTAACCATTGAGCCACCGATCCATGTTAATTATTGAAGATCTGACTATATATGCGGGAATTTTGAATATTGAGGAAAACAAATTCTAAAGTATTTAAAAATTACAGATTCAGTGACCATGTAATTATTTAAGAAACTATAACAAGGCATAAATTCTACAAATTATTTCTTTTAAGCCTGAATTTTGAGTAAATATTCATTCAGCATAGAACTACATGTATTACATAAAAGTAGTGACCCTAAAATTTAGACTTACCACACCAATTAGTCAAAACATTAAAACATTCAACAAAATGTACTTACATGTATTCTGTGAGTATCGGTGAGAGTTTCAAACATCTCATTCAAGTAGTTAGGTATAATAACACGATGCCAGTAGATAAAACTACAATCACAAGACTTCCTCACACTAAAATATATAAATATAACACAAGAAATGTAACATGGAAACCACATTAAAGCCGGATTTTCATCAAGATCTGACCATAACAGAGATGTCAAACATATTAAAATGCAAAAATTACCAAGGGAAATCAACCATAATAAAGCCAGGAAGAGTTGTGGTTACTTTCTAATTCTGTTCATCACATGGTATGTTATCATTGTATGAAGTTTCATTAAGATCTGACAATAAATGGCAGAAATATATGGTAAAAAAAACTTTATCGCAATTGTTAAGGACATCGGACGCCCCCTCAGCCTGACCACCTGCCTGCCAACCCGCCCACCAAGGTTTCGCCAAACTATAAGCTGAATTTTTTTCATTAAAAAATCCAGCCAATAATAATAACTACACACTCTTTAATATTGAAACTAACATAATGTATGATGCTTCATGCCACATTTTATTTTAGGACAGTTTTAATATGGTGGTCAGTCAACTTACTCAAGTGTTTCAAGAACCAATCTGCTAACTGTAGCAACACATTGTATACATCATATCACCTACCTACTGTTCCCAGAAAAGCTAAATATCTGGATTTACCTGTTCACCAGTTACTATGCGCATACTTCCATCAGTGACTGCCATATCTTGAATCAGTGGTAGTAAAAGGAATGGCCGTAAAAATTATTTTATAACAAAGCTCCACAAAAGTGTGCCCAGCGGGTGAATCCAACCTAACTGAGCTAACAGGGTGGCTTTAAAGGTACTAGTTCACATATTTGGTTAAGATTTTTTCAATATTTTCAAAATACCATTCTGTGTCTGTAATTGTGTCAAAAACTTTAGTCTTAATATTTTAGGAAAACTGGCCTATAGATTGCAAGAAATATACAATAAAAGCCCTAAAAATGCACTAAAATTGTCTAACCCGTAACATATGGGGTAAATTTTTACTACTTGAAACACCATCATTTGTACTTGAATGTCAATTTGCATTAAAGTTGTCATTATCAAATCACTAATTTTCTGCTTAAAAAAATGTTTCCAAACAATTTGAAATCTGTGAATGAGTACCTTTAAATTTCTTTACAGGATGAGAAGATATAAGATAATCAATAAGTATGAGAAAAACTTACTTTTCTCTGATATCAGATATCACTTCTAGTTTTCTAAAGTTTTCATAAATCTGTTCTAACTCATCATCTTTAAATGCTCTCTACAAACAAACAACAAGAAGTAAGCAAAGATTAATAAATAAAAATATCAGGGTCTGCAAGAGTCAAAAACCACATACCTATCACAAAAGTAATAAACAAGAAATGAGATGAGAAAACCACATTAAAGCCCGATTTTCATCAATATCTGACCATAAATGACAGAGATATCCAACATATAAAAAAATTAACACAAAAATTACAAAGGAAAATAATCCATAATAAAAGCAGGTAGAGTTGTGGTTACTTAATAATTCTGTTCATTACATGGTATGTTATCATTGTATAAAGTTTCATAAAGATCTGACTATAAATGGCAGAAATATATGGTAAAGAAAAAAATTAAACGCAAATGTTAACAGCACTGGACCATCGCCTGACTGTCCGACCACCCAAAAGCCCACCCTAAAACATTAGCCTAATTTTTTCGTTGAAAAAATGCGACTAAAAATGTAATAAAAAAATACCACCAACAAATAACAAATGCAAGAACTTAAAGGATTTCAACATTGGAACCAACAGTGGCAAAGCTATTATTTGTAGATAATTTAAACAATCAAAGAACACAAGGCTATACGTAATATACCCAGCAGTGTGGAATTCCCAGGTTTTTTGTTAAAGAAAAAATGAAAACAAAAACTTACAGGGTTTCTGCTTTGGAATGGACAATGGCAGAAGCTATAGTTAATTGTTAATCTTTTGAAGCAATCAAACAATACAGGGTTATATAAAGCAAAAGGAAAAAAAAGTTTAAGCAAGGTTTTTCTACTTTTAGTATCACTATTCATTCAACTCTTGACATTAACCTCCCCGATCATCGAGTCATACATCAACTGTTAACATACGGCGCAGATTGCAGCCACAGCATACAGTGCATGACCCTAACAGGTACCCATTTACACCTGGGTGGATTGAAGCAATTGCTGGTCAATTTCTTGCTCAAGGAAATGAGCAGTGCCACTAGTGGGATTCAAACCCTGGACCTTTGGATCCCTAAGCTTGTGTACTACCACTGAACTTCTGTTCCTACTCCTATACGTAATATATCAAAATTTTAACCTACCACTTTAGCGCAGGTACCAAGAGCCAGTGCTAACTTAGCAACAAGTCTTCTTTCTTTTGTAGCTAAAAATAACAAAATACATGTACCATGTATTAAGTAGAAAGAAAGAAAGAGACATCAATATACAGTCAAAGAATTACAATGTTCATAGTCTAAACAACAAATAATACTATTTTATGGAGGCAAGTAGCTTTTCTGGACCATTGTTTGTAACCAGTGCTCACTTGCCCTTCAACATTGTTGGCAACTTCTCTATATACCTTATTAACAGAGGAATATGGACATTATTGTCAAATTTTATGGAACGGTATAATGCCCTCATGAGGGATTCAAACCAGTAACCGCTTTGGAACACTAGATTAAAATTCTGGGGCACTACTAACTGCACTACAGGTCTCCCTGGGTTAAAACATGAAATCATATCATCAGCTATTGTAGGTGATCCAAGTAACATAATCAAACATACAAAATCCAAATTGACTGGCCTCTAATTCCTTGATCAGGTCATTTATAAATAAAATATACAGGAGTGGGAAAGTTATTCCACCTTGTCTAGTTCCCTGACCGATGCTGAACCACTCTGATTGTAAACCCTGAAATCGAACACAGCTAGTTACTTTTCGGTACAGTTCTGAAAAGGCAATAAGGGATGTGGAATCAATTCAAGACTGAAGTAGTTTGTATAACAAGCCGCCATTCCATACACGATCAAATGCTTGTCTGCCATCTAAAAAACAACAGATAAATAGCTAATAAACATACAAATTCTTATAGTAGGTCTATTTTATACATACCAGGACCAGCTAAAGCAGATTCCACTAAAACAAGGGCAGACAATACATCTAGTTTTCTCTCACTGTATTTCTTGTCTGATACTAAACGTTTCTGTAATATACAATATCATAACTAATAAACAAGTATAACATTACTACCAATACAAGTCCCCCCAGCTAGCTCAGTCAGTAGCGCAAAAGTCTACTGATTGATGGGTTGTAGGTTTGATTCCTGGGCGAGGCATACTTTCATGGAGTTTGGTCATGAAATAATTTTCTGTGGCCATTCTCACTCCTACCAATGATTCTAAATCATGTAGGGCAGAAGTCAGTCACTGACGAAAGTATGTGTCTAGAAGTTGGCTAACAGCTAAATCCAGAGATTTAGCCCTTCAAAGAACAGTGAGTAGGTAGACTGACTGCCGTGATATATAATAACCTATACAATGTGTTCTGCTGCAGAATTGGAACAATTGATTTGTCAGTGTTCCATGAGTACATCAGAGAACTCCCGAGTAGACTAAATCAAATACGCCCCTAGCTGATTATTGAGCCAGTAACAATGACTAAAGTAATAAATAACTTACCTTTCCAGTGGCTATTGCATTAAGAATTTGAAAACTTATTCTTTGTATGATATGTTGCACTCTATCGGCTATCAGTAATGTCTTCCTATGAAATGTTAACTCTATTGCCTGTAATACAATGTATGATGGATAATTTCAAATTAACTATGAGCTTGCAATGAAATCTAAATCAGAAGAGGGGAAATGAGAAACTATTCATATTTTCATATTTGAGGTCAATATATTCAACCTGGCTAACTAAGTCAGTAGACCACAAGTCAACTGATCGAGGTAGGTTTGATTTCCAGACAGAGCATACTTTTGTGGAGTTTAGTCATGAAATAATTTCTACAGCAATTCTCCTTCCTATCACACTTCTATAAATCAAGTAGAGAGATGTATTACTAAGTAACATTTTAACAGCTAAATCAAGAGATTAAGCATTTCAGAGAGTAGGTTGACTGACCATTGTAATATAACCTATACAATAGTTGATACAGCGTTAGGAGTTAACATCTCTATTGAAATGGGTCCTTTAAGTCTCTAAATGATTCTGAAAAAGGGTTTTATATCTAAAATAGACTATATACAGAATTCAAATATGGGTTTTTCTCTGTTGTACAAACTATCAGCGTTACAATGAATAAAGTTTTAAAAAGTTTTAAAAAGTTACAGTGAAAGTGTGGTTTAAAGTCTGCTTCCATATATAAAGGTGAATTCTTGATCAAGGAAATTAGCAGTGCCCCAAGTGGAGATCAAATCTGGAACCTTTTGATCCCTAAGATTGTGTCCTACCAATGGACCACTGCTCCTACTTAAAATATGTGAACAAAGAACAACAGAATTTAATCCTTGTGTCTTGTGGTTTTCAGCAATAATATGTAAAAATCTTTGTTAGTGCAGATGTAAAACCTAATAAATTGGAGATCAAATAGACCTAATCAACAAGTAATTAAAATGTTCAATAAAACTATCAACCTACCTTTAACAATTCCACCAGTTTACATAGAGCTAGTACAGCTGTTTTAGTCATTGGTTTTTGTAAGGCAACATGTAAATTCATCACAGTTCTAATTAGATGTTGGATTTGTTGTCCATATAATAAACCCTGTAATATATATCATTATTATGCCTCACATGATTTGTTTACTATTATAGCCTTATGTGACATCACCGGGTGACAATCCGTAATGTTACCCTCTGGACATCACCTGCTGGCCTGCTTGACATCACCTATTGGCCCCCTTAAAGCGACGGAAGACTACTGCGATGGAGTTTGCTTATATCTGGACTTAAGTTTTTAGTCATTTAATTTAAGATACTTCCCTTGCGTAGACGCTTGCTTTTTACGAAACAACAAACCACAGTGTAAAAATGTCTTCAAGTTCAGAAGCAAATGAAACAGATAAAATTAAACGGTTTGTATCTACAAAATTTCTGATTATTGTTGTTCAGTATGAATATCACATCCTTCAGAGGATAAAGCCTTGATTGACATAACTTGTCTCAGTTGAACATTCCCTTATATACCCTCTGAAGGATGGGATATTTAAACAAACATGTTTAGTTTATACTAATTTAATTTTTTGCTCCATTGTCGAGAGCTATCAACTTAGAATAATCATTTATTTATATTAGGTTTAATGCCGTGTCAACACTTTTTTGGTCATTTTACGGCTTCCACAAGGCTGGAAACTTATCCATGAACCTTATTAATAGAGGAAAATTAACATAGTTGTCAAACCTCCCCGGGTGGAATCAAACCGGTACCCCCTTTGAACACAAGATTCCAAATTCCGGCTCGCTATCAACTACCCTATCGACCTGGGTTTTTGTCCATGGACAATTGTAGGTGTAGGATCGTGTCAGATGATAAAGTAAACTGACCTGAATAAATAGAGTAGCTCTACTATTGAGATCTTCAAATAAAGTTTTACCACGAGGTAAACTTGTCTCCATTTCTACCATCCAGGCGGTAACTGTAGCATGAAATGCTTGAACATCCCTGTATTGTAAAATAAAACATGAAATCTTGAAAACCTTTACAAATCTTTTCTTAATAAAATGAATATATTATAATTCTCGCTTCCAGAACTTTCAAGAATTAAGCTTAATATAACAATGCTACTTACATAAAAAATTTGATCATTTAATTTCTGAAAAATTGTATTCATTCATACTTAACTCATAAAACAGCATAAACTAATAATATATCCATACAATTTACTAGCACTATTTCTATAAAAATTAATTTTTAACGAAAAATCTTTTATATGATTTCAATCATTAGAAAAAGTATCCCATTTTGACTTAATTTCTTGTTTACATTAAAAGCTGTAAAAAGCAGAGAAATTGACAGAGGCATAAATAAAAGTAACAAATAAAAAAGAATAATTAGAATGATACAAAAAAGTATAAATACACATGTATACTTAGATAAGCTATGAGAAGTAAAAATTATGTGAGAGAATGAATTAGTCAAAGAAAGCAATTAATGTAATTAGACTTGCAGCAATACTGACACCTACATACCATATATAGTCCGACAATATTAACCTGAGCTTGACCTTTATGCAAGAATATATTAAACTCAATATTTACAGTCTATTTTTGTCTTCATTTGTAAATCGCACTTTATTGAAAGCTTTTGGCATAAAACACATACTGAACAATTAATTTTGTTTTCATAAGAATAAATACTTTGAAACTGTGCCATAATATTGCGGACTTATGTGTTTCCCCAAAAACTAATGTGCCCAAAATTAAAAGTACACTTTTACAAAATTGATTATAGTCACATGGGTAGTCACATAATCACGTAATAAACTGTTTACATACGGAAACTCACGATTTAATGTAAGTGAAGTGTGTAATTATTATAATAAGGTAGTTCAAGCTCAGGTTAATATTGTTGCACTATACCTACATACCACATACATGTACTTTATATATAAAACAAGAGCTCCGCTGGGCGGGGCATTATACGCCCGTGTGCAGTCCATGCTGTGTTCTATCTCATATGAAGTCCCTGTGACCTTGACCAATGACCCTGGGATCTCAGAATAGGTCCCATCCTTAACTGGAGGGCTATCCAAAGCAAAGATTTTGAGAACCTAGGTACAGCCATGGTTGAGTTATCACCGACACAAAGTTTTCCCATACAAACTTCCAGTGATCTTGACCCTGGGGCCTCAGAACCAAAAGTTCTCGCCCTTGACCCAAAGAGTATTGATACATAAAATTTGGTGATCTTAGGTAAAGTTGGTTGTTGGACAAGGTTTTTCCTCATGATTTTTCTTGTGACTTTGACCTTTAACCCAGGGACCTAAAACCAAAGGGGCATATGCTAGACATTAAGGCTCCCCTTAAATAAAATTTGGAAAACCTACAATGTAGGTACAATCATTATTGAGTTACTGTCCCGAAAATGTTTCAATATGAATTAAGTCCCTGTGACCTTGACTTTTGACCCTGGGGTCTCCAAGTCAAAAGAGAACATCCAATACCAAAGAGCTATCAACACATTACATATTAAGTTATTGTCTGGACAAGGATTGTCCACATGATGCCCCTGTGACCTCAATCTTTGACCCAGTTTTGACCCAAAACCAATTGGGAACATCCTTGACACATGGGCTACCCTCACATAAAATTTGGTGAACTAAATTCATGTTACTTATTAAATATAGCATTATTTCCATGATTTGCCATTTTGACTTTGTTAACATATTGATTGAACATTTGAAGTCACTGCTTGGTAATTTGATATCTTCTGGATGATGGTTTAAACTTGACCTAGGGGCCCCAAAACCAATAGGGAACATTCTTGACACATGGGCTACTCTCACATGAAATTTTGTGAACTTAGGTGCAGTCATTGTTGATTTACTACACGGACAATGTTTTTCAATATGATGCCCCTGTGACCTTGACCTTTGACCCAGGGGCCCCAAAACCAATAGGACATAACCATGACACATGGGCTACTCTCATATAAAATTTAGTGAACCTAGGTACATTGGTTGTTCAGTTATTGTCTGGACAAGGTTTTTCCATATGATGCCTCTGTGACCTTGACCTTTGACCCAGGGACCCAGAAACCTATTGGGAACATCCTTGACACAAGGGCTACATTCACATAAAATTTTGTGAACTTAGGTACAGTCGTTGATGAGTTATTGTCCAAACAAGGTTTTTCAATATGATGCCCCTGTGACCTTGACCTTTGACCCAGGAGCCCCAAAACCAATTGGGCATAACCTTTACCCAAGGGCTACCCTCACATAAAATTTGGAGAACCTAGGTACATTGGTGGTTCAGTTATTGTCTGGACAAGTGTTTCATTGTTTGCCATTTTGACTTTATAAACATATTGATAGAACATTTGAAGTCACAGCTTGGTAATTTGATATCTTCTGGTTTAAGATTTAAATTTAACCCTGTTTTCCCAAAACTGATAAGGTACATCCTTGACACATGGGCTACTCTCACATGAAATTTGGTGAACCTAGGTACAGTCATTAGTGAGTTATTACCCGGACAATGTTTTTCAATTTGATGCCACTGTGACCTTGACCTTTGACCCAGGGGCCCCAAAATCAATAGTGCATATCCTTGACACATGGGCTACTCTCACATGAAATTTGGTGAACCTAGGTACATTGGTGTTTCATTTATTGTCCAGACAAAGTTTTTCCATATAATGCCCCTGTGACCTTGACCTTTGAACCTGGGGCCCCATAAACCTGTAGGGCGCATCTTTGACACATGGGCTACTCTTACATAAAATTTGGTGAACCTAGGTACAGGCGTTGTTGAGTTATGGTCCGGACAAGGTTTTTCAATTTGATGTCCCTGTGACCTTGACCTTTGACCCAGGGGCCCCAAAACCGATTGGGAACATCCTTGACACATGGGCTTCTCTCACATAAAATTTGGTGATCCTAGGTAGATTGGTTGTTAAGTTATTGTCAGGACAAGTTTTTTTCCCATATGATGCCACTGTGACCTTGACCTTTGACGCAGGGGCCCCAAAACCTATAGGGAACATCTTTGACACATGGGCTACTCTTACATTAAATTTGGTGAACTTAGGTACATTGGTGGTTCAGATATTGTCCGGACAAGTTTTACCTATTTTAAGTCCCAGTGACCTTGACCTTTAACCCTGGGGTCTCAAAATCAATAGGGAACCTCCTCCACCCAAGGGCTATCAACACATAAAATTTGAGGAACCTAGGTTCATCCTTTCTTGAGTTATCATCCGGACAAGCAATTGTCCACGGACGGACAGACGGACAGACGGACCGACGGACGGACGGACAGACGGACAGACGGACAACAGCATAACATAATACGACCGTTTTTTCAAAACGGGCGTATAATAATAGAAAACATATTGGTAACTTTTATTCAATTGTCAGTGGTGCAAACATTAGCCCCCACTGATAAAAATACTCAATATTTATTTGCTAATCCCCATACATACATTCTCATTACAATGCATTTTGTACTATAGATATAAATAGATATATTTATTTATTAATGAGAATAATCAAACAAATATTGAGTATTTAAATCAGTAGGGTTTATGTATGCACAACTGATAGTGGACCAATACCAGGGGCGGATCCAGCATTTTTTTCTAGGATGGGGGGGGGTCCGAACTTTTTCTAGTCCGGGGTCCAAACTTTCGAAACACAACCACATTATACACATTTTGCAGAATAATGCAACATGTTAATAATAAAAACTACATAACCATTAATCTATGTTATGCACCAAGAAAAATTGCTTCATGCTACTTAAACATGACATACAGTCAAGAAATACACTAATGGACAGGTACATTTTGGAAATTCCAGGGGGTCCAGACCCCCCCTAAACCCCCCTGCTAGATCCGCCTATGAATACCGAGCTGTCACAACAAAACAAGGCCAACAGAATTTATGATATGTTAAGATGAGATGACAGGGTTGTGGAATTCTCATGTCAGGCTATTACAACTCAGGTAGTCATGTCAGTGACATATAAATAGTTTAATTTTGTTTGTCCTTGGATAGGACATCAATTTCACTTATAAATAAATGAATCGTTTAATATAATGTATAAATTTATAGTTCAAATATCCAGCAAGCCTTTCAGCCCATGAGGACCACATACATGTATTTATATCTACTATAGCCTTTTCTTGTTACATTTGATTATAGCCAAATATACATTGAGTACGGATAAGTGGATCTAAAATTTCACTTGCTCATTCACAAAGTTTTAAACTGTGATTTCAACAACCCTAAATGTTAAAAGATTTAACACCAATCACATGCTACAAAGTACAATCACCCCAAACAATACTAACTATGGGCACGCTCTACAAGGCGATCACTAACTAGCATTTTTTTGTAGCATAAGTGGTCTATTGAACGGTTTGCTTCAAGCTAAAAAAATCCAAGATGGCGACTTTCTCAAACAAAAAGTTCAGAATTGTAACAAATGAGAAATATCTAAATCGATTGTCACCATGATTATTCTATTTTACCACTTTCATAAAATTTATGCACTAAATAAAATATATATCACTATTCTTGAAAAAGAAACACATTCTCATAGAGGGCAGCCATTTTGAAATAAGCAAAAGTGTTCCGAATGATACGGCTAGCAAGAAAAAAGCTTGCTAGGAAAAGCTAGCTAGCGATTCAATTTGCTCGATCGTAGCAGATCATTCTATAGGAAATGGCTACATAGCGCTAGCTAGCAATCGCCTTGTAGAACGCGTCTTATATTGTTATAGACCTTGTCATTCTTTTACATCATAGTTAAACTGACAAGTGGAAAAGCTAACCAACATTTTACATACTTTTTAGTACGGACAACCAAAAATTCCTTTGGAGAACCAAATTCTACAAACAAGGTATAGTGCTAGCTGTCATATCCTAATTTAGTAGACTGTACATGTACCTGATGAAGGTAAACTCAGGCCTCCTAGCAGGCCAAAACAAAAATAAAGGTTTTTATAAAGGCTCCAATGTATGAAAATAAAGGCCTTTTTGTGTAAAATATGAAAAATTTCGTCGAAGTTCTCATTTCTTTATTAAACCCACAGTCATACCAAAGTCATTTTTTAATGTTATATACTGTTTGAATTATGCAATATAATACATACCTTATTTAATGTGTATACCTATTTTCTCTGCATATTTATTTATATCATACATAGCTCCTGTTTTACAGTGTAGGGAAAATGCAGAACAAAATCCATTACTTGCTTTAAGCTAGCACGGCAACCAGTCAGAGCAAATATAAAGGTTTTGAGTGAGAATTACAGGCTATTTTGGCGTTTTAAAGGTTTTCTGGGGAAATGTAAAGGTTTTAAAGGTTTGCTCTGAAATTAAAGGTTTTTAAAGGTTTTAACGGTTTCACTAGGAGGCCTGTAAACTTGTGTGCATAATATGTCTTTCATATTTAGAACACATTTTGAGTATGCTACTTTAACCCAATTTTTCAGCACATGTACAGCTAAACTTGAAAGTGTTATGCTGCTTTCCTAAACAATCTATATTAACATTATTCCAAGTTTGTGTTTGATATATTTCCACATGTTACTATACTAAGATGTATACTACAGTGTGACAAGGTTTATTTACAACATTCAAACTCTTACCTTGTCCTGTGTTAGGAAAAAAACATAAACAAATATCTTGTAAATAATTCTGTCATTCATAAAACAAAAGAAACTTGAAGAAAATATATAGAGGATATTTGTTTATTTCGGAGTAAGATCGTTTTTTATTTAACGAGTGAGCTAAGGATGCAATATTTTCACGAGTGGCTAAAAATTACAAAGGGAAATAATCCATATTAAAGCCAGGTAGAGTTGTGGTTACTGTCTAATTCTGTTCATCACATGGTATATTATCATTGTATGAAGTTTCATTAAGATCGGACAATAAATGGCTAAATATAGATAGAGATATATGCTAAATTGAAAACTTTAACACAATTGTTAACGACACCGCAAGAAACACGCCCATGTTTTGCCAAACTATTTGCCGAATTTTTTCGTTGAAAAATCATGCTAAAAATTGAAATCCATTTTTATGTACAGGATTTTTACAACAAGGTAGAGTATTTAAATCAAAGAGGTCAATGAAAAAAAACAACAATACAAGTTGAGGGTTGCCTGCAAGATTGTAGTAAGTGCATTGCATTAAAGAGGAAGTTACTACAGTCTTGCAGGCACTCCTCAAAGTATGTTAGTAAATCCACCTAAAGATGAACATATTTGTTGATTTGAAAGAGAATTTGTCACTTAAGCTATACAATGATGTCATTATAATCAAAGGAATTTAATGAATAAAAAGGTAAGAATTGTGCTAGTGTGATGAAATATACAACAATTTAAATATAAGACATTGAGCTATCATCAATACTCTGGAAGGCAACCATACTCTGTAGAGTGTCAGACTAGATCTCAACATAATTTGCAATATAAATGATCGATAGCATAAAGGACAAGAATCTTGTTTGTGTAAGTGTCTCATAGGTTGACAGCATAGGAGAGTTTTCGGAAAGGAGGTACAAGTAGTGGAAATACATGGAACATTGATCAATATTACTAGATTTTTTTATGTTGGGTTTATCACTATAGCAACACATTGGAAAGGTCATATTACAGCAGTCAGTCAACCTACTCATCATTAGGCTGATATAACAAGATAGTATACTTGCAGTGGACAAATTTTGAATGCCGGGTAAATTATAATTTATCAGGTAGGGAAATATGCTTTGGCCTCAATATAAAAATAAGAACAAATATTGAATGCCAGGCATCTCTGCCTTTAATTTCTAGTTTCTCTTTTAATTTCTGAGTTCCAATGAAAGCTAAAATCGATCAACATTAAAATTGTCAAAAATGGTACATTGTCTCATAAAACAACAACTTTTTTTGGTTCAGAAAGTTCCTTAACAAGATGAAGGAAGACAGATAATGTCAAATCTAGTAATATAAATCAATGACTGAAGGGGATTAGGGGCTAAATCTCCTAAGATAATAAGTGTATCTTACCTAGTTAACATCTGTGTTTTGTTTTGTAAATACGCTTCTTGACTCTGTTTAACTTGAGCCAATGCCTTTTTGTCTAATACTTTCTGCATATGAGGTAACTTCTCCAGTAAGAATTGTGTTGGAAACCAGACTACATTACCTAGTAAATGTACTGCAGGAACCTGTAACATATAAAATATTGGTTTGATTCAGTTAGATCTATCGGTGAATGTCCAAAATTTTCAAAATTCAATAACTTTTGAAATTCCATATTGTAAGCAGCTCAGACATACTAATAGTATGGAGAACCTTTCTACGGTTTCAAAGAAATGGAATTTTAGATTATTTTTTTTAATGTCATATTCAACACATATTTAGGTCATATATACATATATACGACGACTAGCTCTTTCTACTATAGGTTTCCTGGACACTTTTCTATCACCAGTACTAACTTACCCTACCACGAGGCCGACAACTCATGTATAGGGTATGACCTACCGCGACAGGGCTCAAACCCGCGATCTCCGGATTCGCAGTCAGACATGCTAACCACTACGCCATGGTCCCGGCTCGGAATTTTAGAACCAGACCACTGTCATCATAATATTAATCCAGTGGGATCTATACACATAATACATTGTACTATTTTCTAACAGGGTTAAACATAAATTATAACTGTTTTACAATCGCTAACTTGCCTAACCTAGCTTTCCTGGACCTTTGTCCATAATCAGTACTCACCTATCCTTCCAAATCACCTAAATTTTCACTAGATTTATGTTCCATAGTAAAGGACACAATTATCAATGAGCCATATAGTAATTTAACTAATTAACAAACAAACCTTTCTATGTACATCCCATAAAGATTTAAATATTTTCTTATCTGTAACTCTAAACAATTGGAAATGTAAAAGAAACATTCCACAAACACCAACATATTTGAAACGATGGTCAATCTCATTGGTTTCACCTGTAAATATATCATAGCTTATGTTAGATCAATCTTCACAAAAAAACTTTCATCAGGACTGAACATTCAGTTCAGCAAAGTAAGATTTTTTACTGGACTGAATGAAAGTTTACTGGACCAAAAAAAATTCATAGTGATTTGTAAAACATGCTGTCCGTTTCAATGATTTAGAATAATATATCCTAAAATTGAATAAACAACATAGCCACAGAACCACAGCTACAGTAAACACTTTTTTACAATTTACTATGCCAAAATTATTTATGCATGTTATTTCTCATTATTACCTAATTGCTTATAAAAGTGTAATTCAATATTTTTAATTGTTTTCTGTAGGAACTGTTGACCGGGTTAATAGTTTTGACTGTTTCCTGCATATGCTCCGACGCCGTGCAATGTTATTGGAACTGTTACTGTACTGATATAAGGGGAAGTAACTGCTACGGGATTTTAAGATTAATCAGACAATTTCGAATGCATCAAGTGTCCATTGATCTTGATAAAGCAGACGTAACATATCAAGTACTGTTAAAATAGAAACTGATCATGTAATAAAACAGTTATTTCATATGTGATTTGGGAACGGCCAAGGAAAACAGTACTATTCCTGACACCAAGGACCAACAGTTTGACTGTTCCCAAATCACACATGAAATAACTGTTTTATTACCTGATCAATTACTATTTTAACAGTACTTGACATGTTTACGTCTGCTAATAACTGTATACTAAACACTAGATAAACACAACTCACAAACCTATTCTAAGCTCTAATTCACCAAGATAATTCATTATATTGACAGAAAATTCCTCCATGATAAACAAAACTCACAAACCTATTCTAAGCTCTAATTCACCGAGATAATTCTTTATATTAACAGAAAATTCTTCCATAATAAACAAAACTCACAAACCTATTCTAAGCTCTAATTCACCGAGATAATTCTTTATATTAATAGAAAATTCTTCCATGATAAACAAAACTAACAAACCTATTCTAAGCTCTAATTCACCAAGATAATTCTTTA
This sequence comes from Mactra quadrangularis, assembly GCA_025267735.1. Lineage (NCBI taxonomy): Eukaryota > Metazoa > Mollusca > Bivalvia > Venerida > Mactridae > Mactra > Mactra quadrangularis. The sequence continues at coordinate 2,769,383 of CM046302.1, forward strand.
TATTAACAGAAAATTCCTCCATGAACACGGTATTCTTGGTCACAAATACTTGTGGACAGTCAAACGATTGTTCTACACAGTTCTACAAATACATTCAAAATTCATGTATAATTATAAGAATAATTTACAGTACCGGGACTACCCACCTAAAGTTTGGAGACATTTTCAATTTGAAGGCCTACTGGATAGCTTTTATCTAAAAAAATTTAAATGTTAATTTTGCAATGCCTTCTAGTTTTGTTTCAGTTTTTGGTTATCATTTTTATTGTAATTGAGACAACCAAAGCAGCATAAAAGCTATTTATGGATAATAATTACAATAAACATAGTTTTGGAGGCTTTAGGATGTCATATACTGAATCTTAAAAAGTGTTGCAATAATGAAATTGTTTTCATTATATCAGACCATACTTAAATAGATCTATATTAAAAATAATGATTCTACAAAAATAATGATCAAAATTCAAGAATTGTGGTAAATTTCTTTTGTCTCCAAACTTTTGGTGGGTACTGTATGTGGGGAATATCAGGAAAGTTTCAATATCTTCTTTTATTGTTAAACAAGAGCTCTGCTGAGCAGGGCAAAATCTGCATGAAGATAGGTCTACTAAAAAGAGAGTTACAAGAATTTAAGGCAAGAAAGACTGTTTTTTAAACGGGCATATAAAAAAGGACAATATTTAATATTCTTTAATAGTAGATAAAATACATGTATAAAAAGCATTATATGTAATCAGATAATTTACCTGAAAGATCATTCCATCTAAAAGTTGGCCTTCTAGGGTCATCATCAGTTTTTCAAAGGGACGTAATTTATCTTCAGTCGTACCAAATTTCCCAGGATCATGACGGACTGATTTCATCATTCTTAAAAGTGAAATAAAATGTCACTGTGATATTAAAAGTCTAATGGTCTTAATTTAGGAACATTTTCCTTCACAAATTAAGCAGTTGGTATTAAGGAAACAACAAGTTACTTTAACAGAAAATGAGCAATAAGAAATCTTATCCTGCAGGTGATGCACAGCCTTGCAAAAGACATTTGGCAATATATCTTTCTTGAAGCAACATTTGAGCCATTTGTCTTATTTTTCGTTGTGCATATCAACACACTAATGATTTTTCACCAAAACTGACCACAAGGGATTTTTGCACGAGAAACATGTGCCCATTTCCGCTTTTCAGCACATGCACAACAAAACTAATTATGCATCAATTAAGAAGCACAAAACCATGCAAGCAGACGACAGTATAGTCCTTTACACATTTCCATTAACGATCAAACATAAATGTTGAAAAATAAAAATTTCCAACAGCATTGAAATCGGGGTTTGTAGAAGTTTCGTTAAGTATATAATTATAACAATACCTTTTATACAAAGTCCAATGATCAATCAAAGTAGAATGACCTTGTATTAATTCATCCATAGTAATTAATACACCCAGGATATCAGCTAAATGTTCAAATACAGTCTACAAATAAAGAAAATATACCTTGAATTATATACATGTGATATGAGAGCTGATCAATATGTGATGAGACAAAGAGGTTTGTTGAACATCCTCAAGATATGGTTATAACTAATGGGACAACCCTTGCATTAATTTATATGAAAAGTAATTCTACTTTATTTAGCTGTTATACAAGGGCTGATCAATATGTGATGAGACAAAGAGGTTTGTCATACATCATCAAAATGTGGTAATAACTAATGGGACAACCCTCATATTAATTTATATGGAGACTGATCAAACATTATTTATATTACACATGGGCAGATCTTGAAATAATGAGGCAAAGCAACTATTTTTTATACTTCTGAAAATGAGGTATCATTGCTAATAGGACAACCCTCATACTAAGTTAAAAGAGAGGCAATCAATATATCATGGTAAAAAATGTATCTTTTAATAAAACATTAAAATGTTTATCATTTCTAATAATTTATCATTTTTCTGCCAGGTAAAATTTTTTTAAGTCAGATGAAAAAATTTACAATTTTTACCTGGAAATGTACATCAGTGACATCTATTAACTTTGGTCCAGCTCTGTAATGTATTAAAATATTTCTATCATCTTTATATTGATAACATACACAACACATAATAATAACAAGAAATGTAATGAGGAAACCACATTAAAGCCGGATTTAAAAACTTTAATGCAAAAATTACAAAGGGAAATAATCCATAATAAAGGCAGATAGAGTTGTGGTTACTGTCTAATTCTGTTCATGACATAGTATGTTATCATAGTATGAAGTTTCATAAAGATCTGACAATAAATTGCAGAAATATATGGTAAAGAAAAACGCATTTGTTAACGACAAAGGACGTCCAACTGCCAGGGTTTGGCCAAACTACAAGCCGAATTTTTTCGTTGAAAAATCCGGCTAATAATATATCATATACTTACATGAAGTCAAATGATAATCATAGATTATGTCATTAAAACAAGACAAAAAGCTTCATGCAGTGAGTTAAAACTTAAAACTGTCAGCGTAATTATTTAAAAGTCTTCAACCAAATCATAGCATAACTAAGTTATGCCAGAATTGCCACCAAATGTCACAGGGTAAGAAAAATATGCAGCCTGACCGAGACTTGTACCCAGGACCTCTCGCTTACAAGGTGAGTGCTCTCCGAACCTGAGCTAACCGACTGCTTAGATATCCTTCTTCCTATAATGTGAACAGGTAAGTGGAGCATTTTAAATCAGATTTCAAAAAATCAAATATGTATACAAAACTTACATACAGAGAGAACTTACCTTGGAGCATGATATAAACATGATAACTGATGTATAACATTCTTTACTACTTCATAACATCTAGCTACAAAACATGACAGCTCCTACAATACAAACATGTCATATAAAATAAAGTTAGATTACTGCCTCAGTGATGCTTAGCTAGTGATTCCTTCTGGATCCCTAAAAATGCCCTGCTCTTACATTAATTTGAGTTCCTATGAATTGTTCACCACTAATCTCTATAAATTCATTGTCTATTATAGCTAAGGACCCCATTGGAATTAAGTCTTAGGACTTTATGGGCTATCCTGTGATGCAATTTATATTTTACTAATATCTTCATTCAGTACTGAGATATTTTATGTCATATTCTTGTTTTTATGTTATTGTTAAATATGTGTATGATTAGTAAAATTTGTAAAAAACATCACAAATAAATCTATCTATCTAAATAATTCCTAACACAAAGGAGGAATCTCTGCATAATTGAGTAGGGATTCCCTGGTTAAAATGGTAAATGTCAAACCCTGTAGGTAATCGGGGGACAATCAGACAACATTTAATGTCAAGCCCTGTAATAAATATAAACTACAGTACCCATCAAAAGTTTGGAGACATTATCACTTTGTAGACCTACTAAATAGCTTTTGTCATAAATTTTATAACATTTAATTTTGAAATGCTTTTTAGTTTTGCATTATTTTTTGTTATTGTTCTATTTATAGTTGATACAACTAAATTAGCTCAAAAATTATGTTTCAGAAAAGAATTACATAGTTCATGATTATAGAGGCTTCGGAATAAAAGATGCTGAACCTATAAATTGTGATGCATTCATGAAATGTGCTTTCATTATATCACCAACCATACTAAATGTATTAAAATTAATAGTTTTCCAAAAAAAGTATCATTGGAATTTAAAAATTTATTGAATTTCTTTTGTCTCTAAACTTTTGGTGGGTACTGTACATACCTGTAACAAAGGTATGATTCTTCCTATTTGTATCTGTGCCTCTCCTTCAGGAAGTCCCTCCTCCGGCTCACCTTCACCGTAATACATTATAGCATTATAAAATTTATTTTCTGCTTCATGTTTTAATGCTTGTAGCTCTCCACAAAGTGAGGCTAGAACAGTTATAATCTTATTGAAAACTTTATTATCAGTTTTAATAAGCTGTAACATAGTTGTCTGTTCGTATGGTAGAAACTGAAAATAATATAACATGGTATTAAACTTACTACTGGAAAACATAGTCGTTTCTATTAGGACCATCATCGGAAATTGCGATATCAATATATCACCGATTCTTGACAGACGATCCGATATCGATATTAGCTATAAACTAAATGAAGGTGACATTTAATTTTACATCACTGTGTTGTGTTTATCTTTGTTTCACCTGAATAGATGAAACGGGCTGTCACGAACACAGTTTGTTTTATGTCCGAAACTCCTTTAAACATCATGCAAAACATCATGTGGGTATACTGAAGTTCTAGCAGTTTCTATTACACTCCTTGTCTGACTCGATATATGGATATATCACCGATACTTGCCTTTGATATATCGATACAACATTTTCTATCTATAGTGATAATAAAACAATTTGATTTTAAATCTAGAGACAGCCTTTCCATGAACAGTGGGTAGATAGACTGACCATCGTTATATGACCTAATCACCTACACGATGAGTTGCTAAGGCATTAAACCCAACAAAAAGAAACTAAAATAGGCAATTCATTTGATACAGTCAACTGATAGCGTTAATATAATTATATGTAATCGACATTTCGCCAATGTATGCTTCATTTCACTTCATTTCATGTTTAGTCATAAAGTCATATCTTCCCTCAACGCAACGATTGGTAGGCACAGGAACCAGAAGCATTCCAAACGTGTGAATTTAGTTTTAAAAAAATGAGGATATGTTATCTCCCTTTTATATAATTTTTAGAAGGACCAAAGGGAGGTAACTAGAAACCGGAAGTTATTGACACAAAATTCAGTTTGGACAGTATACAGAAATTTATCCACCTAAAATCTTGCGATACAATAAAAACGATACCTTAAAGTGGAAAAACACATGTCTTTTCCATATGATCTTACCTGTAATGATATTGGATCAAGCGTCATATCCCAGGAATCACCAACAGACTCTCCCAATGCATCTTCTATGTCTTTAATCTGTGCACCATATTCCTTTAAAAAGTCACCATACTTCTTTAATTGTAACTCTCCAACGATTTCTGTGAAAACAAAAAAATACATGTAGTCATTATTAAACATGGACTCATAGTTCTGTTAGACCTTGGTTTTAGTATGGCAATTACTGCAAAACTGAATCTATTACTGGACAGTAAGTTCAGTGAAGATTGAAAATTTTACAAAACCTAACCAAACTAATAGAATTGAAAACTAAGTGGATGAAATCAAATTCTTTGCCCGACACTTGGTCCAGGATACCCTTCGATCTTGGCGGACCCTCTATAATTTTAAAGTATTTGTCTGTCAATCCCCCATGTTTGGCGGTGACTGAGTATGGCATGGTTTGGGTAATACCTATCTGTCTGTCATTCATCTTTATGCCAACCCTGGATCAATGAGGTGTGTGTTTTTGGCTGCATTTCAATTTGATGCAATAAACAATGTCATTATTTTATACTTTTAAATGATAGTGCAAGTTGTTGGTCCATAAAAACAAAAGCTGCGACATCATAATTAAAGACAGATTTGCAACAAACACCGTTAAGGCTAAATCGTAGTAAATGGGTCGAAATAGGTTTGGTCCGAAGTGCCGATCATCGATTTGACAACATTGTAAGTCGACAGCAAGTAAAACCAGAAACGAAACTCTTAATCTTGCTCCATATAATTTCATAATACTTCACGATATTAGCATTATAGAGTGTTTACTTAAAGAACCGTCTTCGAATTTGTCGAATTCCCATCCTGGACTGTCAGTCGCCATTTTGTAACCTCCCAATCATGTGACATTAGGTTGAGGCTAAAGCCTTCACATCCTTACGGGTTTTAGCACCAACTGACAGACGCATCAAGGGAAGCAACTCTATTCGGAAAATTGACTGCACATGTGTTTCGTTATTTTTTTACGAGGTTGTAAGTATCGCTGTTCAAAATCAAGTTTTTATGATTTAGTTTATTTGTATGTTTACAGTAAGGCACTGTAATTGTATGTTAGAGTGTCGATCTTGTCATAACAGGATAAATCCAGTATTTGTTATTGTCAGTAATTGTATTTCGGATACACAGTTTCGGATACATTGGTACTCCTGTTTGTTAGATCTAATGTTGTATAAATTTGTACGAATTCTTCTTCTGTAGGATGGCCATGCCAATTCCCCCTGTCTGTAGGTGCTATAGCCATTATTAAACTACAAGTTGTTTCGTATTTTCCTTGAGATCTGTATGCTGTAAAAAATAATAAAAGGTCAATATCTATCTCATCAAATTCTTATTATTTAGTAATATTTTCAAGACCAAATACTAATTACTCACTCTTTCGATTGTTGTAGATTTGGTGATATCACAATGCTTACTCCATCATTTGAGCTTCAACAAAACAAAGACTTTCTTACTATCATTATAAAGGCACCATTTGCTAAGGTAAAGTATATATCAGATCTGTATTATGTGTATATGGTGGTCTGCACAGTAGAGCTGTCATTGATTGGGCTTATCGTATCAACAATATTGATAAATTGATAATTAAGTGTCAATGATACACTGATAAATATTGATACCTTCTCTGCAGTACTATACAGACAATTTATGTTGTCATAAACTCATAATAGATGTATATTTGTCATGAATTTTATATCTTCTGTGGACTAGAGCTATTTCCTCAATGGGGTGCTGTTTCTGCTTACGATTGAAAGTTCGTTTCACCAATTTGACCATTATTAGTAACTTTTATTTATTTACCTATATAGGCATTATTATCGTTATTTCAAAATGCATTTTGATTATTGAACGGGAAATAAATATTGATGATACAGCGATATTGTTAAAATAGATCACAGCTCTACTGCAGTAAGGATCAATAGAATATAGCATGTTATTCTTCCAAGATCACTGAACCGAATGTCCAGTAATGTCAAAACACTTTTCCAATTGTCTGATATTTGATTGATGACTGTGTATTATTACATATTATGAAAATGATGGACACTTATTATGAATTTTTACTCTGTAGGTTGCTGAAACAGAAATATTCATCGAAGAGAATGCATTTAAGTTTTATTCTAAACCTTATTTTCTAAGGTAAGTTATAGTTTCCTAAATTTGTGTTTATTTTTCATTTGACCTCTTTTATGATGCACATTCAATAAAAAGTAGTTAGAATAAGTTGTCTTAAAATGAAAAAAAAATATAGTGTTCATGTATTTCAATACAGTTGAACTGGTACTTTAATAGTAATGAGACAGCTTAGAAGTATCAACTGACCTTTTTTATGGTATGATTGGTGATGACACTTTATGAATGTACATTGTACATTTGGTATTCAAAAGTTCACTGGCTGTTCGGGAGGTTTATACTAATCTTTGGGATATTATGGACTGGCTGTTGACCGGAGAAAGGAGGTTCATTACTGTTGAAAAATTCACGAGGGGATTTTAAAGAGGCTGTTGTGAGGTGGCTGTTGTTGAGGGGTGGCTGTTAAGGGAGGTTATACTGTAAAAGTTTATGTACCACAGATTGGTTTTTAATTCCGGTTGACATTTTACTGACAAGATGTGGGCAAATAAATGTGTCTATCAAACGTCTTGCTCTTCCAAGTACTAGTGGGTGGAGAACACAGACTCTAACCTACAGGCTCATTGTAGATTATGCGACAGAACAAAAGAAATCCCCAGCTTGGCAAATCAGCTGTAAAAACTTACGGTGCTTGAATTTGGCACTTTTGTCCTTATAAAGAGCTTGAATTTTGTCCTTAAAACTCTGTATGAACCCTGGGCCGGTATTGGTTTATCTTCTAAATCATAGTATTTAATGTTTTGTTGTACATTACAGATTAACATTACCAGGTAATATTGTAGAAGATGGAAGGGAGAAGGCTGATTATGACGTAGAGAAAGGTTTGATCTTTGTTTAGTTTATCAATCTTTTGTGAGCAGTAGTGAGGGTTTGACACATGCTTACAGATTCATGAGGTTCCAGTTTTACCAGGGATGCAGTTAAATCATTTAGCAACAATACATTATATTAATGAATGCATATACTTGCAAATTGGTTAATTTCACCCAGACGTGAATAAAAATCTTTGAATACAGCAAAATTTAAAAGGTCTAAATGTAAAACAAAACATAAAGGAAGGGGATATCCCCTAGGCCCTACCTTAACCCAACCCCTTTTGGTGTGTGCGCATCAGCTCACTTCTCTCTGGGCTAGGATGATCCCTGTATTAGATGAAATATTTTTTTTATCCTTAAATAGGACTTCAATGATAAAATCCGAGGATTCCAACTGTAAGGACCTACTTGCCGATTAGATTGCTTCAGATTTTATCAGAGAAAGATAACTGACTAAAGTCCCTAATTGGTTGGTCAGTAGAGAAAATGCAAAGAGAAAATGCCCACAATATGATTTGTATTCTATTTTACAGGTGTATTCACTGTGGTTGTACCTAAGGAAACTAGCGGTGAACATTTTGAAGGTCTAGATATGTTAACAAAACTTCTAGCACCTCAGAAAAAGACAAAAGATGTTTGTCCACTCATAGAAGTTATCAGTAAGTACAGTAAAACTAGGTTATAACATACTCGGTTATAACATACTCGGTTATAACATACTCGGTTATAACATACTCGGTTATAACATACTCAGTTATAACATACTTGGTTATAACATACTCGGTTATAACATACTCAGTTATAACATACTTGGTTATAACATACTCAGTTATAACATACTCAGTTATAACATACTTGGTTATAACATACTCGGTTATAACATACTCAGTTATAACATACTCAGTTATAACATACTTGGTTATAACATACTCAGTTATAACATACTCATTTATAACATACTTGGTTATAACATACTCAGTTATAACATACTCAGTTATAACATACTTGGTTATAACATACTCGGTTATAACATACTCATTTATAACATACTTGGTTATAACATACTCGGTTATAACATACTCGGTTATAACATACTCAGTTATAACATACTCATTTATAACATACTTGGTTATAACATACTCGGTTATAACATACTCAGATATAACATACTCATTTATAACATACTTGGTTATAACATACTCGGTTATAACATACTCAGTTATAACATACTCAGTTATAACATACTCGGATATAACATAATTAGTTATAACATAATTAGTTATAACATACTCAGTTATAACATACTCGGTTATAACATACTCGGTTATAACATACTCTGATATAACATACTCTGATATAACATACTAGGTTATAACATACTCATTTATAACATACTCAGTTATAACATACTCAGTTATAACATACTCGGATATAACATAATTAGTTATAACATAATTAGTTATAACATACTCAGTTATAACATACTCGGTTATAACATACTCGGTTATAACATACTCTGATATAACATACTCTGATATAACATACTAGGTTATAACATACTCGGTTATAACATACTCAGTTATAACATACTCAGTTATAACATAATTAGTTATAACATAATTAGTTATAACATACTCAGTTATAACATACTCGGTTATAACATACTCTGATATAACATACTCTGATATAACATACTAGGTTATAACATACTCTGATATAACATATTCGGTTATAACATACTCAGTTATCACAATACTCGGTTATAACATACTCTGTTATAACATACACTCGGTTATAACATACACTTGGTTATAACATACACTCGGTTATAACATACTCGGGGTTACAACATACCAATTTTCCAGGCCCGTTTTTCATCCTTATATATTCTATATAAAATCAGCTCGGTTCAAAATAACATCCTCGGATATAGCATACACTCCGTTATAACATACCAATTGTTTGCTTCTAACATACTTTAACATTCTTAATAACATACTTTTGGCGTGAATAGCCGTCAGTATTCAGCAACCATGGTCAAATGTATTTTGAAATTATCTGCGTTAACTTATTTTAATCATTGTATAAATGTTTCATTATAATTTTTCATTATTTGATTTCATTAGATGATGATGATGATGATGATGATAACAACCAAGGAAATGGTGATGATGATAATGATGATGATTTTGATTGGTGTATTGAACAAGAACCCTATGAAGAGAAACAAGGTCTACTAGAGACTTCTAAATATGGATTTGCCAATCAAAAGTCAGGTGTCTTTCAACGCTTACAGGTAAAATATACACAGGATTTTCATACATTCTTTAAAATACCAGCTTGCCTGGCTAGCTCAGTCAGTAATAAGCATATCAACTGATTGTGGGGTTGTTAGTTTGATATGAATCCAGAGCTTGTAAGTTCCATTCCTTATTTTAATTATGGCATATTCTATGTGGCCACTCTCTCTCCTACCAATGTATTAATAAGAGCAAGTGAGGTTACTCAAATTGAATGGCTAAAAACCTTAGTCCAGGTATTAGCAAACTCCAACGCAGTAGTCTCCAATCACTTTAAGCGGGCTGATAGGTGATGTCAAGCAGGCTGATAGGTGATGTCCAGAGGGTAACATTAGGGATTGTCACCCGGTGACGTCACATTAGGCTATATGGTAAACAAATCACATGAGGTATAATAGATAGAGAATATTTGTTTATTTCGGTGTAAGATCGATTTTTTATTCACTAGTGAGCTAAGAATGCAATATTTTCATGAGTGAAAATATAATATCATTAGCTCACAAGTGAAAAAAAAAGATCTGACAGAGAAATTAACAAATTTTCTGTTTATCATATGCTTCAAACTGGCTTCAAAATGTCATCAGAACGGCGCAACCAAACAGTGAAAAATAATATATTCATTTTCATTGTTTCTAAACAGTGGAATATTGATTTTTATTTCACCGATAAATCCCAGTATTACACTGGAAAGCATATAATATTATTGTTTCATTACCAGGAAGAGATGATGTATGTTGTTGATTGTCCAGATCCAGATCAATGTAACGTTACTGATAGAAGAAAATTAAGACTTGAAACAGAATGGGAAAAATTTGATGAAGATCATTATCTGTAAGTTTATATACCATACGGCACCATCCTATATATAATATATTATATTTATACTTTTGTCAATGTGTGATTTGTTTTTATATGTTTACTAATACTAAAGAAGTTAAAAAATGTATATTTATATACATGTATGACATTTCAATTGTATAGTGCAACATTATGACAATAATGTCAATTTTCCTCCATTGATTACATAATATGGAGAAGTTTCCGGCCTTGTGAAAGAGTAGGTGAGTACTGGTTATAGACAAATTCAGTCCATGAAAGCTAGGTTAGGTGCACTGGATGCCGTAAAATGACCTAAATTGTGTTGACACAGTGTTAAACCCAGTATCAAAAGATAAGAAAATTATTATATTGTTGGAAGATTAATGATGCTTCAGTGAAATTTCAGAAGGACTTACTACAAAAATAGGTTGTAAGACAATAATATGGGTTCTTGGAGCTGTACTGAGTCTGATAGTATTAAGGTTATGTATATTGATATGTCAGGTTTATTTTGTAGGGCTGATTTTTTAGAAGATGAAAATATAAAACAAATATTAAATTATAAACCAAGATTTTATGATGAAGTTAAATGCATGAAAGATGGACAGTCTGTGGAGAAAATAAGTAAGATTTATACATTGAGTTTTTGTAGTTGCTTAATTGTGTAACAGGTTCTTACAACTTAGATTACCGTAATCACTTTTGAGTCTGCTTCCTGGTCCCCCAGTACTCGGCCAGTAGGATAAAGCTTCTTGCTCAAGGAAACAACAGTCTAGGTTTTGGATGGGATTCTAACCAATGCCGAGCTGGCTATCCAATGATTACCGGTCCAACGCCCTAACCACTCAGTCATTTTGACTTTTGTTTTGTTAGCCAGATTTTTCAACAAAAAAATGCGGCTAAAAGTTTAGCAAAACACGGGCCGGTATCCAGTGATGTTGTCAATTGCATTCAAGTTTTTAATGTAGCATATATTTCTGCTATTTATTGTCAGATTTTTACAAAACTTCATGCAATGATAACATACTATGTGATAAACAGAACTAGAAAGTAACTGCAACTCTATCTGGCTTTATTATGGATTATTTTCCTTAGAAATTTTTGCATTAAAGCTTTTAAATCCGGCTTTAAAGTGGTTTCCACATTACATTTCTTGTTTTATACTGTAACTTGGTAATGTAACAAGTTTTTAATGCCATCACAGTCCCAAGTTTGAAAGTTTTCAGAGTTTGTCATCAAATTGTTAATTCATTTTTTTTAATCTGAGAAAGGTTAATTTCCTTAATTTCCGAAATCATGAAATTTAGAAATTTCAGGATTTTGAAAATTCCGTACTTATATCCATGCAATCCTCCTGCACTGCAGAATATTTTTTTCAATAAGTCATTATTATAAGCATGGTGTATGAGACTGCTGAAGATATTGAAATAATTCTAAAGGAAGCAACATGAAGGATTTTAGATAGGTTGTCAGACATTCAGAAAAGTGTTTTGACATTACTGGACATTCGGACCAGCTATGACAGACTTTTTACTGAACCATATGGAAATTTACTGGCCAGGTCCGTCGGACCGGCACTTTTCAGAATATCTGAATGGTTGTGAACATAATGGGTCATATTTGATATCCATGGCAACCTTTCTACGATTTTAAAGTCACAAAGTACTGACTTTGTTATTACATGTAGATGTGTAATTTTATGATGTTTTGTGTTTCAGTTGAATTTGATGATGAAGAGAAAGATGTATTAAAAAAGTTACCAAGAAAAGAATGTATCCTTTATCTTTTATTCCTAGATACCTGGCTGGGGTCGTTTGTTGTTTGTTTTACTGATAGCTATATAACGTGGGGTTAGCGCTTAAAGGGTCATAATTTAATTTTAAAAAAATAAGTTACGACCATTTTGCGCTAAGCCTGCGATATATACATGTAATACATTGTGTATATATGATCTATTTATATCTTCAAATTGCTTTTAAGTATTTTCTTACAGCAGCCCCTACTAATCCAAAAATCAATTTTTGAACTAGTACATGTATTTATTAAATTTATGAAAAGTGCAAGGTACTCATAATTACTGAAAAATCTTGGAAAATGAAGATAAAAATCATGAGAAATGTGAAATTTTCTTAATTTTTTGTTTCATTTTTTCTCAGTGTGAAATGACTTAATTTCAACCCCAACTTATGGTAAAGAGTCCTTGTGTCTATTTTTGTTGTTGGGTTTAATGTGTAGCAACACATTGTATAGGTTATATCACGTCCACCTACTCACTGTTCTTAGAAAGGCTATATCTCTGGATTTTAGCTATTAACCAACTACTAGGTACATACTTCTGTCAGTGACTAACTCCTGCCCCACATGATTTAGAATCAGTGGTAGGAGGGAGAATGGCTGTAGATAATAAATTCACGAACAAACTCCACAAAAGTATGCCCTGCTTGGGAATCGAACCTACGACCCCTCGATCAGTAGACCTGTGTGGTACTGACTGAGCTAGCCGGTTAGTTTCTGTATTTTATATCTTTAACCTTTTTGTACAGATATATTGGATAGTATTGAAGAATCTCATGTATATTTAGGTTTAGTTGATATTATATATGCTTATGTTTATAACCATAGATGTACTGAAGGTGAAAATCATGTAAGTTGTATTTTTTGTTTGTAAATCGCGCTTTATTGGAAGCTTTCGGCAAAATACACATACTGAGCAATTGATTTGTTTTCTAATAAGAATGAATAATGCTTTGAAACTGTGCCACAATATTGCGGATTTATTTGTTTCCCCAAATAATTAATGTGTCCAAAATTAAAAGTACAATAACATGCCTCTTTTACGACATTGACTTTTAGTCACATAGGTCGTTATAGGCACGTGTATTTAACTTTATACATGCATACAGAACTCACGATTTAATGTAAGTGATGTGTGTATAGTGCGTAAAAATTGACCCAATCTGACCTTTCACATTTGCATCTGATAATTATCTTTGCATATCCCGACGAAAATCAGTACCATGCCTATTTCTACACTTCAGCAGCGATTGTAAAATTATAGAAGTGTGTTTGTGTGTTAAATTTTAACTCATGATCCTCACGGTCACTGTGTAATCGAACATTCGTATTCAATGTAATGAATATTCTTGCATAAAGGTCAGGTCGGGGTCAAACTTTATGCACAATAATTATTATAAATAGGTAGTTCAAGCTCAGGTTAATATTGTCAGACTATACTACATGTATTAAGTTACTCAATATATTATTTATTTTTATTTTTTTATATCAGTGTGAATCTGGATGGACAATCAGCAAGATTAGTGCAACATTATCATGGATGGAAGTAAGTTCAATTTATTATAACAATCAGTGGCACTTTTCACACAAATTCTTACAATAAAAATCATCATAAGTCAACTACTAGAGGCATTCACCTTACACTTATTTTTGGCCAATCAATTCGAAATATTATTGAATTTTGTAATTTTTTCTATAAATTTTGAATATCATATCATACATGTAGTTATGTTTATTATCTTTCGGACTTAGAACTACAAAATTTATAAAATTGACTTTAGGTTGACTTTTTTCGTAAGAATTTTTGTGGAAAAGTGTACAGGGTTCATACAGTCTTGAAAAGGCCCTAAATTCTAATGGTTGACTGTTAGTATATTAAGCTTAAATCAAAATTCCAATAAGCTATATTGTTCCTTAAGCATTCAAATCTGGTCATACACTTTTTATGTATACAGAGGAATTAATTTAATAAAAGATGTAAAAAGTAATTTTTGGAATAAAACCAATTACAAGCAATATTATGTCACTTTGCACTAAAATTGTCTTTATTAGAATTCTGCTTTCATGCTTCCAAGATATTTTTGTTCAATTTTTAGAGTTTAAGAAATAATTTGTCTTTATTAATATTAATAAAATGTAATGCCTCAGTCCCATTAAATTGTGGCTTGTTGCGGACCCGTACATGCAGACAGCCTTGCGTATTAAGGTGAAGGTACGCACATAGCTTAAAACAATACACCCGTACGGAGCCGAAACTGGAAGATATGCAAGTTTAATCCATACTCGGCCACTATTTTGTTCACAAGTTGACTTTGAAACTGATATGTGTATCCACAGCTCATCTCAAGAACCTTCGTAAAAACGTAACAGTCTGTAGGGGGGTACACAAGAGTTTGTACGAGTCCTTGCGGAGCTTGATCGCAAGGTGTCAGTACAGTGCCCTCCTGGCTATTTATATGTTTATGGGACTGTAGCATTATTGTATGTGTTATATATATAAGTGTTTCTATATTTTAGGTATTTACAAGTATAAAGGAAGTAATACAAAGTTGCTATAGAAGAAGTTTATGTTATCCGTTATATAGACATTGGTGTTTAAATGATACAGTGTTACAAGATGTTATACAAATATTAACTATTGGTAGGCTTTCATTTAGTGTACTGTCTTCTGATGCTTTTTGTGATAGTTTTAATACAACTGTACCAAGAAAAAAATACTAGGCCTAAATCAAATCTCATTTTAGCCGGATTTTTCAATGAAAAAATTTGGCTTATAGTTTGGCGAAACACGGGCGGGCAGTTGGGCGAGTGTCTGGTGTTGTTAACAATTACATTAAAGTTTTCAATTTAGCATATATTTCTGCCATTTATTGTCAGATCTATACGAAACTTCATACAATGATAACATACCATGTAATGAACGTAGTTAGAAAGTAACCTTAACTCTACCTGGCTTTATTATGGATAATTTCCCTTAGTAATTTTTGAATTAAAGTTTATAATATGTTGGATATCTATGTCATTGATGGTCAGATCTTGATGAAAATCTGGCTTTTATGTGGTTTCCTCATTACATGTACATTACTCGTAAGCACTTGAAATTTATGAATTTGTACTTTGCACTTTTATTTATTATTATACTGTACTGTTTGTATGGTAGGGCTGTCACTATATACCGGATACCTGCATATTGCAATATGCAGCTGCAGCAATACGTACCGTGGTGCTAGCGTATTGCAATATATCGCTATACACTTCTGGCGTATTGTGACAGCATTATTGTATGGTTGTTAAATGTAGCATAATGTCTTATTTTAGGAAAAAGATGTTTATTGAAGATATTATTAGAGATACGTTCTATAATGATTGATCAAGAGAATAGATATATATTAAATGATCTATATATCACAGATTATTGTGTATGGATACAGTCTGCTAGGTATGTATGGAGGTTATAAGTCGGATTTTTCAACTAAAATATTTGGCTAATAGTTTGGCGAAACAAGGGCAGGCGGGTGTGCGTGGGGGTGGGCAGGCAGTCGGGCAGGCATCCAGTGTCATCAACAATTGCGTTAAAGTTTTTCTTTACTATATATTTCTGCCATTTATTGTCAGATCTTTATGAAACTTCACACAATGATAATACACAATGTGATGAACAGAATTAGAAAGTAACCACAACTTTACCTGCCTTTATTATGGATTATTTCCCTTTGTAATTTTTGTGTAAAAGTTTTTGATTCCGTCTTTAATGTAGTTTCTACATTTTATTTCTTGTATGCACTTAGATTAGCTCTCTTGTTAAAGTTCCTTATTTTCATGTTTTACGATGAAATGCTGTGTTATTCTATGAAAGTATACAGGTACAGTGAAAATATAAAAAAAGCACTCTGGCTTACTAAGTCCTCCACAAGTTGATCATGTGTTCTACAGATTTTTCTGGGGAAAATGGGGCAAGCAAGAGAAGAAAAAAATTTGAAAACCTTAATTTAGTTGCTTAAGATAGCGATTTGACCGAATTTTTATGAGTGGGCAAGGAAATTAAATCTTTGTTTGGTAAAAACAGGCAAAATTAGGGTGCGAGCAAATCCACAGAACATATGATCAACTTGTTTTGGCCTAATGAATTATTTTATTATGAATTATTTATTATTACTCACATATTATTATGTTATACAAAATTTAAAGATTAATTGTTGCTTGTTAATTACTTTTACTTGTTAGCCATATCCTGCATTAAGTATATATTTTTATTATTTATGTTTTTTTTTTTGTTATATTTTTAAGTTCAAAAAAGCTACAGTCCTTAGCACAGGCGTTATCCAAGGTAAAGTATAAAAATATTAATAAAATATCATTACAATTCATAATCTGTGCACCAATGAAAGAATAAGTGTATGCTTGTACAAAGATATTCTCATTGTTTTTGCTTTTGTTGTGTTTAATGCCTTAGCAACACATTGCATAGGTCATACAACGGCGGCCAGCCCACCTAACCTAGCTTTCCTGGACCCTTGTCTGTAACCAGTACTCACCTACCCTTCCACAAGGACAGAAAGTTCTCCATATACCTTATTAATGGAGAAAAATTTACATAATTGTCAAATTTTCATGGAAGGGTATAACCTCCGCGAATGGGATTCGAACCCTTACCCCCTTGGGACACGAGATTCAAAACCCCCAACTGTGCTATCGACCGGGGTAAAAGATATTCTCATGTCTTCGGACACAAAGATTAAACAAATTAGCCACTTGTCTATAGGTGTGATAGTGGCCTCAGCGTAACATCAACTCTACCCTACATAGACTTACAACTAATACATGTTTTTATCTATTGGCAGATGACGATAACAAAGGAAGAGATTGGTTTTAATTTACCTGATATTGAACAACTTGCAATGAGTGCATTACATGCTGACAATAACAGTGATATAGATAGTATAGAAAATAAACTACAAAATACTACATTAAATGATACTTGTAAAGATGATAATGACGATGATGATGATGATGGTGAGACAGATGATGATGAGACTGATGATGATGATGGTGGTGATGATGATGAAGATGATGAAGATGACGATGATGATGATAGTGTGGCTACTGATGGTGATGATAGTGGTGATGATAATGATGTTTGTACTGAGTCTAATGAACATAATAAAATTTGTCAATTTGATGATACTGAGAAAAAATCTTGTAAATTAATTGAAGTTATAAATGACTTAAGTATTAATGATGATACTACTAGTGTTGCTGTTGGTGATGATGATGATGACAACAAGCATGTTGATACTCTAACTGATACCAAAACTTCAGAGACAAAAGTTGAGAGTAAACCTGAGACTTGAAATAATGACCAACTTGTACATACTCGATTTGACTTGAACAGGGATTCTTTATAACAGGGATTTGTAACGAAGTGCTTTTTTAATTTTCTCGGTTGTCACAGTCTATAACTGGCTGAAGCAGGCTGTACAACTATTCCAGAGTTTAAAAACTTGATTTCTGTTTTTGTACATGTCTTCCATGCAACTTGTGAATGTTTCTGAAGTTTTTGACAAAAAAGTGTTGCAATTATGACCGAAAATATGACTTTAGGGGATGTAAAATGGGGCTAAAAATGGCAGATCGGCGTGAAAATGCATTATTTTGTGAAACAGTCTGTGAGCTTAATTTACCTCAAAATCATCTAGAAACACATTTTTCCTAACATTTATGTCAATTTGAATGGTACTGGTACAAAATTTCATGTGAATATCTTTATCTGAACTTGTTATACTTGTTTTCTGTATTTGCCAAAGTAATAGCGACGACAGTGAAATTTGATGTAAATATATTACATTTACTTATCTTTACAAATCCCTGTTACATAAAATTCCTGACTTGAAATATCAGAGGATTACCTTATCAGCAGTCTATGCAATAAGGGACCTAAGTCAGTTAATTATAGTGGTAAATCCTTCGATATTGTATTGTAAAATAATCTTAAGATTTTTGATAATATGCTGACCAGTTTAGGAACAGCGAGTTGGACAACTGACCCCTGTGATATAGCTTAAGCATTTAATTTTGACATTATGGGTGTGCTCGATTGGAAATTCAGACTGTTAGAACTGGGAGAACTCCAATCGAGTGCGTCGGAACTGTGTTCTGGCAGCGTTCTACCCATTCCATCGAAATAGGTGGTGTGAACAGAATCGGTCGCAGTTTATTCTTACCCAAGATGGCGGTGGCATCACTGCAAACATGTGAGTTTGGTGTTTGAAAGCGAGTGTTGTTAAAATAGTACTTTTGAACGATTGTTTACGATAACAAATTAACTATTTTCTATAAATAAAGTAAGAACCGAGTTTGTTTCCTACGGATTTTGCCTTTTCATTCAGTTCCGACATCCAATTTCACTCTTTTGGCAGATTCTGTGGAAGAGTAGGAATTTGATTCTGGCACAGTTCTGACAGCCCAATCGAGCACGCCCTATGTGTCAAAACTGCTATTGACCATTCCGAGTGTGACCTTTTATTTGAATAACAATTCATTTACCCACAAATATAAGCAACATGTGCTCTATTGTTAACACTTTGTTTGTGGGACAAAATGTAACTGTAAACCTTAGTTAAATATGCTAATAGGTAAGGTCATGGAAAGGTCCATTGAGCATGTGTCCTAGTATAGAATGTTTTTGTACTTGAATGTTTTTTAACTATAATAAAATGTACACAAATGTATGTTTTAATATTAAAATTGTTAAATCTATATTATCTTTATTATCATTTTGTTTATGATTATGAAAAAAATATTCTGTTTGATGTGCCAATTAAGATATTGCAACAATGTAAAGAAATTAAGTAAAACTGACAATATTATAATTATATGATATATTATTAATGATAACAACTTAAACCACCCTGACTAGCTCTCCGGTAGTTGGTAGCACACAAGTCTACTGAAAGAGGGGTGTTGGGTTTGATTCCCAGCTGGTGCATGCTTTTCTAATTTTATGAAATAATTTCTACAGCCATTCCAATCCTTAATCATGAAGGACAGTTGTCAGTCACTGATACAAGTATGCACCTAGTAACTGGTTTACAGCTTAACCCAGAGAGCCTTTCCAGGAATGGTGAGTAGGTTGACTGACCACTTTGATATGACCTATACATTGAGTTACTTTGGCATTAAACCCAACCAAAAAAATTATGAAGTTTTGCTCCCAGTTTAGTTGCGGTGAAAAACATATCTCGAGACCCCCAACAAAAAATGATGCTACTGTTTGATATTAGTGTACTTAATAATTTCTTCAATTTTTTGTAATCATTGTGACAGCTTAACAAAATACATTATAAGGTATGACATGCAGTACAAAAAGATAGAAAGATAACTTTAATGCATTTGTATTTTTAAACAAATATCAGAAATTTGGTTTCAAAATAAGGATAGCCAGTTTAAATTTTATTAAACCCAAACCCCCGAAGATTTTGCCACTGTTTTATTTAACACACTGTTTAACTTACGGAGAGTATAATTTACTTAATTCAAAATAAGACCCAGTATATTATACATTATAGAATCATAAATCAGGGGAAGTAACCATGTTTTTTCTCCGTTTTTTACAGTTCCGGTTAAACTCTTCTTTATACCGTTTCGTCATCAGACCGGAACGAGCACCGACAACGATTCTGAATGGCTGAAGATTGCTGAAATTTCACTGGCTAAACACATCGATAGCTGACCAACCAATTTCTCAAATTTGATTAGGTTTGTTTATGTCTTCACATGATCAACAAACGCACGTGTTTTCGATGTGATTTAACTATGGCACCTGATCACATCTCTAAGTCGTTATTTTTTATCCAAAAATATGAGAAATTGTCAACAAAGAAGTCGCCGCCGTCGCCATTTTTCCCGTAGGGGATTTTCAGTTTACTTCCCTAACTTAAGTTGTATCCGGTATACATAAATGTACGTTTTCACAGAAAATTTCTGTTTATTTTGACACTTTCATTTTTAATTACCTAAGCTACAAGCCGAGTTGTCCAGTATTCACCAATACCAACTGCAAGTGAAAAGTCTTCAGAAGATCATCATTGATTGAGTAGGCTATCTGTATCACCATCTGGCCTACTTCCTGAGGCTGAAGCTGGTAGGGCTGTCAAAACTGCAATTTTTTGAAATCAGTTTAAAGTTGGCCATTGAAATAAAATCAACTTGCAAAAATTTGCATGTCCAATTTTTTGTTAAGGTTCAAGTAAAGTCTTTGTTTGCATTAAAAATAGGAAAATGAAAAATGCTCTAACTCTTTCATACTTCCATCAAGAGCAGTGTATTATACATCAAAATGTTCCTTATAAAACATACAATGTGATGCTGGTAAATAATTCAGATGAAAACCTTTACCAAAAGATGCATTTGCAAAATTGATACTGTAAAACTGAAAATACTAAAAGACATTAAGAATTTTTACAAACTAATTTAACATTAAATCATTTATATAACATTATAGTTTATATTCCAATAAAGGTACTCCAATATTTAAAACCTAAATAAATGTTAAAACAAAACTAAGGTAAATGAAAAACATTTTGACAGATACAAGTGTAATAGGTTTTCACGACCCTGTTTCTACTTTCACTTTAGTTTTGCTATTGCCTTAGTTTTGTTTTAATATTTATTGAGGTTATAAATATTGCAGTACCTTCATTGGAATGTGTACTATAAGGTTCTGTAAAGGAATTATGTTAAATTTTGTTGTAAGAAAGTTTTAATGTAATTTAGTATTTTTATTTATGCAGCATCAATTTTGCAAATACATCTTTTGCTAAATATTTTTATCGTAATTGATGACCAGCATCACTTTGTATGTTTCATGAGAAACATTTTGGTGTATAAAACAATAATGTTGGTGGAAATATGACAGAATTAGAGCTATTCCTGTTTTACTATTTTTTAGCAAACCAAGACTTTACA
The DNA here is from genome assembly GCA_025267735.1 of Mactra quadrangularis. Lineage (NCBI taxonomy): Eukaryota > Metazoa > Mollusca > Bivalvia > Venerida > Mactridae > Mactra > Mactra quadrangularis. The sequence continues at coordinate 2,791,105 of CM046302.1, forward strand.
TGAACCTTAAATTCGAGCCCTGATTTAGAATTAAAAAACTTAGTCACAAGTTAGTGTACCTTAATTTATGAATATTACACAGGTATATTTTCTTACAGATTAACCCAAGTTGTTTACTATGGATGGTGGTGGTGATGCTAATAGTGAGAACAGTATGAGTGAAACATTCTTTCAAACAGCAGGTGCACAGATGGAAGGTAAATCATTGAACCACTGCTTTTAATCAAGTAATTAATTGTTTATCTGATAGGTTTGTGATAGGGCTACACTTTCCATGCATATTTTATATCATTTTTGAAATAGTTTTATCAGTTAAGATTTCAAATACATGGAATGTATATTTTTGTTGGATAATCAATTAATGCCAATTTATCATCCTATGTATTGCATGGATGTCGCCTCATCTTTATGTCGTAAACAAATGAGGAAAACTCATTATGTTGCCTGTTTGAATTTTTTAAATTTTATAAATAACAGGACTGAATTACCACAAGCTAAGAATTTCAGCAATTTTATAAATAACAGGACTGAATTACCATAAGCCAAGAATTTCAGCTATTTTATAAATAACGACTGAATTACCATAAGCCAAGAATTTCAGCAATTTTATAAATAACAGGACTGAATGACCACTAGTCAAGAATTTCAGCTCACAAAATAAACTATAAGTAAGTTTCTTTCATACATAATCAGGTAAATCAGCTTATTAGTTAAGCAATAAGGTAAAAGCTGCTAAAATCATAAAAAGGGAATTTCTTGTCTTTGATTTTTGAAAATTTTCAACTTTCACCCATGCATATGTTAGTTGAAAATTTATGTTGATATATTTGAAGGTCATGAAGGAGATGAAGATTTAGAAGCAGAAGATAATGATAACTTACCTAAAGATAATGAACCTTTAAGAGAACAAGTAAGTTATTGTATTACTGCATTATGAAACAAAGGTCTTCACTAATATCATTTGTATGCTAATTATAGATCAAAATACCATGAATTACAGTTCGAAGGCTGCCCGCAAGACTGTAGTAAGTGCTTTGCTTTTAAGAGTGATTTACTACAGTCATGCAGGCAACTCTTTGAGTTGGACCATGGTTGATAATTTTCTGATTATCATCAAACCCTGTCATCACATTCCAGACCTTTCTTGTTATATTATTATATTTGATGATGCTCAGTGATATTCTATAGTTCAATTTACAGACAACAGCAAAATTGGACAGCTCATGTGTTGTCAAATACATTAGTTATAAACTCATAATATAAACTCATAAAACTGCCTGGAAACTTGGGCTGTCACGATAAGTCATGAGCGTATCGCGATATACTGCAATACACTGGTCACTGGCACCGTATTAGGATACGTACCACAATATATTGTGGGCTTTTAGATTTGTTGTGCCTCCGCTGTATTTAACAGAAACAATGCAAATTTTACATGCAGCTACTGATAGAATCTAGGCTCTTTAAGTATTTACGGCCATTAGGACTGTGATGCGCCCAAATCGGTTAAATTTTTGTAACTTAAGGTTAAATTGAATGAACAATGAAAAAATTGACATTTTGCTACTTTTATTTCAAAGGGAAGAATTTTCCAATGAAATAAAAAATATCACCAAATACAGGTACGTTAAAATTGTACTGCGGTACGTATTGCCGCAGCGGCGTATTGCAATATACTGGTATATAGTGCACCCTACTGGAAACTATGTTTTTAAGTACTCAATAATTTTAGGATACTTCCTGATAATAATGAATTCTTTTGTTTTGCAGGACAGATTTTTGCCAATTGCTAATGTGGCCAGAATTATGAAAAGATCTATACCAAAAAGTGGAAAGGTAGTTATATTAGATCTATGTTTTTAATTGTCTAAATAATTTAGTTACTCATCCTGTACTTCAGTATAAATTAATAATTGAGCTTACTTCAATGTTTGTCAGAATATTTTAAGTTAACATTCGTGGGTTCAGTGCAAAACAGTCATAACTCAATATAAGAGTTACAACCGTTTTGCGCTAAACCCATGATTTAAAGTATAGTTTTTTACAAATACATATTACATACCTAAATATAGTTACCGTAAAGACTTGTTTGATATTCTTTAACTATCCCACAATAAAGCCCTTGTTCTATCTATGTTTAAATAGTGTACTATGTTGTTTTTTAATGCATTATACCATTAGTTACTATGTATGCCATTAAACATTGGAGAAAAAAATGTGAATGAGTTTTTACATGGGGTTTCCCCATGTTTAGTAGTGGACTGTGGCAAATCCTCATCAAAATTTGTCGCGGACGATTACAATTTACATTCGGTTGTGCGCGCGCAAATAAAGGGATAATTACCACTGCAATTAAAATACTCCACATTACGCGTTAACAAGCAGACGATAAGAAGCACGTGTATATCTTATCTGATTTATGTAAGGTAAATGTCCCTTGTAACGCTTCCATGAGTTGTATACAGCCATATACTCTACCAAAACCCCATGTCTGACAGCGCTATTGGCGCTTTGATTCATTTTGCGAGTTGAAATAAAATCAACTCGCAAAAATGTGCAAGTCCAATTTTCTGTTAAATTCGAGCCATGATATAACAATGTTTTCTTTCCATGTTTCAGATTGCTAAAGATGCCAAGGAGTGTGTACAGGAATGTGTGTCTGAATTTATCAGTTTTATAACTAGCGAGTATCCTTTCTATAACTTCATTCATTTCACTGTATTGTTAAATAGTTATACCTTTAACTTTGGAATGTGATTTAAATATTTACATGGATTTTTGTATAATTTTATGTGTATCAGTGTCTGTTAAATTATTTTTGTTGTCAAGTTATCTGGGCTATTATTAAATTTTTTATACACTTTATTTCGCAAAAAATATTTTAAATTTTCTTTTAAGTGTATGTCTGATTGAGCAAATTCACATGTTAAGTTCATGTACTAGCATTTTAACACAAATCAGAAAAGCTGAAAGGACAGTTAATATGAGAGTCAATATTAAAAATATGAAAAATATCTTTAAAAGCGTTTCATTGAAATATAAAAAGATAACTCTTCTGTAACTTTGATTGTATCAACAAGCATTACCTCCCTTGACCTTTATACAGAGCTAGTGAAAGATGTCATCAAGAGAAAAGAAAGACTATAAATGGTGAAGATATCTTATTTGCAATGTCTACATTAGGTTTTGATTGTTACGTAGAGCCATTAAAACAATATTTACAAAAATATAGAGAGGTAAGCGTTAAAACTCTGACCAGCGTTAGTGCAGCATTTAATGTTATGGACTATGGCACTATTGAATTTTTATGAAACAAAATTTAATTAGAACATTTAATATTGTAAGTTGTTTTACTGACTTTGAGTATAGTAAGTATGAAAACTTGATAAATCTTGGAATTAATTTTAAAAAAATAGATTGATAGAACTGTTATTTATTGGAACACCATGAACACATAACTTAATAGATAGCCACTTGCTTAACGATCCGCAGTCCTATGTGTAATATATGATATTTCTGCCATTCTTTACAATGGAATGTAGAATTATCAGATGAATATATACATGTACATTGAAATTTAAAATCTTCGTTTTAGACTGTTATGAAACTGCATACATGAAAATTTCACCATGAACACAAATAATCATGAAAAATTCCAGACCATTGGTCAAACATTGAATGAGATTATTTGAACCCATAAAATTGAACTCCTTTATTGAAATAAAAGTTTCTCTTACACGATAAGTTATGACTATCTTGTAATGACCATATTGAAAATTGGTTTACACAAATATGTTATCCACAATAAATGAAGTCATTATTATTATTATCATTATTATTATCATCATCATCATTATTATTATCATCATCATTGTTTAATATCATCATCATTATTATTATCATCAGCATCGTTGTCCTCATCATCATTATTATCATTATTATTATCATCATCATTATTGTCATCATTATCATTATTATCATCATTATTATTATCATTTTCATCATAATTGTCATCATTATTATTATTATTATCATCATTTTCATTATCACTATTTAATATTATCACCATTAGCATCATCATCATCATTATTTTCATCACCATCATTATTATTATCATTATTATTATTATCATTATTATTATCATGATTTTCATCATCATCATTATTATCATTATTATTATGATTATTATTATTAATGACATGTTTTATTTCACAGTCTATGAAAGGAGATAAACCTGTAGGGACAGCAGAAGGTGATATGTCTGAACTGGATGCGTCAGCTTTTGAAATGCAGCGTAAGTTCAATATATTAATCATGAATGTTACTTGAGGGTATGCTCAAACTAGAGGATATACTGAAAAATGATTTGTTACCATAATTTATGTACGTAAATAAAAAAATTCTTACATTTTCTAGTCCTCACATGTTTCATATTTTTAAGTTTCAATGTTACTCTTCAGTTTAGGCTTGTATATCTTTCGTTTTAATTTATGAGTCTTTTTAAACCCATATTTTATAACTGATGAAATTTTAATATCTAATTGTTATTTTAATAATGCCTCTTTTTGTCACGCCATCAGCACATAGGGACCACAATGGAAATAAGGGCTTGCCCTTTTTTTGTGTTATCCCTGGTGTTGGTGTGCTTGACATAGTAAATTACAACTTGATGTCTGTGAAGAACACATATATACTATGTGTACACTAGGAGCAGTGGTCCAGTGGTAGGACGCGCGCTTAGGGATCAAGAGGTCCTGGGTTCGAATCCCACCAGGGGCACTGCTAATTTCCTTGAGCAAGAAATTTACCTGCAATTGCTTCACTCCACACAGGTGTAAATGGGTACCTGCGAGGGTGGTATAATTCCGCTGCGCCAATTTGTCGGCTGCACTAATAAGCGGAGTAAAAAGACTCCCCAGGGAGATTGATAGATAGATACCAGTAGCCCAGTGACCAGGGGTAGTTGCTGTTAAGTCGGTGAACGTGCGTAAGCATGAAACTTAGACTATAAAATGTAATTACATTACATTTTTACACTATGCCAAATAAGTATTATTATTATTAAGAATAAGATGATAATTAAATGTGACACTCAAAATCTATATTGAATTTATATATACTATAGACATGAATTTTGTACCCAGCAGGTTGGGTTTTTATTTTTGTGTTCTAAGGCCACTACAAGTTGATCATGTGTTCTATGGATTTTTCTGGGGAAAAAATGGGGCGAGCGAAGAAAAAAATTAAAAAAAATCTTGATTCACTTGCTTTATATAGCAGTTTGACCAAATTTTTATGAGGGCGTGAGGAAATAAAAAAATTTTTTTGGTAAAAACTGTCAAAATTAAGGTGCGAGCAAATCCATAGAACATATCAATTTGTTGTGGCCTAACTGTGAATTTTATACCCATCAGGTTGGATTTTTATTTTTGTGTTCTAAAACTATTTGTTTGATTTTGTTTGGTTTCTAATCAATATATATTTATTTCAGCTACAAATATTATTGATCCTAATGGTCAACAAAGTGTTGTTTATACAACTACATTTCCAAGCCAAGCTGTAAGTGAAATATGTTTTAAATCTATATTAAACAAGTTGATGATGTTTTCTACGGATTTTTCTGGGAAATAATGGGGCAAGTGAGAGAAGAAAAAAAATCAGTTGCTTTATATAGCAGTTTGACCAAATTTTTATGAGCAAGCGAGGAAAAATTTTTTTGTAAAAACTGTCAAAATTTAAGGTGTGAGCGAATCAATAGAACATATGATCAACTTGTTGTGGCTTAATAACAAAAAGGTTTTGTTACAGTAGACAAGTTGCACTGTTCATTCATGTTTTGTGATCTATCCAGGGGGAAGAGGTATTCACTATTACTGTGGCATAACATTATTTAGATGTACAAATGAATGGAATACATTCTGCTGCCTTCCCTTGAAATGAGGCTGGGAAGGCCTGAATTAAAGCAAGCACATACTTAAACCAACCTTTGTTAATGTCTCTCTATACTTATACACTGTATTATTATTATGTATTATGATGCTTTCTTTCTGCTTTAATGTTGAACTCAATTATTTTTCATAAATATAATTATTCATGATAAAATTTGAAAATCTTATGCAATGTGAAAACTGTTCTCTTGATAATGATTAATTAGTAAAAGCTTATTACAACCACTAAGCTCATTACACCCACTATGCTTTCAAATGATTCTTTAAGCAAGGACTCTATATAACATGTTATAAAGGTTAACAAAGTATATGTCAGACAATCTTTGTACTATGAATTATGCTAGACCAATTTAAGACCACCCCGCTAATAAGACCACTTTTTAAAAGAACGGTCAGTGGTCTTAATAGAGGGGTTCCAGTGTAATTCTATAAAAAAAGTATATACAACATACACATGTACATTTGCATTAATCAAATACACAGAAACAAGGAACTATCGGTATTTCCTGAGAAAAAATATCAATAGAATTATTTAAGAAAATTTCACCAACAATATTTTTTGGGGGATTGATGACTCTAAAACCTACATGCACGCGTATGCTTAACAAAATTCCATGGTTTCATCTTGTAGTGCTATAATGTTTCGTATAAAATTAAAGTATATTATATTCTTCTATTTTCAGGCTTTACAACAGATCACATTTGGTGGAGGGATGTGAAGAGTAAAGCTAGTAATATTTGTGGAATCAAGTTTAAAGCTGTTGATGTTGTACAAATACAAGAGGGAACTACGATGTTGGCCAGTGGAATAATTTATTAATGTACTCGTTATGGTCATGTTACGAATCAGAAATCCTGATCTCCAAAAATATTTTTATTATACAAAGGACGTAAGCTTTTATTAGGTATATGATACATGTATATACCAACTTAGTTATACTTGTTAATGATACAAGTTACTGCAACTGAGATATACCACTCACGAGCATGCTGTCTGCTCCCCTACTACATGTACAATGAAATGTATTTTTTGTGGCTTTTCAAACCAACATGGAGCTGGCTCTCCAATAATTAATTAAATCACCACTCTTAGATCTAGACTGCTCTCCACATTACTTGTTCTTTCAGGTATAAAGAGTATATTGCGTAAATATTGACCCCGACCTGACCTTTCACATTTGCATCTAATAATTATCTACGCATATCCCGACGAAAGTCAGTACCACGCCTATTTCACACTTCGGCAGCGATCGTAAAATTATAGAAGTATGTTTGTGTGTTAGGTTTTAACACATAATCCTCATGGTCATGGTGTAATCGAGCGTTAATACTACATTCGTATTCAATGTAATGGATATTCTTGCTTAAAGGTCAGGTGGGGGTCAATATTTACGCACAATATCAATGTGTATTGTATCATTTACACTATGATGAAAGTTTTTTCATCAAAGACTTATGGTTTGGGTTCATTACAAAACTGGACAAATGCAGGGCTCAGCATTAAATTTTAAACTAGGTTGGCTGGTTTCACCACCAGCTATGTTTTACTTGCCAGAACCATATACTTAGTAGCAGTAACAAGTTGCCGAAACCGAAATATAGGTGGTCAGGGGTAATGGGACGACCTTTAACGTCAAGCCCAGCAAGTGAATGACTCCTCATTTTCATCAACTTTTATTACGTGTAAATAGTCATGTTTTTAGCCTGAACAATTTGTTACTAGAAATAATTCTACTTATAAACCATTATTCCTCCAATAATGAATTAACATTATTTTAAGCATCAAAGTTTGGCACATGTTCCTCTCATTGTTATTTCTTGATTAACAAATCATCATTTCATATTGAAATTAATCAATATTTGATTTATCTTTACTTTGCATGTATATGTACACCATTTTTCATGAATAGACTTTTAATTTATGAATAAGTTCATTAATTTAATCTCACATTTCATTATTTTGATATGCTGCTAGCAGTCATCACTCATACAGAATATAATAAAATTTCTTGTTTGTTAATATGATATTTTCATTGTTACTTTATTATTGTGTACAGTCAGATCTCAATACAATGACATAGTTCATTTCCAAGAAATATGTCATTATAACGCATATGTCAGTGTAATGAATTCTTCCGACCATGTACATGTTGGTATTGGTTCCCATTAAATATGTCAGTATAACGAGAATGTCGTTGTAACGGATGTAGTTGTAACGGATGTCGTTGTTTTGAGATCTGACTGTATACTGAGGGTGTGAAAGTCCATGGACCCATATTATCAAGCATCTTATGACCAATTTTAGCCAAAAATCCTCCTATATTGTATTATTAAATTATCGTAAGATTACAAATGTATTGATCATACCCTGCCCTGTAGCTGACTTGTCCATCTCGTGTATCTATGGCTGATAGCAAGTTAAAATTTCTTACCCCTTGTCTGAGAACAAGCCATATTTTCAGCTGTTAATATATGGACAAATCAGTACTTAGAGATCAGGGGTCTGTATAATCAAGTGTCTTACGTTTGAATTTAGTCATAAATCCTTCTATATTGTTATGTTAAATTGTCTTAAGATTTTTGATAATATGCTGCCCTAGCGTCTAGTTTGTAAGAAAAGGTTAGTTGAATCAATGCCCATCTGGCTGGCTCAGTCAGTAGTGCACACGTCTAAAGATCAAGGGGTCATACTTTTTATTCCTGGGTGTGACTGATCATAAAATGATGAAATAATTTCTACAGGACAGACGTTAGAAGATCTAGTCGGCTGCTGTCTACCCCAGTATCTGGGACACCCGCAGCAGATGACAAATTAACTATCAGATTTGATTGATTGATTTGAGCCATTCTCCCTCCCACTACTGATTTTAAATCATATTGGGCAGTTGTCAGTCACTGATGAAGCATGCATAATTGTCTTTGGTGGATCAGAATGTGGTTGCCTAGCTTTGGTTGAGTGTATATGGGTAGTCTACAATAAACCAAATAGCTAATTTTGGAATTGAGTACACTGTATAAGAACTCAAAATTAACAATAAGTACCAAATGCATAGTTAACATGATCTGATGAGGACTTCAAATTGTTTCAATTCCTTGAATTTTATCAACTGAGAAAAGGTATTCTAATAATTTAGAAGTACATTGACATGTCTGTAAGTTAAGAGTACAGTGAACCTTGTGTTAAAAGACCACTTTATAGAAAGACAAAAGGGGTCTCTTAACACAACGTTGATTACCGCCCATATATTTAAGACTATGCATTGCATACATGAAACACCTACAGAAAATGTTATGACTAAAATGAAATATATTCCAACGCTACCCTTTACTGAAGACATGATTTGAACAAGTTATGTAGAAGGAAAGGCTTTTTACATTGATGCATAAAAAAGCAATCATATAATAATTATTTGTACTATTATCACAGTTTATTTACATGAGAATCTTTATAAATACCAATCTGATTAAAACCTGATCTAAAATTTTCCGTTCGCCTACTCGCTAATTTAGATTTGACCATTTTCAAACGAGGGTCACATTCAGGTGACCTTTTCTCATCATAATATTCATGACGAAATTGTTATGATACGTAACTAGTTTACATCGTCTAAGTCACGCAATTTGAAATGAGCCGTCCAATCGCAGACTGCGAATAATACTGCTGTTAAATTAGCTTGCAAACCTTGGTCTAAATATAGAAATTACGGAATAAAAATGTTATTAATAGTGTTTCGTCTAGATGAAAGCTACGCATTGATTAGTCGACATAAAAATCATCTCGACGTGACCCTCCATTGAGATAATAGAGATCCTGTACGACAATGCTATACAGGATATCTGTTTACGGAGATTGTGTAAATACAATCTGGACCTGTGCATATAGTATTAAGGTTTTCTTATAATCAGTTATCACGACAAACTTTATTAGCACTGGACATTCGGTCCAACAAAATGATGTTTAAAACTGGACCGAAAGCAATTTCACTGAACCGAAAAAATCTTAGTTATTTGTGAAAATATGCTGTCTATTTAAATGATTTAGCAGAATATATTGCATGATTGAATACACAATATATATGTAGAAAATTATCTGAGATAAAGCAATTATTGCTGTGTTTTTTTTGTTCGTATGGTGAACTCGGTCCTCGGTCTACTGGCTAAATTTGAAGACTGTTATGTAGTTATGAACATTGCTACAATATTATTATATCTATCAGCTGTTATACACTTACGGTTATTTGAAATGTCCCATTCTTTATTATGTTTGAATTGTTATTTCTACATTTATTAGTCTTGATTCAATTCAGTTCAATGAATTTCTTTATGTTTTAGTTTTGATTCAATTCAGTTCATTGAATTACAGTATCCAAAAAAAATTCAATAGAAGCAATTTTCAAGTTGACATGTAAATATTATTATAATATTGAAATGTAAATATTATTTTCAGTAAAGGATTTCATTTTCTATTTGAGTTTCATAATTATATATGAATTATAAATTTACACTTGTACATGTATCTTGATTTGAATGGTATTGATTATTGAACCATTTAGTATTGAATTACACTGGTTGTTATTTGAGTAACCTTACCCGGTTTATTTTTGTTTAGAGTGGTATTGTTCTCTAAGATAGAAATCAGAGATAATACTATATTTGCAATTTATTGAATAGATATCATTTGTTAGGGTTTTCATACTTTCCAAACACCTCTATCCTATATCACAAATTCAATTATTGATAATATCATGAATTTATTGAGAGTTGCCCGTAACACTGTAGTTTATGCATTGCGTAAAAGAGTGAGTTACTACAGTCTTGCAGGCAACCCTCGATATGTATTGTTTATTACAATGACATGGTATACATAACATAACATATTACAACATAGTAAATGGCAAGGAGGTCTTTATGCAGGCTTCATACAAACTGGAAAATGAGATTTTTTTTTTTAAATCATGGAATTTTTATTTTGAGGAAAATGTCCTGGAAAAGTCATGGAATATTAGAATACATGCAAAAAGTTTAATGTGTCATGGAAAAAACTATTATGTCTTTTTTTACTTCAACTTATAAAATAAATGAAAAATATAAATATGAACATAAATCACAACTTTAAATGTTGAGTACGAATCACTCCTGGGTGGGAATCATGCTTGGGTACGAAAGAGAAAAAAATACAAACAAAAGTCCTTATAATCATCGGCTACAGTATAATGAAGAAATGTGAGTAGTCAAAAATATAATTGTACTCATTTTTGGTTCTGTATGTGTTTCTGTTGTATCATGGAAAACTGAGAGGAATCGTGGAAAACTTGTGGAATTCTGGTATTCAAAATCTGTGTAAACCCTGTTATGGGTACTTCAATGTTCAATGTCTAACTTGATTGTCATTAACCGTCTATACCCAGAATTAATCTATGCCAGGGCTTGAATTTAAGCTCGCATACTTGCAAAATGTGAGTGGATTTAGAAAATTGCGGGTAACTTTTATTCTAACTCGCAAATTTTTGAGAGTTGAAATCACTACAAATATTTTACTGTCTAAACTAGTAAGGTTCAAATCGGCATTGAAACGGCAAGAAAGACAATAGCACTAAATAAAGATTCTCTGTTAAAACATGTTGGGATATTTTAAAAGATAGTCTATCCCACAATAACATCCTTGTTCTATCTAGTTAAATGTAGTTCTATGTTGTTTTTATATTTCATATATGAACAGTTACTATGTGTGCTATTAAAATTTGAAGAAAAATGCGAGTGATTATTTTCATTTTGTGAGTTGAAAAAAAATCTAAGTCCAATTTTTTGTTAAATTTGAGCCCTGTCTAAGCACTTTATTTATAATGTATTGAATGGATTAAAATATATTAAGAGTTTCATATACACTTAACAATTCAATGTACTTGTACATGTAAGTTTTACAATTTTAAACCTCCAATCTTACTTAACTCATGGAATTCATTCATGCACTTAAAAAATAGATAAAAACCCATTGATGTGAACTCAAATCAATAATAGGAACTTACAAAAAAGATAAATAAGATTCCCTGTCCATGCATTGCATAGGCAGATCTAGCAGTGGTCCAGACCTCCTACCCCCCCCCCCCCGCTGGATCCGCCCATGCATTAAGAAAGAATATGAGCATTTCTAACAGGACAGAAGGGTCCACGCCCTCTTGGAGTTTTTAACATACGTCATTTTTTGAGAATATAACAATAAGAATACTTAAATATATTTAACCCTTATTCTGGTAAAGAAAATTGCATGGATGAAAGTTTTCAGTACTCGGTATTTAAGAATAAGGAAAAGCACGTTGATTAATAATTCAGTTGGGGTTCTCCTATGAAAAAGCTTCTGAAATGTATCAATGAATTTCATGAATTTCAGAAATTTGAGCATTCAAGCATGGGGCCAGTTCTAAAAAACTATTAAAAACTTCAAGTTTTGATAAACAAACATTTTTTAAAAAATATTAATCTATAATATCCTGTACATATTATTCACTTCACTCTGCTACAATTTTCTTAAAGAAAATCAATAACTTCATGGGTGAAAGTTCTCAGGACTGATCCTGAAGTTCAGGATTTTTGGAACAGAGAAAGGGTTCTTTCCATATGGTAATGTGACCTTAAAAACATGAAATTGGAAATTTCAGGATTTTGGAAATGTTGAACTTTCACCCATGTAACTTGTATTTTTAGAAATAATTGGACGCATCCCAATCAGACCATGCCTTCAGTTTATTTCATTTTATAATTGAACATAGGTTTTTGTGAGTCTGCAAATCCGTTTTTAATTGAGATCAATTTATATATAGAAAGTTATTAGTTTAAGATTCAATTATTAGATATACACGTAGCAATGCAATCTGATTAAAACCCTATCTAAAATTTCCGCTTGCCTACTCGCTAATTTAGTACGACAGCACTCGACAGGATATCTGTTTAGTGTTTACAGAGATTGGAAGCAATGCAATCGTAAAGTATCGTATATTTTCGTTACTATCCTATGTAGAATACACTTATAGAACGCCAGTTTGGTTAAAAAGCCTGCTTTACATGTTCAGCCAATTCTACAATTTCTGTACGATAACCCCTGATCATTGAAATCACCTTCATGCAGGTGATCCCTCACAGTACCCACTTACACCTAGATAGAGTGGAACAACTTATGTTAAATTCCTGCTCGAGGAATTAAGCAGTGCCGCTAGTAGGGTTCGAATCTGTGACCCCTCGATCACAAACGTGCGTCTTGCCACTGGGCCACTCATGAAGGTTAGCGAGTGCCAGTAAGAAAAGTTCCAGAAAGTCTGGTTACAATTAATTACTGAAAAGTCATAAGCCAAGTATAAGACCAAAATAAACATACTAACAGACGATAAACAGCAAGTAGGAAATTTGCAAACGTCACCTCATGATTATTATGTGTACATTTATACAGATCATGTATACCTTAGCGTTAAAGCCACTATATGAAGATACTCATCAACAATCGACTTGAAACTGTTATAACAAGTTATCAGTACATTACATGCATTAGAGACACAATAAACTGTTCTGACCACTCTGCTTTCTAAATTTAAGTGTGACAAATTTAAGTGTCCTTTTCTTACAATTTGTGCACTTTGATAAGAACACACGTTACATGTATATTCATTATTTTCCATATTACTGATTCAAAATAGTTTTAGAGCTTAATTATGTAATTTAGAGCAGTTTTTTTTCTATAACAAGACTTCATCTTAAACATACTGTGATCAAGACTATTGTTTCAAGTACTGCCGACCAAATTCTACTTTTTGTTTCGATCTACTTTCACTTTGAAATGCAATAATTTAAAATAAATAACATAAACATGTTTAAACAATATTTGCATTTAATCAATGACTTTACATGTATATGGGGTCCTTTATTAAATGAAAAAATCTTGTTCATTAGAGGTGGTTGAAATAGATAAATGTTTATTTTCTTTGCAGTCCAAAACCATGCAGTGTTACATTTGATAATAGGGCTTTAACTTGTCTGTCGGAAAATTGTTGATTATAAATTACCTAAGACAAGGTTATCAGTGATTATTGATATCTTTTCCATATACTCAGTTGGTTAATAAACCCTTTGAAGTGTTAAGTAAATAAGCTTCACTTGATCGTCACAGACGTCACGCTTATCAAAAGCGTTTTGCTGGAACGCTAAACAACCGTTCCCAAGTCCATTAATTTAGAAAAGTCAATGAATGATTAACGAGTCGCCAATATTCTTGTTACGTTATTAAAACGTGGCTTTGTTTCTGTTTAATCAATCTTCAAAGGAAGTAGATTGTTTTCAAGTTGTTTGTTGTTCTGTTGCTCAAAACAATTAATATACGAGCAGTGTTCTGGCCTGGTACGTAGATCTCGTATATGCAAGTCTAAAAAACATCCGGAACACCTCAACCTTTGATAATGAAATAATTCGTAATGAATGGCCGAGGAGCTCCGAATGGTCTGAAAACAAGACTTAAAACAAAGCCATATCGCGAGCTTAGCGCAAAACGGTCGTAACTAACTCTTTTTTTAAATTTGTTACGACCGTTTTGCGCTAAGCCCGCAATATTAGTTCAATAATTTTTAAAAAAAGTTTAAAAGCTTTGGAATGATTTATAAAAAGTTCAGCATTTCAAGCTGTTTCTGTTGACTTTCCATTAGTATTCATAAACGGTCGCTCCACTGTTAATTTCAATTATAATTTGATACCTGCTGTTTTCGAAACTTCACCGTTAATCAAACTTAATAAATTCATTCTCATTACCGAAGTTGTCTGACTATGTCCGTATACATTTCATTATTCTCCTTTAAGCCTCAGTCCCAAAAAATCGTTGCTTGTTGCGGACCCGTACGTGCAGACAGTCGTAGGCCTTGGGAAGCCTTGCGTATTAAGGTGACGATAGGCACATGTTACACAACAACACACCCGTCCGGAGCCGTAGATGGAAGATATGCATGTTTAATACATACTTGGTCACGATTTTGTTCACGGTTTGACTCTAAAACTGATAGGTGTATACAGGGCTCATCTCACGGTCCCTGGTAAAAACGTAACAGTACGTACGGGTACGCAAGAGTTCGTACGGGTCCTTGCGGAACTTGATCGCACGGCGCCCGTACGGCGCCCTCACGGCTATTTTATGTTTATGGGACTGTAGCTTCAACCTTTTCCGTAACCTGTTCCACCTGCAGCGTGTTCAGTTACCCTGAACGTTCCGTAACGAAAGTTTCGGAACAACTCAATTGACCCAAAGCCAACTCAACCCGAGACAACTCAATTCCCTACAAACGGATTGAGTTGTCCCAACTTTGAGTTGAGTTATGCTCAGGTTGAGTTGTCTACGGGTTGAGTTGTCCCGTATCCTAACGTTAGCTAACAGTAGTTACTGAACACGGGGCAGCAATTATATCTACGTGTAATTTTATTTTTGCTGTCATTGAGTGTTTAGTATTGCTGGATTTGTCATTACCAGACCTTGCCCACAGGTTATTTCATTGTATTATTGAATAAGGTTTTGTGAGTCTGCTAACCCATTTTTACTTGAGATCGATTTATTCGGAAAGTTATTAGTTTTAGATCAGATAAAATCATTAGACATACGCATGCAAAATTTGTAGCAATGCATATGTTCCCGTAACTGTCCTCTATATAATGCATGTATTCCTTTTTATGGCATTCGGAAACCACTCGAGTGATTCCGTTAATTGACGATCATTTTTTTGGATATATCTCCGATTGTAGACTGGTGTAATTTTCAGAATGATCACATTGAATGTGTCGGGGTCTTTATGGATAAGTTAGCAAACTGATCAATAGGTTGCAAGAAATATACAATAAAAGTCACAAAAATGCACTAAAATTGTCTATACCGTCACATACGGGGTAGATTTTTTACTTCATGAAACACCATCATTTGTAGTTGTATGTCAATTTGCACTTAAATTGTCATTATCAAAACACTACTTCCCTGCTCTCAAAAATGTTTCCATACAATTTTGATGGTTTCAGAAAAAGTTTATGTTTAAGTCGAGTTCTGTGAATTGGTACCTTTAATAATTAATTCTGTTTTAATAGTATTTTCATTTTACTTTTCTTATTTCATTGTTGTAGAGACTTTGTATTGGGAACCTAAAACGTATAATACTATTGAAGATAGACATTTGTCAATAAAAATTCAACAATTCTGCCATTCTCTCATTTAATAAGTTATCTATTGAAGTGTTGATAAGCTAGGAATATAGCTGAATGTATAAGGGTATTCTATTTTTAAGTTGTATACGAATTCTTAATAAATCAATATTGCATATAGGCTATCGTCTATATTAGATCGATAAGTACATTCAATCGTTTCAAATCAGACGACATTTTGTTGGACGCTTGGCTTTATTAACAATAAACAAACATTTAAACATTCAGTGGATACCATGTTTATATTTGGTCATTTTCTAGCATATTGTGAGTTAATTACGTTTGTTTAAGCGAGGAAATTGGTTACAAATATAGGATTATTAGCAAACGAAGGTGAACAGAACAGAACACCTTTAAGTTTTAACTTTAAACCTACATGTTTGGGTTTATGAACTTAGTTTTATAACCATTTAAGGACAGGAGTTTATACTTTAAGTTTAATTTAGGGATTATTTTTACTATAGTACATGGAATACGTATTGGATTAACGGCCAATTACATACTAAGTATATTGTTTATGCATGCTTAGCTAGTACTTTAATGTTGGAAGTGTATGGGAAAATTTTGGCGATAGGATAGTCAATTCTCCATGGTTATGTAGAAATCTCAACAAGTTGACGACCTAGTCACCTACATTCATTCGTCAGTGTATTATTTATAGTTCCGGGATACTGTAGTATACGAAATGGCGGGTTTTAGTCACAGCTCGTCTGGACAGACGAAAAAGTTTATTCCGCCATCTAGAGAATGGCAGAAGAAAACAGCTAGTGAATTAAATGTTCGAGTACAATATTACATGAGATATGGTAATTCTAAATATTTTAATCAATTATGCGCTCCAAAAGTGACCGCCCATGTCAAGCCAGACGGCAATTGCTTTTTTCGAGCACTTAGTGTGCTAATCACCGGTGTGGAGGAAAACCATATGCCAATTCGTGAAGCTATTACCAAACATGTAGAAAAGAATTCAGACATTTATAGAACATTTTTACAAAGCCGTGGTGGCATGGCAAATTACGTTCGTAGTATGCGGCGACCACGTGAATGGGCGACAGATACAGAAATATTCGCAGCTGCTACTTTCTTAAAAACAATTATTGAAGTATGCACACATAGTCCTACCAAAAATGGCTGGGAATATCACTGGCAGACATTTACACCATTGAATGATCATAGTCATTCATTGCCAAGGGTTTATATATCACATAAAGACGAACATTTTGAACCAATTCTTGACGTTGAAAGCAATAGATAACACAAAAACTTTACAGAGACATTCAATTGGAATTTTCGTACATACCTATTGCAGTGTTTCATGTTTTGTGCAAGGATTTACTTGAAGTGCTTTCAATATGTGATATTTGACAGGTGTGTGGTCGAGTGAAATAAATCTAAGTCGATGATTAATTCATTCTGTAGTGTACTTAACCGTTTGTTTCTTGGACATGAATCAAAGAAAAATATACATGTAATTACATGCAGGTTATTTTCACATCTGGACAAATTAAACAGTCAACTTAATTTCATTTACCTTTCTACTATACACACGTTGTATTGAATTATATTGTCATATTTTAAGCAAATTCTCAAAAATGCATTAATATCCAATTTTACAGTTCGTTTATTTGTTTGTTGGGTTTAATTCCGTAGCAACACATTGTATAGGTCATATAACGGCGGTCAGTCAACCTACTCACTCCTTGAAAGGCTAAATCTCTGGATTTAGCTGTTAACCAACTACTAAGCGCATACTTTCGTCAGTGACTGACAACTGTCCTACTTAATTAAAAATCATTGGTAGGAGGGAGAATGGCCGTAGAAATAATTTCATGACCAATCTTCACGAAAGCATGCCCCGCCCGGGAATCGAACCCACGACTATATATAAGTTACTAATGGAGCTTTAAAACATAGATTCATTTGATCATTCTGATATGCATGTATGTGATTCATCAATTGTAAGTTTCTACATAATGAACACTTGTTCTGTATCCAATGTTATCGTTTCCAAGTTTCATTCAAAATATGTTTGTTATAATACTGTTTCAGGTTTCATGAAATTTAACATTGCCTTCTAAAGTCCTAGCTCTAAATGCCAAGCAGTACAACACTTGCATTATGTATGAATGACTAATTGTGATTTGCTTTACCTTTGAATGTGTTGCTTTCTGAAGTATTTAATGCATATTTATCTAATTTCATGCTAATGTTAGATTGCTCCTCATAATAGTTAGCACTATGTAGTCTACATGTAGTATTACAGCTAGTTATTAATTAACTGTACGATTCAAATTCAGGGCTGATATGGCGTTCACTACGACATTATAACCAAATACTCGGCCATTATGGGAAAAACACGGCTATTACGAGATTCAGGCATTTTGATTGGTTTCGAATCTCATAATGGCAGAGTTTTTTCATAAAGGCCCTCTTTTTTTTGCCTTCGACCTCAGAGTTATATGACTGTTTTCAGCCAAATAACAAGGCCATTATGAAAACGCTTTATTATTAACATAATAATATTACTTTACTTACAAATGCATGCTCATAATAACTGCGCCACAATTTAACAAATACAAAGACAATACTAAACGCTTACTTTGTTTGCATTTGAAATACGTGCAAACCTATTAACGCTGTGTGGGTTTGTCATTAAGACTTAAACAATATGTAATTGTTCAACAACATTAATCACTATAAAGGCTATTCCTATAGAAAATGAAAATTCAATTTACTTGCGCGCAATTAATAAATTATAAGGTTTTACATTTGTTCTTTGCAGCAGCGACTCAAACGTTAATTACCTAGTCATTTCTCACTGACTATGATAGGCTCGACAATTTTCTTGCATTTTAAAACACTTTTTATGCTTGATACAATGTGTATTACAAATCAAAATTGCAAATTATGATTGGTGACGTCATTATGACGTCACAAGATAATTTAAAAATACAATTTTTTAAACTTTTCAATCTTATATTTCTAATTATTCCTAAACAAACATTATTGAAGTATTTCGCCCTTATTAGTCTGATATAAATGCTAGAAAATTTTAGCTTCAGTTGATTTTTGTAACGGAAGCAATCTGCACAATATTGCCATATATCCCAGTATAATTTCTTACATACTGTACGTATTTGTGACGTAGCGAAGAGTTGTAAGCATCTAACGAAGTGTTGTTCAATATGTTGTTTAGTTGTCTAATTTTCAACTAACTAATTTGCTAATTAACTTCACTCATTTTTAATCAAAATGTGCTAATTAACGTAACACTTTTTTAATTATTACCATGTGTATAAATGCAAATGTACATGTATATGACATCGAGACTGCTTGACATTTTGAGACTGCTACGGCGTTCCATAGTCTAAGTTTCGAGTTTATATCAAATTATTTGATGTTTATCACTTTTGTGATTTATTTTCAATTGTTTCTTTGAAATTGATTACATGTATCAGAAATCATAGAATGGTTGTTGTTTTTTACAATCCTATGCCATACTGTAAAGTTAGTGCTTAATATTGTACTTGTATAGCGTGTGCAGAATTATGACAACTTAACAACTTGTGACATCAAAGTCACGTGGTATTACCACCGTGGTAACGCCACTGTAATACATAGGCGGATCCAGTGGGGGGGCCTCCCCCCCATAAATTTCCAAAATGTACCCGTCCATGAGTGTATTTTTTAACTATAAGCCATTTTTAAGTTGCAAGAAGCAGTTTTCTCGTGCTCGTTATTCTGCAATCAGTGTATAAGTTGTTTACGGTTCGAAAGTTTGGACCCCCCTAGAAAAAGTTTGGCCCCCCCCCCCTGAAAAATATTCTGGACCCGCCTTTCTAATAACAGGTGTAATACATACTTATGTTATCATATTTGTATTCCTTGCCTTATTAAAATCTTAATATTTTGCATTTTTGATACAGTTAATTGCTGGAACAAAAAGTTCATGCAACATGCAGCATGCAACGATCTTAGTGGGTTATGGTTAGGGTTTGGAATCCCATGATCGAAGCATATTTGTATGTGCTTTGCAAATTCCAGGGATGTACGAAAACCCGTTCACTCACAAGGGCCACCCATGAACACAAATGCCATGACAATTACTCGAGAAAGCTCCGATGTGGCCAGACTACCCATCATAAATAGTTGATTGTATGATAGTTTAAAATCTCGACTAAGCAATTTCCAACCGTTGCTGGAAGACAAATGCATTGACATTAACTATGATTGATGTGTACGTCTTGTGGTGTCGGTTATTTCACCTTTCTTTGAATATATTCGTCGATTTATTCTTATATTTCATAGGCACAATCGATTGACACTTATATAATGACATCGGTTAATCCATAGAATATTAATTTGTCAAGTTCTCGGCCAGATTATGTAACATTAATGCGATTAGACACTTTTTGTTTGAACACAGTACAAGACTTGATTCTTGCCAATAATTAAAGCTTCCTAAATCGAAATTAAGAGTAAAAGTGCATTCTCACTGCAACGGTTATTACCCCTTGTTAAATCAGTAAGTTGCAACACGTGACGTAACTGCTGTGAGGAGTTTGGTAAACGGCATGGGCGGATCCAGCGGGGGGGGGGGGTCAGACAATGCTCTACAGGATATCTGTTTAAGGAGATTGTCATAGCCTAAAATTAAATAAAAAATATCACTTTATCAAGTGGCAAGCAAGATCAGTAACAAAGTCGTCTCAATCAAGCTACTTAGCTTAGCTGTACAACGCTCCCATATACATGTATGGGTTTCTGTATGTTAAGTTTCAATTCATATTCATTTCCACTCCTTACATTTTTTTCATAATGGATGAGTGGTCTTTTATGAATTTTATATAATGGTTATTAGAGTCGTATTGATTTAAATATAATGTATTGTTTAGTAAACTTTCCTACAGTCATTATTCAATATCGCTGATTTCTACTTTTAAGCTATACATTAGCTTATTCATAATGTAGACGGAACTAATGTATAGAGTGACCGTCACCCGTCAATGAAAATTAAAATACATGATTGTTAAAACCATATTACAAGTAATTACAACTGTTTACCGATTTAATTGTTTTTGACAAATTCAAAAGATATGGCCATTAGGAGTAGAAATACAAAGAATGGTGAGTCCATTAGTCGTGACGTAAGCAGGTCAATACCTACGTCATATCCGTATAAATTCATGCATACAAATAGTACAAACGCTTGTAACACCAACCTGATCACCTCGGCTTTTAAGTCATGTGTGTTTTACGAACCATACGGAATTACCCGAAGTATTTATACGATTTTTGTAACACCAAATTACATTCGGAATACCCTGCCAATCTTCTACGAAGATTCGCGTTTAATATCACCGAGGAGTTCCGAATGACAATCGCTAAAAGCCGGAAGTTATCGTATACATTGTTCTTCCAACTAAGACGGTTGTTTATATATCTTACTTGATTTCGTCGATTTCAAATCACTTTATTTAGGGCTGAACGAAACACTATAATTTTTACTTGTTTAGCCCTCGATATATATAGCGTTCATAAATGTTTATAAAACATTTAAAATCAGTCAAAGCTATAAATAATAAGTAATTTTACACTTCATTCTATTAAAATAGCCTTATTTCCAAAACGTAAGTGTCATATTACATGTACATAGACATACTTGACATAATTTTTACCTATGTGCATATTTTATTTGATAATGTTGTATACAGATTTAGAATTATTTAAATAAATGATCCATGGTAATTAATTCTTAAGGATGTGTCACGCCCTTTAACTTCTTCTGTGTTGATGAATCACTTTTTATAATCATTATTACATGCTGTCAAACCGTTCAATAACGATAATAATTACTTGATTTACCTACTGAGAATCCCTTAACAAACGCATGCATGCATACACATGCGTCATTTCTTCTGAAAAATGATGGCCTATATAGCGATTGCATGAACTTTGAAAACACGTGGTAAACACGAGTTAGGTAGAATGTCTATTGAAAATGATCTATACAAATGTCAGCGGCACCCGGACTTCTCGAAAGCAAAATTCCTACTGAGGATTCCCAAGAATGATAAGTGAGTCCGGAAAGAGTACACAGTTTCTACCAATATATTATTTTAACCAAAGCTGGATCGAACTCGTAATATGGATAGAACAAGGCAGGATTAGAAAATAGGAACAGTTGCAAGTTTAACCGACCTGACGTTTAATAGTATACATGTACATTTTGTACTATAATGTTAATACCATGGAGTTGGGACCATTCTGTGCACAAACGGTCTGACTGACCTTTGTACGGAGACGCCGAGCATCATGGGTAGAACTGTTTATTTACCTGAAAACACGTGGCAATGTGTACATTGTCTTCATGCGCTGCACTATATTCTGTTGCGTACCAAAACGCCGAATTCTGTGAAGCGTTGTGCGTCTTAGTTTAGCGGTGATATCTTCACCTTCTATTTCGAGCGTTGTCCGCAAGACTGTAGTAAGTGCATTGCGTTAAAGAGCGAGTTACTACAGTCTTGCGGACAACCTTCGATTTATAGAATGAGTTGGGACCCTACAATTTCAAATCCACCAAATACGTACACAAGTTTGCCCGCCATTCTTTGAATAATTTTGAACTTTTATTTCCGGAAAAGTGCTTAGATATTGTAAAGCTTATACTGCATATTTTAGCATTAAATAAACCATTTCTTGAAAGTTACTAAAATATTCCATGGTATTTATAATTATTACAAGTGACATCCACGAGCTTGAAGCCGTCACTTTAATGGTGTTATTTGATTAGTCAATCAAGGAAATGTTTAAAAACAAAGCTCAGTGTAATGTTATATAGGTAAATATGTTAATTTATTCATCCTCTATTTCACTGGTGGCTGAGTATCGATCATGTTTGATGAAAACAAAATACTAATTACAATGTATGAACTTACATTATGTTGTTAAAAAATAACATGTACGTAAATGTTTAATGTAAATTGGAACGTATAAGTTGGTATTGACTAACTTAAACATATCGTTGTTTTCTCCTAAAGCAACAGTCCCATAAACATAAAAATAGCCGTGAGGGCACCGTACGGGCGCCGTGCGATCAAGATCCGCAAGGACCCGTACGAACTCTTGCGTACCCGTACGGACTGTTACGTCTTTATTAGGGTACGTGAGATGAGCCCAGGATACACGTATCAGTTTCAGAGTCAAATCGTGAAATAAATCGTGGCCGAGTATGGATTAAACATGAATATCTTCCAGCTGCGGCTCCGTACGGGTGTGTTATTTTGTACCATGTGCGTACCGTCACCTTAATTAATACGCAAGGCTTCCCACGGCCTACGACTGTCTGGACGTACGGGTCCGTAACAAGCCACGATTTTATGGGACTGAGGCATAACTTATTAAACGATTTGAAGAGTTTAATGTTACTTATTTGAAAACCCGCTCTCCTTATCATTTCAGTTCTTTTGGTCCTGTAACTTGAAATCTACGAAGAGCAAGACATTAGTGTTTGTCTACTTACTGAAGACCACGTCATTTTATGCCTTGAATAATCATTGGGTGACGTCAAAAACACACATAAAAGAAACCAAGTATAAACTTTCGTATAAGAGTCGTACCGTGGCCTTAAATAAGATAGTGACTACAAGTAAATGTTTTATTTTATGATCGTAACACTTTCATATGGTGGCATATTTCTGCCACCAGATAACCACATAACTAACTAGTTAATTGAGTGGTTAAGTTACGTAACTAGTTAACCAGATAATTATCTAGTTAATTAAGTGGTTAAATAGTAACGTAACTAGTTAACCAGATAATTATCTAGTTAATTAAGTAGTTTACTAGTTACGTAACTAGTTATTTTTACAATAAAGAAAAGATCATGCAAGTTAGTGCTTACAACTGCCATTGTGTATTATTTTACTAATTTAATGTTAAGTGGTTAACTAGTTACGTAACTAGTTAATTACTTAATTAACTAGTTAATTATCTGGTTAACTAGTTACGTAACTAGATAACCACTTACCAGTTAGCGATATTTTGTATAAGTGATAAGTGGTTAACTAGTTACGTAACTAGTTAACTACTTATTTAACTAGATAATTATCTAGTTAACTAGTTACGTATCTTAACCACTTAATTAACTAGTTAGTTATGTGGTTATCTGGTGGCAGAAATATGCCACCATACTTTCACTATCATGTTATTGATCATTTACAAAGTATTATAATATACATTATTTTAATGCCAATATCTCTTCAATAATGCTTAGTGAATGTTAACTTCAAAGAAAATTGGACCATGTGAGATCAAATGCAATGTAACTCTTGAAAGTACTTAGGAAAGAAAAGCAAGACTCACTTATGTATATATTTTTTCCCTAATGTTATCCGTGGATTGCCTTCGAGATATTATATGTATATATACTTAACGAAAGTTTTAAGTACCCCGATTTCAATGTTGTTGGAATTTTTTATTTTTTTCAGCATTTATATGTCCGATCGTTAATGGAAATGTGTATCGGACTATACTGTCATCTGCTTGCATGGTTTTTATGCTTCTTATTTGATCCAAAATTGGTTTTGTTGTGTATATGCTGAAAAGCGGAAATGGGCACGTGCTTATCGTGCAGAAAATCCCACGCGGTCAGTTTTGGTCAAAATCATTAGTGTGTTGATATGCACAACGAAAAATCAAGGAATGGTTGGAATGTCCTTCAAGAACGAGAAATCGCCATAGGTCTTTTGCAAGGCGGTGCGTCACATGTAGAATAAGTTTCTAATTGCTTATTTTCTGTTAAATCAAAGCAATTAGAAATCTTCTCATATCAACGCATGCGCGACAAATCCGGGTTAGCATCGATTAATTAGCATGAAAACTATGCAAGCAAAGGTCAGTATGATCCAATACACATTTCCATCATCGATCAGACATAAATATTGAAAATAGACATTTTGTACAATATTGAAATCGGAGTACTTAGAAGTTTCGTTAAGTATATATGCCTCGGAGATAATAAGGAGAGAATTTTTATAGTTCTAAGTTAACATGAATTATGAAGTAAATTTAAATTTCTTTTAATGCGGATTCTGAAGAATTAAAGACAGAACTGCATTGAACCATGACTTGTGAAACATTGAACTTCTAATAAATTATTTAAAATACGTTTTACTTTGTTAAATGAAATATGGATGACGTAGGTGAAGACTAAAGAGAAAATGACAGCTGGTGCGTCGTATTTCATAGTAATTATTAATACATGTAGTATCCTTGGACGTTCGCAATTGGGATTATTCATAAAGTTTACGTTGCTGGTTTGTGGAATAATCGCAAATTTGTTTGTTAATATAGACTTGGCACAAACGCATTCGGAACGTCTCGATTATTCATCGAATGACCGAGGAGTTCCGAATGGACACAAACGTAAACGATCAATAAAAGCACTACGTCCAGCGAGTTATTCGCCGGACCTTATAACAACTATTTATTACTACCACCTCTGCCCTGCGTTTAGTAAGCATTTAACGTTAGCCAAACACCGTTACCTTTATGAACGGTTAATTGAACGATCCGTTGAACGTTTAAAGATGGCGGACAAGAGAGTCGTTACTTCTATTTTATTAGAAGAATTCGGACAGGAGGACATGTTTTCTCATTGAAATGTTCAGCAATGGATGCTATATACTAAATACATAGTCTATAAGCTCCCTTAACCATAACCTCTGATCAACTGTCATTAATACGCTCCTCGAATTCACCGACCTTATGCACTGTCAAGTTGAATAGACTCGCCCTACTTTTTCAGCCAATCTCTGACACTAAATCATTTACAGTTTTCATCTTCATTGTGACTGTCAATGTTTTTTTGTAAACCGCGTATTGATCTAAATCAACGGGAGTAACACCGCCGACTTCGTTGAATTCTCAATGGCAGTTACTAATTTGCATAATGTACTGGAACTATTTTGTTTCAGGTTGTTTCATACTCGCGTACTATATATTAAAACCGTTTGCTGTTGGCCTTATACGTTTTGCGCTAACAGGCCGTTCAATAATGACTGTACGCGAACGTTACGGAACGTTACGAAACGTTCGCGGTAAATGAACGCCCTACTGATGTCCTAGGCATATCTTCGTAAACTCCGTAAATCTCCGTATAAGGTGTTTCGAAGTCATAGTCATAGTTGTTAGAATGGCTTTTACAACTTAGAAGCAATTTTATAAAACAGCCTGTCTCTTAACTTTGCCAAAAGCAGCAAAACAGACGAAGAAAAAGTCGTGATAAATTTTGAAATATTTTATTGTGATGTAAATTAAATGTCAGTCTTTTTAATGAGGTTTCTTTCACCAAATAGACATATGATAGACACAAGACATGCGTTTCGTAAATCGAGGATACAGTGTCTTCCCATATTGGACAAAATCGAGGACTACTTACACCTGAACTGCATATAATTATATGTTTATATGTTAAATGGTTCACAAAGCGCGTTCGAGTCGCCCATTCTGTTTGAATTAATCATTTAGTAAGTTGAACACTTTGATAGAAATACATCAAGGGCGGATCCAGGATTTTTTAAAGGGGGGGGGGGTCCGAACTTTTCTAGGGGGGGGGGGTCCGAACCTCGAACCACAACCACATTATACGCATTTTGCAGAAAAAAAGCAACATATTGATATTAAAAACTACATAACCATTAAATACATGTTGAACACCGAGAAAAATTGCCTCTTGCTACTTAAAAATGACTTACAGACAAGAAATACACTAATGGACGGGTACATTTTCCAAATTCTAGGGGGGAGTCCGGACCCCCCTGACCCCCTCCCGCTGGATCCGCCTATGTATATGTAAATTCAAAATGCATAAAACGAGGATGGATCCGAAATACAAATGTGGAGAAAATGCAAAGAATATACATAAGCTTTTAATGAGTCACTTCACCTGAAAAATGTGTCATTTATCCAATCTACTCCTGCATTACGATTCACAGCGCATCAAAACATCAAAACCAAATGTAACGAATACACAAACATTCATTTTGTGCATTCAATCTTAAATTAAAGCTAGATATTTAAGTGATAAGTATACTAACTGTATGCAGTGGTGCATGGGCATCGAAGTATTAAGGTAATGAAAACTCGCTCAACTTAAAACAAACAATGGAAAATGACCGACTGTATCCACATGCAATTATGACTAAGGAACAGAGCCGAAGACTTCCAAAAGTACAGAAATGATAAGGAGAGTAGATTTTCTAAATGCTAACTTTGAACTCGTTCCAAACGTTCAAAGATACAAAGGTTACCGACGATAATGATTCCTAAATATTTTGTCCACTTAATCATTTGTACTTGGAGTCACAAATGAAGTGAATATCACTCACTTATAAGTTCAAGTTTAAAGTTGAATTTGAAGATTGCTAAGAAGTCGCGAAACACAACAATTTTGCAATATTTATCCAGATCACGCGAATATATTTCCCGCCATTTTCATTATACCGGCCATGGACATGCAGGTTTTGGTGACAGGGTTGAAAATGTTCACTTCTCCACTTTTTCGACAATCTCCATGTAAGATAACTCTTTCATCTTTACATATTACAAAATGAGGTGTCCATGGCTTGTCTTCCCATTGGTTTGGTCCATCCGGGTAACCAATACACGTACCATATCTTTGTCGACATGGTATACACCCGCTGTCGTCACATTGGTTAGAATCATAGTCACCTGTAATAAAATATCGCCATACGTATAATAATATCAAAACAAATCTAATCGTAATACGAATGTAAACATTAACTAACATTAATATCGATAATTTGACCATTGGCTAAAGAACGTCATTTTGTATCCAAGATGGATGCCGCCGTACTTCCGGTGACGTATATAATGACATGGCCTTGTACGTGTAATAGGCCTAATATCGAAACAAATCTAATCTTAATACGAATGTTAACATTAAATTACATTTAATTGATTACTAATATCGATAATTTGACCATTGGCTAAAGAACGCCATTTTGTATCCAAGATGGATGCAGTCGTACTTCCGGTGACGTATAATGGCATGGCCTTGTACGTGTAATAATATCAAAACAAATCTATTCTTAATACGAATGTAAACATTAACATAAACATTAATATCGATAAAAAAAATTTAACTACTATAAGCAATGACGTAGATTATATTCTACGTCTATGACTATAAGGACTATAAGCATTTTATTGATCACTAATTCTTAGTTTTATATTATAGTCTTTATTTTATTATCTTATATTTTATCATCTCTTAACCATTTTCATTTTCATTTAACTTCGTATTTTCTAATTATCCATATGATTGTGAAGCGCTTTTGAACATATATTCAATATGAAAAGAGCGCTATACAAATGCGGTATATAATAATAATAATAATAATAAATAATAATAATAATAATAATAATAATCCGTTCCCATAACAGAAGAGGAAATCTTATAAACATTTTCGGACAAGAATGTTCTGCCCGCGAGTCACGTGGTACATGACGTCAGCGAATCGGCGATTTTATGGAGTTCGCCGATCGAGCTGTTAAAAAAAGTACCCTACTTTTTTTAACAAAATGGTAATTTGATGAACTGGAACACAGCAACGAAATCCGCTAGAGAGCGTTATTATAACCCCAAAGCAATTTTATTCTATAGTCTTTTTGATCGTATAACTTGTTTTTAGATTGATGATAAAGATTTTGTCTTCGTTCAGAGGCTTTAAGTTTTCCATTCACTGAAAACACAACCATAGACATAAGTATGTCTATGAAACAACATTACATGAAAACAAAGAACTACTTACAGGGATCTTTGGGTTCCTTTCTAGCTCCACATTTTACAAACATGTATATTTTACATTCACCAGTGTTGATATCAAACAATCTAGGATATGGACATTCTGCTTTGACAGGTTTTAAAGAACCAGTACATTGGTAATATTTAGCACAACTGTCTTCATGAGGAAGCTTCATCACCATACCTGGGAAACATTTGGATCCTCGAAATGTTGGTCGATTACCTGAATAAGAAAATTTAACATTTTAAGTGATCGTCAAACTCCCCGCAGCAGTTATTTCCCTTCATTAGATGAATAAAGTGGCAACGCGTGACACCAAGGTCTTGAGAAGTTTGAAATTCTGTGAAAATTTGATATTGTTGTTTTTGGTTTTTTTTAATTGGTTTTAAACGTCATATTCAACACAGTAAGGTTATAAATATACGACGGTCAGCTCTCCCTACTACATGTATAGGTTTCCTGGACACTTTTCTATCACCAGTACTAACTTACCCTTTACCACGAGGCCGACAACTCATGTATAGGGTATGACCTACCGCGACCGAGCTCGAACCCGTGATCTCCGGATTCGAAGTCAGACATGCTAACCACTACGCCACGGTCGCGGCTTTAATATTGTTGGTGACTGTGGGTAGTGGAACAAGACCATAAGGAATAACTCGTCCAAAATTAGTGCAAATACAAACAGACAAGTTTAAGGACTGTGATTGCAATTCGTACAATCTGATGCCTGCGGACAAACTATTTAGAACTTGATCCTTTTTTTAGGTTATATCGCGACGGTCATTCAACCTTCTCACCGTTCCAGGATATGCTAAATAAGCTGTTACTAGGCGCATACTTCTGTCAGTGACTGACAGCTGACTTAAAGATTAAAAATCAGTGGTAGAAGGGAGACTGATCGTGAAAAAATTATTTCATGATCAAGATCCTCGAAAGTATATCCCTTTTGGATCGAACCTACGGTACCTCGAGCTGTAGACTTGTGGGTTACCAATTGAGGTAGCCGGGCGGCGTGTGTCAAATTCTGACTTACTTACAATGTCCCTAAATGTAAACTTCCGGTGAATTACAATACACAAACATTGATAGATTGGATAAGAATCCAATGAATATTCCTAACAATTATTTATTATACATAATGTCATATCAATGACCTATAATTACTATAAATAATGTAAGGATAATTTAAATAGTCCTATGTCTTTCGATTGTCTTAGATTAGTTATTGCCCATTGCTTATACAATTAAACGCCATATGTCAATTAATAAAGTACTAATTAGCAATTGTATGTATCATACGTTCAAAATATTGAACCGCCTAATTGATCAATTGTGTGATTTGACATACGCTGTATTATACTTGAAATAAACTGTATTATATTTAAATAGAGTCATAAACATCTTTTGACATGTTCCATTAAATTTTCAAATAACTTTAAGTAATTAAATTATAAACGTAAATGAATATTTAATTGAATAATTTGGCTTCAAACATTATTATATTACAAAAAGCTTTGTTTATTTTAAATGTATAAATTTGCTTAACTTTGATGAATGATGAAAATTAGCTTCAACAAAATTGAAGCTGAGATGTTTTTTATTTTATTTTCTAAATGCGGGCACATTAATTGGTTCTTACAGTAAAGACCTTTTTTTGATATTCTGACATCGATCATGCCTAAATGCCAAGAGAAATAAATTTTAAGTAACTATCGTTTCTGATATATTTTAAATATATTATTGCAAACTCCCTGCAGCAGTTGTCTCCCTTATTTTAATGAATAACAACACAACTTATGTAGCAAGCATAACTTAACCTCTGGGAGGAGTTTGATAGTGTTGATGGTGGTTAGAATAAATAAGTTTTTCTTCAAATAATTAGAAATACGACTAGGTTGTATATTGACTGATAGCGGAATTGATGCCCCGATTGAATAGAATGAAGATTACAGGGAACGGTTACGACGTTGGACTGGTAAGCATTGGATAGCCAGCTCCGCGTTGGTTCGAATCCCATCCAAAACCTACCACGTAGTTTCCTTAAACAAGAAATTTTATCCTACAAGCTCAGTACTGGGGGGGGGGCAGAAAGCGGACTCAAAAGTGATAATCTAAATAGTAAAAACTTGTTTCACAATCGAGCTAAAATAAATTATTATGCCAAACAAACAGTATATATAATTCTGTAATATTGTAGTACATGTAATTAACTAATTCGTTGTATTAAACGACAGTGAACAGTTGTATGAATACATAGTTAGCAGACAATTGATTGACATAGATTGTCCAAAATGACGACAGTTTTGTTGAGAAATAGTTTACCTGATTGTATGAGGTGCTTTATTGAGTTCATGAAATCATCAAAATCATCAAATGGGCCATAAACACTATACTAAGTATAGCCCTTTATAGTAACAATTATGAAAGGTTTATCTTGGGACACCAACCGTCGGGGTAATATTCATGCTTGCTTGGTGATAACATTCTCGC
Organism: Mactra quadrangularis; assembly: GCA_025267735.1. Taxonomy (NCBI): domain Eukaryota; kingdom Metazoa; phylum Mollusca; class Bivalvia; order Venerida; family Mactridae; genus Mactra; species Mactra quadrangularis. Next base: position 2,822,588 of record CM046302.1, read on the forward strand.
TCGCACTAATCAGTGTTTCTTTTCATAAAAATTCTTACGAAAAAAATCTTCGTAAGTCAAAAGCAAAAAAACATCAATAATTAACTCATTTTTTTTGGCTAATCAATTCTGAATATAATACAAATTGTGTAGAATTGTGTATACCCTTTGAATATCACATCATGATTACATATGCTTATTAACCCGCTGACTTGGAAGAGCTAATTATATGAAACTGACTTACGAAGATTTTTTCGTAAGAATTTTTGTGAAAAGTGATTCTGTTCTATAATTAATAATACGAAATATGAACAAAAATAATTTCCAAAGAAAGGAAAAAATAGCAGTTTTACTTACATGAACTGTGATCATACTCGGACCCTTGTAACACACATGTACGTGATTTAGGATCAAACACCTTTCTTGGTCCAACTTTTGTTGCACATGAAAATTTGAAATTATGCCCACTGTGACAGATGTAGAAAGAAGCACAGTCGTCGGGATCTGGAAGAATCGCTGGCCCTTTTAAAGTGGCACTTTTACATATGCTGGTGTCTGTAAAAACGCCATAAATGCAAACGGCAAGTAACAATACTATTTTATAATTTAGTATTAAACTTGCCATTTTTTGTCTGTTGTCGATAAAAAGGACATGCAGTAACTTCAAATTCTTAGAGAGAGCACGAAATTGTCGGTAAGTCACGAAAACTGGTGACAATCAGAATATCTGAATTTTCTCCAATTGATCAGCGGTAAATCGCAATAATACTGATACTTAAGTTTGAAAAAAAGAGTCTAATGTTAAGTATGTATATATAATATATATAAACGCTTGATGTGTCAGATGCTGTGAGCCGTGAAACGAGAAATAGAATATTAATTAATTACTGGACGCAAATTTGCATCCCTGTTGATCAGAGTTGGTTTAAGGTACGATGTCGATGTTTTAAGTGCGCAATCATAATATAATTTGTTCATAATTTATAGTTTTGTTCTGGCTTTTGCTAGTAACCTGTCATTAATCTATACTAATTGTGTGGTATGATTAATTAACGGTCTAATGAATGTCATATGAGTGCATCCAATCAGTGATGAATGATAGTTATTTTAAACTTGTCTAATGATATTCTCTGTGAAATAAATTTAAAACAAATTTGCCAATGAACAGTTTGATAGTATAAGTATCTGGCCTGGTTATGTTTCTGGGGTCACACGTTTTTAGAAGTACAAAAATAGGTTCTGGAGAGGTAGACGGTCTCAGGAGAAAAAATACTGACACATTAAATTTGGCGAAGTCAATGGTCTTCGAATAAATCCTAATATGAATTTTGACGATGTTAAAGTAAAACACATGTTCAATTCATTTCCTTTGTCATGCAAATTATTACTGAACACTTTGATTAATGCAAATGTCATTTGTTTTCGGCCAGACTGTTCTCTTGTACAAAATTCAGATAAAATTAACTTCTCATAATCATGTTGATAATAATATGTTATAAAATTTACATTCGAATTATTCTTATCATCTTAATTAAGTAAAAAAAACAATAAAAAAAACTATACACTTTTTTGCAGTTGATTTCAATCCCTTTCTAAATTTGGCGCAGAACTTGACTGCATATATTATGTGTGTGTTTTGTACCAGTAAATTATTATGTATAGCTACATACAGTACCAGCTTCGCGCACAATATTGCAAAATGTTGATCTCATTTCAATTCCTATGATACAGCTATATTTTATAATTTGATTATTATTTCGGAAAAAATGGATCAAAACAAATACAACATGCTTAGTTGTTTAAATGATAATGTTGTTCTTACAGTGTCTTAAAAAGTACATGTGATAAGGGAGTGAAATCCAGCAGTGATTTTTTTCTCGAAGTTCTCTCCCTTTGGACCGTGTAAAACCGGTCCTTTCGGAACATCAAAAGTTACTTCCCTTTATAAATTTACGCCATTTGTAATTAATGGCGATTCTTTGAAGGAAAAAAAACAATGTTTTAAAGGTATGTTTTCTGTATTATGAAAGTGCATGACAACCGCTGTACGGGTTTCGTTTTAACTGAGATAATTTCTTGATTTATCTTATGTGCTGCTTAAGGTCAAAACTAGTTATCTATTTGTATTACTTTCGATTATAAAATGGAATCATGAATGATTATGACACAATTGACAGTCACATTTGATTTTTAATTGTGCCAATAATGAATAAAACAGACAAACAAAGAATTTTGAACAATATGAGGTATAAATCTCTGAATTAGTCACTGTCATAAATGTTATCAGTCAACATATTATGTTAAACAAATTTCATTTGAATTTGTTAAAATCAACAAAATACGATTGGAAACAGTACTCCTTTTCAGTCACAAATTTGATAGGCAGTGGCTAGAGTTACGGTACTGTAACTCTAGACCCAGATTCTAGAGTTACTGAAGTTCCGTAACTGTAGACAACGCTTGCAAGGGTAGGTTAAAGTTACTCCAAAAATTTCTAATTACCAGATGTTTTACGGGCATTTTCAGTGATAACATTTTTATTTAAATGTGTATCAACCGAAATTTGACTCAAGATAAATGAAATTTTCATAAATAATATGGCTCGTTTTCAGTGTTAATTAAGTTAAAATATTCTTTCATTTTTTTCCAAAAGTAGATCCCGATCGGAAGATTTCGAACATACCGAATATTTGTACTCGATTTTCTGGTCGAGATCGCGAATATCCGAGTACTCGGATACTCGCAGCAGCCCTATTTCATAACCAGCTGTATATCTTACTTGCCTGAACCAAATATTTATCTGAACCCAGATACAGTTAGTCAAATGGACAACTTTTATTGACAAGCCTTATTAGGGCAACAATTTTTTTGGGGGGGAGTTAATGTGATGATAAATAAATTTAGTAATCATATTTCTTTGTTTGATTAGAGTTTGTATATCATTTCAGATGCACTCCAACAAATAAAAGCATCTTCCAGTATAACACCAATTTGATGAACACAAAGAAGCTGTATAGATCACCATGTTAGTCAAGCTGTATTATTTGGAGTAAAATATACTCTAGCCATAATGGCTCACCAGGACAACAGGACAGATTTGAGTACTGGCTATAATCAACCTGGAAATGTAAGATTTCCAGTTACTGCTCATAGTAACCCAACTAACTTTGAATATTCCTCACAGCCTGTTTTTCCTGGAGAGTACAGACAGTATGGACATGACTACAGTAACCATTCCAATCAAAGAGGGCTAGAAATCCCAGGACTTAGAACACATGTGCCACCATTTTTAAATCATGTTATGCCTATGAACAATCAAGTTCCGATACATTATGGCTACCCTTCTGTACCTAATGACAATTTTAGTGAAGCCAGTAGGAATTTTGTTTCAGATGCCATTGCTGTACCTTCTGTGAGAAAAGGCACTGCTTCCACTGCAGCTAGTCATCAAATTATTGACCCAAGCAAAACTGTTAGCCATACAAATGAACCGAACAAAAGTAGTGGAAATGATTTAAATAACAAAAAAGTAAATGAACTACAAGTAAAAGACAGTAAAACTATTGATAATAAATCTACCTGTAAAGTAAATGAAAGGAATCCTAACATTTATAAAACTGAAGAAAATTTGTCAAATAAAAAGGAAGCTACTGAAAATGTCATTGTGGATGCATCTGATCTTGTAACCATTAAAGAAGAACCAATTTCTGACAATGAAGAACAGACTAAAAAGAAGGATGAAGAACAGACTGAAAAGAAGGATGAAGAACAGACTGGAAACAAAGACAGCGAACAGACTAAAGAAAGTGACAATTCTCAGACTGAAATGAAAGCAGAATCTAAGCATGAATTGAAAGATATTCAACAGTCTAAAAAGAAAGATGAGACTGAAGAACAGGATGACAAGCATGAAGATTCAACTGATAATGAAAGCAGTGAAGACTCTTCTCCTGTCAAAAAGAAGACAAAAAAGAAGTATGTGAAAAGGAGGGGTAAAGCTTTACCCAAATCTTATGTTCCAAAACAGAAGACAGAATTCACTTGTGAAGTTTGTGGAAAGGTACTTTTGTCTCTTAGAGCACTTGAAAAACACAAAAATCTTCACACAGGGAAATTCAAGTGTGATCAATGTAACAAAATATTCTCATCTGAAATGTCGTTGAAAAATCATGATAAAGTCCATACTGGTTTCAAAGGGAAGGAAAAATGTAATGTTTGTTTTAAGACTTTTTATGATAAAAGTTCTTTGAATAAACACACATTGTCTGTACATATGGGAATCAAGAATTTTCAGTGTGATTACTGTAACCTGTCGTTCTTTGCCAAGAAGACTTATGAAGAACATGTAAGAGTCCATACTGGTGAGAGACCATTTAAATGTGAATTATGTCCTAAAACCTATAAGAGAATTAGTGATCTTAATCACCATCTCCGACTTCATAAAGGTAAGTAACTTGGTCTTCAATTTGTGGAATTTCAAGTTTTTTCTGCTTGTCCACAGACAACTGGAATCTAAAAATCACCTGGGAATCGAACCCACGACCCCTCAATCAGTAGACTAGCGTGCTAACAACTGAGCTAGCCGGGGGGTACAAGGACCTTTATATGGTCCTAGGTAGGAATAAACACTATGTATTGTACCCTCTTTTAGAAAGTAAAGGAATATTTGCCCTTGTATTGGCTTCCATTTTTAGTCTGTGACAAATTTGTAATGTGCATATTGTCCTTACTATGTAAGCCCCCCCTAAGCACAGATGCTAGTTGGGCAGTATGAGATACACAAACAAACCATGCTATTAGATAAGATGATGTAGTCTTCTCTACTGAGACGCACAACTCGTCACACTTAGCTCTGCCTGGGAAATAGTTTGTGTTTCAGGTGTCTGTAAGGAGTTAAGTAATTATTCTGCCTTTTATAGCAGACAATCTGTATATCTGTATATGGCTTGCTGAAACTATCTATTGATTCTGTACTAAAGATTAATAGAGATTGAAATTATAGTAGATTTGATTGTTTAGGCATATAGCCCCTAACATATAAGAAAATAGGGCTGTATACCGGCTTACTGGTATATTGCAATACACAGCTGCGACAATACATACCGCGGTTAATGCAACATACCAGTATTTGGCGATATTTTTCAATTCATTGGAAAAAGTCTTCCCTTCCAGGTCTTTTTTTCCTTATAAAACAGGGGCTGTTAACAGGCGCCTTCCCCTCTTCAAATTTCTTTAAAATCATGTAGTTTTCCCCAAATTTTGAGTTCACCTTGGATATTTTGTTCCCCTTTTAATGAAATTGTGATAAAATTCCCCCAAATGTTCTATATATAAAAAGTCCCAAGGCCCCTTCCCCAAGTACTGAAAAAAAGCCCTGCCTTCACAAAATAAAAGTAGAGAAACGACAGCGAAACAAACATGGCGTCCAGGAGCTTGATTCCTAGGATGTTCTGCAGCTAAGGGGGTTTATGATTCCTTCACTTTAGGAATTTTAAGAATCTTTTTATATGCAAAACCCATATTACATTCTAAATGACCGTCTATACTTAAAGAAGCTGGATTCTATCAGTAGCTGCATGTAAGAATTGCAATGATTCTGTTAAATACAATGAATCTATAAGCCACAATATATTGTGGTACGTATCTCGGTACAGTGCTAGCGTATTGCAATATACCGCGATTCGCTTCTGGAGTATCGTGACAGCCCTATAAAAAAAAACAAGTAAATAATTCACTGTTAAACCATAATAGAGCTTTCCCTTATTAATGTATCAGTAAGTAAATAGATTTGATTCGGACCTCAAGTTGATGGGGTTTCCTAGCTGAGAAACTTGTGTTTGTATCGCATGTACCGGTGTGGTACAAAGTTGAAATAAAATTGTGTGTTCACAAAACAATACCGGTATGATTTAATCTGTGTTGCGTACTTTTCAGTAATAATGTGTGTAATAATTTTGTTCTGCATTGATGCATACGGTACAAACAACCCGTTTTGGCGGGAAAACCCATAAATTTGAGTTCCAAGTACAAACTATTAACTGTATCGTATTTATCGTTCCAGGTGAGACTTCTCATACATGTGAGGTTTGTGGCGAAGGATTTCGCAGAACTTCAGAACTTAAACGTCACATCTTCACTAAGCATACAAGCAACAATACTTCATTAAGCAACCGTGAAGATAATGTACTGACGAAAAGTAAGACCTGCATTTTCTGTGGTCTAATTTTCAGTACATTGAAATCTTTGAGTGAACATATTAGTACACACATGGATCCGCATACTAGTTTGCAATTATCTCATCTTGATCGGCTTGATACAAGCTCTCAGATACGTGAGAAAGAAAGAATGGTTCAAGAAATGGATAGAGAACTTCGAAAAAATCAAACACAGCCGTCGGTTGGTATTTCCAGTACCCATAGTTTGACTGATCACATAGATCATGAAATTCAATCCATTCTTGAGAAGAATAAAGATATGGCTAAAGCTTTTGGTGTAAATAATGTTCCATTTAATGGAGCAGTTAATATGACGCAGAGTCATGCTAGTGCTACAGTATCTAATATGAATAGAATAGACTCTATGAACGCCCCTATGGAAACAACTTCCTACTTGAAAAGTTTATATGAGGGATCTTCCACTTATGAGCAAAAGCCTGTTGAAAATAGTCACAGTAATCAAAGTTTAGGTAACAATGCTGTAGAAACTTCAAAAAATCAATATAGCACCCCTGTTGATGATGATGATGATGATGATTATGATGGTTATGCTGAAATGGACAATGATTATGAAAATGATGGTATTGATGATAATGGAGATAAAGTTGATGATAATAATGGTGATATTAATGATATAAAGAGTGAAGTTAAAGCAGAGATAGAGATTGTTAATGATGAAGAACCAGATTACGAAGGGGACACTGATATTGAAGATTATAATGACTATAACTACATCATGAATGATTCTGTACTGGAAGATGGTTTAGTTGATGAAACTAAAGATGATAAAAATGGTGTGAAAGAAAAAGAAGAGCTGCCTGAAGAAATTAAACTTGAAAAGGATAGTAAGTCAACTAAAACATCTGGGAATAAGAGGAAAAGGAAGCTGAAACCACCACAGAAGAAAAGAAAGAGAGAAGTTGTGGCTTCTTGTTCTGATACTTCAGACGAAGATTGGGACAGACCGAGAAAAAATAGTTCTAAAAAGACAAGAAAAAGTTCTGATAAACTACCTGATGTTAAGTCGGATGACGTTAAGTCTGATAATGATAGTTTTGACAATGACTTTGTCAAGACCAACCCTGAATTGAAATGTGTACAATGTGGTAAAGTGCTATCAAATAAAGGTACATTTGAGAAGCATATGAATTTACATCGTGGAACATTTTCGTGTGAACTCTGTGGTAAATGTTTCTCTAAGCAAACTTCTCTTGATACGCATATGGATAATCACAATGGTAAAAAACAGAATACAGCTAAGTGTAACGTATGTGACAAGACTTTCTATGATACTAGTTCATTGAATAAACATATCAAAGCTGTGCATATGGATTATAAACCGTACCCTTGTCCAGAGTGTGATAGGAAATTTTCTGAAAAGAAAACTTTAACGGAACACCTCAGAGTACATAGCGGAGAAAGACCTTTTGCTTGTGAGGTAAATTATATCTTATTTTGTTAGTCAATTTACTCACTGGTTATGGAAAGGCTAGCTCTCAGGATGTAGCTGTTAATCAGTTACTAGGGGGGTTACTTTAGTCTGTGACTGACGACTACCCTACATGATTTAAATCAGTATTTGAAGGAGAGTGGCTGTAGATATTATATCATGACCAAGCTCCTTGAAAGTATGCCCTGTGTGGGAATCAAACCTTTGTCCCCTAGATCAGTAGATATGAGCGCTACCGACTGAGCTATCCTGCAGCTTTGATAAGCAATGTAAATATCCATACAGAAACAGACGTACAGATGTTTGTTTGTTTGTTTTTGTTGGGTTTAACGCCGTAGCAACACAATGGTCATATAATGGTGGTCAGTCAACCTACTCACTCCTCCTGGAAAGGCTAAATCTCTGGATTAAGCTGTTAACCAACTACTAAGCGCATACTTTCGTCAGTGACTGACAACTGCCCTACATAATTAAAAATCATTGGTAGGAGGGAGAATGGCCGTAGAAATAATTTCATGACCAAGCGCCACAAAAGAATGCCCTGCCCGCGAATCGAATCCACGACCCCTTGATCAGTAGACTTGCGTGCTACCAACTGAGCTAGCAGGGCGGCTTACGCACAGATGTAAAACCAAAACAAGATCAAGTGCATTGTGTACATGTATCATTGACCACTGACTCTTTTATATGACACTCTTTAAATTGCCAGCTCGACTCTGTTGATTCAAATCAGAGCTCGACAGTGAAAGTTGTTCTTTTAGCCCCTGATGACCTATATTTGGGTTTGAACAACCTGTGTCTACTACTAAAGATACAGGTCGAGCTAGTTAAAAATATATCTGACTGTCCATTCCGGCAACCAAGTTTAAAAGTTTGTGTCGACCCCGGCAAATCCCATCCCTAATGCTGCTATTGTTTCCTTCAGCAAAGTCTTATTTTAACTGCTTAGTATTTAGAAACCTGGGTTGGAAGCATACTCAATATTGATAAATGTAAGAATTATTCACTAAAAAAGTTTTCTTTCCTTTAAAAAAGGCTTAAATAAATTTGTATATTATAAAGCTTTCTAAATTCTAATACTTTGTAACCCGGGTCGATAGCGTAGTTGGTAGTGCGCCGGGATTTGGAATCTCATGTCCGAAGGGGTGCAGATTCGAATCCCACCCGGGAGGTTATACCCTTCCATGAAAATTTGACAATAGTGTCGATTTTCCTCCATTGATTAGATAATATGGAGAAGTTTCCAGCCTTGTGGAAGGGTAGGTGAGTACTGGTTATAGACAATGGTCCAGGAAGCTAGGTGATGTGTGCTGGATGCCGTAAAATGGCCTAAAAATTGTAATGACACGGCATTAAATCCAGTAAAAAAAAAATTAAAATAAAAATTGTAGTAATAGTAAAGTTATTGATAATAATATTATATTTCAGTTTTGTGGTAAGACATATAAACGTGCTGGTGAACTGAATTTCCATATACGTAAACACAGTGGAGAAATCAAATTCAATTGTCCAGAATGCGGTAAAGGATTTATGAGAATGGGGTTGCTACGGCAACACATGATGATGAGACATGATAAAGACCGTCCTTTCAGGTGTTTTCATTGTGCTAAAACATTTCCTACCAGTGCAATGTTGAAGGATCACAAGCTTAAACATCTTAAGGATCGGAAGCACGTTTGTGAAAAATGTGGTTCAATGTTCTACACTCAAACTAAGCTACGGAAACACATGCTAAGAAAAAGTGATTGCCAGATTAGAAATTTCTGTGTGAACGGAATGTTTGTATGTAAGTTTTGTTATCAAGAGTTTCAATCTATTGACGAACGTAAGGCTCACATTGATGAAAATCATGTGAATGAAGCTCTGCCTAGAAGAACGTTTCCTTGTCACATATGTGGTAAAGAGTTCTCTAGACCCCAAGGTCTTAAAACACATTTAAAGATACATCTGAATGTTCGAGATCATCACTGCCACATATGTAATGCATCATTTATACAAAAACATCATTTAACTCAACATTTAGCTACTCATACTGGAGTCAAACCATATCAATGTAATGTTTGCTTTAAAAGCTTTGCTCATAATGCTACTTTGTATAATCATATGAAACATCATTGAAAATTTTATGTAATGCCTCAGTCCCATAAAATCGTGGCTTGTTGCAGACCCGTACGTGCAGGCAGCCGTAGGCTGTGGGAAGCCTTACGTATTAAGGTGACGGTACGCACATAGCACAAAACAACACACCCGTACAGAGCTGTAGCTGGAAGATATGCTAGTTTAATCTATACTGGGCCACGATTTTGTTCACGATTTGACTTAATAACTGATAAGTGTATCCTGGGCTCATTTCATGGACAATGCTAAAAACGTAACAGTCCGTACAGGTACGCAGAGCTTGATCACACGGCACCCGTACGGTGCCCCCACGGCTGTTTCTATGTTTATGGGACTGTAGCATAACACATTGTATTCATTGTACTGTCTTGATATTTCAGTGTTAATGCGACTCTTTGGTAGCTAGATTGATATTTTGAGTGAAAAATAACATTCTGATTGCAAGTTTGACAATATGAGCACTACTTTAGAGTGCTTGATTGATATTGAGGGTGCTAAAATTGATATTTGGAGAGCTAAATTGATATTGGGAGTGTTAAATTGATATTGGGAGTGTTAAATTGATATTGGGAGTGCTAAAATATATATTGGGTGGGCTAAAATTAATATTTGGTGTGCTAAATAAAAATTGGGATTGCTATATAATAATAATTTTATTTTTTATAATAATAATAATATAATAATATATAAAAAAAATTTTGTAACAATGACATGGAAATTGGGAGTGCAATATTGATGTTGGGAGTGCTAAAATTGATATTGGGAGTGCAGATTTGATACTGGGAGTGCTAAAATTGATAATGGGAGTGCAGATTTGATACTGGGAGTGCTAAAATTGATATTGGGAGTGCAGATTTGATACTGGGAGTGCTAAAATTGATATTGGGAGTGCAGATTTGATACTGGGAGTGCTAAAATTGATATTGGGAGTGCAGATTTGATACTGGGAGTGCTAAAATTGATATTGGGAGTGTAGATTTGATACTGGGAGTGCTAAAATTGATATTGGGAGTGCAGATTTGATACTGGGAGTGCTAAAATTGATATTGGGAGTGCTAAAGTGCTTTCTTTACAAAAAGAACTTAAATTTAGATATATAGGTTTATTGTTTAGACAAATAAAATGTTTTGATAATGAGTATCATAATTTTAGAAAGTTGTACAATTTTTCTATTCATAGTATTAAAAAATTTATGATGTAATGATCATTTTTTCCCCATGAAAACCACATTCTGTTTTGTTTACAAAAACCTTCTTTAGTATAAAAACAACTTTTAAAATGTATGACTTATTTTTATGTATAGCCCTTAAAATAAAATACTGTGTTAATTAATATTATTATTTAAGAGAATTATGTAATGATCTAATTAAAATATAAAAAGTGATGGTGTGATGACAAATTCTTTTTTTCAGTTGTCATGCTATCTATAAATCTATACCCTGACTGTCATTCTATAAGCTTAATTAATGTTTACATGCAAGAATCAGATATCATATGCAGGGCCAATATTAAAACTGCTATTGCTATGTATTGATTGAGCCACAGGTTGTCGGCATAAACAACACCCCCCCCCCCCCCTTCCAAGAAAAAAATAGGGCTGTCACTAGTGCTGCAACGATTCACCGGAAAGTCGATTCGATGCGATTCGATACTTTTTTTTTCGATTCGATTTTTTTCGATTCGATTCTTTTATTAATACAATTTACTACAAATATGCATTTATACATATATTTGAGCTTAAAACTAATTAATATTAATTAAACGAAAGTGTTACTAAAATTGGATAACACGAAATTCGAAAATCTGATAGTTAATATTTGCTTTATTCAAGTACGAAATGGATTGGGTACGAATGTAAAGGTCGCAAAAATGTATCATTAATGTAATATCGACTTAAAACGTAAAGACAGCATGGATCATAAATTGTAGAAAGATGCAGTTCTTGGTATACTATTGTACATATTAGTTAAACATTCACTGTGCATGCGAAACTATTTAAATTTGAATAAACTGACAACGAAACTTGGCTTGCTCATGCGGAGTCTAAAATCTTCCAGTTTGTCAGAACAGGTAAAATTCAATCACACCGACCCAATTGGCGGAGGATCGGGGCATATACTATAGAATGTATATTTGGAACAGAGTTTCCAATCATGCTATATAAAATCGTAATGGAAATTTAACAGAAATGTAACAAAGTGAAACTCAGTTTCACTGTCAACGTATACTTTGACTTTTAGGCGCGCCTTTGCTTTTATCGTTATAACTTATGTAGACACTTTTAACAGTCAGTATCGAATCGAAACTCGCGGGTCCCGAATCGAAAACGAATCGGCGACCTTGCAATCGAGTTTCGATGTATCGAATCGAATCGTTGCAGCCCTAGCTGTCACAATACGCCAGAAGCGAATCGTGGTATATTGTTGAAATTAAATCAACGCGCAAAAATTTGCAAGTCTAATATCTTGTAAAATTCAATCCCCTGTGTGTAGCCCTCAGTGAAACACCTCTTGGTTTAGTTTTTATGTGCAAATATCTTATATTTTTGAAACCACTGAATGGATTCACTTGGAACATGACATAGGCTTACAGGGTTACCATGGGAGGTCAAGTACAAAGTTGCATGGATTTTAGGATGCACATTTTTTCATTTTTGAAACAACTGAATGGATTCACTTGGAACATGACATAGGCTTATGGGGTGGCCATGGGAGGTCAAATACCAAATTGCCTGGATTTTAGGGTGCACATTTTTATATTTTTGAAACCACTGACGGAGTTCTCTTGAAACATGACTTGATTTGAGGGTTAAGGCCTCATTGAGGAAAATAAACTTAGATAACATAATCTTTTTTTTCATCCTTCATTTTGAAAATTTTGAAAGCAACAAGTGAAAAGCCATTTACTTGTGTGTAGTTTCTTTGTTTTGTTTATATTCTTAGAGATGTTTAAATATTTATATCTTTTTAAATATATTATTATTATTACAAATTTTTATTTACATTAACTTGAGCTCAATTTGTAAATGGATTTTTTGGCCTGTTACATTTGTTAAATACCATCATTTATATATATTGTTAATTTTTTAGCTTATATTGTTATATTATTTCATATCTGGATCTTTGTTGTACCCTATGACAGTGGACTACATACAGTTCTCACCAAAAGTTTAGAGACATTTTCACTTTGTAGGCCTATTGAATACCTTTATCTAAATTTTGATAACAGTTTATATTGAAATTCTTCTTATTTTTGTTTATTTTTTTTGGTTATCGTTATAAGTATAACTGAGACTACAAAATTAGCATAAAGGATATGTTATGGAAAGTTATTACCATAAACATGGTTTTGGAGGCACATGGATGTCAGATCATGCTGAATCTTATAAATTTATTGCTTTCATGAAATTATTTTCATTTCGTTACAAATTATACTTAAATGTATTAAATAGTGATTTTACAAAAATAATCATCAAAATTCAAGAATTGTCGAAAATTTCTTTTGTCTCCAAACTTTTGGTGGGTACTGTACATTGTACTTCTCTGTTGTTTTGAATTGTTTTTACACATAATTACAGGGTTTTCCCTTTGTTGTATGAACATATAATTATCTAACGATATATTAATTGACAGTACAATAACTAGTTTTGATTTTTAACACACATATACAGGGTTTTTATTTTAATAGTATGAACATGTATCTAATGATATCTTAAACAATATAATTAATTTATTTCATAAAATTTATATACATTTATAATAAAAAATATTTCTGAAGGACTCTATGGGAACTGACATAAAGTAATTCACAATGTATTGTCAACCTGTCTGGCTCATAAAATTCAAAAGTTCTGAAACTTCTTGTATTTTATCATTATATAAATTATAAAGTCAATTTCCTATTGAGCAGTATCTATTATCTATGTTATTATCAATTTTGTGCATAAAATCAAATCTATCTATATTAATACAAATTTTATAAACCAGTAGATCTATAATGTACTTTAAAGTCGAGCTGTCATTGATTCCAACGATACCGATGTATTGTCAATATTTATATCGGATCAATAATCAATATGCATTTTGAAATATCAATAAGGCCACTACAAGTTGATCATATGTTCTACAGATTTTTCTGGGGAAAAAATGGGGCGAGCGAGCAAAGAAAAAAAAAGAGTAAAATCTTAATTCAGTTGCTTTATATAGCAGTTTGACCAAATTTTTATGAGCGAACGAGGAAATAAAAATTTTTTTTTTGTAAAAACAGTCAAAATTAAGGTGCAAGCGAATCCATAGAACATATGATCAATTTGTTGAGGCCTAATATAGTGTATATAGGTTAATAAATAAAGAGTCAAAATTGCAGGACGAACCTTCTATCTTGTGAGGAAACAGGTGCACTTTCATAATTTGAACGGATAGCCTGGATGGGTCTAAAACCTAGGGGGCACCCCCATTGAGGAAATGGCCCTTATCGTCAAATATACATCTATTATAAGTTAATGACAACATAGATGGTCTGTATAGTTTTGCAGTGAATGTATCAATATATATATATCGATGTATCGTCTTTATTCATTACTTGATACATAAATATTGACGATACGCTTTGAGCCTCTTCAATGACAGCTCTACTTTCAAGCTATGTTAATTAGAGTTTGAGATCAATAATTTCTTTATAATTGCAAGTTGATGTGAATTCATTCTACTAGTTATAGACTTATTGTTTAAAATAAATAATTTAATTATCTGTTATAACTTATTCCGCACTAGTTTCAACGCATTCTGTGTTTTTCCCAATTTGGGACAATATTTATTTTTTAAGTTTCGCATTTTACGAAGATCTGACAATAGTTTGTTAATATACATATTTTGATTTATGACAGATTTATTTAATAGTATACAGTTTACTGTGTAAAATGTATAGTGTTTGTCATTCAAGTAAATTGATCATTAAAAAAAATCTTTGATTTACAAGGGAGGTAACTCTTGTTGTTGCTGAAATATTTGTTATTTACAGAGTTGTTTCCCTTTGGTGTTACATACAAGGTAATTTCACTAATAAGTGTCTCTCTAACACACTAATTAAATGTTCTTTATTTTACAACTTTTATTTATTACATTATTTGTATAAAAAATTAAAACAATGATTGTATAACTTCTCATTTCTCATTATTCATGACTATATTTTTTATTGTATTGGTTTTATCTTTTCTTTTTGTCTTTGTAAGGAAAGTTGCCATATAATTTATGAATGTATAGTTTTTGCTGTGGAACAGATTGTAAAATATATTTAAAATTTGTTTTGTATCCACTTTAAAGTAAAGTTATTTTGATGTCTATTTTTGTATTATTTTTTTTTACTATATATAGAACTGTGCGAGTTTTCCTTCTCATGTTCAGAGCAGGGCTCAGTTTAAGCCAATCTGATAAAAACCCGATCTAAAATTTTCTGCTCGCCTACCTTCTATTTTAGATCTGGCCTTTTTCAAACTTTCAGGTGACCTTTTCTCATCATAATATTCATGACGAAATTATTATGATACATAACTTGTTTACATCGTCTACGTTGAAATGAGCTGCCCAATCGCAGACTGTGAATAATACCGCTGTTAAATTAGCATGCAAACCTTGGTCTAAAAATTGAAATTACGAAATTAAAATGTGATTAATAGTGTTTTCATGAATGAATTTGTATGAAATTAAAAGAGGTGCATTTTTCTCATCGTTGGCAACCACAGTACTTTCTTCTGTTACACTCCATACGTACCATGGGCAATTTGACTGGATAAATCTTGTTTTCATGAATATGCATGAGGAAGGGGAGACCAATATTCTTCTAATAATTTTGTTTTGGTTTTACAGCGCACCAACACAGAAAGGTCATATCGCGCTTCTTCCAATAAAATTGCTTGTTACAATTAAATACTCTTCACTAAAAATGACGTCATACTGGGATTTTCTTACTTGAAATAAAAACCAATGCATATGTTTATTTCTTATTTTGAATGGTCTACCAAACCTTAGATATAAAACATAATTTCATTGGCTAGTTTTCCACAGTGGTCTCCTTGCGGAACCAATGAAACCGCTTTATTAATTATTCATGATTATGAGATTTCCTAATCAAATGGCACAGGGTACTCAATGCAGCATAGTGGAGTAATGTAGTGTGGGATAACTGACAATGCATTTTTTTTCTACGCAATTGAAGATTTGCTGTGATGAGTCATTCTTGCATTTAAAAACTTTAGAATAATCTAAGTTTAAATTACTATGTACATTTATTTAACAGTGAAGGACATGTAATATTCATTTCATAACATTGTAGAATGATTTATTTACTTGATTGTTATATCTGAATCTAGTTTTAGACTTTCGACCATTTCACCCAAAGGCTTAAGTTATACCACAAATCGAAAACTATCGACAAAAATGCCTGACCAGTTTAACCTGTAGAGTGATAAATGTGTCTCTGATTTACTACACAGTCAATTTCTAGGCGATAAAAGTAGTTCCATCATGTTTACATTTTATGTTGAAAAGTTTATGAAGTAAGAGCAAATAAAATGATTAATATATTGATAAGTGTCTGAAGCTGTTTAATGTAATGATACTGTGGTCATGCATTGTATTACTTGTAGTTTAAGTTGTTTGACAGTATTGTACGATAATTCTGATATTTAACTAAACATATGAACCTACAGAATTTGTACGGCACAGTGAACTGGGGAAAACTGTACTTCAAGATTTTGTTTGGCAAGAAGAGGGAAATAAAATCTTTATAATATTTGCAAGTAATACAGGGTAGAAAAAACATTTCGCCCGCATTTTTGCCCATCTCGATTTGTACTTGAATATAATGTGTAAGGAGTAATGGATTTATTAGGTTTAAATGCGCACAAAAGTCTTTCTGTAATTTACTACTTTGATTTAACATGTTACATGAGAGGTATTTGTTCCACAAAAATGAGATAAACATGTATCTTGATGTATGAATATAATACTGCTCTAAATTCATTTTACTAAGTTATTACGAAGGCTTGAAAAAAATAATGAATCAGTTACATATTATTATGTATTAGGGCTGTCACAATATACCGGTATACCGGTATATTGCAATTTGCAGCTGCGGCAATATGTACCGCAGTACGAATTTAACATACCGGTATTTAGCGATATTTTCTATTGCATTGAAAAATTCTTCCCTTGGCTAAATGATAGCAGCGAAATGTCAATTTTCCATGGTTCATTAGATTAAAGTTCAAAGAATTTAACCAATTTGGGTGCTTTCGAAATGTTCCAATAACTCTAAAAATGCCCAGTTTTTCTTCAGTCTGCCACAGGCACTTTCCCGACAAAATCCTGTAACATACTTCAATACTGAACAGTCAAATAATTTTTTTATGACAAAAGTATTATGCAGCCGTGTCTTTGGTTGGCAAAGCAATATATCATGGTATGTATCACGATACGGTTCTAGTGCATCGCAATATACCGGGATTCACTTCTGGCGTATCGTGACAGCCCTATTATGTATTTAAAGTCATATACATTTAAAAATATTATGGAAACACTAATTAACTACATGTACATGTATCTATCTGGTAAAATATACTAGGACGAAAAAGAAACGCCGGGTACATAAAATATGCAACACATGTCCGGCCGTGTTTCGCAAAACAAGAAGGGTCATCGTTAAAAGGGGTTATTTTTTTACATAATCAGCATCGGAAATCGATTGAAACTTCAACAGCTGGTTCCATACAGATGACATTTCATACAAAAATAAATATAATAATACAATTTATCCCTTAAAACAATCATTATAGGTTACCCGGCGTTTCTTTTTCGTCCTAGTATATTTCATTTAAATCAAAATGATAAATGGTTTTAATTAAATGGTTTGCCCAGGTGTCCATATTGGGATGTATCAAGGCTTTTCACTGGGACAGAGTATACTAGGCATATTACTTAGAACTTAGAATTAAAAAAAAAAAAATGTTTGTTTTTACTGCAACTGTTTCATTTCTTTAGGTATCAACTTCAAACTTTAAATGTATGTTCCTTATTATCAACCACATCTCATGTGGCAAGGTTCATAACTCCAAATACATTTTTTTTCAAAATTGTCTCCCATAAACTTAAAATTTTCTTTATTTTTTTTTCACTTTTAATTTGTTAAGGTTATATTTTCAAATTTTAAAATATGCATGTTCCTTATCATCAACCACATTTCCTGTGACAAATACTTAGTCGAGCATGCTGTCTCCTCTGACAGCTCTTGTTTTGTTATCGTAATCAAAAACAAAGAATAAAGAGGACTGAATGCTTATTTTTCTTTTGTTATTTGAATTCATAAAATAAGTTTCCGGTTTCATTCAAATGTAAAAGATTGTGTTTTTTTATAAGACTGGTTCTTTTATAATTAAACATTACTGTCGAGTGTCAAATTTACCAAAACTACCTGGATTAAGTTTCAATAGACTGCTGCATCATCGTTGTTTATGATAGAAATGTGTAGATAGAATTTTTTGTTTATGCAAAAAAGTCATGTAGATTGAAATTTTAAGAGTACAATTACTTAAATCTGAAAGAGAAGGATTATCATTGAAGCAGCTGAGATTATCATTTCTAATACTCCATAGCTTGTTTAGAAAATTACACATTTCAGGGGCGGATCCAGGATTTTTTTCTAGGGGGTCTGAACTTTTCTAGGGGGGGGGTCCGAACTTTTCTCGGGGGTGTACAAACTTTCAAACCACATTAACATTATACATTATTTGCAGAATAATGCAATATATTGATAATAAAAACTATCCAGCGGGGGGGGGGGGGGGGTTTCAGGATGGTCCGAACTCCCCCTAGAATTTGGAAAATGTACCTGTCCATTAGTGTATTTCTTGCCTGTAGGTCATTTTTAAGTAGCATGAAGCAATTTTCTCGGTGCTTAACATAGATATAATGGTAATGTAGTTTTTATTATCAATATTTTGCATTTTGTTCCGCAAAATGTGTTTAATGTGGTTGTGGTTTGAGGTTCGGACCCCCCAAGAAAAGTTCGGACCCCCCATAGAAAAAAATCCTGGATCCACCCCTGCTATATGTAATGTTCAAACCATGGAGAGAACTTTCAGAGTTTCAGAGATATTATTCTTGAAACACTTGATTTTTTCCAAAGTATGGTTGGGGTCTTGCCAATGGCTAGGCCGAAGAAAACAGCCAGTTTGGGGCTCATTTGGCCCTAGGACAATTGTGGTTAATTAGCATATGTGGTTGTTGCAGAGATGGTCCATTTTTTCATAATTTTAATTATACACATGTTTTGTGAAATAATTTTAATAATGCACATGTATTGTGAAAAAATATTCAACCGTCAGCAGCGCCTTCATTAACTCTACTGATTTCGATATACTTTGATCAATTGTCACTGTGAGTACAGAAATACTGTAGAGAATACTTAAATTAGCAGAGTTAATGTATGCTCACTAACAGTTGAATAGAATTTAACCATACTTGTACATCATAAAATGACCTAAATGTTGGTTAACCTCAAAAAATGACCAAATGACCTATATACACATATTTTCACAAGCAGACTGACCTAAAGGATGACGTCAACAAATGTCTATCAATATGGAAACAGACCAAATCCAAAAATGGTGTTTATGTGTTAATTACAAAGTACAATTAATTGAGCCTCTGGACGTAATTAAGCTTATAATTGACGTCATTTAGTGTGAAGACCTCAACTAACCTTTTAATGGACATGCTTAATTATCTTGGACAATAACTGATTTGAAGAGAAAATATATCAGTTGAGACTAAGGTCACTAACAGGAAAGGATTCAGATTTTTTTGGGGGGGGCAGAGGGGTGTCAAACATTCTCAGGAGGGCTGGAAATCAATTATTTGGAACGAAGTTGAATATTTGAAATTTGAAAATTAAATAATTTTTATAGAATGTTTTTTATAAATTTTCAACATAATAGAAAAAAAATTATTCTTGTGATCTTCAGGTTCAATTTTTCAAAATAATTTTAAATTTTGCATGAAATGCTCTTTTTACATATCATATAAAATACTATTTTCAATTTTTTTTTATGCAAATTTTGTTGTTGTTGTTGATCCCTAATCCTACCCCTGCAGGATCTAATATTTTCATGGTTTATGTACCAGTATCCTTCCTCTCTGGACCCCTTTTGATTGATTGTATTTATTTATTTATTTATTGGAGTTAATGCCGTGTCAACACAATTTAGGTCATTTTACGGCATCCAGCGCACCTAACCTAGCTTTTCTGGACCTTTGTCTATAACCAGTACTTACCTACCCTTCCACAAGGCCGAAAACTTTTCCATATTATCTAATCAATGGAAGAAAATCGACATTGTCAAATTTTCATGGAAGGGTATATTCTCCCCGAGTGGGATTCTAACCCGCACCTCCTGGGACACGAGATTTCAAATCCCGGCGTGCTACCAACTGCGCTATCGACCCGGGTTTTGATTGATGGTAGTGATACATAAATATATACTGGTTGATTTAAATAATCAGTTTTGACGACTCTACGCTAGGATTTTTAATTCTGGAAATACATATTTATTACTACCCATAGTATTTACCTATTTTCTTGCATTTGCCTGAAATATCTGTTTTTCTGCTCACATTAGCATTTGTGCTGAAAAACATTTCTAAATATTTTTTGTTTCTCATATACATGTATGTAGACTAGAATTTACTGTCTCTATTAAAGTCTTTATGGTGACTGATGATCTACAAATTTGGTTTTAGTTATGTTATTGTCATATTGCTAAATTGTATTCAACTGTTAGTGGCGCATACATGAACTCTGCTAATTTACATAGATACTGATGTTAGAAATAGATACATATTATTATATTGACTGTAAGTACAAAAGTACTATAGTAAGTAATTAAATACCCAGGGTTAATGTATGCGTCAGTGACAGTTAAATGAAATTTAACAATATCTAAAGTACATTTTAATCTACATGTTGATTTTTGAAATCCTGTGTAAATAGATAATTCTTTTTCAGTTAAATGTATTTATTTCATTTGTTAGCTTTAATACTTTCTGTGTTCCTATTTAAATGCCTGTTGGGTGCAAATAAACTGCAACTCTTTTATTTAGTTATTGATACTAGCTTATAGCTTATTATGTATAGGTTTATGTGGGGGATCAAACTTAAAGTACAATACATTATCCAATTATAAACCTGTTGAATGAAATTGTAATTGAAATATGACATAATAAGACTTTGAAATCCGTTTATATTTATCCCTGTCCAATATTGTTGTCCAATATTGTTCCATTATACTGTAGCGCAATAACTTCTGTTCAGTCTAAGCATTGCTGCTTTTAGTTTTAGTATGTGTTGTTCCTTCACACAGTGTTGTGTTTCAGTGTGAAACAAATACGGGAGAGGGAGACTCGTGTATCTGGCGTTTGAGAGTTCCACCTGATTTTTGAACCATTGGATTTATTGGCATTTCTGACTACATTGATAGTGAATTGAGAGTTTAAAACAGAGTACGTTTGTTATAAAACTAGGTATTGGGTACTACTTAACCGACTTTGATTGTTTGAACAAAATAGATAGGTAGATTTATGATTGAAACTATGAAAAAAGAATTTATGGACATGATATTGTAAAATGATGTTTAACTATCTTAGAGAATGAAATACAGCATAGGGATTTATCTCTCTCAATGTTAAGGTGGGAGCTTACTTTGAAAACATTTTTTGTCGTAAATATTCATTGTTTGTAGAAATTGAAAAAAAAGGAAAATTACATACTTGATTAGATAGTTTTGTTCAAGAGAGTAAAACTTCAATTGGGATAAAAATATTGGACGCAAAATTTTGTTTAGTTACGGTTTATGAAAATATTGGATGCAAATTTAAGTTTAGAATAATTTCCGTTTATCTATTTGTGTTTATGTACATTACCTTTTACATCTCTTACAAAATGCATCAGTTTAATCTTACCTAAATTGTCTCAGCTTCTTTTTTATATGACTAATATACTACAATTCAAAAGTTTGAAATTTAAAAACTAGTGTCATTGCTCAGCATGGAGGAGCGTTCTACACGCAAATGCAACGAATTGAGAAGTGAATTTCGGGTGTCCAAACTTGGATTAAACCATGATGATCCGTCTTTGTTTATTAAACCTCAGGTCAGTATTTATTTTTCTAAATTTTTTAAAATTTATTTTCTCAATTTTTGTTGAATTAAAAAATATTAAGTCATTGTGAATGCATTTCCTTGTCGAATCTAGCAAAGGAATTTTAAGCTGTTGTGAATGCATTTTGTTTTGTTGAGTATAGCAACTACATTTACATTTCAAACCACCATAAATTTGTTAAATTTTATGTTAAATTGGAGAATAAATAAAAACAGTTTTAAGGACAAGTTTTGAAAACTTAAGCTAATGCAATGTATGCCATTGTCAATGCATTTTTGCAATCTGCATCTTTCTTTAAATGAGTAAAATTAATTATTAGTAGGGCTGTGGATCGTCAAGCTAGTGGCAATCCGATCCGAACCACGATTCATGTGTAGCGATTCACAAATCGAACCACGAATCACTTTTTAATGGAGAAGCATACAGGAATTCATGTAATAACAAAAATAAGTGAAGAATTACATAATATGCTTTTACAATATGAAAAACCATGTACTATTCCATTTCTATTACCAGACCTTTTAAGGGAATTTTTAGTGATAACATTTTTGTTTAAATGTGTTGCAATCGAAATTTTGACACAAGATATTACGGTCCCTACATATATTAAAGTTTTCATTACTAGTGCAGCTCGTTTTCAGTGGTAAATAAGCTGAAAATGTTTTTATTTTTTTCCAAAAATAGATCGCGATCCCACGATTTTGGCCGTGACGAATATTCATGCTCGATCTTCCGTCAAGATCGCGAATATTCAAGTACTCGGATACTCGCAGCAGCCCTAATTATTAGAGTTAGATGGTAGAATAAATCTAATATAATGTATTATCAAATGCCAATCGTAAATAAAACATGTATTTGTATTATAGAAAGTGCATGTAGAGTTTATGTACTTAATACAAACTTTAAATTAGAGAAATGTTTAATTTTGAAAAAACCTACAAAACGAGCCAGAGAAATGTCAGCTCATCTATGTTTTAGCCATAGTCTTTGTTATTGTATGATTATTAATTAATTAACATGACAGAATATTACTTATAATCATTCATAATCTGATTATTTTTTAATGACGTTTGCCAATATTGTGATTTTACTTAACTCTCTCACCATTCACCGTTTACGTGACGTATACTATAAGTATAAATAAGTATTAATGACGTAACAAAGAGATTTGAGGATATCTGCTTATAATGCTTTCTTATGGAGCAGACAGGCCCTCATTCAAATCAAATTAATACATTTGCTTTTTGCTTTTTGTTGGGTTTAACGCCGTAGCAACACATTGTATAGGTCATATAACGGCGGTCAGTCAACCTACTCACTCCTCCTGGAAAGGCTAAATCTCTGGATTTAGCTGTTAATCAACTACTAAGCGCATACTTTCGTCAGTGACTGACAACTGCCCTACATAATTAAAAATCATTGGTAGGAGGGAGAATGGCAATTGAAATAATTCATGACCAAGCTCTAAAACTCATACAAAAAGACAAAGAGATTATTTGTTGGACCCAGAGGTCCACATAGAAGATGTTATTTATCCAAATGTGTAGTTTCGTTAAATAAAGGCTTTATTATTATTATTATTGATATTATTGTAGGTCTGCAGATATTGTATATAATTACATGGGGTTTCACCATGCAAAGAAGTGGACTTTTTCGCAATTTTCTCTATAAAATCCGCTAAATACAATTACATTGGGTGGCGCTTGCACTATTAAATGGATAATAAGAGACTTTAGTCAGTTATTTCCCCTTGTATACTCTTCAAATAAGTAGGTCTTATTAGTTGGATTACTCGGATTTTACCCTTACTTTTTAATGTCAATTTGCCAAAATTAATCTTAAGTAACTTTTTTGTAAATCATTTAATTTATTTGAAACTCAAGTTAACTTTTTTTTAAGATAAAGATCTATCTTAATTTTATCACTTTTGTTAATATCTTTATTAACAAGAAAGATATTAGATGAAATATTTTGTTATCCTTACATAGGAATTCAATGATAAAATCCCAGGATTCATACTGTAAGGACCTACTTACCAATTGCTTCAGATTTTATCAGGGAAAGATAACTGACTAAAGTCCCTTATTACTACTGCAATAAATATAGTCCACATTATAAATTAACAAGAAGAAGATATACTGTTTGTGCAATTGAAGTGCATGTATCTGATCTGACTTATGTAAGGGAAAGATCTCTTGTATCGCTTCCATCTCTTCGAAAGTCTGTTTCAAGCTATGCATTTTCGATTGTATAATAGGCTCAGAGCATTTTAAATACACATGTATGTGATGCTGATTCAATAAGGACATTAAATGTGCTTTAATTCCTGCTATAATTGACTAAGCAAAAACCGATATGTATTGCAATAAATTGCGATATGAGTTTTGCGTATTGCAGTACGTTTTTTACCGTATTGTTACAGCCCCTACTCTGAATGGTTCAAATCCATCAATTTTTGACCTTTTGGTACATGAGCACGGGTATCATTACCGATAGCTTTTGTTTGGTCTGTTAAACTTATATAAGTGTGCTTATGAAACATTACAATAAACTAATTTTTAACAACGGTAACATGATTTAGTAGGAGTTGGTCAATAAGACCTGATTAGCACTTGCTGTTACCCAGTAGGTGTATTGTAACCAAACCTTATTACTTATCCATAGATTCTGGACAGTGAATCAATAATCTTGACAGATTATATAAAATGTAATATCATACAAGTAAAACAAGTAACAAGTTATATATTATTCCATGATAAACATGGGCGGATCCAGCGGGGAGGGGGTCAGGGGGGTAAAGAACTATCTAAATTTCATCACTTCTGTAAATATCTTCATTAACAAGAAAGATATTAGATGAAATATCTTGTAACACTTACATAGGATTTCAATGATAAAATCCGAGGATTCCAACTGTAAGGACCTACTTACCAATTGGATTGCTTCAGGTTTTATCAGGTAAAGATAACTGACTAAAGTCCATAATTGAATTTAAGTTTGATTTATATAATTTGTGATTATCTTTTTTTTCAGATTTAGCAATTAGAATATTGTGTAGAATGAAGTAATGATTAAAACAACGAATATGTTGCATAAGTTGTCATTTTAAATTTAAGCCTATTGTACCTCTATTGTCTTGTAATTTCAGTGTTTAAAGCCATGGTTCTACATTCTATGGACGTCATTCTGGGCTTTATTCTATACAGTCTCACTGAGTCTAGAGATCTACTACAATGTTGACTTTGGCGGAGAATATTTCATCTATCTTACTAATTTATCATATTTACTACAGTCAATAACTGTGTACCTAGACTTCACTGTCACCGTATATGTTCACTGTAGACACAAGGATGTCATAGATGGTAAGAATTATTGTTAATATATTCATGAAAAAGATGGCTAAATAATTGAGATGGTTTCATGTATTGTGCGTAAAGTTTGACCCCGATCTGACCTTTCACATTTGCATCTAATAATTATCTACACATACACTGACGAAAATCAATACCACACCTATTCTACACTTCGGCATGTACGCCTTAATGTATTTTAAAAAATAATCCTTATGTAATAATTACATTCGAGCTTTGACGATATACTTCTATCGGTATCGAGAATTAATACTACATTCGTATTTAATGTAATGAATATTCTTGCATAAATGTCAGATGGGGCTCAAACTTTACGCACAATAATACTCCACTATGTAATAAAGAGGGGGTATGGCTGAGTGGTACAACATTGAAATGGTAATCATTGGATAGCCATCTCCCGGTTGGTTCGAATCCCTTCCAAAATCTCACCCTTTTATCCTTGAGCAAAACTTCTTATCTTACTAGCTCAGTACAAGGTGATCAGGAAGTAGACCCTTAATTAGTAGACTTTTGTACTACTAATTGAGCAAGCTGGGCGAGCCACTAGGAATATCAGCCGACCAGTGGTGCTATTCACAAAAATTCTAACGAAAAAAAATCTTCATTTGTAAAACACAAGAAACATTAATAGTATGCTAATTTTTTGGCTTATCAACTCTAGATATTATACAAATTGTGTAGAATTGTGTATACCTTTTGAACATCATATCATAGTTATGCTTATTATCCATCTGACTTTGATGTGCTAATTATATGAAACTGACTTACGAGGATTTTTTTCGTAGAAATTTTTATAAAAAGCATCACAGCTGTTTTATAATAGGCAAAGGCACATGTCAATCATAATGAATTCCATAAACGTACTTAGTAGCGCTAAGTACATAGATTTATTAAACTAGTATTTCACATAGGGAGTGTTGTTCTTCTGGTCAGTGGTTTTCTAATTTATATTATAGGCTTTAAGCTGCGGTACTTTTGATCTCAGGTTGTATTTTGGTCCATTTTAGTGAGAAGATAAATAAATTTTAATACATTAACATTTTAATCTTAATTGGATTAGTTAATTTTCATTTTTGACTTTAAGCCATTTATATCTATCTATTATTATATACTTAAATATTACAACAAAAAAGTTCAGTAGTTTTAAATGATTTAATTGATAAATTTTTTATTGTTTAGTAAATGTTTGTAGGCGGCTAGGCGTAATAAGGTTTTCCGCACCCTTGTTTTTGATTACTTTTAATCTTAAATATCTTACTTTGATTGTGAAAATACTTTATTAATTTAGTATGAATTCTGACATAGTCATATTTACACTATATAAGAACAGAACAGAACAGATACATAAGCATTGGAGCACTTGCTATACATTGTTTCACAATAAAACAATGGTGCTGTTATAATTTACCATGTTTGATGGGCAAATTAAATCACTTGTACAAAAGCACCAGTGATTTTATTCCTATGCAGATCAAAGCTAGTGCCTATGCAGGGGCGGTTCCAGGATTTTTTTCTAGGGGGTGTACAAACTTTTCTAGGGGGGGGTCTCCATTGATTGGATAATATGGAGAAGTTTCCGACCTTGTGGAAGGGTAGGTGAGTACTGGTTATAGACAATGATCCAGGAAAGCTAGGTTAGGTGCGCTGGATGCCGTAAAATGACCTAAATTGCGTTGACAAGGCGTTAAATCTAGTAAAAAAAAAAAAATGTATCTGAATGAAAAACTGTGATCTATTCATTCTTAAATCACAGTAGGCTGAAAATAATTTCTATCTTAACACTTAAGTTGCTACCATAGTACATGTGGGAGTTAATATTTGAATTGCTTTTTGCAGTTATAAGAAAAAGGTAAAAATAATAACAATATCTTTATACTGGATAAATCACCTTTCATTCTGTATTAATGTGAAATTGCTGATATTGTTGAAATAATATCGAGGGCTGAGTGTACACTACTGTAAGTCTATTTAAAAATAAAGGGAGTTACAATAGTGTTTCGTTCATCCCTCGATATATTTATACCACGTGTTGCTATGTTGTAAATTCCATTAAAAAAAGAAGAATTAATTGCAGAAACTATAAGCTAGATTCTATATATGTTTGTATGTTTATACTTTCAGGTGATACGACCAACACCACTTGGTATATAAAAGTATTGTGGGTAGTATTCAATATTAACAATACTGTGTCTATTATGGTCACACTAATGTATTACGGTTTACTAGTTCCAAGTAAGTTGTGATTTGTTACATTATTGTATTAAAAAACCTGTGGTGCTTTTCACAAAAATTCTTACGAAAAAAATCTTCGTAAGTCAAAAGCAAGAAACATTAATAATACACTCATTTTTTGGCTTATCAATTCCAAATATGATAGAATCGTGTAGAATAGTGTATATCTTTTGAATATCATATCATAGTTTGCTTATTATCTATCTGATTTGAACTGCTAATGATATAAAATTGACTTACAATAACTTTTCATAAGAATGTTTGTGAAAAGGAGCACTGGTGTGGTAGCACAGTTGGTGGCACACTTGGATTTGAATCCAGTTTCCCGAAGGGGGTAGGGTTTCCCGGAGGGGGTAGGGTTTCCCGAAT
Source organism: Mactra quadrangularis (assembly GCA_025267735.1). NCBI lineage: Eukaryota > Metazoa > Mollusca > Bivalvia > Venerida > Mactridae > Mactra > Mactra quadrangularis. The sequence goes on from CM046302.1 coordinate 2,850,535, forward strand.
CCTAACCGGGGAGAGTATTACCTTCCATGAAAATTTGGAAATAATGTCTGTTTTCCTCCATTAATAAGAAATATATATTTATATGGAGAAGTTTTTGGCCTTTTGGTAGGGCAGGTTAGTACTGGTTATAGACAAGGGTACAGTAAAGCTAGGTTATGTGCGGTGGACGCCGTAAAATAATCTGAAATATTATGTTGACACAGCATTAAACCCAGTATATAAAAAAATAAATTGCATTACTTGTATTAGAAACTTGGTCTAGTCTATGGATAACTCATGTAGGAGCAGTTTTCCTATGGTAGGACTAAGCTTAGGGATCAAGTTGTTCCGGGGTTACAACCTCACTAGTGGCATTGCTAATTTCTTTGAGTTGAGCAAGAAATATATCACAGTTGTTTCAATTCACTTAGATGTTTTAAAATAGGTACTGTAAGGGGTCACCTGCCTGTAGGTGATTTAAATAATCGTACAAAATTGTGAAGTCAGCTGAACTAGCTTAAGGTCTTCAGCGAACCCGTGTTTATACATGTACTGTTAATAAATGGGTCAATGTCACATCTGATGAAAATCAAAATGTTAAAAAAGAGGCTTATAAAGTTTTGGAAGCCAGAACTACAGCTGAACAAGTATTGGCAAAAACAGACTTGAAACTGCACTTTAAAATTTACCTTTAAACCTAGGTATAGAGTGTAGGAAACGACACATCAACACTATTGTCAAATTATCAACAATGCTATAAATCTTTGAAGGACTGTGTGAATTGTTTAATAAGAATTTTTTATTACTTTAAATGTTTTAATCAATAGGAAATTGCCATTTGGTTCTTTTGTTACCAAACCAAGCCACAGAGCATACCCTAGAGGTCACTCTAACTTGTTCTATTAAATAATGTATAACATTACTATGTGAAATATCAATGTAACTAGATAGGTGTACGTAATTGAAAACAAATCAATTAACCAAAAATAGGTCATTTTGATTTACGTGTAGGTCACCTTTGTACACTGACAATAGAATAATTTATTTCACAATACTACATTTATTGTTCCCATAATTATATTCAATTTTGTTGTGCACTGAAAATTTGAATGAGACTAACAATTAAGTATACTTGTAGATCTTTCACAAAAACGGATCGTTTACAAAGAACATTGTATGTCCTCTAGATTGAATTATAAATTTGTTGCAGAAGGTCTTCGGATCAAAACGCTATATATGTCCGTTTTTATGATAAGAATTTTAGATATTTACCATCATCATCGGTCTTTTGATTATCATGCTGGTGTGGGGGCATTATCCACATCAGTGGGCCTCCTTCCAGGTAGCTAGTTAGCTGCACGCATGGCATTTCTCACACCTGATCTCCAGGTCCCTTGAATGTCGATCACAGAGAGGTTCCATTCTCTGCGATCCCTCTCTGTCAACTGCTTCCAAGTCAACTTGGGCCTTCCAGGTCTGCGTGTACCTGTTACCTGTATTGTACTGGGGGCCTTTATTGCACCACTGGATCTCTCTACGTGGCCATACGATCGAAGTCTTCTGTCCCTAAAGATGAGGCCCAGGTCCCTTATTTATAATTGATAAGAAAAGAAGCATTAAACATCTATGAATATTTTCTTTTTTTACTAATGATGAGTTTGAAAAGTGTCATAAATAAATATCAAATTTTCGTTGGATTATTTATTTATTATTCCTGTGAAAAGATGGCCTGTATCAAAAAGTCCAGGGCAGTGCTATTTTCTTTCAAAAGAAGTTTTACTTGCAAGTGCTTCACTCCACAGTGGTACATGCATCAATTAGTACTGTTATGTGAGAGTCACTTGCTTAAATGAAATTTTGATGATCAGATTTATTGTACAATACATGTATTGTTAACTCAAATGAAAATGTATATAAAAGCAGTAATAAAAATTTATTTTTTCCTTTATTTCAGAATTCGATCACAGTAGCATCAACACTCATCTCTTGAATACATTTTATACTCTATCAACATTAGTTTTCTGTGCTAAACCAGTGCAAATTTTGCATTTTTATCAACCTGTCATATATGGATTTCTTTATGGTGTGTTCTCAATAATTCACCATGTAGCGGGTGGAGATCCCATTTATTCCGTACTAGATTGGAACAAACCAGGAAACACCGCTTTATTAACTTGTATTTTAGTTTTCATTGGTATGCCCATTCTACATATGGCTATGTTTGCCTTACATACATTACGTAAATTCATTTGTGAAAAATGTGCATGCCATAAAGATAAAAATGAAGAGTTAAAAAGGGAGGTAACTGCACGTGGTGTTGAACTACTAGAAATAAATGGAGGATTTCTTTCAAGCAACAAGGTTTCACCAACGTCTGATAGATATTAACTTTTCCTTGTCTACGCATATTATATTTTTATTAATAAGTACACTTATCACAAAAGAGGGCTAACACTGTCAGAATATTTTATTGTATAATATGTATTTTGTTTTAAGTTAGTCCCCTTTCATTGTTGTTCCTTTTTTTTAAGGGGTTTGTTCAATGTTTAATAGGGATCTGTAGCAAATCCTCATTTCTATCTGCCTCTGACAATTACATAAGGCTGTGCATGAGGGATAATCACTCCTTCAATTAATGAAGTCCACATTATGTGTTAGTATGCAGACAAAGTGTTGTTGTGCAATTGAAGTATTTCTTATCTGTCTTATGCTAGGGAAACTTCCTTAGTATTATTTGTGTTTGTTTTTATAATCCCATGTTTACATACACCATCAAAACCCAACAGTGTCATTAGCGCTTTGATTTTGTAGGATATTAGTGATCAAAATCCGACAGAGCTATTAGCACTTTGACTTTGAAAGTTACTTATGATCAAAATCCTACAGTGCTAATAGCGCTTTGATTTTGAAGGTTACTAGTGATCAAAATCCGACAGAGCTATTAGCGCTTTGATTTTGTAGGATACTTATGATCAAAATCCGACAGCACTATTAGCGCTTTGATTTTGTAGGATACTAGTGATCAAAATACGACAGTGCTAATAGCGCTTTGATTTTGAAGGTTACTAGTGATCAAAATCCGACAGCGCTATTAGCACTTTGATTTTGAAGGTTACTAATGGCCAAAATCCAACAGCGCTATTAGCACTTTGATTTTGAAGGTTACTCATGATAAAAATCTGACAGTGCCAATAGCGCTTTGATTTTGAAGGTTACTAATGATCAAAATCTGACAGCGCTATTAGCGCTTTGATTTTGAAGGTAACTTGTGATCATGCCCACTTTCATATTTTCACTAATAAATAGTAGCATATCATAAGTATGCAAAAGGCATAAAATGATGTTATTCAAGCTTGGATCAGGAAATTGCCTCCTTGAGGAATGAACCTTTCAATAACTTTACCTATTAGCATTTAAGGTATGAAACCTGACTAAAACTATGTTTCGCGGCAGAATTATTCTAGAACTAGTTTTATTTGTTTGTATTTTGCATTTCTAAACTTTCTACCATGTTAGATATCATTATGATATCTGAGTAGAATTTTTATGGACACATTTTAAATTAATATATTTTCATATGCAAGGGAGGTAAAAACTGTTAAAAGTTTTTGTCAAATATTTTTGAAATTTCAAGTTATGTAATAAATCTAATCCGTGCAAAATGATAAACAATTTTGTAATGAATGTAAAATACATGTATCATGTTTTTCAGTATTTATCTTACTTTCATAGAATTTATTAGTTAACTGTGAGTAGCATTAGGGAATGTATACCTTACCTTCAACACATATATAGGTCATATATACGACGGCCAGCTATTCCTACTATAGGTTTCCTGGACACTTTTCTATCACCAGTACTAACTTACCCTACCATGAGGCCCACGACTCATGTATAGGGTATGACCTGCCGCGACCAGGTTTAAAACCCATGCTAACCACTAGGGGTGTAACAATACGGTAAAAACCATATTGCAATATATTGCAATACACGAAACCCGTATTGCAATATATTGCAATACATATTGTTTTTTGCTCATACATGGATAGTTTGAATTAATGCCTGTGCATCGTCTTAATTTGATCATCATTGTACAGATATTTGTATTTTCAAGTGATCTACACGTATTATACAAATGTTTGAATAAGTTGGCAAAAAAGTTTTGAATGGACTTTCAAAGATAATTATTTTCTCACTAAACGAAAAAATAGTTAAAGTTTCCGAACACATTTTAAGATTTATTCAAACATTTAAATTTCAGACTCTCATAAAAACAATCAGTATAAAACATAACTAGAAAAACCGGTTCAGAGAAAAACGAACCGGTTAAAAACCGTCAGAAGTCGTATTGCAATATTAACCGGTATATCGGTTAACCGTTACACCCCAACTAACCACTATGCCACAACCGCGGCTAAACACATAGTTATATTAGAGGGCAAATGTATTGGTTCAAGAAAGGTAAGTCTGAGAATGGTCAGTTGGCAGGAAATTTAAAAGTTTTGTCCCTCTGCATAAGGTCCATTCTCATTCTGGGTTCTTGCCCTTAATGTGAGCCTTTAAAATTTGATTAGTAAAGTGTTAAATCATTTCATCAGTTTCTTTTTATTAATTGCTGTCTTACTAGTCTTCATTGTTAAATGCATAAAATAAACATTGTTGTTTCTTGTTATATTTGTTTAATATTTTTTTCTAATAAACTGTTTATTAAAACATGTGTGTTTACTGTTCGTTGTTCATACATCATTTGTATGTGCAAATCAACTATGGAATGGCACAAAAAAAAAGGTAGAAGAAAAGTGAGGCTTGAACTCAGAACTAGCCCTCCTACCAATGATTTTTAATTTTGTAGGGCAGTTGTCAGTTACTGACAAAGTATGCGCTAAAAAAAATAGTGGTTGGTAAACAGCTAAATTCAGAGATAAATTAGCCTTTCCAGGAGGAGTGAGTAGGTTGACTGACCGCTTTTATATGACCTACACAATGTGTTGCTACGGCATTAAACCCAACAAATAAAAAAGAAATGGGTTCCTAGATGGTTTGTCTATCCAAAGATGAAAGTGATATACCAAAACAAGACATATACTAGGCTAGTGCTGACACTGAAAGGAATTTTTTGAGAAAAATTCCTTCCAAAAATCATTTTTCCTATACGAACAATAATAATCAACACTTAATTCACATAAAGATTGGAGAAAATATTACAATTTATTTGCCTAAAGACTTTTAAATGTTCAAAATGTGTATCAAGGATATAATCATGTTTGAATCAAGTTTAAATTGCACATAAACATTTTGAGGAACAAGCTTACAAGGGAGGCTACCCCTTAGGGCATGTTGCAACTTTTTTTTTAATTACTTCCCATGTTTGTGTATAGTGAAAAGGGAGATCACTGATGACATGACCGAATTATTCCGAGTACAAACAGGAAGTCGCCATTTTTTGACAACAAACCATCTCCTGTCACATAAAATGTAGATTTTTCTGTTGTTTACTCTGACATCGGCATGAATTTTCACTAGAATTTTAGAATGTCTGTAGGTGGAAGCTCTATGAAGGACGGAGGTCGGTCTGGATTTTGGAAACGTTCCGGTAGCGGTCCCGGAAGGTAAGGTTTATTTAGCCGTCAAGTTTTCTACTCTTCAAGTCTCTTGCAAATCGGTTACTCAGTATATAATATGTCATTATATGATTGTGCTATGCTAGTTGTACGCAGAAATAAGGCATCACTGGTAAGCATTGACACATAGATAAAACTTAAATTTTGTCTTAATGTAACCCGATAAAAGTCCATGGTCCGAACTAGGATTCGAACCCACAACCTCGCGAGTCGTAAGCAGACACTCTACCACATCGCCATAAAAGCTAGCTTTAGTGCAAGGTAGTACAAGTGTCGTATTATACCTCTGCTACACACACCCCCTCCTTAACAGAATTCGTCCTCGAATTCTTGGAGCTTGATTGTCTGTGGGACTATCTAAGGGTGCAATCAAACAATACCAAGTGGGTTATTTACGTTGGGCGTCAAATGTAACCAGATAAAAATCCATGGTCCGAAATAAGATTCGAACCCACGACCTCTCGAGTTGTAAGCGGACACTCTACCACGTCGCCATAAAAGCTAGCTTTAAGGCAAGGTAGTACAAGTGCCGTATTATACCTCTGCTACATTAACTTGTGTGGGAATTAGTGCCTACCAGCCAACCTCTAACCCTTTACTGGTGAACTGTCAAAAATGTCATAGGGTCTCCAAAGGGAGCAGGACAATTCAATTTCAAGACAACTCAGCCTGAGACAAAACATTCTGTAGGTAGAGACAACTCGACCCATATGTATAGACAAATCGACCCGTGAATCAACCTGTGAACCACTTGACCCCTATTATACATGACAGTGACTATTAATATGGAATCGCTAATTTTAGCCTAAAGTCAAGGCCCTAGACTAAGGTTTCATAAGATCTGTAAATATGTAACAAACCTATTAGTTGAGGCTAGAGTTTTGGGGCTGATCCAGGTTTTTTAGGGGGGGCCAAGGGAGGGTGTCCAAATTTTCAACAACAACCACATATACACTTTTCGAATATAACAAAACATATTAATAATAATAACTTCTAAACTATTAGATCTGTTTTAAACACAGTGGCGACTGAAGCAAGCCTGAGAAAAATTGAAAAGAAAGGCATAATTAATGCCAATTTGTCATTTAACTTATGATGTTGAGTAGAGTTGAGCTGTCTGTTTTTTTGGTTGAGTTGTACTGGACCCTCTCCAGACATCGCACAGGGGGTCACATTCAGTTAACCTTTGTGTCGACATATCAATGCATGCCTTCTGTCTTGTCCAAACACCACATTAGCAAATTTTCTGTTTAAATTTCTTTGCTCCCTTGCCCCATTATTTTCCAGAAAAAAATTCGCAGAATACATGATCAGTTTGTTGTCTTTCATCTCAATTACCTTGCAAGCAATCTTTTCATTTTGTTTCCTTTCTAGTGGGAAACCAGTATATGGAGCTCAGCATCCTCCCATGCAACAACCAATAAGGTAAGACTTAATTCATTATTTTCTGAGTTTCCCTTGTTTTGTAGCGGACTGTAGCAATTCTTCATTTCAATCTGCTGTAGACAATAAGGCCATGCCAAATTGGAATTTTGTTAAACGTCAATTCAAATTTGACAAACCTAGGTACATATTCACAAAAAAACCACAAACCGAAAACGAAAACACAAATTCTTTTTACTAAAAATAAAAATGCATTAAATATACATTTTTTCAATGAAATAACATCCTCATAATATGAAACAATGGTCTAAATTTAGTATAAAATGTCTAGTGTTTTTTCTCATAAAATTTATATTGTGTAAATGACGTGGTTATGGTAAATGGCTTACAATGAATAACGTCGTTGCCGAACACAATTTTATCTGGATTAAATTGTTGTATCAAATCCCGGAACATCAGAATTATTTAAGAAAATTTTACCAAAAATTTTATTTTGATTGCGGACTCTAAAACCTATGCGGGTGCTTAATAAAATTAGGATATGGCATGGCCTTACATAAGACTGTGCATGCTCACATAAGGGATAGATACAGCTCTGCAATTAAAGTAGTTCTCCTTACATGTAAACTTGCAGATGATGCAATTTGTGCAATTGAGATTTATCTAAGCCAGTTTAGTATTTTAACAATAAGTTAAGAGAAAGTGAAATTTCCTGTGTATCGCTCCTGTATGTTGTATAATTTTATTGATTTATTAAGATTTTAGTTAATATTCTCTAGCAAAACCCATGTTCAACAGCGCTGTTTCCACTTTGATTTTTGTGTGGTTTACATAAATTATAATATATAATAACTGATAAAGTTTTATGAAGGATCAAGTTTTATCCAAATTTATCGACACATTCAGAATTTGTATTGCTTAAAACAATTGTGAATTAATAAAGCCAAATTTGTTTCGGTATTGTATTATAAATTCAAATAAAATAAATTCCTGTCCTTATCATTACATTTTCATCTTACGTGTATCTTACTTTTGGACAATTTGATGCTTGGTGTTGTTAATATTACTTGAACTGGAGCAGCTTAGGGATTGAGAGGTCCTGGGTTTAAATCCCACTAGAGGCACTGCTAATTTCCTTGAGCAAGAAATTTACCTGCGATTGCTTCACTCCACTTAGGTGTAAATGGGTTTTGTGCGTAAAGTTTGACCCGACCTGACCTTTATTCAAACATTTTCATTACATTGAATAGGAACATAGTATTAATGCTCATTTACACCGTGGCCGTGAGGATTATGTGTTTAAGTTTAACACATAAACATACCTCTATAATTTTACAATAGCTGCCGAAGTGAATAGGTGTGGTACTGATTTTAGTCGGGATATGTGTAGATAATTATTAGATGCAAATGCTAAGGTCAGATCGGGGTCAAACTTTACGCACTATACATGTTAGGGTCATACACTGTATGCTGTGGCTGCAATCTGCACCATATGTTAACAGTTGGTGTGTTACAGACTGTTACTTGATGATCGGGAACCTTAATGTCGAGAGCGGACTGAATAGTGATACTTGAAGTACTATGTATCTAATTCAGCCTTTATTATTCTTATACATTTTATTTCTAGGAGCCATTTACATTATATATTCATTTGTAACAAATTGTTTGGCTCATAACCAACACACTAATCAATGCCTCAGTTGTTGTCATTTACATAAAGTATGAATATCAAATAGTTTAGTGTTGTGTATATTGATTTGCTTTTAATAGCCTTAAATCTGTTTATGGTTGTTTAAATGATTGTATTCAAATTTATTTCGCTCTGTCATTGCCTAAACCCACTAGCCTTAAGCTCCGAACTACTAAAAATTGATTTGGGTTTGTTAGAATTACATTACTTATTTTATGTGGTCAAGCTTGCTAAAAATAATATAATAATGGCTAATGCTTGAGAAAATGTAAGGCAATGATATAGAGTTGTCATTGATTTGGCTGGAAGCGTATCGACAATATCGATATATTGAGAAATTAATATCGGCGATACACCGATTTATATCAACACCTTCACTGCAGTACTATACAGACCATTTATGTTGTCATAAACTCATTATAGATGTATATTTGTCATTAATGTTATACCTTCTGTGAACTAGAGCTATATCTTTAATGGGGGTGCCGTCAATGTTTTAGACCTATCAGTTATTTACTTAATATTTGGACAGTGCACTTGTTTCCGCTTACGATAGAAGATTTGACCCTTAAGACTAACTTTTATCTATTTACTTATATAGACTTTATTAATGATATTTCAAAATGCATATTGATTATTGATCGGAAAATAAATATCGACGATACAGCGATATCGTTGGAATCAGTGACAGCCCTACAATGATTGTTAGATATACTGTGAGGCACCCGTTTTGAACTTGTTATTATACATTTGTATAAGTGTGATGTTTACTCTTTTATCTCCTTTGTGACCATAGTACTATCCTTGCATGATGAAGTACTTAGTCCAGAAAACATGACATGGAATTTTGATGTGACATTTTCACATTTATATAACAGATTTTCAGTTCAGTAGATGTTGTTGTTAAATATCACATATCTGTACTTGCTGCTGTGATTAATTAACAGATAGATCACGATAGTCTGTAGGTTAAAATATATGATAATTCTAACACCTACCTTAGGCCACTACAAGTTGATCATATGTTCTATGGATTCGCTCGCACATTGATTTTGACGTTTTTTTTCCAAAAAAAATTTTGTTTATTTCCTCACTTGCTCATAAAAATTTGGTCAAAACGCTATATTAAGTAGCTGAATTAAGATTTTTTTTTCGCTCACTAACCCCATTTTTTTTCCAGAAAAATCCGTAGGTCTCATGATCAACTTGTTATGGCCTTAAATAGGGTTTAAATAAAGACTACATTTTTACATTTTTAGTTCAAACTAGTGTTGTTATCTACTGCTTGATAAATTGTGACTATGGGCAGATTTCTCGTTAGGGGAAATTAGTTAGAATAAGATTATATGATTCAAGAAGTTTTATTTCTATCTTGAACAATAAAAACAGGTTATCACTATATCATTATACTAAAATTATTATAAGCCTATAGCCCATACTCACCTTCTCTTGTGACTCTGTGTACTCACAATGATGATTAATATTTATTAACCCTAAACTGGTCAATCCCACATTTTTACGTGTCTGGACCCCCCCCCCCCCTTCAAAATGGTCGCCACAGGCTTGAAATTGGTGTTTTTTAACTGGATTTAGTGAATTTTACTTTAGGAGAGTTGTCCCAAAAAATGAGAGACTTTTTCGCGCACCTCTCCCATCAAAAGATGTCTCAGTTAGGTTCCAAAGGGGTTGATGTGCTCCCCTTTCTTGCTGGGGTTTGAAGGGGCACAGCCCCCCCATTGCCAGAAAAAGTCTGGGTCACTGAGTGCAGAAAAATAGAGCAAAATACTGATAAGAAAACATTTTCAGTCTCTGAAAAGAACTGGCACTTTAGACCTCAATTTTGGAAAATATTACTGAATGAAATGCTAAGTTGGGGTTGAAAAAGAGCAAAAATTGCATTTTTGCCCTTTTTACTCTGCCCCAGCATTGCCATGGTAACTGGGATTGGGGCTCAACTTGGTTTTTCTGAAAGGCAGTCACCCAGGGAAGAACTTGGCCAAGTTGCATTATTCAGCATTGAAAATAAGGATTTGCAGTAAAGAACATTTAAGGTGATGACATTTTTATTGATATTTTCAATCGTATTTCAGTAATTCAACTAAGAGAAATGATAAAACAGGAGCTGCCAGGAGTGGAGATTCGTTTCAAGATTTTCAGAATAAAACATTAGATGCCTGGGATGATGGTGATGATGATTTGATGATTGACATGGCTAATATAAAAATGTCAATGAAAGATATACAATCTACAGCTAAGGCAGTCCTAGATAATCATAGTAGACAGACGAGAAATGCCAATATACAATATAATGGTAAATATACACAGGGGCGGATCCAGGATTTTTTTCTAGGGGGGTCCGAACTTTTCTAAGGGGGGTCCCAACCTCGAATCACAACCACATTATACACATTTTGTGGAAAAAATGCAACATATTGATAATAAAAACTACATAACCATTAAATCTATGTTAAGCACCGTGAACAATTACTTCATACTACTTAAAAATGACTTACAAGCAAGAAATATACTAATGGACATGTACGTTTTCCAAATTCTAGCACCTGACCCCCCCACGCTGGATCCGCCCATGTATACATGTATATGTACTCTCATCAGTACTGTAATATTTGTCTTTTGGAAAAAATGTTTCATGGGTTGAAGTATAAATACTGAGGCCTAAACTAAAAATACTTTGTTTGCCCTTTACAGACCCTAAATTTTTTGGTTGGGTCGGAAGGTAGGAAAATTATTTTATTTTTTTTAAGATGTGACAATTATTTACACATGGAATCTAAAGCAGAATTATTAGCGTTAATAAACTACCAAAAAGTAATACAATAAACTGTCGTGACCAATAAAAAAACACCACATATATTTTTCAAATAAAATTTTTTGAGTGGGCATTTTTTCGAATCGGTCGGTAAAGGGCAAACCAACTTAATTTTAATTTAGGCCTGATTTCAGTATATTGAGATTGAATTAGTTATTTGATTTTTATAAAGGTGTAAGCAACCATACTATCATAGCAGGTACAGCAACAGTAAATAAAAACCACTGACCTACCACATAGCTTACAAGCCCTTGAAGGAGGTCCTCAAGATTCTAATAGATCAATAGACCAAATTTGGAACTTAAATTTGTGGGTTTTTCCATCCCTGTGCAGACAGTACAAAGTTTGTTACACATTGTAAACCCAAATTTCTGAATTCCAGGTATAGTGTATTCAGGCTCAATACCTTTTTCAATAAGGGACTTTAGTCAGTTATTTCCCCTTGTATACTCTTCAAATAGGTAGGTCCAATTGGCTCGATTAATCGGATTTTACCCTTACTTTTTACTTAAATTTGCCAAAATTAATCTTAAATAACTTTTTTGTAAATCATTTAATTTGTTTGAAATTCAAGCTAAGTATTTTTAAGGTAAAGAACTATCTAAATTTCACCACTTCTGTTAATATCTTTATTAACAAGAAAGATATTAGATGTTTATCCTTACATAGGACTTGAATGATAAAATCCAAGGACTCCAACTGATAGGACCTGCTTCAGATTTTATCTGGGAAAGATAACTGACTAAAGTCCCTCATTACAACTTTCAGATGTATTTTATTATGAAATACACCCAACATCACTTATTGGTGAAAAGGTTTCACTAAGTTATATGTCAAAGTGTTTATGAACTTTATCTAACTGTGTGACAAGATCGTGAATGATTTACTAGAACAAATATTGATTTACCCATGTTTTGTCAAACTTGATCACGGAATCAGTTACCTGTTAATGTTTAATGTCAGAGATTAATATGAAACTTGTCACCATGTTCATGTTTACTCTACAAAAAGTTAAATAATGTTCACAGTTGAAACGGCTCAAATTTTGTGACATTGACCTTTGATTTAATGATAGTTAAAACTAAAACATTAAGTATCCAGAATTGGTGCCAGTCACATTTTTTACCTACTTATTCATTATATAGACAGTGGTAGTACTCTCTTAGCCAATCAAATTGCTTAAAAACTGTTTGATAAATCTTACCCTACTCTGTAAAGTGTTGGATATATCAGATTGTTTTTCAAGTTCACAGCTATTTTTATGTTTATGGGACTGTAGCATTACTTACATTTCAGGTCCTAATCTAGGTCAAGGAGCACAGAAGTCAGCCCCTGGTATGGGTGTGAGAGTGAATAACTCATGGCAACCACCAAAACCAAGTCCTATAAGATATACTCAAGATACTGTTATTGATAAGGAGGCAACGAAATTAGAAAAATTAAAAACCTTGTTAGCTGGTCCTAACACGAGTATTAGTAAGTATATATAAGTATATATGGTATTCGGGGCTCAATTTAATAAAAAATTAGGCTCGCAAATTTCTGCCAGTTGATTTTCAACTCGCAAAATAAAAATAATCACTCGCATTTTTCTTCAAATTTTAATAGCACACATAGTAACTATTCACTTATGCAATATAAAAACAACATAGTGCTACTTTTAACTAGATAAAACAATGGAGTTAATGTAGGATAGACAAAAATATCCCAACATGATTTAACAGTGAATCTTTAATTAATACTATCAGTCTGTCTGGCTGTTTCAATACTGATTGAGCCTTACTAGTTTAGACAGTAAAACTTTTGTGGTGATTTCAACTCGCGAAAATTTGCGAGTTAGAATTAAAGTGGCCTGCAATTTTCAAAATCCACTTGCATTTTGTGAGTATGCAAGCTTAAATTCCAGCCCTGATGGTATTTTTTTCCATTATCAGCATCAGGAGTAATGATGCTGGCATGCATTTTTGATGAAGTTATTAAAAAAAAATGTAATGGCATTTTATAGTCATAATTCATGCTTACCCACATTCACCGACTTTACAGCTATTACCCCTGGTCGTCGGGCTACTGGTATCTATCAATCTCCCTGTGGAGTCTTTTACTCCGGTTTTTAGTGCAACCAACAAATTGGCACAATGGAATTATACCACCATCACTGTACCCATTTACACCTTGGTTGAGTGGAACAGCTGTAGATGAATTTCTTGCTCAACAAACTTAGGAACTTAGGAGTGATACTGGTTGGTTTTGAACTGGGACATCTTGTAGTAGATGAATGATAATTTGTCAAGATTAATAGTCCCTCTCTATTAATAATTCAACCTGGGTCGATAGCCCAGTTGGTAGCACGTAGGGATTTGGAATCTCGTGCCTGAGGGGGTGCAGGTTCGAATCCCACCCGGGGAGGTTATACCCTTCCATGAAAATTTGACAATAATGTCAATTTTCCTCCATTGATTAGATAATATGGAGAAGTTTCTGGCCTTGTGGAAGGGTAGGTGAGTACTGGTTATAGACAATGGTCCAGGAAAGCTAGGTTAGGTGCGCTGGACGCAGTAAAATGACCTAAATTGTGTTGACATGGCGTTAAATCTAGTAAAAAAAATAAAAAAAATTCATTGTTATTTTTTCTTCAGGTGAACTTCAGAAGTTAAGTTGGTCTGGTTTACCAAAGACAATGAGACCTACATGCTGGAAAATTTTATCTGTAAGGAAAAAAAATTGTGGTTTTGGGGTTTTTTTTGGGGGGGTAATACCTTAGCAGCACATTGTATTATGTGTATCGTATTGGTCATTTCAGCCTACTCACTGTTCCTGGAAAGGAAAAATCTCCGGGTTTAGCTGTAGTCGCATACTTCCATCAGTGTCTTAACAACTTCCCTGAATGATTTAGAATCAGTGGTAAAATGGGACAATTGCCACAAGAATTACTTCTGGACCAAATTTAAGAAAGTATGCTCTGCCTGGAAATCAAACCTACAACCCCTTGATGAGTAGACTGGTGTGCTACATACTAAGCTTGCTAGGCAGCTTTCAATTTTATCATTATGCTATAAACATGTACCTTACAGGAATAACACACTTAGTAGATTTTGTACATTTGTTTTTTTCCAAGTTTAGGCCACAACAAGTTGATAATGTGTTCTACGGATTTTTCTGGAAAAAAATGGGGCGAGCGAACGATGAAAAAAATCTTAATTTAGTTGCTTTTTATAGCGGTTTGACCAAATTTTTATGAGCGAGCGAGGAAATAAAAATATTTTATTTCTAAAAACCGCCAAGATTAAGGTGCGAGCGAATCCATAGAACATATGATCAACTTGTTGTGGCCTTAGGAAGAAAGTTCATACATTGTGTAAATATTTTTATAGGGTTATTTACCTGTGAATATAGAACGTCGTCAAGCATTATTAGAAAGAAAAAGACAAGAATATTTTAGCCTTATTGATCAATATTATGATTCAAGACATGATGAATTACATCAGGATACATTTAGACAGGTACGTGTGCTTTGGAACGGTGAATCTTAATGGGTAAATCTGATTAAAACCTGTTTTGAAATGATCCGCTCCCTCACTCACTTAATTTGGATCTGGCAACTTTGCTTTTATGATTAGCTCGACTTTACGAAGTAAATGGAGAGCTCTCCTACTCGCCCTATCGTTCGGTCCGCGTCCACATTTCTGATTAAAGTTTTTGTGCAGTAAAATATTTTTCACTATAACTTTTTTTTCAGAATTATCTCCCCTTGAACTTAGATTTTTCTTTAAAAATTGTTGTGTTTTTTCTGCAACTGTTTTATTTCTTTAGTTATTGACTTTAAACTTTAAATATATATTCCTTATTATCAACCACATCTCATGTGACAAGGTTCATAACTCCAAATACATTTTTTTCAAAACTGTCTCCTTTGAATTAAAAATTTTCTTTATTTTGTTTTTAAATTTTATTTTTTACTTTTAGTTTGTTTAGGTTATATTTTCAAATTTTCAAATATGTATGTTCCTTATCTTCAACTACATCTCCTTTGACAAATACAAACTTAGTCGAGCATGCTGTCTCTCTGACAGCTCTTATGTTAATGATGCTTTCATTCTGCTAATAAACTTGTTAACATTGTGTATGTGACACAGTTTACAAAGAGCCATCCTATTTCAGCCTGCAAATTACACCTCCGTAAAATTAATTTGGGAAACTCTTTCCAAAAAAATTTTACAAAATTTTAAGAGTTTTGTCTAAATGATAGCTAAGCATTGATTGGTCAACACTAAGTTCATCTGAACATGACCCTTTGAGCAATGCTGAAGATCCTGTGACAGCAGTATGTAGTACAGTTCAACCCCTCCTTATGGCCACCCCTTGTAAGCAGTCACCCCGTGTAAGTGGCCAGCTCGTGCCGCGACTGTTGAAAACAGCTGTATAATGCACCCCTATTAAGCGGTCATCCCTGTTCTCCAGCCAACGGCCAGTCATTCTGTCTCCCAAACTCAAAATTCCCCCCCCCTATAAGTGGTACAACTTCAATTAAAACCTAACTATGTCATTAAAACTTTACCTCCAGACCCACCCCCTCAATACCAAACCCCCTCTTAATGGGTCACCCTGCTTAAGCAGCCAATTTGGCTGTTTCCCTTGACTGGCTGCTTAAGAGGGGTTGGACTGTATATCTGTTTGCAGAGGTTGATTAATGTTGGATACAGAATTTTTTCTAGAGACGTCTGATCTGTTTATTTTCTGGTCTATCTATGAACACAAAAAAATGATTTTAATAAGGTTGTTTTTGTTTTATTTTGTAATTTGATTGAAGACCAAGGTTTTATCTTCGGATGTTAGACAGTATAAAATGTATCATTTCTCTGTAATGTATCTTTGTATTATAGAATTTTCAGGATTTCATCCAACATTTCAACAAGTTTTAAGAATTACTGAACAGTTTTTTTAGTGACATGGAAGTAATTAACTGATAAAACTTGTCTTTAAGGGACCAAAAGTTAATTAAACTTTCTTTTTTCGAAATCTTTTGTTAGACATACAAAGTTCCATCCTTGAATTTTTTCAATAACCATTGCAATTACCAATGCATTAACTAGTTTGGATTCCTTGTTGATTCTGTAGATATGACTAAATGAACAAAAGATGTTTAGCTCAAATTGCATTTTTATACCCCCGCTTCGAAGAAGAGGGGGGTATACTGTTTTACCCTTGTCTGTGCATGCGTGTGTGCGTGCGTGCGTGTGTCCGTCCGTCCTTCTGTTACAAAATTTCCGTCGCAGTTTTCTCAGCAACTATAACATGCAGCAGCCTAATACTTTGCATATTGCTTCATCCCATAGTCCCATGTGGTGTAAAGCGATTTCATGCTCCTCGCTCATCTACTTCCTGTTTGTCGCATATTTTTAGATTTTTGCGGGGGTATCACTCGTGAGCATTAGCTCACAGATTTACTTGTTTTGTAAATGATATATTGTCATTGACCATTAAGGTGACATTTTTTAAATTGTTCATCTTAATTTCTTATATCTTGATAATTTCAGTTCAAAATTATTATTATTATGTAATACATGATTCACTTGTTCCTCTGCCATTTCATTCAATCCAAAACGAAGCTTGTGGCATTTCACCTGTTTTCTCCTTCCCTTTTCAAGGTTTTTATCTTTGATCTGTTATGTTCTACACTGATAGCTATATTTTACCTGATGAAGTTCATGCGTTTATTACTGCATGAATGTAAATCAGACTTTGCTTTCAGCTAATTGTCTAAGTTCATTCTTTGTTCAATGTGCTGTCATCTACTTTACTAATTATTAAGATAAAATTTAACAACTGATGAGGTTCTAGGACCTGTATTATCAACACCTGATGACAGATTTTAGTCTTCAATCCTACTATATTGTATTTTCATATTTCCGTAAGATTTTTTTACAAAATGCAAAATGGCACTCAGTACAATAGCCAACTGTGTGTACAATTGACCATAAATTTAGTAGATAATACTATATATGTCTTATAATCTTGAACCCGGGTCGATAACGCAGTTGGTAGCGCGCCGGGATTTGGATACTCGTGCCCGAGGGGGTGCGGGTTCAAATCCCACCCGGGGAAGTTATACACTTCCATGAAAATTTGACAATAATGTCCATTTTTCTCCATTGATTAGATAATATGGAAAAGTTTCCGACCTTGTGGAAGGGTAGGTGAGTACTGGTTATAGACAATGGTCCAGGAAAGCTAGGTTAGGTGCGCTGGACGCCGTGAAATGACCTAAATTGTGTTGATACGGCGTTAACTCTAATAAACAATAAACAAACAATCTTATAATCTTGAAGACTATGCTATAGACCTACACCAAAATATATTTATAACACAGTCAATGAGTTGAGTATTTAAAAAGTGTTTTTTCCTAAATAGCCTTTTAGGCTGCCTTATCTATTAATTCTTAGTGTAATTTTTATTTTACAAGGTAAACTTAGTTCTTGTCAGCAGCTTATTTTTCTGACAGTTAATGCTTGTGAAAGGTTCTTTTTACTGATGATTAAGTACAGTATAGTATAACCTCTCTTGAATAAACCCCTCTGGGAGGGACTTGAATATGTTGCTGTTCAGAGGTTGTTGCTCTACAGAGGTTAAGTTTAGTTAAAACTATACCTAAGGGAAATATTAAAAAATGTTGTTTTGCAGAGGATTTGTTGTGTAGAGGGCACACTGCCGAGGCTATACTGTATATTTCTACTAATTCATGCAGTGAATGAGATAAGCATTTAAAAAGTGGTTGTCCTAAAGAGCCATTTTGGCTGCCTCATCTATAAATTCTTAGTTTAATTGTGACTGTACAAGCCTGTCAACAGCTAATTATCAGACTGTCAACACTCATTTAAAGATCATTTTTGGTGACTATTAAGTATTAAGCTATGTGATATTTTTACAGATACATATAGATATACCTCGTATGAATCCATTAATTCCAATATTTCAACAATTATTAGTACAAGAAGTAAGTGTACGTTATATACATGGGTCTATGTAACTCGTATCTTGACTTGAGAAATACCAGATGTTAAATCGGCTCATCTACACCGAGAATATGTCAGCCTTATAAACTATAATTTCCAGGTTTAAAACATGAACCCAACTTGGCAGCATCATATTTATTGGTACATAACTACCCACTGGGCAAAATATTTGAAATTTGCTTTTCCATTTAAAAAATGAATACTATAAACCACTATACATAAAGAAACAGTGTATATTCAATCCATTTAATGTTAGACAGATGTCTTAGATGTTTGTGTTCTTTTTGGGTGTATTTATTTGCAGTAATATTTGATCGAATAGACTATATCTGGAATTCAAATATGTGGGTTTTCCCCTACAGTTCAAACAAACTTTAATCGTCATTATAAAAAAATGTGAACTAAGAACAAAAAAGATTTAATCCATATTTCATGCTTTTCAGCAATAATGTGTTACAAATTTTGTTTGTACAGCCTGCACATGCACGGAGAGCTCATTATTTTGTTCCGAATGAGGTCTATTGAAATCAAATAAACTCCTATTGAAATTCAAGTTTTGATGAGCTGATTTAGTGGTAATATGGTGATGCATGCGGCTGTTTTTATTTTTAATAAACACCATCTTGTCCAAGTCAAGATATAAGAGTTACATATATAAATGTGCATGTTCGTCCCATTTCCTTTCATCCTTTGTTTTACCTTTGTTTGCTTGCATGCTTTTGCATTGTATTTTTTGTGAATTAAGGGGTGCGTTGCTTAAGCAAATCGCTACTTATCGCTTTGTGTCCTGGTACCCAAAATTTGATGTCACACTCTCATTCCTTTTGTTGTGAGAAGGGTACCAGGACACAAAGCAAACGTAGCGATTTACTTAAGCAACGCACCCAAGGATAAGAGATAAGTGATCCTTCATGGTAGACGAAATTGTAAAAGTGTGTAGAATTTTTTCTTATATAGTACTCATTTGTTTAAAGATTTTTGGAAGAGCAAGTACCGTTATGGGGTAAAATGAATTGGCATCCCAAATGGTTGATCAGTATCTTGATATTTTGGAACCTGGGTCGATAGCGCAGTTGGTTGCGACCCAGGATTTGGAATCTCGTGTCCCTAAGGGAGTACGAGTTCGAATCCTACCCGTGGAGGTTATACCCTTCCATGAAAATTTGACAATAATGTCAGTTTTCCTCCATTGATTAGATAATATGGAGAAGTTTCTGGCCTTGTGGAAGGGTAGATGAGTACTGGTTATAGACAAGGGTCCAGGAAAGCTAGGTTAGGTGCGCTGGACACAGTAAAATGACCTAAATTGTGTTGACACGGCGTTAAACCCATAAAAAAATAATATTTTGGATGAGTAATATATGTAATTTTATGATAAAGATTTATTTTTGTTACAAGCCATGAAAGATCACAAAATCTTAACCTGTGGGCTATTAAAGATTTGTCTTTGTCTGTGAATGATTCAATCAAAACCTTGCCATAAAGCAGGCGATCTATGTAAAACTTAACAATTTGATCAACCTATGCAATATTTTCCGGGGGGGGGGGGGGGGCTAATATTCAAATTTACCATTCTTTGGGATTCTGAAACCCCCAAATTTATTCAAGAACTGTTAAGAAGAGATTCAAAATTGTACAGACACCAGTTACAACAAATAATTTTCAGATTTGAAGGCATGCTAGTCTCAGTGTTTATATTAAAATTCTATATCAATCTATATCAAGTACATAGCTTTTAATGTTAAGCATCAGAGGGCTCATGATAAAAAGTTGTCCTATTGTCTCTTAAGGCCTATATTAAGGTTTGAGCAACTTGTTACTGCTAGTAATAATAATAATACTATTTATTTGGCATAGTGTACACATAGTAAAAACATACAAACACAAATATCACAGACATCATGATGTAATAACTATGCCTTGCACACCAACACCAGGGTAAACACAAAAAAGGGCAAGCCCTTATTT
This sequence comes from Mactra quadrangularis, assembly GCA_025267735.1. Classification (NCBI taxonomy): domain Eukaryota; kingdom Metazoa; phylum Mollusca; class Bivalvia; order Venerida; family Mactridae; genus Mactra; species Mactra quadrangularis. The sequence goes on from CM046302.1 coordinate 2,871,016, forward strand.
CCATTGTGGTCCCTAATAGTAAACATTTGGTATGGACAGGTGAAATAAATATAGCTGGTTGTCCATCTGGGCAACCTAGTTTAAAAAATAATGTTTTGTCTGCATCAATGCAGGGGCGGATCCAGGATGTTTTTCTAGGCAGGGGTCCGAACTTTTTCTAGGGGGGGGGGGGGGCAAACTTTCCAACCACAACCACATTATATACATTTTGCTGAATAATGCTACATATTAATAATAAAAACTACATAACCATTAAATCTATGTTAAGCACCCATCAAAATTGCTTCATGCTACTTAAAAATGACTTACAGTCAAGAAATACACTAATAAACAGGTACATTTTGGAAACTCTAGGGGGGTCCGGACCCCACTGAGCCCCCCTCCCTGCTGGATCCCCCTATGAAATGCTAGTTTTAAATAGATCTGTTATGCCAGGTATTATGGTAAGGTTTTATTTGATGTTAGATTAGAAATCTACATAAATTGATAGCAGTCACAACTTATAAGATTGCTATTTTTACAGATATTGAAGGATGTACCAAGAATGACTTCATTAGCTCATTTATTTCAACAAAAACGAATACAAGAAGTGAGTATACAAACATAGAAGTGTCTCATACGAAGCTTTAGTATTTTTATTAGCTCATCTTTTCCAAGAAAAGTTGGGCTATCCTACTCAGTTTTGCATCAACTTTGTTGGCATTAGCATATCTCTTCTTGATTAAGTTTTTTGTAGTCTGGATTACCTGCCCCTTACCTCTATCGTTATCGGGTCAGGCAAGCCGTGATCATGGCGTCCTCCTCCATTATTTTTCAAGTATTATGTTTTCTTGATCTTGCACGATCATTTTCTGACGATAGTTACTTTAGAGTTCAATACTATATAGATAATTCGCTTTTGATTTTTCTGATAACACGTATATTTAGGGAACGATTTACACAAACATGTCTCACTTTAACACACTTCGAACGTAGATTAGTCTCGTTAGAATTTCGGATACTTTATTTAGCATAAATGTAACCGAACAACTAAAAAAGTATCCACTGTACTTCTTGTATAATGATCCTTTGATTTAAGCCTGTGTAGTGAGAATTGTTCAATTGAAAACATAATTATCCAATACCTAATTCATTACACAGGGTGGGGCCATGATCATGCTTTGCCTGACGTACTTTCACCTGTCAAAGTACGACTGGGAAGCAGACAAAAGTTTTTTGGTGCAGCATTTTTTTTATTTTTGAAACTCATTTAGGAATTGGTTTGAAACTTCATACATTTATAATTATGAGGTTACTATTGGAGCTCAAGTACCAAGTTGCATAACTCTAGCATGTTTTTGACTGAATTATGGCCCTTTTTTGCTTTGAAAAGTTTTTTATGCTACATTATATCTTGGAAACGACTGAAAGGAGTCATTTGAAACTTCATATATGTTTAAAGGGTGTTACCATTGGAGGTCAAATACCAAGTTACATAACTCTAGCATAAGTTTTGACTGAATAATGGCTCTTTTATACTTAAAAATTTCTTAGTTAAGTTTTTTGGTGCAACATTTTTATATCTTTTAAACCATTAAAGGGAGTCTTGCATAGCTCTAGCATGAGTTTTGACTGAATTATGGCCCTTTTAATAAAAGAGGCCTCTATACTAAGAAATTTCTTGGTAACACTTTTTTGTGAAACGTTTCATTTTTGTAACCACTAGCACTGAAGGGATTGAGACAAAACCTTAATTGCGGTTGTTCTCAAAAATACCCCCGAATAGTCGAGCACACTGGTCTGTGGACTGATCTTGTATATAGGTATTTCTAAACTCTATCTTTGTTCATATGTTGTATTAACATCGCATCAGCAATCTACTATCACAAGTACTTGATCAAATAGGAAACGCATTCATAAACCCATGAATATAAGTGGTTTGGATTTTACTGTATTTATGTAATTTATAAATATTGATACTCTCAATGTTACGAATGTAAGGGAGAAACAGTATGGCTTGTGTTCTCCTTCGTCTTTGAGCTGGTTTTTATAGCAAGATGGTATTGTGCGTTAAGTTTGACCCCGACCTGACCTTTATGCAAGAATATTCATTACATTGAATAAGAATGTAGTATTAATGCTCAATTAAAGCGTGACCGTGAGGATTATGAGTCAAAACTTATCACACAAACATACTTCTATAATTTTACGATCGCTGCCGAAGTGTAGAATAGGCGTGTTACTGACCATCATCGGGATATGTGTAGATAATTATTAGATGCAATTGTGAAATGTCAGGTTGGGGTCAATATTTACGCACTATAGTAAGCTCTTTAAGATTGAAAAAGGTGTAAGCAAACATATGAGAAAAAGCAACAGTCATAGATACAGATCAATCACATAGCCAAAAGAGCAAAGAGTGTGTTTATTAGGGCTGTCACAATACGCCAGAAGCGTATCGCGGTATATTGCAATACGCTAGCACTGTACCGCGATATGTAACACGATATATTGTGGGTTTTTAGATTCATTGTGCCTCCGCTGTATTTAAAAGAAACATTGCATAACTTACTTGCTGCAGTTGAAAGAAACAACCCCCTTAGCTGCAGAGCATTAAATACGTTAAATTCTTGTAACATATGATTAAATGAACAATGGAACAATAATGTTTCGCTATTTTTATTTTGCGAAGGAAAATATTTTCTATTGAGATAAATTAATGCCAAATACCGGTACGTTAAATTCATATCGCTGTACGTATTGCCGCAGCTGTGTATTGCAATATACCGGTATATCGTGACAGCCCTAGTGTTTATGGATTGAGAGATCCCTGGTTAGAATTCATTGATTTGTCCATTATTCACTTGTAACACTATGTTAGTTGTGTATAAAATGAGTTAAGTGTGTATTAGCTGCAGACGTCATGCTTCATGTTAAACGTCCTTTCATTAGAAAATCATTTTATTGATTTAAGGCTTATACAAGTCGCCTTGTTTAAGGGTTAGTGTGCACAATGAAGCTTGTGTTATCTTAAGTATGAATTTAAGTATAAGACAGTGTTGGTCCATATTCATTGTCATTATTCAGCTAAATTAATAAAGAAATCTTTTCTTAAGTTCTGCTTTAGTTTCTTTTTGTAAAACTGAAAGAATCATTTTCTTATAGCGTTATCATATGACTTTATCCCACTGCATGTTAATATTATCAATATATTGTCTTGATATAACATTACATATCTTGGATTTGTAACAGGGATTTGTAACAAAGCGCTTTTTTGAATTCTCATGGTCGTCACTGTCTATAACTGGCTGAAGCAGGCTGTACAAACTATTCCAGAGTTTAAAAACTTGATTTATGTTTTTGTACATGTCTTCCATGCAACTTGTAAATATTTCTGAAGTTTTTGACAAAAAATTGTTTCAATTATGACCGAAAATATGACTTTAGGTGATGTAAAATGGGGCTAAAAATGGCAGATCGGTGGGAAAATGCATTATTTTGTGAAACAGTCTGTGAGCGTAATTTACCTCAAAATCTTCTAGAAACATATTTTTTCTAACATTTATGCCAATTTGAATGGTACTGGTACAAAATTTCATGTGAATATCTTTATTTAAACTTGTGATACTTGTTTTCCGTATGGGCCGAAATAATAGCAACGACAGTGAAATTTGATGAAAATCTATTACATTTACTTATCGTTACAATCCCCTGTTATATAAAATCCCTGTCAGAGCTAGGCTAGCATTCTTATGTTCATGAACAATGCTTTGTGCCTTGTGCTTAACGCCATTTGGTACTTGGGGTTGCTACATTCTTCCTTGCTCATATGTTTGTATTTCTAATATGAAAACTATATGTGAAGTGCTTGATATTGTTGTTGCATGTTTATTATGGCTATTTGATAATGTTATAATTTTATTTATTTAGGTTTTCATGTTTAAATGAAATTTGTTTCTGTATATTACTTGGGATGTGGTCTAAATGTTAATTTCATTCATTGTTTGGGTGGTGTTAAGTTAGGCTGTGGTGTTTTATTTGAATTTATAGCCAGAATTTTTAACGAAAAAATTCTGGTTATAAATTGGAGAAACCCGGGCATCGGTTTGGCGGGCAGGCAGTTGGGCAGGTGGGCATCCGGTGTTGTTAACAATTGTGTTAAAGCTTTCTTTACCATATATTTCTGCCATTTATTGTCAGATCTTTATGAAATGTTATCATTGAATAAAGTTCAATGATAACATACCATGTGATGAACAGAATAAGAAAGTAACCAGAACTCTACCTTGCTTAATTATGGATTATTTCCCTTTGTAATTTTTGTGTTAAAGTTTTTAAATCGGGCTTTAATGTGATTTCCACATAAACAATAATACTTGTTTAATGAACTGATTCTCTTCAAGTCATCAGCCTATCTGTAGGGCTAATTGGTTATTTTTGCTTACTAATAATGTAATAACATTGTATATTTATAAGCTGTTGTTATTATTACTTTGCAGATTAATCAGTTAAATCTATGAAGATATTTTATTAGGTTTTGCTAATTAGTTTAATCTTTGAAGATTTTTCATTAGGTTTTGCTAATTAGTTTAATCTATGACGATATTTCATTAGGTTTTGCTTATTTGTGTAATTACATGATTAAGCTGAAATTTTCATTATATTATTATGATTACGTCATTTTGGTTGCTAGTATTAACCTATTGTTTTATATTGACAGATATTTGAACGTATATTATATATATGGGCTATACGTCATCCTGCTAGTGGTTATGTACAAGGTATAAATGATCTTGTCACACCTTTCTTTGTTGTCTTTCTCTCAGAGTATATAGAAAATGGTAAGTAAACATGTATAGTGCCCACCAAAAGTTCTTGGACAAAATCTTGGGTTTTGAGATAAACTGATTCATCTTTATTCATGAATATAAGGAAGAAAGAGTCATCTGAGCAAGTTTTAAAGTCAGCATTGATTAGTTTATTAATATATGATTTCAACAATGTTACATGAATAAGGTCTAATGATAGTTAATTTACTTGTGTTATGCATTATCATTTTTTACCTCAAAATTTCATCTGTCCAAAAACTTTTGGAGGGTACTGTATGTTGTGAGTAGTTTTCGTTTTATATTGATATTTTTAGGGCTTGACATTAATTGTTAAGGTAGGTTGCGACTTGCCAAGTTAGACTACCAGCTATATATTTTGCTTGCTGGAACCAAATGTTCAGTAGGCTAGCAGTAACAAGTTGCCTGTGCTCAAATTTAGCATGTCTGACTTCGAATCTGGAGATCGCAGGTTCAAAACCTGGTCGCGGCAGGTCATACCCTATACATGAGTTGTCGGCCACGTGGTAGGGTAAGTTAGTACTGTTGATAGAAAAGTGTCCAGGAAACCTATAGTAGGAAGAGCTGGCCGCCGTATATATGACCTATATATGTGTTGAATATGACATTAAAAAAAATAAATAAAGTTCTGATAGTTGAAAAAAGGTGTAAGTAAACATATTCAGAACAGCGACAGTAAAAAAACACAGAACTTTTTCAAAAAAGAGGGAAATGCTTATAAATTTCAAAACTTTTGTTGAAACATGGCATGAATCACAAAAACCCCACTCACTACTTCATTTTATACGCCTTTTTTTAAAAACGATCGTATTATGTTATGGCGCTGGTCGTCCCTGAGTCAGTCTGTCCGTCCGTCCGTCCGTCTCTCTGTTCGTAATATTTTGTACATGCAAGTCCTTCTTACTACTTGACCTATTTTTTTGTTTCATGACCTATTTTTTTGTTTCATGACCTATTTTTTTGTTTCATGACCTATTTTTGTTTCATGACCTATTTTTTCGTTTCATGTATTGTTTCCAGATGTAGAAGTAGAAAATATAAATTTAACCGAGTTACCAGAAGAAACCTTAAACATAATAGAAGCTGATACTTTCTGGTGTACATCTAAATTACTAGACGGTATACAGGATAATTATACATTTGCTCAGCCAGGTATACAAACAAAGGTTAACGCACTCAGGGAACTTATTAAAAGAATCGATGGTATGTATTTTTGTTTCATGTTGTCTGCTGTATCCTTTGTAATGCAACTCGTTCCTATTCAGGGATTGCAGGCTGTCAACCAATTCCTATATTCCTATATTATTCCTATATTTTGGGTGTCATTCCTATATTTTCAAAAGTGTCCTATATTTCCTATATTTATACTATATTTTGTCCATCATTCCTATATTTTTGTAAATCATTCTAGTTTGAACATGTCGAGTATGTTTAATTGTTTTATTTCCATATATAATTGAGTATTTTGTATCTGTTTCCTCTTATACTGCCTATAAGTTGAATATAGTAAGTGCCTATGATGAGTTGATCAGGTAGGTGGCTGTCAAGTGTCAGTATTCAAGTTGCCCTAACCGTTTGCTACTTATGCAACTGTTTTTTAAAAACCCCTCTTGAAAAGTTTAGAAGAAATGTTCCTTGTTCAAGTTTTCAAAGTGTTCTGTTCAACCTAATTTTATTTTGTAGTCAATGTCACTTATTGCCCATTCACTGCAACCTATAAAATACATTGCTTAATTATACCACAAAGTAAAGCAATTGCAAGGGTATTCCAATATACTACATGTACTCTACTTGTAGTTAATTAACGGTACCACTGGTGTGTTATAGATCTTTAAATCTGTTGGCATGCATCCTTCCACTCATTCATTGTATTTCATCAAAAATATAGTTACATAGTTATTGAAAGGAAATAAATCTATGAACCTGTTTTCTTTACTGACAGTGCTAGAAATTGTATAGTATGTCCGAAAACATTGCCTAGTATTTTTCTGAAATGATTGTGAGTGACAAATTTTAGCCTTAGGTTCAAAACTAGTCCTGTTAGGGTGTATTTTTTTCTCTCAATGTAATAGTACATTGTAGTTATTACTTAAGTAAAACAGTTAAAAATATCTCATGTAACCATTAAGTCAAGAGCCTCCATATTTGGCATGCATGGAAAGATCATTTAAGTGACACATTTGATGCCAAAGGTAACCTCTGTTTAGGCGTACTAATTTTCATAAAGAATTTTTTATAGAAGTCTTAAAAAATATTTTGTAAGTAAATTATATTTAGAACTTTCATATTAGGCTTGCATCATCTACAATGTTCAAAAAGTGAGAGCAAAATTGACAAAATTCACAATCTTAACATAGAACAATTGTTTAAATATTCCTGTATGAAACCATGTGCCCAGAGCTAGTAGAATTTTTATGTAGCATCATCTTTGGGTGTTCTGGACTACACTGGTAATTCAAACATCTTCCCTTTGGGGTCACTGATAAAAAAGTTGTATGAAATAAGAAAATTGGAAGTCTTCATTTAGTTACTTTGATGAGTAACTATCATGAATATTTCATTCAGTTTGCTATGATGTATGATGCATTATCAGTTGATACACTCTGACCATCAGCTCTGTGGATCATCTGCTGTAATAAACAGCATGTTTCTGCTTGTATCAGATCATATGATGGAAGAATTTTTTTTCTTAAGATAGACTTAATGCCCATATTCCAGGTACCACAATATTTTCATTTATTACACCCAGTTAGTATATATAAAACCTGTCTTTAAACAATGAAGTCATTAACATAGAGGGATCGGAGACAAAATAAAATTGTCAAACCATTTTCTTTTAAATTTTACCATTTCTTTAAAAGAGTTATTATTTTTGTAAAACATGCATTAACTCTAAGATAGTTTGTTGATATTATTTTTTATACCCCCGCTTCGAAGAAGAGGGGGGTATACTGTTTTACCCTTGTCCGTGCGTGCGTGCGTGCGTCCGTCCGTCCGTTACAAAATTTCCGTCACAGTTTTCTCAGCAACTATACCATGCAGCAGCCTGAAACTTTGCATATTGCTTCATCCTATAGTCCCATGTGGTGTAAAGCGATTTCATGCTCCTTACTCATCTACTTCCTGTTTGTCGCATATTTTTAGATTTTGGCGGGGGTATCACTAGTGAGCATTAGCTCACAGATTTACTTGTTTCATTTAGAGGTACATGTAGTTTGGTCCATGATGCATTTAGTCATTTGAAGTAATACACCGATACTGAAACTTGTTTTTATTCAGAACATGTACTTATTCAGTCTTTGTATTTATTCAGAACATGTACTTATTCAGTCTTTGAGCAAAGATAGTATTTTTTAAGGGACCTGAATGTATTGGAATAAATTCTGAATAATGCTCAAGAGTTCCTTAATAATATTTCTACTTGGTTTTCTCTAAAAGTTCCTATATTTTGAAAATAAAATTCCTATATAAATTCCTATATTTTTATCAGTAGTTGGTTGACAGCCTGGGATTGGTTTAACACCATAGCAACACATTGTGTAGGTCATAATGATATCATTGCTGTCTGTCAATTGTTTTGCAGTTTACTTAAAGGCTAAATTTCTGGATTTAGCTGTTAACTGGTTGATACTAGGCACATACCACTGTCAGTGCCTGATTACTGTCATACATGACTTAGAATCAGTGTTAGGAGAGAGAATGGCCATAGAAATTATTTCATGATCAAACTCAACAAAGTATGCTCTGACAAGGAAGCAAAGCCACCACTTTTGGTCAGTATCTTGTGTGTTACCAATCTAATTAAAACCCGATCTAAAATTTTCCGCTCGCATATACTAGCTAATTTAGATCTGGCCTTTTCCAAACGAAGGTCACGTTCAGGTGACCTTTTCTCATCATAATATTCATGACAAAATTGTTATGATACGTAACTTGTTTACATCGTCTACGTCACGCAATTTGAAATGAGCCACCCAATCGCAGACTGTGAATAATACCGCTGTTAAATTAGCATGCAAACCTTGGTCTAAAAATAGATATTATGAAATCAAATTGTGATTAATAGTGTTTTTGTCTAGATGAAAGCTACGCATTTATTGGTCGACACAAAGTTCATCTCGACGTGACCTTGCATTGAGAAAGTAGAGATCCAGTACGACAACGCTCTACAGGATCTCTGTTTACGGAGATTGGTCTGATACTGACTGAGCTAGCCGAGTGGCTAACTTACTGGTGCTGAGGTTTAAACACTAGAGTTAGAATCTATTCAGCCAGGTTTATGATCTGTTTGTGGAAGATCATATTCTTCTATGATAGTTTGACATTAGTGTAGATTTTACTCAAAGCAAGAAGAAGGTGTCGACTCTTGTGGAAGGGTTAGCACAGAAAAGTTCGTATATAGAGTCAGTTGCAATGAATAACTGAAAATGTTGTGCCACAAGCTTAGGTTATGTAAAAATGGTTATCAATCATGACATTCAGATTATGAAATCAATGAATTTTGTGATTTCAAATTTTTCTGATAGTCCTAAACAGTTTTTTCCAGTGTATTGTTGAATTTTATTCTTCTGTCTGTGATGCATACATTAACCCCAATGATTTAGATACTAATTATAGTTCTTTTATACTTAAGATCGATAAGAGTTAATATATGCATGGCTAAAATTGACAGTTGAATAAAATTGAACTATAACTATATTATATTTTTACCTTAATTTTTCAGCCCAACTTCATGCACACTTAGATGAACAAAATGTAGAATATTTACAGTTTGCATTTAGATGGATGAATAATTTATTAATGAGAGAAATTCCTTTAAGATGTAGTATAAGACTCTGGGATACTTTCTTGGTGAGTATGAAATCTTTTATTGTGGTGTTGAATCTTGTCCTTAACTATTTCATTAGTTTGACTTTTCAAAGAGTAATGGGGCTTTTCTATTCACTGATGTATCTGTGTTGGCATAACACTCCTTAGTTTTTAGGTGCAACATTATTATACCCCCGCTTCGAAGAAGAGGGGGGTATACTGTTTTACCCTTGTCCGTCGTGCGTCCGTCCGTTACAAAATTTCCGTCGCAGTTTTCTCAGCAACTATATCATGCAGCAGCCTAATACTTTGCATATTGCTTCATCCCATAGTCCCATGTGGTGTAAAGCGATTTCATGCTCCTTGCTCATCTACTTCCTGTTTGTCGCATATTTTTAGATTTTGGCGGGGGTATCACTAGTGAGCATTAGCTCACAGATTTACTTGTTATATCTTTAATATTTTTGAAACCACTGAAGGAATTCACTTGAAACTTTATTCACGTCTATTGGACAACCATTGAAGGTCAAACACGAGGTTGCATAACTCTAGCATTTTTTTTACTGAATTGTGGCTCTGTTACACTCAGAAGTTCTTAGAAGTTTAGCATGTTAATATAATAACTATAAATTTCATTATCTTGGTGAGATTGCATATATTATCAATGATTGATTTTGTTTACCTTAAACGTAAGTGGCTTTGTAATTTTTCAGTAAACTAGTAATCTATTGCCAGTTTTGATTTGACGCAATACAAAAAATCTCTCTATTTATTACCATTATTAATGATTAATTGTAATTGCTCAGTACTGGAAAAATCCATTCAAGTGATAAACTTGGCAATAATAGTATTAGAGATTTTGTTATAGAAATATATATGGCTATCTCACAAAGGTTTTGTAATTTCTTTCAATATGCGTAAAATTGTCCGAAATGAGCAATTTTCAAGAAATTGTTGACTACCTGTAAAACAGCTGATTTCAAAATTTCATTTTGACATCCCTTTTCTATGTATTATAAACAATTTTGTACAAGTATGTATTGGTCATTGTTTTTTATTCTTACAGTCAGAGAATAATGGGTTTGCTGACTTTCATTTATATGTTTGTGCTGCCTTCCTTACAAGATTTTCTAAAGAACTATTGAAAGAAAGAGATTTCCAGGTATTTAATTTTTATTTCTGTCATATAGTTTTCATTGTTCTAAGGTCTAAAGCAATGGACCATTCCGAGGACGACCTTTTTATTTGAATAAAAATACATTTACCCACAAATGTAAGCATGTGCTCTTTTGTTAACAATTTGTTTGTGGGACAAAAAGTAACTGTAAACCTTTGTTAAATATGCTAATAGGTAAGGTCATGGAAAGGTCCATTTACAGTTTATCTACATAAGCAAAAATCTGTGTTCTGATTTCCTCTAGTGTGTAAAAAATGAGACTTTAAAACAATTTATATAAGTTGTATGAACGTTCTTCACAGCAAGCCAGAAAGTTGTTTTTTATAACCTAAGCTAAGTGACTACAAGTTTTGCATATAATGTCTTTGTTTAAAGTTTTTATAGATTCTAAAAACAGATCATTTCTGTATCAAAGAAAACATGGTTAAAAAGATATTCTAACGGCCTAAGAATGATGAAAGACAAAAAGCGACCTATGAAAATGTTTAATTTCAGCAAGTGCGACATGTAATAAATCTATAAATAGCCTGGAGATTCCCTCAGTATCTTACTTTCGTTTTCAACAATGTGTATGCCACATGTTTTAATTTGTTCAGTTGAATGTTATAAGTGACAAATGTTATTAGTGATTTCTTATGTTCTTAATATTGTTTTAAAGACTTAAATTGGTTCTATACTTTTGGCACAGTCATTTGCCTGTATATCCCTTTAAGTTTAGTTTTATCTAGCTCTATATTCTGTAACCAATAGTTATCTCTTGACCTAGACCCTTATAGTGTATCTATATAATAATGACAATTTAAATATTGGTCTATCATTTCTTTCAGGGCATTTTGATGTTTTTACAGAAATTACCGACACATCATTGGCATGATGAAGAAATTGGAGAACTTCTTGCTGAAGCTTTTAAATTAAAATATATGTTTGCTGATGCACCAAACCATTTAAGTAAAAAATCATGATGAATATGAACGGGTCTTTGTGTGAAGACTTTATATCATGATGAAACCTGGTGCCAAGGCTTTGTATAACATATGAAGCTTTATAGTGAAGGTTCAATTTTTTTGTTGAAAATAAAAGTGACATATCTAGAGATTAAAGGCGTACAGCTTGTTTTTAAAGATTGGTTGACTGTTAAGAAAATAAAATGTAAAGGTTTTGCATTTGTTGTAGAAATATAAAAGTGACATAATATTATAAAGATTGGTTTGACTGTTAGAAAAATAGAAAATGGCGTCATTATAACAGGGCTTGACATTAATTTTTAAAATAGGTTGCCCTGTTTGACAACCAGCTATATATTTTATTTGCTCGAACCAAATGTTTACTAGCGGTAACAAGTTGCTGGAAGCCAACTATAGGTCAACAGGGGCAATGGGACTACCTTTATTGTCGAGCACTGTATAGTATGATAGATGGGCGTCACTGTGATGAAATGGGCAAAGTTTGATATCGTTGATCTGATCTGATCCTCAAGGTTTAAGTGTACTTCCGAGTTGTCTAAAAAACCTGATACTAGACTGTAGCATCTAATATACATTGAACACTGTCTTATTTGAATATGGAATGTATCATTTAATATGGAATTCACTATACTCACTGTACAGTTCAATTTGTTCAACAAAAGAGACTGTATGTAGCCCATATACGTATAGTAGTTTTCAAATTTTGTTTATGCCGCGCATGAAGGTTTTTAGTGTTTAATCCTTAGTGAAGATGTCCCAACACATGTGATACATTTAGTCTCATATTTGTAAAGGGGCTACATGAAGTCTCATGTTTATAAAGGTTAAAGGGGCTACATGAATGCTCATGTTTATAAAGGTTAAAGGGGCTACATGTAGTCTCATGTTTATAAATAGTGAATTTCATATTAAATGATACATTCTATATTCAAATAAGACAGTGTTATTGCATGAATTTGTAACTCTGATTTTGTAACCATTACAAATCATTTCACATACGTTGAATTGACTCGGATATTAAAATATTTGGGCTTTATTTCTGTGTGGTACAAACAAACTTTTGCCATTACAATGAAAATACATGGACAAAGGAAACTATAATTTGTTCAGTGTTCTGTGCTTTTCAGCAATAATGTGTGAAACGTTTTGTTTGTACCATATGTGCACTAATGGAAAAATCCATAAATTTGAGTTCTGAATTAGGTCTATGATTACTTGTTAGTGATACACTTTTCTTAGTTTTATCTCTGTTAAGGATAGAATTTGGTTGTCATGCAATCTGAAATATGGCACTTGCTATGGGAAAACTATGTGTTGTACATGTATAGTACAGCTCATTTTAGTTTATTCAGGAGTGACTACAACCAGCTGTCAACACATGCAATACATAGCAAGTTATAATATGTGGCCAACGTATAAATAGACTATATCTGGAATTCAAATATTATGGTTTTTCCCCTGTGGTACTTGTGCAAGCATGTGTACAAAGAAAAATAGAATTTTAATCTGTATTTTGTGCTTATCAGCAATAATGTGAAACACATTTCTTACTGCCTGTGCATAGATGGAAAAACCTACAAATTAGAGTTTTAAATTAGGTCCATTATGACAATTTTACATGCCAGTTTATATGTTTATCTTACAGTAAAAGACTTTCTTCCATTGAAGGATAAAAGCCTAATAAGAGTATACATGTTGTTATATTTTTGAAATATTAAATATTTTAAAGAATGATTGAAAATTGTAAATAATCAAAGTTAAATGTACAGTACCTACCAAAAGTTTGGAGACATTTTCAGATTTAAGGCCTGTTGTATAACTTAGCTAATATTTGATAACTATTTATTTTGAAATGTTTTGTAGTTTTGCATTATTTTTTGTGATTATATTATTATAACTGAGACTACCAAAATAGCATAAAAACTTTGTTATGGAAAATTATTACAATCAACATGGTTTTGGAGGCTTTACGATGTCAGATGCTGAATCTTATAAAGTGTTGCATTCATGAAATTTGTTTTTATTTTATCACAAACCATACTTAAATGTATTAATAAAAACGATTCTACAACAAATAATCATTAAAATTCAAGAATTAGTAGTTATTTTCTTTTGTCTCCAAACTTTTGGTGGGTACTGTATATTGATATAATTGTTACATGGTTCAAAATGGTGGCAGATAAAAAATGTTTGTATATATGTTTTATAAGATAAATCTTTTAAGTTCACTTTCATTGTCTTTGAAGGAACAATGGGGTAATTCATTACTCTGTCTGTCAGCAAGTAGTCTGAGGAGTGAAGAATCGCATATAGGGAAAAACGACTCCAAAAACGGCAAGAAGCAGTATAATGCCTAACTCTACGAGTATGAAGCCAAAAACAATATGAACTATATTTCAATATCATTACTAGAAAATCTGCTCTATTGAATTTTGATGTATTTAATGTAATTTCTGTTGTGGAGTCCTTTATAAAAAGTAGGTTTTTTCTGGGCTTGATTTTGGTTGCTATGGTTTCAAAAATGTTAATACTTATTCATGTTAAATGATTTTATTACCAAAAAACAAAACATAAGTACATGTTAATTGCTTATGATAATTTCTTACAATACAGGTAGGAAACAAATGTCTTGTATGCAAGAGTTATGTATAGTTAATTTTGTTTGTATATATTTTAATAAGATTTGGGGCGCGTTGCCTAATGATATTGCTACGTTTCGCTATGAAAAAAACGCTTTCTTGTAGCTCTTCTTCTTAGGAAACGGCTTGCTATTTACATCACAAACCAAGATGGCGGCCTGTGCCTATAAACACTTTTGCGCTTATTGCAATTGCATGTTTTCGGGGTGATTTCAAACTAAATAAGTCTTTAAGAAGTAAAAAAATCATCGCAAAAACATATGTTTATGTGAACAATTACGAGTATTTATTAATTTCAATTCATCTATAGTCAGTCAAACATAAAAACCAAATTGTCGGCAAACAGGAAGTCACATTTCTGCGAAATGAAGCGATATCTTGTAGCAAGTCATTTCCTATGATTTTGCTACCTAGCGATACCTAGCGAAATGCTTAGGCAACGCACCCATGTACTGGATTGTTTGATTTATGTTGTTAATAGAGTAAGTAGTTAAAGTGATAGTTCTAAAATTCAGAAAAGTGCAGGAAGAGAAAAAATAGCCAGGGCAGCAAATTATCAAACATCTTACGATAATTTACCTATACAATATAGAAGGGTTTACGACTAGAATTCATCATAGGGCACTTTTGACTTGATAATACTGGCCCCAGGTTCATGAGTTTGTAAGGTTATTGGGATTTAATAGACCTCACCTGGAATTCAAATTGATGGGTTTTTCTGTCCGTGCACAGGCAGTACAAACAAAGTTAGTTACACATTATTGCTAAATAGCATGAACTATGGATTAAATCCTATTGTTCTTTGTACACATGTTTTCATTGTAACGGTGAAAGTTTGTTTGTACCTGAGGGGAAAACCCAAATATTTGAATTCCTAATATAGTCTATTCAATTGACATCACTCTGAATCTACTAAAACCGTAGACAAATTGCTAATTTGTTTAACAGAGTGATCCTTTGTTTTTAAAAGCATGTGGCTATGTTTGTCCAAGTCTACGCTAATCTTTTAATAGGTGAACGGCTTATGAATACTTAGGAATGGGATGTCCGGCATAATGTCAATTACTACACAGAAGTAAGTTTTGAAAATCTGGGGGTTATATTATATAAAATTAATATAATATATGTACAAAATATAATATAATACAAAATGTATGATATTATTTAAGTTTACGATAAAAAAAAGTCATGCATGGTTATATGACCCCCTGGGAGGTTAGAAAAGGAGAAATCGGAGCCAATAAGAGGAAAAGTTTAGATTGCACCATTCTGCCGTACTATTTTAGAACACTCACTTATATAGGGATAGTGACGGAGGTTTGATATTGTCAAAGTGTGAAAGAGATGAAGTGTGTAGTGATTTTATATTATACTCATAAAATTAAAAAATAGCTGTGATATACTGTTGGTATTTGTTTCTTAGTTAACAAGTAAACGAGTCTTTGGTGTACAAATTACTTTCTTGTTTTAAGTTATTCTGATCCAAATTTGATGTAAGATAATTTTAGGATTGGCAAGCCTACATTTTTAGTTGCAAAACTTCATGTATTGTTCGTTTTTTCTCAACTGTCAAAGTTTGAATAATTTCACGGTGAATGATTACACACTATCTCAATATCACATGTGTTAGACAAAGAGCGTTTAGTCACCGTGAAATTATTCATGTTTTGACAGTTGAGAAACAACGAACTATATAATTATGTACTGTAAATATTAACGACAAGCTTATTTGGGGATTACACTTGAAGGTTGATTTGTTTTGTTATAACATTATTGTTAATGCAATGTTTTGCTTTTTATTTCCATTATTTTGTTAGTACATGTTTTAGCTATGCTTTTACAAGCCTTAGTGTATGCTGTATATTCAAACTCTGCAAAACAACATCAAGTAGTCATCTAAGCTTGCATACAGCTTCCTCCGAGAGTCATTGGGCAAAAATCCAGTTTTTTTTGCCCAGCTGTTTAAGCCAACCTTTGACTTACATTTTTACCTATACAATTTGCTATACAATCCTTTTTTGTCCAATTGAATTCTTTTTCAGAAATAAATAAATAAAATATTTGGTACCATTGGTTATTTGTGATAAACAGGTGCATAACACAGACAGTATTTTCTGACTATTTACTCGATGTATTACAAGTGACTCACTATGCTAATTGATAATACATTTGCTGTGGTATACTCCTGGCGGTATAACTAAATCGCATATATGACAAAATTAACCCAGCATGGCGTTATAGGTTATGATATAACCTATACAGTAGGCTTACAAAGTGAAAATGTCTCAAAACTTTTGGTGGGTACTGTAAATTTACAAATCTTTCTATTCTTGACAATTTTTACTAGAAAATTCCGATTATTCAGAATTTTATAAACCATTATTAGTCCATGTTTAGTACTGTTTACTTGAAATAAATTGTATGTTGAAACTGAAGTTTTCAACTGAATGATGAAATGTAGCATATATTTTCATAGTTTAAAGTAATGATGTTAGTGTTTCTATCCTGTGTGCCATTAGTATTAAATACAGATTTTGTGTGAATTATTTTTGTATTACCTACTGTAGTTTATATGAAACCCCAAATACTGTTCTATCAGTCCTATGGATTGTAGTGTATACATTATTATTTTTGTAGAAATATGCACAGCTTTTAGTTAAGTAAAATTATTATCACTTTCTTGCCTAATTTTTGTACATACATTCACAATATCTAAGTTTAATTATGATTCAAGACTAAATCAGTTACGCCAATTAAAAAAAAAATGCTCATTTCTTTTTTTTGTATAAATTGCAATGCTTTAAAAGTAATATTAGTTAGAACCCATGATGATTGAAGTTCCTGGAAAAAAATTAAGATGTTTAACTAATTTTTAGCAGATTTTTCAACCAAAAAATTCGGCTTATAGTTTGGCCAAACCCTGGTGGGTTGGGTGCTAAAATTGCTAGCATAACGTGGATTTGAATTTGATGTTTTTACTCCAGGTTTGCTCTGGTTTGAAAAACAATCTAAAATATTAATGTTGGATAGATAATGGCAATGTTTTACTTTAAATTTAGAATCATATTTTACTCATTTATTGTGAATGTGTGGATTCTGTTTTAATTTGTTTTATTAGCACATGTGTAGTATGAATTATTATGCTAAGTGCTATTTTCATATTTGTAAAGGATTTAACGTTGTATATTTTTATTATTGTGTTAAATTGGTTGTTGATTTGTGAAGCTTGATCATTTTATGAGCTTGTCAATACTAGTGGTGTTATGTAAATACCCATGGTCAACTAGGTTTGCAGGTTGCTGTTTTGTCCATTGTCTTAGTCAAATGGTTTTACCAAACCTGGTCAGGATATTTGTCAATAGGTTCACTTGAATAAGTTAGCTAATCCGTCTGATCTATCAAGGAATAAGATTTACGGCCCTTGAAATGTGCAAAGTTTTAGTTAAATTGGCAAGCTCATTTGTGACTCTTTGTTGATATCTTTCTATAAGCTTTATTGACTCTTAGCTGTTATTAGCTCGACTATTCGGAGAATAATTGGGCAATCCTACTCAGCTGTGCGTCGGTGTCAGCGTTGGCATCAGCGTAACACTTCTTGGTTAAGTTTTTAGGTGCAACATTTTTGTATCTTTTATATCTTTGCAACTACTGAAGGGATTCACTTGAAACCTCGCACGTGTCTACGTGGTTACCGTTGCAGTTCAAATACCAAGTCACATAACTCTTGGATGAATTTGAACTGAATTATGGCCCTTTTATACATAGAAAATTTCTTGGTAAAGTTTTTAGGTGCAACATTTTATCTTTGCAACTACTGAAGGGATTCACTTGAAACCTCACACATGTCTATGGGGTTACCATTGGAGTTCAAATACCAAGTTACATAACTCTTTGGTGAATTTGGCCTGAATTATGGCATACAATTGAAATCTCATTCATCTCAACAGGTTTGCTAACCAATTTGGCTGTTGTTTTCAAGAATACCCAAATAGTCGAGAGCACTGTCCATGGACTGCTCTTGTTTGTTAATGAACTTGATTTGGTATTTTGTATTGTTTTTGTCTGTTGGCATACATTTTATTTCATTATTTATTTGAACATTGATTTATGTGACATTGCTGTGCAATATAATGTGTAGGACTTTATGTGTTCTGTCTGACTTCATATAATGTTTGTTTATATACTAGATGGTTTGTACAATAGTGGGTGCTAATAAACCAATTTTCTGACATAATTAAATGATACAACATTAAGCAATATGATACTATATCAGGGCTTGCATTTAAGCTCGCATACTTGCAAAATGCTAGTGGATTTTGAAAATTGCAAGTAACTTTTATTTCAAATTGGAATTTTTTGCGAGTTGAAATTCAACAAATCGAAAAATATTACTGTCTAAACTAATGAGGCCCAAATCAGCATTTAAATGGCCAGATAGATTGTTAGTAATATTTAAAGATTCACCATAAAAACGTGTTCAATATTTTTTGTCTATCCCACAATAACGCCCTTGTTCTATCTATAAAAAGTACTAGGTTGTTTTTATATTGCTATATGAACAGTAACTATGTTTGTTATTGAAATTTTGAGAAAATATGTGAGTGTTTTCTCTTGGAATTTGCAAGTCCAATTATTTGTTGATTTGAGCCCTGTACTATACGATACAATATGATACGATACGATACGATGCGATATGATATGATATATGATATGATATATGATATGATATGATATGATATGATATGATATGATATGAGATATGATATATGACATGACATGACATGACATGAGATATGATATGATATGATATGATATGAGATATGATATGATATGATATGATATGATATGATATGATATGATATGATATGATATGATATATGATATGATATATGATATGATATGATATGATATGATATGATATGATATATGATATGAGATATGATATGATATGATATGATATATGATATGATATGATATATGATATGATATGATATGATATGATATGATATGATATGATATATGATATGATATGATATGATATGATATGATATGATATGATATGATATATGATATGAGATATGAGATGATATATGATATGATATGATATGATATGATATGATATGATATGATATGATATGATATGATATGATATGATATGATATGATATATGATATGATATGATATGATATGATATGATATGATATATGATATGAGATATGAGATGATATATGATATATGATATGATATGATATGATATGATATATGATATATGATATGATATATGATATGATATGATATGATATGATATATGATATGATATATGATATGATATATGATATGATATGATATGATATGATATGATATGATATGATATGATATATGATATTATTTATGTAGCCTTTAAAAATATGAAATTGTGTATCATAGAATAAAAAAGCAATTTCTTACAAAAAGCATTATTTAAATGTTTTTCATTTTTGAATGTACAATTGTTCATGTTACCTACACTGCATCAGTGGTTTAGCTTTTAAAGTCCTGAGGAAATTCTTGCAAGATTTTTTTACTATTTAAATAATTTTAACAGAATAACTTTTTATTAGGGACGAGAGCCCCTATCAACATTTAGTTATTATTATTCTTAGTACCTACTATTGTACAAATGTTCTATTTTGTGTTTTTATGTCGAATGAGATATTTCCAATATCTTCCAAATAACTTATAAATGTATATGAACTGAATGAAAGTTGATTGATGGAAAATGGCAGTGATGTTTTAAGAACAAATATATTTTTCAATAGGGTACGTGTTATTGAGATTTTAAGTATGTATTTAATACACAACTCCTTTACTCTCAGGATACAAATGAAACACAACTGTGGTGCTTTTCACAAAAAAATCTTACGAAATAAACCTTCGTAAGTCAAAAGCAAGAATTATTAATAATACGCTCATTTTTTGGCTTATTAATTTTATTTATAATACAAATTGTGTAGAATTGTGTATACCTTTTTAATATCATATCATAGTTATGCTTATTATCCGTCTGACTTTGAAGTGCTATTTATATGAAACTAACTTACGAAGATCTTTTTTGTAAGAATTTTTGTGAAAAGCACCACTGAAATGTGTGATACTCTTGATAATGTCTGAAAGTACTCAAATACTGAAGTGGTTTAGTGCTTGTTTTGTGTTTTGTGGACTATGGATATAAATGAACTTAATAAATGGTATACATTTGGTTGTGTAGAATTCATGATGTATGTTCATTGAATTCTGTGCACATTTTCTCAAAAGCTCTTACTAAAAAATCATCGTAAGTGAATTTCATAAATTTGCTGTTGAAAGTTCTAAGGTTGAGAATAATAATTATGATATGATGTTTAGAAAGTATACACAATCGTACATAATTTTATGAGTATTGTGGTTTGATAGAACGAGGAATGACGGTATTTCCTGATTGACTGACGATGATTTTCATCGTAAGATTTTTAAGGAAAGAGCTTTTGATCCTCTAATTGCATAACCATAATTGCAATTTATCTTGTTGGTAAAAAAAGATTGCTAGGTTGATTGTTTAATAAATAACTTAAAATTATTTTCTTGATTGCCTTCTATAGGTTAAAATATAGAAAGTACATGAACTTCATGAAGTCAGGAATACAAACAACTGCCTATTGTTTTTGTTACAGTAAAAGTTAATGAAATATTTGATAGTGTATTTTTTTTAGTATAAAATGAATTGTTTCTATCAGTCCTTATTGAGAAGTATTTTGCAAGCATCTGAATCACTCAGATTTTGTTCTATTTATGAAGCTTGTTATTCAAATTATTGCATCGCATTGTTAATTGCTGTTGTGTACTAGTTACTTTAGTAACAAGCTAACTTATTGTTGGGAGTTCATTTTGTATTTATTTTTGTTAAAGTTCTTTTAAAATGGAGTTAAGAAACATATATTTAGAACAGTTTTTAATTTATAGAAAATATTTACAATTGTTTGATTCCATAATCAGATAACTTTATTACATTGAAAACTGATACTTATATTAAGAATTTTTTTCTTAGGCTATAGAAAATTGTTTTGTTTTTAATATTAAAGATTTTCAAAGGAAAACATTAAGGGTTCTAGTGCTTTGAAATAGTGCTTTTCTCAACTATATTGTTAAATTTTATTCAACTGTCGTATCAGTGGTGAATACATTAGCCCTGCTTATTTACATAGATACAGATAACTGTGATTGTACTGTAGAAAGTATTTAAATACATAGGGTCAATGTATGCACCATTGACAGTTGAATAAAATTTACCAATACCAATTTCTTCTGCCTTGAATGTTAGATATGCCCTCGATATGAAATGACCTACACATTGCTTTAAAGCATTTACACAATTTACTGTGTTTTTCCAAGGTCTAAATTTAGAACTACGTAAATTTCCGTACAGGCATAGAGTGCCAATTCAATATTTTTAAACTATGATATCGTTGTCTTTTAGGATGAAAAATTAGGATTGAATAGTTGAGTATGTGATTAAATGTATATTAAATGTTTTAAATTGTAAATAGAATAGCACATTGAGATAATCATAACATTTTTATCACCCAAAGCTATGATGTAACTAACTCAAGAGCTCAGTGTAAAACTGTCATATCTCGGTATTTGTTTATAATGTAGTTACAATAGTTTTATACTTAGCTCTTAATATGCATAAATATGAAAATAAATCATGGAATAATGGAATATCGTTGTTTTTTTATTGGGATGGATTATTTTATTTTTAGCTCACAAATTTGAGATCCAAGATAGTGATGTTGTGTAGGAGCAGTGGTCCAGTCATAGGACGCACACTTAGGAATCTAACGGTCCCTTGTTTGATACCCACTAGGGGCGCAGCAAGAAATTACCCTACAGTTGTTCCACTCCACCAAGGAGTAAATGGTTTACTGTGAGCGATCTTCTATCTAAAAATGTTGAACATGTGCTTGAGAATAGTGATACTGAATCTGTAGCCCATCTAGAACACAGGTACACAGCTAATTCACTTGAGCAAACGCCATGCAGGGTAAATTTTGTTTATTAAAGTCATATTTGCTGTTCAGTCATACAGCTAGGAGCACACCAAGGTGAAGGTATAATCAATTAGCATAGTGACTGTATAACTATAACTGTTTATTAGTACAAAAAGGCTACCGGCCCATAATATACAACAAGTAAATTCCAAATAATGATGCAATTGAGTGTGAATGTGTAAGGTATCAGCAAGTAATGGCAACCTTTTTTATGTGTCTATATATGATATACATACAAATACATATCTGCTCTTCACATACACATAGATACATATACAGGCACATATAATCACATATCTCCTATATTACACAGAAAATAGTCGGCAACTGCTGAATGTACGCACATGTGTATCACAAATTACCAATGGAGCTATATCTTTTATCCGTTTCTCTATACCCACAGAGAATTTCATATTGAACAAACAGGAATGGTAGAGCAAATTGTATTGGTTAAAATAAAGTTCAAAAGTTGGCTTAGACAGCTGTGCCGAAAGAATATAACCTGCAGCCCGATGACCAGTAATGATAGATTTATTTATATTTATTTATTGGAGTTAATGCCGTGTCAACACAATTTTAGGTCATTTTATGGCATCCAGCGCACCTAACCTAGCTTTCCTGAACCATTGTCTATAACCAGTACTCACCTACCCTTCCACAAGACCGGAAACTTCTCCATATTATCTAATCAATGGAGGAAAATCGACATAATTGTCAAATTTTCATGGAAGGGTATAACCTCCCCGGGTGGGATTCGAACCCGCACCCCCTCAGGCATGAGATTCCAAATCCCGGCACGCTACCAACTGCGCTGTCAACCCGCGTTAGTAAAGTCAATGAGAGTGACACAGTAGGATACTTGAACTATAAAATGTTATTACATTTTAAGTTATACATGTACTATATATTGAAGTGCTCTATGACATTTCATTGCATAAGTTTTTGTAAAACGAAGTCTAGATGATTATACATTTATATCAAAATAATTTGTTGAAAATAATTTTATTTGTAATAAATTGTTTGTCTCCATGATACAGTACTGTCTACTATAGATCTCCATGATACACTATTGCCTACTATAGATCTCCATGATACAGTATTGTCTGCTATAGATCTCTATGATACAGTACTGTCTACTATAGATCTCCATGATACAGTATTGCCTACTATAGATCTCCATGATACATTATTGCCTACTATAGATCTCCATGATACAGTACTGTCTACTATAGATCTCCATGATACAGTATTGCCTACTATAGATCTCCATGATACAGTATTGCCTACTATAGATCTCCATGATACAGTATTGCCTTCTATAGATCTCTATGATACAGTACTGTCTACTATAGATCTCCATGATACAGTATTGCCTACTATAGATCTCCATGATACAGTATTGCCTACTATAGATCTCCATGATACAGTATTGCCTACTATAGATCTCCATGATACAGTATAACCTACTATAGATCTCCATGATACAGTATTGCCTACTATAGATCTCCATGATACAGTATTGCCTACTATAGATCTCCATGATACAGTATTGCCTACTATAGATCTCCATGATACAGTATTGCCTACTATAGATCTCCATGATACAGTATAACCTACTATAGATCTCCATGATACAGTATTGCCTACTATAGATCTCCATGATACAGTATTGCCTACTATAGATCTCCATGATACAGTATTGCCTACTATAGATCTCCATGATACAGTATTGCCTTCTATAGATCTCCATGATACAGTATTGCCTACTTTAGATCTCCATGATACGGTACTGCCTACTATAGATCTCTATGATACAGTATTGCCTACTAAAGATCTCCATAATACAGTATTGCCTACTATAGACCTCCATGATACAGTACTGCCTACTATAGATCTCCATGATACAGTACTGTCTACTATAGATCTCCATGATACAGTATTGCCTACTATAGATCTCTATGATACAGTATTGCCTACTAAAGATCTCCATAATACAGTATTGCCTACTATAGATCTCCATGATACGGTACTGCCTACTATAGGTCTCCATGATACAGTACTGTCTACTATAGATCTCCATGATAGAGCATTGCCTACTATAGATCTCTATGATACAATATAGCCTACTAAAGATCTCCATAATACAGTATTGCCTACTATAGATCTCCATGATACAGTACTGCCTACTATAGATCTCCATGATACGGTACTGCCTACTATAGATCTCTATGATACAGTATTGCCTATACTATAGATCTCCATGATACAGTATTGCCTTCTATAGATCTCCATGATACAGTATTGCCTACTATAGATCTCCATGATACAGTATTGCCTACTATAGATCTCCATGATACAGTATTGCCTATACTATAGATCTCCATGATACAGTATTGCCTTCTATAGATCTCCATGATACAGTATTGCCTTCTATAGATCTCCATGGTACAGTATTGCCTACTATAGATCTCCATGATACAGTATTGCCTTCTATAGATCTCCATGATACAGTATTGCCTTCAAAAATCTCCATGATACAGTATTGCCTTCTATAGATCTCCATGATACAGTATTGCCTTCAAAAATCTCCATGATACAGTATTGCCTTCTATAGATATCCATGATACAGTACTGCCTACTATAGATCTCCATGATACAGTATTGCTTACTACATGTATAGATCTCAATGATACAGTATTGCCTACTATAGATCTCCATGATACAGTATTGCCTACTATAGATCTCCATGATACAGTATTGCCTACTATAGATCTCCATAATACAGTATTGCCTACTAAAGATCTCCATAATACAGTATTGCCTACTATAGATCTCCATGATACAGTATTGTCTACTATAGATCTCCATGATACAGTACTGTCTACTATAGATCTCCATGATACAGTATTGTCTACTACATGTATATATCTCCATGATACATTACTGTCTACTATAGATCTCCATGATACAGTATTGCCTACTTTATATCTCCATGATACAGTATTGTCTACTATAGATCTCCATGATACAGTACTGTCTACTATAGATCTCCATGATACAGTACTGCCTACTATAGATCTCCATGATACAGTATTGTCTACTACATGTATATCTCTATGATACAGTATTGCCTACTATAGATCTCCATGATACAGTACTGCCTACTATAGATCTCCATGATACAGTACTGCCTACTTTATATCTCCATGATACAGTACTGTCTACTATAGATCTCCATGATACAGTACTGTCTACTATAGATCTCCATGATACAGTACTGCCTACTTTATATCTCCATGATACAGTACTGTCTACTATAGATCTCCATGATACAGTACTGTCTACTATAGATCTCCATGATACAGTACTGCCTACTATAGATCTCCATGATACAGTATTGTCTACTACATGTATATATCTCCATGATACAGTATTGCCTACTATAGATCTCCATGATACAGTACTGCCTACTATAGATCTCCATGATACAGTACTGCCTACTTTATATCTCCATGATACAGTACTGCCTACTATAGATCTCCATGATACAGTACTGTCTACTATAGATCTCCATGATACAGTATTGCCTACTATAGATCTCCATGATACAGTATTGTCTACTATATATCTCCATGATACAGTATTGCCCACCATAGATCTCTATAATACAATACTGTTTTCCTTTTATTAATTCTTTAATAAACTTTCCTTTATTAATGGTATTCAAACCATGTGAGTTCTTAAAGTGTGTAGATAAATTTCTGAGGAGCTGTCGCTCTTAACTCTCTCAGGACATTTGTAAGGGGTGTGAAAACTGTTTCTGATCTCTGACTGTGGCTACATGTATCCATGCTTATTTCTCCAGATTCCACATAAGTATTCAATAATCCATTCTTGAAGTTCGATGAGTCTTTTTTATGTGTTTCAATTCTCCTAGTTCTATGTACAGGAACATCATTTAGAGGCAGCACTTAAGTACTCTAGTACCACAGTGAACCTACAACTCTCACCCAGGTTCGAATCTTTCATGAGTCAAGTTGAATAATAAGCATTGGTTAAATCACTACAACAGGGGTCATTTAGAAATCCTCAGCAATTTTCTTCCAGCAGTCAAGATAGTCAATACGTTCTGAATGCAGTAAAGCATGGCAATAGGAAGAATCCAGGGGTGGAATCAAGATGAATTCCAAGGGGGAGGGGGGAACCCAACCTTTAAAGCCTACAAGGACTCATGAAATCAGGAATTCAGCATTACATTAAAACTATCAGTAAACGGCCGAAAAAAGGGGTTAAATTTTGTGTAATGATCTTCTTTAGGCAATATCTTTGCTCAGACCCCTCTTAGAAAACTATCTGAATCCACCCTGTATACAGAACAGAATAGAACAGAACAGAACTATACATTAATCTAAATCTTTATTTCAGACAAATATCTAAATAAATAGTAGAGTACAAAATATCAACCTCAAACATCATATAAAATAGGAGCAGTAGTCTAGTGGTAGGACCAGAGCACTTAAGACTTGACTTATTGGCAAGTGGATATGACGTTGGACTAGTAATCATTGGATAGCCAGCTCCACATTGGTTCAAGTACCATCCAAATTCTACCCTGTTGTTTCCTTGAACAGTTTCCCTCAGTACCGGGGGATCATGAAAGGGACTCAAAGGTTGTAAGAACTTGCTTTGCAATTGAGTTAAAATAAATTAGTATATATTGTCCGTTTTTTCTCAACTGTCAAAGCTTGAATAATTTCACAGTGACTGAATGCATTGTTTTTGTACTGGCGGCCTAATTGTTATTAAAAATATCTTGACTTAAACATATCATACAGTATATGAAGCTTTACTCAACCATAATACACACTTTTGGAAACTCATGAGTGTATTACGACAATAACTTTAACAAACACATTCACCGTGAAATTATTCATGTTTTGACAGTATACCTTAACAAATAAAAGTAAAAACAGAGAAATAACCAAGTGTGATCATACTTCATTTATTGACAAAATGTAACATATATTTTGGTGGTAAACAATATAGCTCATTAGATTCTTTGAGTTCAATGTAGTTTTTTTGGTGTTACACAATGTAATGAATACATTGCCATGTATAGTCCATTATTTCTCAGCTGTCAAAGTTTGAATAATTTCATGGTGACTGAAATACACCCTATCGCAATATCATAATAGTTACACAATGAAAATTTTAACAAAGTCACCATAGAATTATTCATGTTTTTGACAGTAGAGAAAAACGAACTAGATTGAATTAAATAGGATTCACTATATACATTTGATAAAACAATATCTATGCAACAAATTTATGTTCTTTAAACAAATGAGTAATTATGCCAATATAAAGCTAATAAGGTAATTAGAACCTCTCTTGTATGTTATATCAGTTGAAGTTCAATGACAATACCTGAGCCATTCTACAAAAGTTAAAAAGACTCCATCGTCTGCAATCACAGTACTTCCTTCAGTTACGCTCCATACGTATCGTGGGCAATTTGACTGGCAAAATCTAGTTTTCATGAATATGCATGAGGCAGGAGAGACCAATCTTTTTCCAATTAATTCACGTGTTATAAATAAATACTCTTAAAAAAAAAATGTAATCAAACTGGGTTTTTCCCACTTAAAATAGAAACCAACGCGCATGTTTATTTTAAAAAGATGTTGCATAATTTCATTGGCTAGTTTTTGGTAGTGGTTTTCTTGCGAAACCAATGAAACTGCCTCATTGATTACCAGATTTTCCTAATCAAATGGCCCACATTACATATTGCAGTATAGCGGAGTAATGTATCATGGAATAACCGACGATAAAAGGATTCTAGAAATGAGCTCATATTACATATGAAAATGTCTTCTAACAGTTTCTATATAATTGACTTCAAAGACCAGTTACGACAGTTGTAACTTTGGAGCTCAATAAATAATTATAAAAATAGATAATTTAGTATCAATAAGGGACTTTAGTCAGTTATTTCCAATTGTATACTCTTCAAATAGGTAGGTCCAATTAGTTGGATTACTCGGATTTTACCCGTACTTTTCAATGTCAATTTGCCAAAATTAATCTCAAATAACTTTTTTGTAAATCATTTGATTTGTTTGAAGTTCAAGCTAAGTATTGTTAGGGTAAAGAACTGTCTAAATTTCATCACTTCTGTTAATATCTTAATTAACAAGAAAGATATTAGATGAAATATTTTGCTATCCTTACGTGTGAATTCAATGATAAAATCCGAGGATTCCAACTGTAAAGACCTACTTACCAATTGGATTGCTTCAGATTTTATCAAGGAAAGATAACTGACACAAGTTCCTAAATAGAAACTTACCATAACTTCTTCTACTCGTATAAAACAAAATGTACAATAATAAATAATGAAGCTGAAAACAATGAAATCTGCTTAAATCAAGTAGAAAAATAATCAACAATTATATAAGCTTAAATATAAAGTTATGTATATTTACAATGTAGATTACATATATACAAAAATATTATACAACTTTCTAGAGCACTAAATAAATCACAGTACAAACAAGAGCTGTCAGAGGAGACAGCATGCTCGACTAAGTAAGTATTTGTCACAGGAGATGTGGATAATGATAAGGAACATACATGTTTTAATATTTGGAAATATAACCTTAATAAATAAAAAGTAAAAAAAAAAAGTAAAAAAATTTAAAGAACATTTTTAATTTCATGGGAGACAATTTTGAAAAAATGTATTTGAAGTTATGAACCTTGTCACATGAGATGTGGTTGATAATAAGGAACATATACTTAAAATTTGAAGTTGATACCTAAAGAAAAAAAGATATAGAAAAAAAATTTTACTGCACAAAAACTTTTATCAGAAATATGGACGCGGACGCTAGGGCAAGTAGGAGAGCTCTCCATTTACTTCGTAAAGTCGAGCTAAAAACAACAAAATTACAAACAATATCCATTTTTCAGTCTCCTTCACCTTAAACAATAAATAAACAATATAACATGCAACAAGAGAAAACATGAAAAAAACTTTGTTCATAACCTCTTTGAAAACATCACATTTATAAACAAGAGAAATTTACACACACATTGCTCTCAACTGATTAAGCTGCTCTTGTAAACAAAATTAATATTGCCAAGCACGACAATTGAGATTGATCAACTTCCAATAATGGATACTTGCAATTGACTTGAAAAACTAAAATTTGCATGCCAACTTCAAATGTAATTTTTTCAATATATAAATCTGTAATTCAGTCTAATTCATACTAACTATGCAGCTGAAGTGGTCCAAAAATTCAAGCTGAAACACGTTAGTACAATATTTATGTATGTACCAAGTATAGAACTCAATAACTTGCATATTCTGTATTGAATAGTTGTAGAATTTTATTCAACTGTCAGTGGTGCATGTTTACATGAACCCCCCTGATTTAAATATTCACTAAAGGATAATAGCCACAACAATAACACATACAAACATATCATATTTATTTTACCAACGTTTGGCTCTGTGCCTTTTTCAAGGTAAATAAATAGTAAACAAAATCAGCAGACATGACTTTGTAATTATACAACCAACGTCACGCCCATGTTAGCAGAAAAAACGAGCAATTACAAACAATTCCAATACATGCCAAACAAATCATCAAAAACATAGAAACGACACAATAGATATCAGATTATTGAATACGCATATTCCCTATAGGGTTTAATTATAAAAAATATCTATGTGCCGTAATCTAGAATTTATAGTGTGGATTCATATTTTATGCATTATTTAATTGAGTACAATATTAAACATCATTTTTTTTTAAAATATTCACTACAAAATTTCTAAACTCATGACTGATAAAAATAAATTAAGATCAGTGTAGATAATGAATGCACAACTGACAGATGGATAAAATATAACAATAACTACATGTAGTAACATTTTTGGCATATGAAAAACCTTAATATTGAATGAAATAACATGAACACTTTCAACGCGTAAAATGTAACAAAAATGATTGAAATACGATCTACATCAAAATTAATGTAAGACACATAACTCCAATAAAATGAAAAATAAACTTGATTAAAATATAATCTACGTCATATCATTATCTGGTACAAAACTTTGGCCAACACAACAGTCGTTAAAATAAAAATTTTTTTAACTGGCTTTAACGCCCTGTCAACACAATTTAAGTCATTTTACAGTGTCCAGCGCACCTAACCTAGCTTTTCTGGACGACAAATTTTTTGGAAAAGAAATGACGTCAATTTATAATTTGTGTAAAATACCTATATATCTATAAATACAGAACTAAGCATGAAAGAAACAGAATAATAGCCATCTTTGATGCAAGATCTTTTCTATTTCAACTGATGAACTCAGAAAACGACATATATGTTTTCTGAGCTCACTAAGTAAAATAAATATTCAACTAATACCTAAGTTGATGAATATCCAATTTTAGCATAGAGGAATCATTTTGCTAACAGCCTGGTGCCGGACAGGTTGATCTATCATTACAAAGGGACAACCATCAGAAGTCTCATATTTGTATTAGAAGGTATGGCAGCAACTATAGACATTGATGATGAGCACTATTTTAACATAAACATTTCAAAATCAATGAATAAAAACAATCAATGGCACCATTTTATAATTTTGATGAAGTTGTCAATATTTACATTTGTAGCCACACCTACAAGTACCCTGATGAGACTAGTGATCATTGTCAGACTATAAATGTATATACATAACATCAAGATGATGCATTCATTATTTGTTCACTATAAATCACAAAAGGTATAAAAAATGAGATTAATTCCTTGCTGGGCAGTCTGTCCTGTAAACCTGCAGATCTCGACGACCCTTCTAATTTTTACAGGATTGTCTGTTGGTCTGCCATGTTTCCTGGTAACTGCAGGTATGGTCATGATATAAGTCTAATCTTCCAGAATGTTTCGATGGAAACTGCCTACTGTTAATATTTCTAAATATGACCAGGGATTTTATATAACAGGGATTTGTAACGATAAGTAAATGTGATAAATTTTCATCAAATTTCACTGTTGTCGCTATTATTTCGGCCCATACGGAAAACAAGTATAACAAGTTTAAATAAAGATATTCACGTGAAATTTTGTACTAGTACCATTCAAATTGAAATAAATGTTAGGAAAAATGTGTTTCTAGATGATTTTGAGCTCACAGACTGTTTCACAAAATAATGCATTTTCCTGCTGATCTGCCATTTTTAACCCATTTTACATCACCTAAAGTAATATTTTCGGTCATAATTGCAACACTTTTTTTGTCAAAACTTCAGAAACATTCACAAGTTGCATGGAAGACATGTACAAAAACATAAATCAAGTTTTTAAACTCTGGAATAGTTTGTATAGCCTGCTTCAGCCAGTTATAGGCAGTGACAACCGTGAAAATTAAAAAAAGCACTTCATTACAAATCTCTGTTATATAGAATCCCTGATATGATGGAAGTATTTTTGATTCAGAACACTGGCACTAAAATATTTTGACATCACACTATAACAGCGCTGTATTATCATCCACGTTTCCACGTACAATTTAAGTCTATATTTTGCTAGGTGACCATTTATATGTTCCTGTATATATAAAATTGTTGGATGCGCACAACTCATCACTTTCCTTTGGTCCACGACTGAAATAGAAATTAATATATTAATTTATAGAATAATTGTCACAACAACACGTACAAACATATTATATTTATTTATCAGACGTTTCGGCTGTGTGCTTTTTTCAAGGTACTTCTTTTTTTTAATATTAATTAATGAGAATGAAAGGCAAAAATTAAGCATGTACATGAAAATCAAGTTGGCTTACTACTAAATGCATATGTAGGTAAAAATGAAAGTGAATAAAATTTTGATAAACTAAAATTATTCTTATAATTGAATTATCAATAGCATGAAAAGACAGCTTCTTACTAACAGGAAAGTTACTTCTACTAATAGAAAAGTTAAACATTTATAAATGATGCCTTAAATTCAAAGCAAAAATGAAAGTGAAGGTCAAAAGTGAAGGTCAAAAGTGAAGATCAAAAGCCTACTATAAAATATAAATTCTGATGTCTATACCATTTCTTTAGCACAACTAAGTCAAGTAAATTGATACTACACAAAAAATATCAGTGTTATTCACAAAATTAATAAAATTATAACTTTCAGCTGAAAAAGTAAATACATGTAACATGAAATCAATTGAAAATATTTAAAACAAAAAAAATGAAAGAACAAAGTCTGTAGAAAAAGAAATATAAAATGTAATAAATGAAAATGCAATGGGCTACATACTTACTCAAGTAGTCCATGAAACCTTACTCACCTATTTATAACCTATTATAATATTCAAACCCTTAACTAAACAGGCTTAGCATGGAACTCAAATTTATGGGGTTTCCATGAGTATAAAAAACAATGGCTCACACAATTTTTTTGCAACCTTCAAAACCTATTCTTACTTCTTAGTAAACATCATTTGTTGTAAAAGTTAAGGTAAGTGCAATCTGTCTCTACAACTTAAATTTATCACTTTAGAGTCTGCTTCCTGGTCCCCCAGTACAGAGCTAATAGTATCAAGTTTCTTGCTCAAGGAAAAAAAGGGATAGATTTTTGATGGGATTGGAAACTAACGCCGAGCTGGCTATCCAATCATTACCAGTCCAGCATCGTAACCGCTCGGCCACGCCTGCTCTTTTTTCACAATGGAGTTTAAAATAAATTAGAACAGTTTATAACAATCTGTCCTTTTGTTTTTCATTTTCGGTATACTATTATTATGATGCTTTGCAAGTAATCCAACGCAGTACATAACCTGTGTTAAATAAAGTGTATGTTCTGTTCTGTTCTGCTCCTATATGAAAAACCTACAAACTTGAGTTCAGGATATTGAAAATTGAATAATATTCAAATTTTTTTTACATCTGGAGCAAAAGTACAAATAAAATGCATGTATGAAAAATTTAACAAAATAATTTTTATCACTTTTATTTCTGCCTACTTTTATAGAGCATAAAATACTAGAAACAAAAAACAATATAAGAATATAACATATATGTAAACTATGTATAGAACTGGAAGCCTGAATAATCATTTATACAAATGTAATGGAAACATAAGGTCATGCCAAATTGGAATTCTGTTAAGCGTCAACTCAAATTTGACAAACCTAGGTACCTATTCACAAAAACACACAAACCCAAAACAAAAACACAAATATTTTTTACGGCAAAAGCAATGCATTATATATTTTTTTCAACGGAATAACGTCCTCACAATATGAAACAATGGTCAGAATCTAATATAAAATGACTAGTGTTTCTTTTTCACATGAAATATATATTGTATTAATGACGCGGATATGATAAATTGCTTACGAAGAATAACATTGTTGCCGATCACAATTTTCCCTGAATTAAATTGTCGTATCGAATACCGAAACATTGGAAATATTTATGCAAACTTTACCAACAATTTTGTTTTTTATTTTGATTAAGGACGCTTAAACCTACCCACATGCGGACGCTTAACAAAATTCCGATATGGCATGGCCTAACGTATTACATGTAAAAGTAATAAAAGTTGTATAAAAATAGCACTAATTTTACATCAAACATTACATAACAGAATTCATGGCACAGTCATCAATTCATTCTAATAAATTACCAAATTTTATCTGTTATTGAAGATAACAAGGTGTTAAATTGTCGTAAATCATGTCGTATCAGTCCATTGGTTCAAGGGACATAACTCAAGAACCATCAAGTGGACTATTCTGGATGCCAAAAGCAATGTAGTGTAAAACATTCTGAGTAAATTTAGCCCAGTTTCAATGTAAACTGTTTGACTAAGTGGACATACCAGACAGTTTTCCATTTCCACAACAGCAACTTAACATGGGTGATCACTAGGGTTGTAACAATACGGTAAAACCCGTATTGCAAATATATCGCAATATTCAAAAACCGTATCGCAATATATTGCAATATGTATCTGTTTTTGCATAGACATGCAATGTATGAATTAATGTACATGCATGTGTCTAAATTGGATAAACATTACACACCTAGGAGTATTTTCAAATGATAACTTATCCAAATACTCTAATTTCTTGTGTAAAACGGACTATGAGTAAGAAAAAATGCATACTTTGAAAAGGACTTTCGAAGAAAATATTTCTCCAATTTGACAAAATGTTTAATGTTTTTAAACACAATACATGTAATACTTTTTCAAGTTTTAACACATTTCAACATTTGTTCAAACATTTAAATTTCATATTCTGATAAAAACAATCAGTACGGCACACAACTGCAAAAAATCGGTTCAGGGGAAAAAAAAACCAGTTAAAAACCGTCAGAAATCGTGTTGCAATATTAACCAATATATTGGTTAACTGTTACACTTCTAGTGATCACTTAATACCTGTAACATTTGTGACAGGATACCCAATCAAGAATATGCAGTTTGAACTTATTAGCTACTAAACAAAACAATGCACATAAATACAAATACAATATCAAACAAAAATTTGACAAAACTTATAACAATCAAACATGAAGTTGGATATTAAATATACACTAAATGAAATTGTTCATCAGTTGTTAAATGAAAAAAAAATGAAATTGATACATGTGTAATAATAATAAAAATAATGATAATAATAAAATAAATAAATAACTTTGATCTTTCAGTAAAACTCATGCTGGAGTTATGCAACTTAGTATTTGACCTTCATTCCTAACCCCGTTGACATGAGTGAAGTTTCAAGTGAATCCCCTCAGTAGTTTCAAAGATAAAATGTTGCACCAAAAAACTTAACCAAGAAATTTATAAGTATAAAAGGGCCATAATCCAGTCAAAAGTTAATCTAAAGTTATGCAGCTTGGTAGTTGACCTCCAATAGTAATCCCGTAGACATGTGTAAAGTTTTAAGTGAATCCCTTCAGTAGTTTCAAAGATAAAATGTTGCACCAAAAAACTTAACCAAGAAATTTTATATGTATAAAAGGGCCATAATTCAGTCCAAATTTTATGATAGAGTTATGCAGCTTGGTAGTTGACCTCCAATAGTAATCCCGTAGACATGTGTAAAGTTTCAAGTGAATCCCTTCAATAGTTGCAAAGAAAAAATGTTGCACCTTAAAACTTAACCAAGAAATTTTTATATATAAGGGCCATAATTTAGTCCAAATTCATCCTAGAGTTATGTAACTTGGTATTTGGGTAACCCCTAAAACACAAATAAAGTTTTAAGTGAATCCCTCCAGTTCTTGCAAAGATATAAAAGATACAAAAATGTTGCACCTAAAAACCCAAAAGTGTTACGCCAACGCCAACGCACAGCTGAGTAGGATAGCCCCACTATTCTCTGAAAAGTCAAGCTAAAAATCACAATGATGCATGAAGACTGATGTTAATAACAAGTAATGTAACAGTAACAATGTTAACAATGTGAAACTATCAATGTCCACAAGTACATATGTATATGATAAATAATGTATTCTTAATTATACAGAGTCTGGAGCAAAGGAAATAGCTTCAACAAGAATTTCAATAGATCGACAATTTGTATATATTAATTCTTTGCTTACTTATGAACTAACTGAAACAACAAACAGCTCTCACTCTTTCCCAGTACCGGCAGACCTGATATGAGCTCTCCATTCAAATATTACACATGTTTTATTAAAATAATTAGCTCTCAACAATCTGTTATTAAATTTCTAACGTTCAAAACAAATAGGGAATGCACATTTATTGACTACAGTCAGATCTCCATACAACAACATCGTTTGTTTCCAAGAAATGTGTCGTTATAACGCATATGTCAGTGTAATGAATTCTTCCGACCATGTATATGTTAATATTGGTTCCCATAAAATATGTCAGTATAACGAGAATGTCCTTGTAACAGATGTCGTTGTATTGAGATCTGACTGTATTTTGAAAGGTACTCAGTTAACAAAACGTTGAACCCTGTTAAACCCTTAGTGAATAAACAAGTAATTGATTCACGGTTGAAGACGTCTGTTAATACAAACGATCAAACAAACATGTATGTTGTATTAACATTTACAAGTTGACAAACACCATGGGCGTGCTCGATTGGAAATTCCGACTGTTAGAACTGGGAGAACTCTAATCAATTGCATCGGAACTGTGTTCTGGCAGCGTTCTACCCATTCCATCAAATTAGGCGTGGTGAATGGAATTGGTCGGGGTTTATTCATACCCAAGATGGTGGCGGCATCACTGCAAACATGCGAGTTTGGTGTTTTGAGAGAGAATGTTGTTAAAATTATACTTTTACCCGATTGTTTAAGATAACAATTTAACTACATTGTATTTGATATAAATAAAGTAAGAAGCGAGTGTATTTGCTACGGATATTGCCTTTTGATTCAGTTCCGACATCCAATTTCACTCGTTAGGCAAATTCTGTGGAAGAGTCGGAATTTGATTCTGGCACAGTTCCGACAGCCCAATCGAGCATGCCCCTAGACATAATTATGCAGTACAGATGCCAATGTCCAAAGTTTTTCCAAATTTGATCCTACCATACAAAAATACACAAAATGTAAAAAAAGTTTTTATGTCCATACAGTACAGGCGATATATTCTATTCTATTTTTATAGTTTTTGTTCCATCCATTTATACTGTCCAGTATATCTAAAGTTGAATCGTTCACACATACGATCAGATTCCTTGGGTCCACGACTGAAAACAACATAGTTAGAGATACATGTATACGATATATAGATCAAGCTGATGTTATATAAAAACAAGACAACAGAAAACTATAATCGCTCACAATTAAATGGCAGCATGCTGATCATGGGCCTGTTGCCTAAGCATATCGCTAGCTAGCGCTTCATCCCATGGTACCCCTGATTTGATATCGCTTAGTTATTCCTTTTGGTGTAAAAAGGGTACCAGGAGACAAAGTGCTAGGTAGCGATTTCCTTACTAAACTGGCCCCAGACATGGCTCACTCAGAGAAGTCTAAAGGCCAGTTACCTAAGGTAATTGCTTTTTGTCTTCCGGTACCCTTCTTTCACCAAAAGTAATAAGTATGTGATATTAAATTGAGGGTATCATGGGGTGAAGCACTAGCTAGCCATATGCTTAGGCAATTGGCCATAAGTCTGATGTAAAATTAATACATGTACATATACATGTACTATAATAGAATTTCATATCATCAGATAACTGCATTAATTAAAAGATGCTGTTGCTTTTTTCAAGAACTTCATTTCGTAAAACATATCATCCAATAGACTATGTTCGGCATTGAAATATTCGGATTTTCCCAGGGGTACAAACAAACTTTCACCATGGTAAAGAAAATATGTGTAGAAAGAACATTAGAATTTAATCCATGTTTTGTGCTTTTCAGCAATAATGTGTAAAAACTTTGTTTGTAGCTCCGTGCATGGGTGGAAAAACCCAAATGTTAAAGTTCCAAATTTGGTCTTGTTGCAAAACAGTATTGTTAAGAATAGAATATCATAAATATCTGAGGAAAAAAGTAGAAAAGATACTCGTGGAGCAGAAAGATCCAATCTCTAAATGTAGCAAACTTGCAACTAATATAAACGAATAACGAATGGAGTACTGCAAATTGAATAGAAGAATAATTTAAAGAAGAAAATGTGAAAAAGAACAAGTTATATAAAAGCTAATATGAGCTAATATCAATTTAAAACTGTCTTAAATCATACTAGCCAAAATTATTTAAAAATTGTTGGGGAAAAAACAGCAAATAGTACCACCTTAATAACCATGGACATAAAACAGTCACAATTAGCTGCCTCAACACTTAGTGCTGAGGTGATAGTAAGCAGACAAGATTAATCCAGATTATAAATTTACAAGGATATATCTCTGTGGTTAAATCTGTTGTATACAAGTACAGTGGTATGCAGCCATACTTCAGATATATTAAGTTAGTCTATGGCATATATCAGGGAAACCAAACCAAATATCATTATTCATTAGTATATGATATACATATGACAGTTAGTTTTCATAATGGGTGGAAGCAATCATAGATATACTGAAATATACTATAAATATCGAAACTTTACATTATAAGTGCATAGGCAACACTGTCGATATAAATGTTCAGGGCAAATAATTTCATTTTATACTTTTCATAAATACTGCATGAAAAAAATTCAATACAGACAGTTCCATTTACATTTAGGTGCATAAAACAGACATTTTTTTCACCAATGTCATCAGCATAGTTATTTTCATTTCAAGAGCACAATTTCATAAATAAATTAAACACAAGTTAAAGCCTATTAACTTATACAGAGAGAAATCTCAATAAATGGCAATCATAGAAAGTTAGAGAATTATCTTTAAATGAAAGAAAAAGAGGATTTATTTAGTGCAGTGTATAAAATAAATTAAAATCACACCAATGAAAACAAAATCTATCACTCACAATATAAAGGGCTGATATCAAACAAAACTCAAAGAAAGGGTAAACAACACTACAGAAAATGTGCTTTTAGTCAGGTTTGTGTAATTACTATACTGTATATAATTTATGCAACTTTAAAAATAAGCTTGAAAGTGAAATATATTTCTATATACCTGAGTGTTTAGCCAAATTAATTTCAGTAAAGTAAAAAATCAAAAAGTCGAAAATTAAAAACATTTTTGTTTAATGTACTGTGTGTTAATTTTGTCTAATCTACAAAAAGATCAAACACTAAATGCACATATCTTTCTAGTTCATGCAATCAACTACAAAATCAAACCACTACAAAATACTCCTTTGCTATATAAAGGTGAAAGTCATTACCATATTATCTGATATAGTAGAATCACTACCATACTGTCAGGTTTACCTAAATCACTACCATACTGACAGATATGGTAGAGACAGCCCCATACTGTCTGATATATGTCACTACCATACTGTCAGATATGATAAAGACACTACCATACTGTCAGATATGATAAAGACACTACCATACTGTCAGATATGATAAAGACACTACCATACTGTCAGATTTAGTAAGAACACCACCATACTGTCAGATTTAGTAAAGACACTACAATACAGGACAGTATAGCAAAGTCACTACCATACTGTCAGATATGATAAAGACACTACAATACAGTCAAATTTAGTAAAGACACCACTATACTGCCTGATGTGGTAGAGTCTCTACCATACTGTCTGATATAACATACCTTCCATATACATATGGTATAGGTTTTGGTTTTTCTTCCTCTATTTGATGTAGTAATGGTGTAAATATTCTCCAAGCTTGATACAGTTCATCGGATCTCACAAAGTTAATCTGTGAACCAGTGAACACATCTAATATCAACCTCTCATATGCTTCAGGCATCTTTATACCCTGTATTATACAAAAAATATAAATTACACGTCATACATTCATGTCATTATTCAGAAATTTCAAGACATAAAACAATTACAATAAGTGTCCATCTTCAATTTCAGAACTTATGGGTTGGCTGCATAACTTAATAAATGATTTCTTTTTAATAATCTGCAGACACTATATTTCATGGTATTGTTAAATTTTATTTAACTGTTACATTACATTTACATAAACCCTGCAGATTTAAATACAACAGTCCTTCTGCTTTAACATTCAATTTTAATCAGTGAGGTCATGCATCCCTGACAATTCAATAAAGAGGTTTCAATTAAATTAAATTCATATCAAAAGCAGTAGTGGTGCCGAGGATTTGTTCTGAATAGGGCCACACAGCAGAGGCTATACTAAATTACACAGAACCACTCACCTTATATCGACTACCATAAGTTAAGTCCAACTCTGTTTCTTCACAATCAAAGCTCATTCCTGGTGTTTTAGCCATCATTTTCATATAAACTGCTTCATTTGGTTGTACACGTATAACAAGTTCATTTCTCTTAACTTTACCCTCATTAAATATATCCCCTGGTATATCTTTAAATTGTATTCTTACTTCAGCTTTTCTCTCATTTAAAGCTGAAATAAATAAATAAATGTTCATTCAACACCCCATATTATAAAAAAAACCCGTAAGCTTTGAAGTTTTTTTTTGTGAAAGAACAACAAGGCATCTACTAATTGCTTTACTCTATTTTAGTAGGAACAGGTGTGGTGGCCGAGTGGTTATGACTTTGGACTGGTAATCATTAGATCCCAAGCCCTGCATTAGTTAGAATATCACCCAAAACCTACCCTATGGTTTCCTTGAGCAAGAAACTTAATCCTGCTAGCTCAGTGCTGAGGAACCAGGAAACCGATTCAAAAGTTATTAATCTAAGTTGTTATAACATGTTTTACCATCGAGCTAAAATAAATTACTATAGTAGAAGCAGTGGTCCATTTGTAGGACATGCTTTGTAAATTGGAACTCTGTCGTGCCAATTTGTCAGCTGCACAAAAAACAAATTTAAGACTACCAAGGGAGATAACTACACCAATACCAGTAGCTCAATGACCTGGGTTAATAGCTGTAAAGTGAAAAAGCATTAGAATGGAACTAAGGTCATAAGCTAAAATTTCTTCTTTTATTTTTTTGTCTTCCAACACGAAACTACACATAGCTCCAAGCAATGATGCTTCTAGAACCATTTTTATTGATTTTGGTATGACATGGAATTAAACCCTCCACCTTCCAGACATGAAAGAACACTCTACCACTAGGCTATCAGGCCAATCTCTGTAAACAGATATCCTGTAGAGCATTGTCGTACAGGATCTCTACTGTCTCCGAGGAAGGTCACGTCGAGATGAACTTTGTGTCGACCAATCAATGCGTAGCTTTCATCTAGACGAAACACTGTTAATAACATTTTGATTTCATAATTACCAAGGTTGGCAAGCTAATTTAACAGCGGTATTATTCACAGTCTGCGATTAGACGGCTCATTTCAAATTGCGTGACACACACAATGTAAACAAGTTACGTATCATAACAATCTCGTCATGAATATTATGATGATAAAAGGTCACCTAAACGTGACCTTCGTTTGAAAAAGGCCAGATCTAAATTAGCGAGTAGGCAAGCGGAAAATTTAAGATTGGGTTTAGATTGCTATCAGGCAAGCTCTAGAACAACAGTAACTCAACAAGCACTGTAACCATGGATTATGTTGAAATATAATGAGAAATAGTAATAAAATTTTGAAGCTCCTACCTTTTCCACATCTTAACATGAATGGTACACCATCCCATCTTTCATTACGTACAAATAATGCAGCAGTTACAAATGTAGGAGTAGTTGATCCTATAATAAATATGATAGCAAGAAATCAAAGGGAGGTTCCATAATATTGGAACATTTGTACTTGATCATTTTAACGAAAATATGTTTGATTTCAAATACAGTACAACCTCTCTAGAACAACATCCACTTGGACTGACTAAAGTAGTTTTTTTGTTTTTTTTGTTTTTTAACGTCGTATTCAACACATATTTAAGTCATACATAAGATGGCCAGCACTTCCTACTATAGGTTTTCTGGACACTTTTCTATCAACAGTACTAACTTACCCTATCATGAGGCAGATAACTTATGTAAAGGGTATGACCTACTGCGACCGGGCTCGAACCCGCAATCTCCAGATTCGGAGTCAGACATGCTAACAACTACGCCACGGCCATGGCAATGACTAAAGTGTGTATGCCTAAGGGAAATATCAAAAGTTGTTGTAGCACAGAGGATTTGAACTCTTAAGAGGGCTGCTCTACAGAGGTTATACTGTATAATAAAACCCTCGAATTTGTATTGATGAACAAATAATGTCAGGGAGTGAAAGGTTTCCAGATATGAAAATCCATTTCAGATTTTGTACTAATTTTTAAAGTACTGACACATTTAGACAAGCAGCCATATATATAACTTGCATGAATTAAATGTTTATTAGCAGTAACAAATTGCCCAAACCCAAAGATAATTTGTCAGGGGCAATCAGACGACCTTTAAAGTAGAGCCATGCCCAACATACGATGATAAGTGTGTGTATACATACCTGCAGGAACAGTAGGATCATCTAAGTAACCAAGTTTCTCATCACCTTTACCTTCAGGATTACCAACATATTGTCCTAACACAACATTATCTATAACAACTGGTGTTATACTCTTTAATACTTTAACCTAGAGAACATAGGAAACAATTACCAACATATTGTCCTAATACAACATTATTAAGTATCAGTGGTAATTTTCATGGAAGAATATAACCTTCCCGGGTGGAATTCGAACCCGTACCCCCTTCGGGACAAGAGTTTCCAAATCCCAGCGTGCTACCAACTGTGCTATCGACCCGGGTTACACCAAAAATATAAATATACTACAAGTATACAGTGGATCTTGTGTTAAGCGACCATCCAAGGGAGAGACAAAAAGTGGTCGTTTAAGACAATGGTCTCTTAAGACAAATGTTGATTACCTACGTTGAAACCGTCCTGACATTCTAAAATTCGTCATTTTCGTACACCATTAATCTTTCAACGGGACGATTTTGACTGATGGATTTTCATTCAAATGTCGTCAAATACATACAAATAATGGGATTATAGATTTTCTTTCTTCTTAACATCCTAAATTCAGGTTCAAATTGCAATTATTTATTTAATTATATAAAACTGCGAAATAGTCGTTTTTGTTTACGTACATGTTAAAATCCGGGCATTTTCCGGATTTTTCGCCATTATAACAATCAATATATTTAGGTCATCAGAGTAAAGGCTGTTACATTTGAAACAGTGAAATTTAAACAATTAATGATAATTAGTAGTGATAATCGTCAACACACACGCTACTTCTTTGTTCTAACAAGCGCTGCAATATTCATGCGTAAAATGTTGGCATTGTAAAAATAGAACGTGACGCGATTTTCGGAAAACGTGTTTATAATGTCCTCAATATTGACCTTTCTTTGTTTCAATGAACAAATTGTTTCTGTGTTCGTATTTTTAAATAAATATTATTTTACACGTTCTATGCACATATAAAAAGTAAAAAATAAGCAGTCTCTAGAATTTTTTTTGGAAAATGATTACTCTCTACGGTGATAGAACGGTCAGAACGGATGTTTTAATTGACCCCGCTATGGGACTAATTGTTCAATGTGTATTACGTAATTACATTATAATTGGGTAGAATTAGTGTCACTTTGTTGATTGTTCCCACTACCCCCTTATCTTACAGTATTTATGTCTGTTAATTATTGATTTTTAGAGCCTGACATACGAGTTTAGGTGATAGACATTGAGGCGACGTATATTTCTGATTACCGATTTTTAACGATTTTTGCCAAATTAGATTTATTTGACCCGGTCGTTTAACACAAATAAGTCAGTCAGTTTTGACCAAAATGAGCGGTCGCTGGTCGCGTTAGACAAAAGTAGCTTAAGACAAAGATTTAAATAGTAAAATTGGTTGGTGGGAACTCAGAGTGGCCGCTTAGTGCAAACGGTCGTTTAGGAGACGTGGTCGCTTATGCAAGATTTACTGTATAGCTAATCTATAATAGGAATATAAAATAGAATTTAATAAACAAACAAACCTTTTCATTTCTAATATCTTCAGCATCAGTTGATGGTGGTTTCTCCATGGCAACCAATGTAAGTAATTGTAATAAATGATTCTGCATAACATCTCTATGAAAATATGATAAAAAATTTACATAGGAATTTTTAGAAAACAATAAAATTACAGAAATGAAAATTATGAGATTTTAATCTGGTTTTAGATATTAACTACCAGTAATTACAAGGTGCATACTTCCGCCAGTGACTGACGACTGCCTATCATGATTGAAAATCAGTTATAGGAGAGAGAATGGCCCTAGTAATGATTTCATAACCAAGCTCCATGAAAGTAGGCCCCATACCGAAATCCAAACTACAACATTTCTATCAGTACACTTGTGCACTACAAACTGAGCTAGCTGGATGGCTAATCATGGTATGTAGAGTTTTTTAATCCATAAACTTTCAAAATATGCTTTATTGAATTAATAGCATGACCCCAGGCTTATACCAACAAGTCTGGTATACAGTGGTGATAAGTCAAAACAAGGCTTCACCAAATGAAGGCA
The DNA here is from genome assembly GCA_025267735.1 of Mactra quadrangularis. Taxonomy (NCBI): domain Eukaryota; kingdom Metazoa; phylum Mollusca; class Bivalvia; order Venerida; family Mactridae; genus Mactra; species Mactra quadrangularis. The sequence continues at coordinate 2,915,636 of CM046302.1, forward strand.
AATGATTGGCTATAAGTCAAACAATTGCTTCATGGGTAACATATTCAAAAACCTCTGGTGCTTTTCACATAATTTCTTACGAAAAAAATCTTCGTAAGTCAGTTTCATATAATTAACACTTTAAAGTCAGACGGAAAATAAGCATAACTAAGATATGATATTCAAAAGGTATACACAATTCTATAATATTTAGAATTGATAAGCCAAAAAATGAGCATATTATTAAGGTTTCTTGCTTTTGACTTACAAAGATTTTTTTCGTAAGAATTTATGTGAAAAGCACCACTGATTTTTATGATTTCAGCAGAGTATACATAAGAAGAGAATCATTTCTAATGTAAAAAAATGCTGACTTACAAGACCAGCTTTGCAAACTTTCACCAACAATGTTTAAATCACTGTGACTTTCACATAAAAATAATGTTATCTAAGGCCTAAATTAAAATTAAGTTTGTTTGCCCTTTAACGACCGTCCCGAAAAAATGCTGCCAAATAAAAAAAAACTCAAAAAATATATGTGGTGTTTCTTTACACGTCCATTGATTGTATCACTTTTCAGTAGTTTCTTTGCACTAATAATTCTGCTTCAGGAAAAAAATAAAATGTCTTTCCTACCTACTGACCCAACCCAAAATGTTAGGGTTCGTAAAGGGCAAACAAAGTATTTTTTAGTTTAGGCCTAAGTATAGATAATCAAATATCTACCTGATGATACCAAAATCATTAAAATATCCACCACGCCCCTCGGTACCGAATGGTTCTTTAAAACTTATAACAACAGAAGCTATACTATCTCTGTTCCATATAGGACTAAATATTCTGTTACCAAATCTGTAATATATATTTCATAATAATAATATCAACAAGAAATGTAATGTGGAAACCACATCAAAGCCGAATTTAATAACTTTAACGCAAAAATTACAAAGGAAAGTAATCCATAATAAAGCCAGGTAGAGTTTACTTTCTAATTCTGTTCATCACATGAAGTTTCATAAAGATTGGACAATAAATGGCAGAAATATATGTTAAATATATGTTAAAGAAACACTTTAACGCAATTGTTAACGACGCCGGACGCCCGCCCACAAACTATTTTTGCCTGAGCCAATCAGCAGTGGCCCGGAAGGGGGTTTAAACCCTGGCCCTCTCTATTCTTAAGGACCCATCCTATCACTGGAACACTGCTCCTACATGTGGTAGGAAAGCAGAAGATGTGCCTTATTGTTCCATGGCCTAATATACAAGGAACTACAGCATTTTGCCAGAATATATACTGAACCAAACAATTGAACACACCACTTAAATGATTCTTTTATTTTTCAAACATATCAGGTCTTAAAGACAATGTATAATATAACATGTTAAATCAATAGACCTAATCCGGAATTCAAATTTATTGGTTTTTCCAACCGTGCATAGGCGGTACATTCAAAGTTTTCTACACATTATTGCTAAATAGCACGAACTATGGATTAAATCCTTTTGTTCTTTTTACACGTGTTTTCATTGCAACGGTAAAAGTTTGTTTGTACCGGAGGGGAAAACCCAAATATTTGAATTCTGGATATAGTCCATTAATATTTTTCAAAAAATGTTCCACTTTCATTTAATGAATTATCACTTTTTACGACTGTTTTCTAACACAGGAGTGCTAAATTAAACAAACAGGTGTATAAAAAGACTGAATCAGTAGCGTGTGAGTTCAACCAAGTTGGCATTAATAGAAGCACAGCAGCATTGCGATGCATTCATTGTTTGATTCAGTAAACTTTTTTCCAAACTTAAACCATTGCATCTTTGAAATGCAAGTAACTTTTAAAATAGGTTCTAATATCTTATAAAATCCAACAAACCTTAAAACCATGAGATTCTGTACCATCTCTTTACCAAGATAATGATCTATTCTATAGATTTCCTGCTCTTTAAATAACGATGATAAATGATTAGATAATAATTCCGATGAATCTAGATCACGTCCAAATGGTTTCTCTATAATAACACGTGTCCATTTATCACTGTAACAAAAATAGAAATATAACGTTAATTTATGCAGTACTCCACATTAAAGGTTATCTGATTGCTCCTGATGACCTATATTATGCCTCGGTCCCATAAAATCGTGGCTTGTTGCGAGCCCGTACGTGCAGACAGCCGTAGGCCGTGGGAAGCCTTGCATATTAAGGTGACGGTATGCACATGGCACAAAACAACACACCTGTACGGAGCCGAAGCTGGAAGATGTGCAAGTTTAAGCCATACACGGCCACAATTTTGTTCACTTTGTGACTTTGAAACTGAAACGTGTATCCACAGCTCATCTCACGGATCCTTGTAAAAACACAACAGTCCGTACGGGTACACAAAAGTTTGCACGGGTCCTTGCGGAGCTTGATCGCCATAGCCCGTACGGTGCCCTCACGTCTATTTTTATGCAAATATTTGATAACCAACTATCCCCGGCCAATTTGCCTCACATTTCTAATATAATACTATGAAAAGAGATAAATGAAACATTGCCAAGTGGCATGGCTTATATACATGCATAATTAAAATAGACTGAATAACCATGAAACAAATTGTTGCATTTTAACTTAATTTACATGCACCAACCCGTCAAATTAAAATTCCAATTTAATAATAAAATAACACCAACCTTTTTGACATACAAGTAGCTTTTATATTTAACGTAACACTCTCATACACTGTAGGAGGTAAAGCCAGGTAGAATAGACGATTACAATTACCAATATCACTGATCATTTTATCTAGACGAGCAAAATCTGACGTTTTATCATAATTCCCAGAACAATAACTGTTGATTTTCAAAAATTCTTGAAATTTGGGTTGATCATCATCTGACACCTGCGGAAATAAATCATATTATGATACAACTCAGGGGTGTGGAATTCATATCCCTGACTTGGCAGACTTGTACATTTACATGTAGGAGCAGGGGTCCAGTGGTAGGACGCACGCTTAGGGATCGAGAGGTCTTGGGTCCGATCCCCACTGGGGGCATTGCTTATTTCCTTGAGCAAGAAATTAACCTACAATTGTTCCACTCCATCCAGGTGTAAATGGGTACGGTGAGGGATCACCTGCCTGAGGGTGATTTCAATGACCAGGAGTTATTGTACAAGATTGTAAAGTCAGCTGAACATGTATATGGAAGCAGACTTTAAACCCCACTTTAACTTTAACTTTATTTATGTCAGTGGTCATGTGATATCTTTAGCTGAGAATTATTACTACATTGTACTTCATAAACTGTACATTTAAATACAATCTCCGTAAACAGATATCCTGTAGAGCATTGTTGTACAGGATCTCTACTATCTCAATGGAGGGTCACGTCGAGATGACCTTTATGTCGACTAATCAATGCATAGCTTTCATCTAGATGAAACACTATTCATAAAGCTAATTTATCAGCAGTATTATTCAGTCTGCGATTGGACGGCTCATTTCAAATTGCGTGACGTAGACGATGTAAACAAGTTACGTATCATAACAATTTCGTCATGAATATTATAATGAGAATAGGTCACCTGAACGTGACCCTGGTTTGAAAAAGGCCAGATCTTAATTTGCAAGTAGGCGAGCGGAAAATTTTAGATCGGGTTTTAATCAGATTGATTCAAATAGAAGAAGCAAGAACTCATTATTTCAATTCAAACCAAAAGGGGGACAAGTCAATGCTTTACATACATTCATAATGAAAGCAAAAGATACAACTTTTTTCAATTGACTTTTTTTACAAATTTGTACCAACTGAAGAATAAGGAACTTGCTGGTGAAATAGATTAAATTAATTCTGCTATTTAAACTATGAAATAAAATGACCTCTAATAGTTTGAAGTACAGATTGTTTGAAAAAAGTCAATTTAGGTCATTTCACGGCGTCCAGCGCACCTAACCTAGCTTTCCTAGACCATTGTCTATAACCAGTACTCACCTACCCTTCCACAAGGCCAGAAACTTCTCCATATTATCTAATCAATGGAGGAAAATCGACATTATTGTCAAATTTTCATGGAAGGGTATAACCTCCTCGGGTGGGATTCGAACCCGCACCCCCTCAGGCACGAGTATCCAAATCCCGGCGCGCTACCAACTGCGCTATCAACCCGGGTTTTGAAATATCAGGGTATCAACTATACAAAAAGTTCAAGCTAGAATTTCATCACTTCTATGACAAAATATCTTAATTTTACTTCATCATGCAAACTGTTGACTGTTAAAAATCTCTAGTTGGAAACTCAACACTATCAACTGAGATATGACAATATACAGTACCCACCAAAAGTTTGGAGACAAAAGAAATTTACTACAATTCTTGAATTTTGATGATTATTTTTGTCGAATCATCATTTTTTATATACTTAAGTTTTGTTTGTGATAAAATGAAAACAAATTTCATAAGTGCAACAAATTTAAAGATTCTGTATCTGACCTCCTGAAGCCTCCAAAACCATGTTTATTGTAGTTATTTTCTATAATATAGCTTTTATGCTATTTTTGTAGTCTCAGTTATAATCATAATGATAACCAAATATTAATGTAAAACAACAAAGCATTTCAAAATAAACAGTTACCAAACTTTAGATAAAACCTATGCAGTAGGCCTACAAAGTAAATATGTCTCCAAACTTTTGGTGGGTACTGTAATATAAACCTTATTTGATTTGTCAAGTTGGAAATCAGACCCCGTATAACAAAAAGACTTGAGGGTTACCCGCAAGACTGTAGTAAGTGCATTGCGTTAAAGAGCGAGTTACTACAGTCTTGCGGGCAACCCTCAAAGTAAGCATTCATTGTAATTCTGTTGTAGCTACTTTATAAGTAAAACTGGAGCACCAATAGTAATTTGTTCAGCTATTGAGATATCAACTGGTCATACAGAGAGAACTATACTAGACACTGTAGCCATTTAACAGTATAATATTACAATATTATATACTTTATGTAGGAGGATATGGTAGGTAAGTTTACATTAATAAATTTAGGCCGCAACAAGTTGATCATATGTTCTATGGATTTTTCTGAAAAAAAAATGGGGCGAGCGAGTGAAAAAAAAGTCTTTATTCACTTGCTTTATATAGCAGTTAGACCAAATTTTTATGAGCGAGCGAGGAAATAAAACCATTTTTTGTAAAAACCGTCAAAATTAAGGTGCGAGTGAATCCATAGAACATATGATCAATTTGTTGTGGCCTTAAGTACTGAATGTAACTTTATTTGGTTGGGTTTTAAGCCTTAACAACACATAGTACTGCTGCGTGTTCAGTTATAATTGTTAGCGAACGTTATGGGTACTGGACAACTCAACCCTAAGACAACTCAACCTGTGAATAACTCAACTCAAAGTTTAGACAACTTAACCCGTTAGTAGGGGATCGAGTTGTCTTGGGTTGTGTTGTTCCAACTGTTTTGGAACGTTCAGGGTAGTTGAACACGCCCTAGGTCAAATTACTTTGGTCAGTCAACCTACTCACCACTCCTAGAAAGACTTAATCTCTGGATTTATCAATTAACCAGTTACTGGGTGCACACTTTTGTCAGTGAATGACAACTGTCCTACATGACTTAAAATCAGTGGTAGGAGGGTGAATGGTTGTAGAAATTATTACATGACCAAGCTACACCAAAGTATGATCTTTGTGGATAAGATTGACATGCTGTATAAAACACATGTCCTATGGCCATAAAGGCCAGCAAAGAACACTGATATGTCCTCCCAATTTAGAGTTCTGTTCTGTTCTGTGTCAAAATAAATGAACCCTGGAAAAAACTTTTACCTTAAGGTAAGGTGCCCATCTTGATTGTAAATCTTCCAGGGATAGTTTACTTCTAGCATAACCAATGATGTATGTTTCCTTAGGTAGTAACTCATCTTTAAATAGATTCCTAAAATAAACAGTGATATAAAATATAGACAATTAAGTAAACTGCTCCAAAATTATTCACAACATACCAATAAATTAAATAAATATTGATTTGTTTAAACGTTAAAGTACAGTTTGAAGTCTACTTCCATATACAGTCATGTTAAGCAAACATAACAATTTTGTACAATAAGCCATGATCATTGAAATCACCTCCAAGCAGGTGATCCCTCACAATACTTACATCAGGGTGGAGTGAACAACTGCAGATAAATGGCAGCCAGTGCGCCTAACATAGCTTTCCTTGATCCTTGTCTATAACCAGTATTCACCTCTCCTTCCACAAGGCCGGGAACTTCTCCATATACCATTTCAATGGAGGAAAATTGACATTATTGTCAAATTTTCAAGGAAGAGTAAAACAACCCCCGTTGGGATTTGAACCCAAACCCATTTGGAGACACTAGACTTGAAATCCCAGCATGCTACCAACTGTGCAACAGACCCAGATAAATCAATGTGCCAAATGAATTAAATTTCAAGAATCAGCAAGAAATCGATGCATAAAAATAGAGAAAAAACTTCCATCTGATTAGCTGTATAAATCAAACAATATCATCCGATAGTAACATCACACACAATACACATCATTAGTAGTGTCGGCAAATTCTACCCATAATTCAATTGTCTGGTTACTTCAATACATGATATATACCTTCATTAGTTGCTAATACACTAAGATACAGAAATTTCTTTACTGATGATTTGGAACTAGGGCTGTGTAGGAACTAGTATCTGAGTGCTCAGATATTCCCAATCTCGAAAGGAAAATCGAGTACAAATATTCGTCACGTCCGAAATCGTCGGATTGCGATCTAGTTTTGAAAAAAATGAAAGAATATTTTCAGCTTTATTACCACTAAAAATGAGTTGCACAACTATGAAAACTTTAATTTATGTAGGGACCGAACTATCCAGTGTCAAAATTTCGATTGATACTCAATTGAAAAAAAATGTTATCACTGAAAATGTCCGGCATAAAACGTCTGATAGTAATGTTTGGAGTATGTGGTTTCCCATATAGTAAAAGCTTCTGCAATTTTTCACTTATATTGTTATTACATGAATTTCTATATGCTTTTCCACTAACATGTGATTCGTGGTTCGATTCGTGAATCGCTACACATAAATCCTGGTTCGGATTGGATCGCCATTAGCTTAACAATCCACCGTCCTATTTGGAACACACTTAGATAATTATATTTTACACGTCATTCTTAATTTAACAACAAATATACAGTTTATCATCAACCATCTTATTGAGGGGTCCTAGGTTCAATTCCTAGATTGGCCTTACATTTGTTGAGTTTAATCATGAAATACTTTCTTTGGCCATTCTCCCTCCTACCACTGATTCTTAATCGTGTAGGGCAGTTGTCAGTCTCTGATAAAAGAATGCACCTAGTAACTGGTTAAAAGCTAAATCCAGAGATTAAGCTTTCTAGGAACAGCAAGTAGGTTTACTGACCGCAGTGATATGATAGAAATGATAAGTGTAATTTGTTGCTATGGTTTTAACCCAAACAAAAAAAAGCTGAATAAAATTCATACATCAGTTTGCATTCCAGCCATGTTTATATATATGTATGACAGGGCCCATCAAATGTATCCTTGTTCTTATCACAAGTATGCAAACAAGGAAATACTTTTAGTCTTGTGAACAAATTTATATAGTAAACATCATAGGAGGATCCAGCAGGGGGGGAGGGTCAGGGGGGTCTGGACCTCCCCTAGAATTTTTAATATGTACCAGTCCATAAGTGTAAATCTTGACTTTAAGTCATTTTTAAGTAGCATAAAGCAGTTTTTCTCGGTGCTTAACATAGATTTAATGGTTATGTAGTTCTAATTATCAATATGTTGCATTATTTTGCAGAAAGTGTAAAATGTGGTTGTGGTTCCAAAGTTCGGACCCCCCCCCCAGAAAAAAATCCTGGATTCGCCCCTGAACATTATGTACTCACACTGAGATATGTTAATCAAGGATAAATGTAAAACAAGGATAATTTATATAAACTACATTTATATGTACATGTTTAACTAGGTGTTAAAACTTAGTAACAATATTATCAAACATAAAAAACACTAAATCAAAGACGTTATCTTTATTTTTTATGAGATACAAAATAGTACTGTATAAGTTCATGATATGAATTGGTCGTAAACATTATAAAAGGATGTCATGTTTGACATGAAATTATGTCTAATAGGCTACAAACTTACACGAGCTTAAAACTCAGTCATGGAACCAAGATGTTGTTTAGTAAACAGTTTTAAATGAATTACATGATCATGCTTAGTTGCTAACCATTCTTAAGCCAGTTTTTAAAAACAAAATACTCCTAAGAACTAGTTACAGCGCACCTCTTGCACTTTCATGGAGTTTGGTCATGAAATAATATCTATGGCAATTCTCCCTCCTACCACTGATTCTTAATCCTGTAGAGCATTTGTCAGTGACTGATGGAAGTATGAGACTTGTAACTAGTGAACAGCTAAATCCAGAAAGTCTGTCTTTCACTGAACTATTAGAAAGTGGACTGGCCCCCATGATATAACCTATACAATGAGTTACACCCAACAAATGTTTTACAGAAAATATAATTAAAGCGTCATTAAGTATTCAAATAGAATCTGACATACCATAAAACTGGATAGATCTTTTTCTTGGCTAAATCACCCTGAAATGAGAATAAAGTCATATTAAGAAAGAAATTTCAAATAAAATATTTGTTAAAAGGGTCTAAACATCTTTTGTCAGATACCCTTTTAGACGAAGGACGTTACTTTGACAGAAGTACTGAATATCTAATAATGATGAAAAGACAAAGTAAGAGCAAGTTTGTGGGGTAAACTTTGTGGTTTTGTCTGCCATTTTAATGCATCACACTTTCTTTTTATATACTGGATTTAACACCATGTCATTACAATTTTAGATTATTTTACAAAGCCCAGTGCAACAAACTTTTTTTTTCAGGACGCTTGTCTATAACCAGTACCACAGTAAACAATGCCAGCAAATTCTCTATAAACAATGTATCTTATCAATGGAGGAAAATTGTCACTATTGTCAAATCATGGAAGGGTATAACCTCCCTAGGTGGGATTAGACCCCATATCCCATTCATGACAGTAGATTCGAAAGTCAAGCATGCTACCAATTGAGCTACTGACCTGGGTCACACTTTCTTTTAGAGCATTGTATTTCTTATTAATTGAATTGCTACCTCAGAATGCATTAATAGCCTTACAATACTATACAACCCTAAGTTATGATTGATATATTTACATCATAAAAACATGAATCATTTATAGTTGCAGTCTAAGTGGAAGGTCAACAAAGAACAATGTTTATTAATGGATTTTTGTTTGTATTACAATAGATAGAGCAAGATATTGTTGAGTGCAGACAAGTTATCTTATACTTGGGAAATAGTATTGAGTTCATTTGTCTGGTTCCCAGTCGTACTTTGACAGGCAAAGCATGATCAAGGCTATGCCCGATTTAATGAATAAGGTATTGGATAATTATGTTTTCAAATGAACATTTCTTACTACACAGGCTTAAATCAAAGGATCATTGTACAAGAATTACAGTGGATACTTTTTTTTAGTTGTTCGGTTACATTTATGCTAAATAAAGTATCCAAAAATCTAATTCCGAATCCACGTCCCAATTGAGTTCACTTGAAATATGTTTTCGTTAATCCTTCGCAAAATATACTTGTAATCAGAAAAATCAAAATCGAATGACCTATATAGTACCGAACTCCTACTAAAGTAACTATAGTCAGCAAATGATCATGCAAGATTAAGAAAACGTAATACTTGAATAATAACTGAGGAGGCCGCCATGATTACGGTTTGCCTGACCCAATAACGATAGTGATAAGGGGCAGGTTATCCAGACTAAGAGTTCTCTTACAGTACAATTGATGTACTGTAACTATGTCTAGTTAGCTGCAAGGCAAGGTGGTAATGAAATCTTATAAAGAGGAACACGTAATATATTGACCACTGGTTTGTTTCTCAATATATTTGGATGTTTGATTAAGAACCTGGCCAGCATATTATCAAAAGTCTTACAACAATTTAACAATACAATCATTATACAAGGATTTACGACTAAAATTGGTCGTAAGACACTTGATAATATGGACCACAATGGAAATAAGGGTTTGCCCTTTTTGTGCTATCCCTGGTGTTTGTGTGCTTGTCAAAGTAAATTGCCATGTGCAGTGATAAAATATATTCTTTGTGTGTCTTCATTAAAGCTAATATGAATTCATACAACAACATAAGGTCACAACAAGTTGATCATGTGTTCAACAGATTTTTCTGGAAAAAAATGGGGTGAGCGAGCTAAGAATTTTTTTTTTTAATTCAGTTGCTTAATATAGTGTTTTGACCAAATTTTTATGAGCGAGTGAGGAAATAAAAATATTTTTTTTGAAAAAAAAACGTCAAAATCAAGGTGCGAGCGAATCCATAGAACAAATGATCAACTTGTAGTGGCCTAAATGTAAAAAAAATCCAATTGACACAGACAGAAGTATCCTATAGCAAGATGGACAGATATATTTGAAAACTTGATTCCTACTGTTTCTATCCATACACCTCTAAACTAGTCCATGGTGAAACCAAAACCCTTGTTATATTACAATCTAGGATATCAGATAACCATTAAGGAAGACATTGCCTTTATAATGACCAAATATCACTAAATAGCTACACCCACATATATCTACAGTTCAAATAAAAGATAAGAATTTTTTACATGCAAAGAAAGTGTATATACATGTACAATCAAGCTTTTACTGATTTCTACCTAATTAAATGTTAATTTGTAGCTCATTTTGAAGCAAGATTGTGACTTCCTGGTCTAGGTACAAGACTAATTTCTTGCTCAAGGAAATATCTAAAAGAGTTTATGACTAATGAATGTAATTTCTGGTTTTTAATTTATAAGTAGATGAAAAAAATATTTAAGTATTTTATGAACAAGGAGCCAGAATGACTTTTTATACTGTGTTTAATGCTGTGTCAACACAATTCGATTATTTCACAGTAGCTCAAGCACACCACACCTAGCTTTTCTGGACTCTTGTCAATAACCAGTTCTCACCTACCCTTCCACAAGGCAGGCAACTTCTCCATATGACTTAAAGATTAATGGAGGAAAATTGACATTAAAGTATAAATTTCATGGAAGGGTAAAACTGCCCTGGGTGGGATTCACACCTGTACCACTTTCGTGACACTACATTTGATATCCAGGCAAGCTACAAACCGTACTACAGACCCAGAATGATTACAAGCTACAGTAAAACTCGGTTATAACATACTAGCTGGGCCAAAGAAACAAGAGCTGTCAGAGGAGACAGCATGCTCGACTTAGTTAGTGTTTGTCACAGGAGTAAAAAATATGTATAAGGAGTTATAAACCTAGTCACATGAGATGTGGTTGATAATAAGAAACATATATTTAAAGTTTGAAGTCAATACCTATAGAAATAAAACAGTTGCAGTAAAAACAAACACTTTTTAAAGAAAACTCTAAGTTCAAGGGGAGATAATTCTAAAAAAAAATATATTTGGAGTTATACACCTTGTCACATGAGATGTGGTTGATAATAAGGAATGTACATTTAAAGTTTGAAGTCATTACCTATAGAAATAAAACAGTTGCAGTAAAAACAAACACTTTTTAAAGAAAACTCTAAGTTCAAGGGGAGATAATTCTAAAAAAAAATATATTTGGAGTTATACACCTTGTCACATGAGATGTGGTTGATAATAAGGAATGTACATTTAAAGTTTAAAGTCAATACCTAAAGGAATAAAACAGTTGCAGTAAAAACAAACATTTTTGAAAGAAAACTCTAAGTTCAAGGGGAGATAATTCTGAAAAAAATATATTTAGAGTTATGAACCTTGTCACATGAGATGTGGTTCATAATAAAAAGCATATATTTAAAGTTTGAAGTTAATATCTTAAGAAATAACAAAGATATAGGAGAAAGTATTTTACTGCACAAAAACTTTAATCTGTGCACAAAAACTTTAATCAGTTCAAGGGGAGATAATTCTGAAAGAAATGTTTTTGGAGTTATATACCTTGTCACATGAGATGTGGTTGATAGTAAGGAACATATATTTAAAGTTTGAAGTTAATATCTTAAGAAATAACAAAGATATAGAAGAAAGTATTTTACTGCACAAAAACTTTAATCAGAAAGGTGGACGCGGACGCCGACGCCGACGCCGACGCTGGGGCGAGTAGGAGAGCTCTACATTACTACGTAAAGTCGAGCTAAAAAGGTATGTTATAACCGAGGTATGTTATATCCATATAGCATACTAAGTATGTTACATACAAAATATGAAGAATGGGCCAGGAAAAATGGTATGTTGTAACCGAGTGTATGTAATAACCGAGTATGTTATAACCAAGTTTTACTGTATCTCATCATTAGTCAACAAAGCACTATCAGAAATGAACCATTAGAGAGATCAACAGCAGCAGTTACCTCAATGATAAATCATACAACTCAAAACACAATTAATTAGAAATAATTCAACAAGAAAAGACATCTCAAAAATAAATATGACGTTTTAACCAAACAGAACATTCATTTACAAATACATAAGTGAGCAAACACCATCATTGTCTTATAGTTTGATGAACAAATGAAACAAAAAATGATTCCAATAAAAAAACCACTATAGAATATCAGATGGCCAAATAATATCAGTTTTCACAGTCAATATCTCAATTAAACAGTAAAATAATAGTTAAATGAATGTGTAGAAGTATCAGACAATGCATTAAACAAGCTGAATTGTCCCAGACAAACATTTATATTGAATTACTGACAAAATAAACAGACAACACAGTATAACATGTTTCATCTAAACCAATAATTAAACAGTTTTAGTCAATATAGTCTGGGAGACAAAGCTAAGGAGTCTGTGATACTCTTTAATCCAGATAGACTTATTAAGGAAACTTCTTCGTTTTTTGTTTTTGTTTTTTTTAACGTCGTATTCAGCACATATTTAGGTTATATATACGATGACCAGCTCTTCCTACTATAACTTACCAGGTTTCCTGGACACTTTTCTATCACCAGTACTAACTTACCCTACCACGAGGCCGACAACTCATGTATAGGGTATGACCTGCCGCGACCGGGTTCGAACCTGTGATTTCCGGATTCAAAGTCAAACATGCTAACCAGTACACCACAGCCGCGGTTGGAAACTTTTTCAATAATTACAGATCACTGTTCTTACAATATAATATAAGCCATAAATTACTTAGCAATGTTAATGATGATGATGAAAATGATGATGACAATGAAAATGATGATGACGATAACAACAACAACATCATTAATAATAATAATAATGATATTAATAATATTAATAATATTAATAATAATATGCCCTTTGGCAGTATAACCTCTGCAGAGTGGCCCACTATAGAACAAATCCTCTGGCCAACAACAGCTTTTGATATTTCCCTAAGGCGCAATTTTAATTGAATTTAACCTCAGCAGAGCAAGGACCTTTGAAAAGGATCACACTTCAGTCTCTCACAGTGGGTGTTGTTCATGAGAGGAGGTACTGCATAAAAAGTCTAAAACAACTAACAGGGGCGGATCCAAAAAATTTTTCTAGGGGGGGTCCGAACTTTTCTAGGGGGGTCCAAACCTCGAACCACTACTACCACATTATACACATTTTGCAGAAAGAATGCAATACATTGATAATAAAAACTACATAACCATTAAATCTATGTAAAGCACCGAGAAAAATTGGTTCATATTACTTAAAAATTACTTACAAGCAAGAAATACACTAATGGACATGTACATTTTCCAAATTCTAGGGGGGGGGGGGGGGGGGGGTCCGGACAAAACTGACCCCCCGCTGGATCCGCCCACGACTAAAATACTTCAAACTTAAATTTTGCTCAAATGTCAATACAACTAGTTTTTGTTTACAAAAAAAGATAAACAACTTACAGATGCTCCGACAACAACAAATACATTAGGTCCAGTATTATTTACACCAATATTTTGTAATTGTATAACTAATGAGTTAACGCCACTGATTGTAGAAACTGCTGTTTGTTCCATTTTAAACTTTCTATACATAAGTCCCAACAAATGATCGAGTGAAGCTGAGATCTCCGTGTATATATAGCTGGTAATCACAGCTATACTTCAAACAAAAATTAAGACACTATCGGATTATCCGATTAACCGCTACAGTGAGCAGTAAACTCATCAAATTTCACTAAAATTGCTCAAAATTTAATACCAAAGCTTAAATGCTGACTAATCTTTTTTTTAAATTGTTGAAAATTTAAAAGTCAATTTTGATTTAATTTAACATGAGGAATGGTAGAAAAGTGAAATGATAGCACTGTACTAATACGAAGAAGGATTATGATAATATATCCAATGCACTAGACTTAAACACAAAACATCAAGTAATAAATTGTTCCAAAATCTCAACTACATAAAATTCAAAATCAAGAGTGATTTATTTATAAAGATAAAATATAAGATAGGATATTCAATCTTCATGTATATAGAATTATAGATTTAAATCTAAGGCCACAACAAATTGATCATATGTTCTATGGATTCGCTTGCACCTTAATTTTGACGGTTTTTACAAAAAAATTTTTTTTATTTCCTCGCTCGTTCATAAAAATTTGGTCAAACTGCTATATAAAGCAACAGAATTAAGATTATTTTTTTTCTTCTTCGCTCGCTCGCCCCATTTTTTTCTAGTAAAATCCGTAGAACATATCATCAACTTGTTGTGGCCTAATATAGTCAATATTTAATATTTAAAGGAGAACATGTTCTAAAATATGACATCTAATCTAATAAATAGATTAACTCAGGGAAAATTATGACCAGCATTGATCAGTTCCAATTTAGGTAATTATATAATCTGCCTGCCCGTATATGTATTATATATGCATTAAGCTGCTTTTGACAGCTGTCTTTGCAGAGGACAGTCACCCTCCCTACTCATTGACGATAGGTAAACCTAGATCACAGGACCTATGCTTAATTAGGGTAGAATGGACTAGCCCAACTAAGTTGCCTCGTTAAATTAAGTTATTTTTACTGTTAATTGCAACTTAGCACCATAACTAAATTACTAAGACTCCTAAATAAATTTTAAGCAACGATAATGAAAATGAATACCGTAAGCATCTTTTTCATGTACATTTTTTACATAAAATTTTTAAGAGTAATTTTCAGGAGACAATTTGCACTTTGAATGTCAACAATTTTCCCATAATGTTTCATAAATTGGTATTGAAACATTAGATAAATATCAAAAATAATTTATCTGATATTTTGAATTATTGTTATTCATTTTTAAAAGAGGATACATGTATTCATATTCATCACTAGGGCTGCTGCGAGTATCCGAGTACTCAGATATTCGCGATCTCAACCAGAAAATCGAGTACGAATATTCGTCACGTCCGAAATCGTCGGATCGCGATCTATTTTTGGAAATAAAATGAAAGAATATTTTAGCTTAATTAACACTGAAAAAGAGCCGCATTACTTATTAAAATTTTAATTCATGTAGGGACTGAATTAGCTTGTGCCAAAATTTCGATTGATACACATTTAAACAAGCATCTTTTTAAAAAGTTTTATGAGTAATTAATTACCATTTTATAAGATTTTTAGAATCTGATATTTAAAATTTTTATTTTATAAATTTATATATATATTTTTTTAAATATATAAATAAATGTTCTTATGTTCTTACCTATCCCAAAATGTTGTCAACTGCCTTAAAGACATAAAAAATTATAATGGTTTTAAGAATTTGGTCATTTTATCCTCATACCGTACTCTTTTAATTACAAATACAAAATTCTTACATAGATATCAAATAATTAATGACCACATAAAATTGTTCTAACTTGTATATATCACCATGCTTACAACAAGGTACAAAATCTAGAAAGATTAATAGTATTTCTCTGACGTGGTTATCATTGATAAGAATTAATTAGTCAACTAAGTAAAAATCAATGATCAGGACAAATTATCAAACAAACATCAACATGTTATCAAATTAGAACCAACAATCCAGGTTTTAAAATACCAGCTTTCATACATTGTATAATGATGAATTTGTACATACTGGAATTTTTTTTTAACGCTGTGTCATTTTACGACGTCCAGCGCACCTAACCTAGCTTTCCAATTGATAACACGCCGGGATTTGGAATCTCGTGTCCCATGTTCGAATCCCACCCGAGGAGGTTATACCCTTCCATGAAAATTAGACAATTATGTCAATTTTCCTCCATTGATTAGATAATATGAGTTTCCAGCCTTGTGGAAGGGTAGGTGAGTACTGGTTATAGACAAGGGTCCAGGAAAGCTTGGTTAGGTGCGCTGGACGCCGTGACATGACCTATATACCACTATAACAAAACATGATATTGTCCGGTTTTTTTTCTCAACTGTCAAAGCTTGAATAATTTCACGGTGACTGAATGCATTGTTTTTGTTCTGGCGGCCAAATTGTTAATAAATATATCTTGACTAAAACATATCATTCGGCATAAGAAGCTTTACTCCACCATTACACAAATTCGGAAAGTCATGAATGTATCATGACGATAATTTTAACAAACATATTCACCGTGAAATTATTAATGTTTTGACAGTTGAGAAATAACGATCTATAACAAGCAATAAAAATGTTACATCCTCAAATATCACCGATGTTGTAAATGTATGAACAAGCTGAATGTAAAAAAGAAAAAAAATGAACAAGAGCTGACTTACTGATGCTCCAAAAAATACAAAAACATAAATATCCGAATTGGGCATAGCTCAGTGAGTTACCCTGAAAGTAATAGCTTTGAGCTCACATACACAATTTTAACGAATAATAGTTAAAAATGTATGAGTAATGTACCACAAAAGTAGAAAAATGAATAAAATAAGAAATAATTTACACAAAAAAATATTGATCAGGGCTGTATTCATGAAAGCTCAAGGCTACTGTCATTTGTAAATATTGCCAATAAGTAATGATATACAAAATTATATACTAAACAGGTAAAAGTATGCATTATGATAGCTACTTAGCCTGCATGTTATAAGATCAATAATTCTAATTTATACTGAATCATGTTAAAGGTACTCATTCACAGATTTCAACATAAATATTTGTCTGGTTCCCAGTCGTTCTTTGACAGGTAAAAGTATGTCAGGCAAAGCATAATCATGGCCGCGCCCGATGTAATGAATTAGGTATTGGATAATTATGTTTTCAAATGAACATTTCTCACTACACAGGCTTAAATCAAAGGATCATTGCACAAGAATTAAAGTGGATACTTTTTTTTAGTTGTTCGGTTACATTTATGCTAAATTAAGTACCGAAATTCTAACGAGACTAATCCACATCCAAATTGTGTTCACTTGAAACATGTTTTTGTTAATCCTTCCCTAAATATATGTGTAATCAGAAAAATCGAAATCGAATTACCTATACAGTACTGAACTCCTACTAAAGTAACTATCGTCAGCAAATGATCATGCAAGATTAAGAAAACGTAATACCTGAATAATAACTGAGGAGGCCACCATGATTACGACTTGCCTGACCCGATAACGATAGTGGTAAGGGGCAGGTAATCCAGATTACTTAAATATCAACTTTTTCTATAACTATTAATATTGTATGGAAACATTTTTGGAAGCAGGAAAGTAGTGTTCTAATAATGACAAGTTTAGTGCAAATTGACATATAACTACAAAGGATGGTGTTTCATGTAGTAAAAATCTACCTCGTATGTAATGGTATAGACAATTTTAGTGCATTTTGTGACTTTTATTGTATATTTCTTGCAACCTATAGGTCAGTTTGTCTTAAAATATTAAGAATTAATGTTTGGACACAATTACAGACCCTGAGTGATATTCTGAAATTACAGAAAAATATAACCAAATCTGTGAACTAGTATTGTCCGTTTTTTCTCAACTGTCAAAGCTTGAATAATTTCACAGTGACTGAATGCAAATGTTTTTGTACTGGCTGCCTAATGGTTATAAAAAATATCTTGAATAAAACATATCATACGGCATAAGCAGCTTTACTCGATCATAATACACACTTTCGGAAACTCATGTATTACAACAATAATTTTAACAAACGCATTCACCGTGAAATTATTCATGTTTTGACAGTTGAGAAAAAACGAACAATACCTTTAATGTATCTTTGTTTCAACCTTATTACTAGTTCTATTATTATAATTCTATTGTACTGATTACTGAGTACATTTGACTTTATAATCAATATTCAATACTGTTAGCATATAGAAGTGTACAATAATGACTATAGGCGGATCCAAGTGGGGGCGGACACAGTGTACGCCCCCCTAAAATTGCCCAAGCAAAGGTATTTTTCTAACATAAAATATGATATTTATAGGAAAATATGTCAAAAATTTTCGCACGCTATGCGTGCAATTAATAACAAGACTGGAACTACACTAATAAAGTATAGGTCGTTTGCGGTAATGCTGGACCCCTAAAATCATGATATATCTCAATAACTATCAGATGGAATTAACTCAAATTTTGTATTTGATCATAACTAGCATTTTCCTTCTCAAATCCAAAAATTCAGAATTTTTCTTTAATTACATAACATACTTCCCATAGACATGCAATGCAAATTTTGAAGCCAAAAAGCGACTTTTGTTAAATGGGTATGTGCCATAATCAGAACAGCCACATAACAGTAGATACAAAATAATAGCTAAATATGAGGCCCGGTTAGAAATTTTATTTGATAACAAAGTATAACAGTATATACAAACTCAAATATCATCATCACTGTCGTCTGTATCGTCAAAATCTATACAAATTCTACACGTACGATTTTAAAGACGGGCATCTACTTAACAATTCAGTAGACCGTCGAGTGTTTATTTAAGCGACAAATTTACAGTAAACGCACGGGACTTAGTATAAATACACTGGAAGTATGACAATGTTATAATCAGAATAGCTCATTTTACCTCCCGCCGGATTTTTGATAAAAAAATCCAAATATTTTGCATTGTACCTTATGGAAAACTTTTTTATTTATCTATTAAAAATTCTGAAAATTTTAATCCTAGAAGGAAAAATTGAAATAAGATTGTATTAGAATTTTTAGCAAAATCGCTATTATAGTTTAAAAGATATTTACAGCAAATAGGGGTCCAGCATTAACGCAAACGACCTATAACATTATGCGCAATAATTTAAGGACATTTCCTTCTAAGTATTTGTAAGATTCGTGATCCAACGGCTGTAAAAAATTATATGATGTAAATCTAGATGCTTTTATTGTATACCCCTGGAAAGGATAGTGTATCCAAATCCCGGGGGCTTTGTCCATGACCCATAGTGGGCCCTTAAATATGACCCCTAGACCCCCAGTCTGCTTGTTCATTTTCCGGCCCCTGTAAATTGAACCCCCCCCCCCCCCCCCCGTAACTGAAAATCCTGGATCCGCCTATGATGGCTTACAAGTGGACCATGAAGACCATGTGCCGTTAAATTGAGATTTACGTCTTAATGGGGCTGTACAAGTTAACATTGCCCCCCCCTCAGGGCCAAAGATATTTCAATCCCCAGGGCAGACTTTATAAATATTTTGAAAGAATTTCTCATGCTTCATAACAGGACAATCCTGCCATGTAATAGCAAACTTTGTCCACTGGTAAAGATGTTGTTTAAGAGAAAATGTTAATTAACCTGTTCTATCTGAATGTGGCCTATCAGCAAACGTTTCTGTATATTTAAAGACTTAATTGATGCGTTTTCTTTTTTCAGCAGTATGTGTAATTTTGTAAAACTATTTACATGAGTTTCGTGAATTCTAATTAGCTTTCGCAAGAAACTCACCATACAAAAACGTGTATTAACAAAGCAGAAAATTTGTTTACTCCCGAATTGAAATTGTGGTTATTTTTAGCCACGACGGGATATTCCAACCTAGTTCGATAGTTAATAACACAATGGGCATCTTGTGGGTGTTTCTGATTTGGCAAAAATACAATTTTTAACGATTTTACGCTTACTTTGATTTATTTGAGCTTATTTTAAATTTTGTCGCCCATGGCGATCGGCAGTGTGAGCCCTGCTCCATTTGCAAACATTCTCATCACACTATGACAACCATTCACAATGATATTTGAAAATAACATCCTTTCTTTTGACGTAAACTACTGTCTTGGGAAAATATTTTTTATATTTGCAACTATGGAAGAGCTTGGCCGAGTTATTCAGGACCAATCAATTAAAGCGTTATATAAACCGGACATTGATAAATTCCGTATTTTCATCATAATTTGTAGGAAAAGTTATGTAAGAGTTACTTCTTTTTTTTATGATTATAATCGCCAAACACTGATTTTGACATCCTCACTTCCTACCCCCCCCCCCTCAAATTGCTCACCGGATTTACATGAATTGGAAAAATGGCCCCAGCAGCCGTCGAAAATATGGAATTCCGTAAAACTATGGAAAACTTTCACCTATGGAATTCATTAGACAGAAATGGTGGATTCAAAACCATGTAGATGTAGAAGAAATGACTTTCTGGAGAAAAACAGTTTCTTACTACAGTGAACACGACAGTTCCCGGTCATGGACAATTCCGGGTCAATTTTTCATAATAGTACAAATTTATCCTCAATAATGCAATATTTTGATTATATGATAGTTAAGTTCTGTTCCCCAACCACTTAGCTACTTTTACATAAACTTCCGATGTTGACATGTCTCTACTGAAAGTCATGGTCATGAAACACTTGACAGCTTTGTTTCCAACCAGAGTGAAAGTAAGTGAATGTTTCGTCCATGTGTTCGAACAAATATCCACAAGTTCGTTAAAATAAGTACTAATTGCACATCATTTTGGCATTCACGATTCAACTCATTGATTTGTTTCATCTATTAACGTGTTGACAATTATGCAGACAGTTTGACCTGCTTAGCATGTGACAATTTCTACAGGATATCTGCTTAAGGAGATTGACTGGGAAGAAAATGTGAGATAAAGTCTTTATTGACAAAAGTCAGCTGTTTTATTATAACACTGTTGAGACCACCTCTGATTAAAGAGACAAGCATCTGTCACGTGACTGGGAATTGGCAAATGCGACCCGTATCTATCAAATTTACAGCATGCAATTTGTCTGATGCACATAGTGACTATAAGCTACTTCGATAGCATATTAGAATAACAACAACAACAATTTTAAATTTGCAGAAAATTACAAGCAAATAAATACAATTTTTTATTATAGCATGGTAATGTGGAATATTTGTTTATCGATTTATGCAGGTTTGATTCCCAAAACTTTCATTTTAAAGAGACGTGCATCGTTTGTTTTGTTACTGACCTGGAACAGTCAAGTTCATTGAACATCTGTACTACGGCTATCAATGATAGATTTAATACTAGGAGCCAAAGAAGCCTGTGAGCTCATCTTTAACAACATAAGTCTCAAATACTAATTGTAAACAATGAGTATCATTATTAGAATGAACGACATGCAGGACATAAAATAGAACAGCAATTATTTTTTACAACATAGGGTAGCCATTTCCTCCTCGGTTTGGAATAAAATATCAGTTTACTTACCGATGCACCGAAGACCACAAACACGTGACTTGCTCCATGGACTTTTTTCTCTACACTCTGTCGAATGACAGACAGTGGATCCATAGATTTAGACATATTTTCTTGCGATAATTTTGTGTTATAAAACGCAAGTTTCGTTTCTAGTACGCCGGTGTCGCGTAATAATAGCACAAGCGTATTATTTACGATAGCGACTAAATACAGTAGCAGTTAGCTCCCTTGATGACTCACTTTTACGGGTCCTACTAGATCTAAATACTGCCACAGACATCAAAAGACACACAAAGACATCAAAAGACACGCAAAGACAGTTAAAATATGCACAAAGACACTTTTTATGTTACATAACCATGAATTGAAGTTTTATAACACATATTAGAATACTAAATAAGGAATAATAACTTACCAAAATTATTCTAAAATGTGTTATAAAACTTCAATTCATGATTATGTAACATAAAAAGGTGTCTATTTTATGCATTTATTTGATTGTCAAATGTTAAGTCAGGCCAGTGTCACGGCACTTACCTGTTCACATAATGTTATGGGAAAAATACGTAAGCAGCCAGATAGCTCAGTTGGGAGAGCACTCGCCCTGTAAGCGAGTCCCGGTCAGGCTGTGTATTTTTCTTACCCTGTGACATTTGGCGCCCAACGTGGGACCGAGACAATTACTTGGTCAGTTGAGAAACGCTTGTCAAAAAATAAATGCTTCTTAAACGGCCTGGAATTCTGAAATTTGAG
This sequence comes from Mactra quadrangularis, assembly GCA_025267735.1. Taxonomy (NCBI): domain Eukaryota; kingdom Metazoa; phylum Mollusca; class Bivalvia; order Venerida; family Mactridae; genus Mactra; species Mactra quadrangularis. Next base: position 2,938,045 of record CM046302.1, read on the forward strand.
ATGAATTTCCAGTTTGTGGGGGAGTATGTCACGGCACTTACCTGTTCACATTATGGGAAGAAGAATATGAAAGCGGATGGATAGCTCAGTCATGAAAGCACTCGCCCTGTAAGCGAGAGATCCTGGGTTAGAGTCCCTGTCAGGCTGCATATTTTTCTTACCCTGTGACCATCATACGCAAGTATCAAAGGCACAAAAAGACAGTAAAAATATGCATCAAACATAAAAAGTGGACAAGACAGACAAACCAAGCAATCATCGCCACTTTGGTGCAGTTTAATTTTCCACTAAAAAATTGCTTTTTGCCACTGGTAGCTACCTGTGGGTTATTTAAATTTTGAGTAGATTTTTTTCTGATTTTGACCTGAAAATATCCCAAGACATTCACATGCATGCATTATCGCCATCTTTCATTGAAATAACCACAAAAAACCACTATTTCAGGGGCAGACAATTCTAAGGGAAAAAGTAGAGTATTTCACTGTTTTATGAGAAAAATTGAGAAATACAAATACCCACCTAATGCATTCAGAGTTGACTTTTTCGCAGGTGCGTTTTATTGGCTGGCTGGACCAGATGGACAAACCGAGCTATCATATGGCCACTTTGACAGGGTTTGATTATCGGCTAAGCTTCACACCACAGGTTAATATCAAATTTGGACCAGAATTTTTTTTCTCTGCTTTCCTCCTCAAAATGTCCCAGGACATTCGCATACGTGTATTATCGCCACAATTCATTGAAATAATCACAAAAAAAACACTATTTCTGGGGCAGACAACTTTTAGGGCAAAAGTAGAAAATTTCATTATTTGAGGAGAAAAGCTGAGAAACACAAATACCCTGCTCACGGCTTCCAAGTTGACTTTTTCATCCAAGTCAGGTGCGTTTTTTGACCACCTGGACCAGACAGACAAACCAAGCCATCATATCGCCACTTTGTGGTTTTTTGTGGTTATTTCAATAAAATGTGGCAATAATACATGCATGCGAATGTCCTGGGACATCTTAAGGAAAGCTGAGAAAAAAAATTCTGGTCCAAATTTGATATTAAGGAGGACCCAGTTTCTTCAAGTTTGAAGTATACTGGAAGTCAAAATGACAATTAAGACAATAATTGTGGAAAACAATTTATTCAAAAAGGAAAAACTGGTTTTTATAAAATATGTTGACATAATACAAGCCATTCTATACAAACAGGTTAAACATTAACAATAGTTTCTTTAGAATATAGAATTATTAAGATAATTTATAACATTTTATAACAAGTAAATCTGTGAGCTAATGCTCACTAGTGATACCCCCGCAAAAATCTAAAAATATGCGACAAACAGGAAGTAGATGAGCAAGGAGCATGAAATCGCTTTACACCACATGGGACTATGGGATGAAGCAATATGCAAAGTATTAGGCTGCTGCATGTTATAGTTGCTGAGAAAACTGCGACGGAAATTTTGTAACGGACGGACACACGGACGCACGGACAAGGGTAAAACAGTATACCCCCCTCTTCTTCGAAGCGGGGGTATAATTATAAAGATGCTAAGTGGACAACAGAACAGAGAAAATCTTCAAAAAAAATTAATTAACAAAGTATTGAAAAGATATCAAAATCTCCAATATATCGAGAGCTTGGCACAATAATAATTGCATCTACACTTTTATGTATTTGTAGACACAATAATTTTGCAAGGAGTGCTCAATATGAAGGATACATTAAGCATTCAACTTTGGTTAAAATGAGAAAAAAAGACATTCAATAGAAGTGAAAACAAGTACGACAAACTAACTGTTAAGGTTCAAACAGACTGACAAAAATCTACAAGTCAGAAAAACATCATTTATGACTTATCACATCCCAGACAAGTAAAAATTACCTAATTTTATAATAGAGCACTACTGTCCAAAGATTTTCAATAACTAACACAAGTGAATACAAGCTAAACAAAACTATTTTGATTCTAAAACTTAACGAATTACAACTGTACACGATAAACAGAATTTTAAACCAGAAAACGGTTTCATTCTAAGTATATGATCCTTTTCACTAGCCGGAAGAGTAACTAAATCTTAATCAAAGACATACAAAAAGTATTGAAAACTTAATATTACTTAATATTACTTTCAATACTAAATAAAATGATGAGTAGTGAAAGATGAATCCAACAGTTCATTTACATCATTACTGCATCATGATTTCCTAAGAATCATACAAAGTAAAAGCATTCAAAGAAACAGACAAAACAAGATGGCCGACTAAATGAAACCATCCAAACATCATGTAACAAAGAAAGGGTTTATCACACGACCATCATGTATACAAAACTAATGTTTAACACGATCTATAAAACATCAAATGGATGTAATAATATGGAAACAAAACTATAACACAAACAAATAATCATAAAAAAGTGTGATACACACTTATATATACACAAATTTTATATCAAAGGGAGATAATAAATCAATAGTCCATACAATTTTATACTGAGTTACTTCCCTTTATCTCCAAAAATAAAACAAGAATGGAATTTTATCACCAAGTTTGCAAACCAATAAGATAAATTTCTATGATTTCAAGCATGTGCCATGCTGTTAAAAAATTTCTAAGATTTCAAGCATGTGACAAGCGGTTCAAATAAAACGAAGTTATCACTTATGGCAATGGAGTGCTACGTTTTTTCTAATTTGGACTTAACACAATTTATCAACACTTTTTTAGTCTTTATTGGACTCCCTTGATGATGAAAAACATAAACTCGAAAAAAAAAAATACTGAAGAATGTTTTATTCTCTAAAAAAGATTGATATAAAACAATGAAAAAAATCTATTGCACAATTAAAACAAACACAACCACTGGTCATAAACATTTAACATAACACTGGTCTCCGATTAACAAACTGCAAAATATTTTCACCATTCATGAACACATTTAATGCAGTGTTTTAGAATAATTAAATATTTTTGAGACATTTTGTTATATCCAGGGCAGCATATTATCACTTATCTTACGATTACTTAGCAATGCAATATCTATAGAGGGATTTACAACAAGTTTTGTTCGTAAGACCGTTGATTTTACGGTTCCCAGACCCAGAGTGAACAAATTTAACAAAAAATACTAATAATAAATGCTAGAAACAGTAACATATTAAAGCTTAAAGTCACAACTCAAGTGAGACAAAATTTCTCAATTAGAGTAAATTCTGAGATTCTTATAAATACCTCATACTTGAAACAAGGGCTGTCACAATTTACATTTGTTTGTTTGTTTTGTTGGGTTTAATGCTGTAGCAACACAATTTATAGTTCATATAACGGCAGTCAGTCAGCCTACTCACTCCTCCTGGAAAGGCTAAATCTCTGGATTTAGCTGTTAACCAACTACTAAGCGCATACTATTCGTCAGTGACTGACAACTGCCCTACATAATTAAAAATCAGTATTAGGAGGGAGAATGACAGTAGAAATATTTCATGACCAAGCTCCACGAAAGTATGCCCCGCCCAGGAATTAAACCCACGACCCCTCGATCAGTAGACTTTCGTGCTACCAACTGAGCTAACCGGGCAGCTACAATTTACGTGGTTAATCTAATTTTCGTATTAGATTTCTATGAGAAACTAATTTCAATTTTACATAATGATACATCATTTTTCTGTATAATAATTTAGAAAATAAAAATTAGGAAATTTTGAACCCTGTGTAGTTATTGTGGCATTCTGCACCAAAATGATTAAGAAAAAAGTCAACATTTCTGGAAGCATTCCAATTTCTTATAATTTCATAAGTCATAATCTGTTAGATTCAGTGACCATAAATATAAATCAAAATGGCTACCAATTCAACAGATTCTTATCCAACAATGAGGCAATTTCCTTTTTTTTGTAATAGACTCAATTAATAACTGATGCTGATGTGTTTTTCCGACTTAAGAACTTTGTTTGTACCACATGTACCTGGGCATAATGAAGTTAAAACACAAATGTGTCTAAACAGAACAATATGTCTTAATCAATTCTGTGTTGCATGCTTTTCAGCAATAATCTGTAAAATAACTTTTTTCTTCAGGTGCATACAGTACAAACGAATCTTTATTCAGGGGGGGGGGGGACATAAATTTTAGTTTCTATCTATTGAGACAGCCCTATTTGTTACAACACAACCCCCAACTAATACTCTTGAGATAAATGACTACATCCATGTATAATATGATAACTAAACAGTATATAAAATCTGGTAAACAAAGATTATAAAGGTTATAATAAATAAAAACACTCTATAATGAATACAACGTGACAATATAAAAATGAGACACTATACAAAAAATAACAAACACGCCTTGATGTCTAGGATAAAAACAAGAAAATGTTTAGTCCCCTTTGGTACTTCCACAACAAGGGGTAAACAAATTACAGTAAGATAGGGAGAACACCATTATAAAAAACAACAAACAATTGACCACAACCAGGAAGTTAATGAATTTAGAGGTGCGTTCAACAATGTGAGAGTTCTGTACTACATCAAGCGCTCTAATTCTGAACATAGGCACCCGCACGAGTGCTGGCAATTCAGCTCAGGAGGTGTTTCGCTTAGATATCAAAGATGGTGGCTGGAAAAAATTAAATATATATTTATCTCAAAAATTATTGCTGAAAAGTGAGACGCAAACATATGTGTTACTTGTTCCACATAACATATTCACGCAATGCATACAATAGAATTTATTTGGTACAGTAAATTGTATCATAATGATTTATATATGATAAAAAATGTGAGATCTCATGTATCAGCAGAAATAATTGTTCCCTCCACCCTCTATTTTTAATAATGTGCTGTTTGACCCATTCTTGAATTTTACAGCGAGCTCTAGCAGTCGTTCAATAGCCTTACAATTCGCGAAAGCGGGTGCTTGCTCGAGCGCTCACATTGGTGAACGCACCTCAGGTCTAAGTGTACGACTAAAGATAAATAATTAAATGAAATAATATCTACATCTTTTATAATACAGGATACAAACATGGATATAAACAAGGGGCGCTTTGCCTAACAATTTCGGTACATATCGCCATGAAAAAGCGCTTTCTTGTGGCACTTCTTCTTATGAAACGGCTTGTTATTTACATCACAAACCAAGATGACGGCCTGTGCCGATAAACACTTTTGCGCTCATTGCAATTGCATGTTTTCGGGGCAAGTTAAATTACTGCAGAGGCAGCCGTTTTGATTTGATACAGCACTCTAGGTTAGCGAAGATTTTTTTCGCTAGCTTTCGCTACATAGCGAAATGAAGGGATATCTGGTAGCAAGTCATTTCCTATGATTTTGCTTCGTAGGGATACCTAGCAAAATGCTTAGGCAACGCGCCCATGGATATAAACAAACTATAACATACTAAACTGCTATAAAGTCAATTTCATTAAAATTAGCATAAATTATGAAACACACAATGTACAATCAAATGGGCTTGCATGCAATCAGCATGCCACTTTCATAAGTTATGTCGAAATCTCTGAAGCAAAATTTTTGATTTGCTAAATGCTTTTTTTGGGTTTGGTTTAATGCCATAGCTACACATTGTATAGGTCATATTAAGGCAGTTAGTCAACCTACTCACCATTCCTAGAAAGGCTAAGTATCTGGATTTAGTTTTAAAACAATAACTAGGCACATACTTATGTCAGTGACAGACAGCTGCCCAACATGATATAGAATCAGTGGTAGGAAGGGGATGGGCCATAGAAATTATTTCATGCTTTTATTAAAGATGTTGATTCATATACTGATATCATTAAGTGACATAACTTTACAAGTCTATCTCTATAAAGAATCCCATTACAGCATTAAAATGAAAATTCAACTAAAGATAACCCATAAAGGATCACAATCAGACCTAGTATAGTCAGATCTCGATACAATGACATCGTTTGTCTCCAAGAAATATGTCGTTATAACGCATTATGTCAGTGTACTGAATTCTTCCGCCCATGTACATGTTGGTATTGGTTCCCATAAAATATGTCAGTATAACGAGAATGTCGTTGTAACGGATGTCGTTATATCGAGATCTGACTGTATAGCTAAATATAGTGGAGCATAACTGATTCAAATTTCAATGAGATTCAAATCTAGTATTAATGATTATGAGTTTATCTACATATAAATAATAATGAAAAATGAGACCAGTACAATGTTTGATTAATTTGTTAGACATTTGCTCAAACAAAAACAACTAGTCACACGTTCATCTTTTTTGGCATTATCCTAATACAAAGACAAAAGTTGAAATGATCTAAAATAAAATGCAGGGTGAAAATTGTCCAAAAACATTGAACAAACACATGGAAAAAACCTGGTACACCTCAAAACTTTCAATCAATAACATATACAGTGCCCAACAAAAGTTTGGAGACATAGGAAATACTAAAACTCTTAAATTTTAATGAATGTTTTTGGAGAAACATAATATTTTAATATACACTACGATGTTATTTACTCTTGCTTTGCGCTTGACTTATGATGACCATGTACGATTTTCCTCATAGCATATGTTCTTTAAGTGGATTAAATATTAATAATTTTGAGTTATCACCTCTTTTTTATATAAACTTTAGAGTAAATGCTATCGGGACCATAATATGACTTCGAGCGATCCAGTAATTTCGAGGGAACGCATTACAAGTGATCGCGAATGGACTGTATTAAGTATGGTTGGGGATAAAATGGAAACTAATTTCGTGAATGCATCATATTTATTAGATCCAGCATCGGATATCCTAAAGCTTCCAAAACCCAAGTTCAACAAAATAATTTTCTGTAACAAAAGTTTGAAGCTACTTCGGTATTCACAACTACAAATAATTCCATATAAAAATAAGCAAATCTTTAAAGCATTTTAAAATAAATGGTAATACAATTTTTTATACAAGAAATGTAATGTAGAAACCACATTAAAGCCGGATTTAAAATCTTTAACACAAAACTTACAAAGGGAAATAATTCATAATTAGGCCAGGTAGAGTTTTGGTTCCTTTCTAATTCTGTTCATCACATGGTATGTTATTATTAACATTGTATGAAGTTTCATAAAGATCTGACAATAAATGGCAGAAATATATGCTAAATTGAAAACTTTAATGCAATTGTTAACGACACCTGACACCCAACCACCCGCCGGCCCACCCGCTCGTGTTTCGCCAAACTATTAGCTGAACATTTTCGTTGAAAAATCCGGCAAAAAACCTATGTAGTAGGCTTACAAGGTGAAAATGTCTCCAATCTTTTGATGGGCACTATACATGTCTTGCACACTTAAACTAAAAAACTAGCTTACACTGAAATATAAAGTCATGAAATAATTAATTTCTTTAATTTTTGATAGTAAACATAAAATTACTTTCAATAAAAGAAATCTTCTCCATGAAAGCACCATTGCACAACAATATGGTAAAATATCAACAGATGACAGCTGCATCATAGATATACATGTATTCCCGGCTCAAGTCAACTTTCCAAAATTAATACATGCCAAAAAAAGTGGAAACAAAAGCCATGATTCATATAGAATAAATCTGTGAGCTAATGCTCACTAGTGATACCCCCGCCAAAATCTAAAAATATGCGACAAACAGGAAGTAGATGAGCAAGGAGCATGAAATCACTTTACACCACATTGGACTATGGGATGAAGCAATATGCAAAGTATTAGGCTGCTGCATGTTATAGTTGCTGAGAAAACTGCGACTGAAATGTTGTAACGGACGGACGGACGGCTACACGCACGCACGGACAAGGGTAAAACAGTATACCCCCCTCTTCTTCGAAGCGGGGGTATAAAAACATTTTAACAATAATCATGATACAAATAGCCATGATTCATAAAGGTAAACATTTTTCAACCATAATCATGATACAAATATTTATTATCTATAAAAATTGTAGGCCTACTGATAAAAGCATCTGAATCAGAAAATATGTAATTTATTGCACTAAATGTGTAATACTTTCTCTATTGTTTCGTCACATTGACCATGAAATATTTAATATAAAATTTAGTACTTGAATATTTATTATAAATAGAAAAATACTTATCATTATTTAATAAAATAATGTAAATCTAGCGTTATTACCTTCAGCGCGAGTCTAGGTCGCTCTAAGCAGTGAGAAGACAATAAGATGGGCGCAACCTGTTATTGCTCTTAGTATGATTAGGGTTAAACTAACGATTTAAACTCATTTTATAAGTAAGATTGGTATTTTTAACAAAAATTGCCAATGCATTCCCAGTTTCATGACTCTTAATTGTTCAGTTAACAGGGGTAATATTTGCAACATTCAAAAGTAAGCTGTCACACATTATTTGGAAAGAAACAATCAGATCAGGGTTTGAGCATCAAACATACATTTGTAAATTATGATAGATATGCAAATAAGAATAAAAACAAACACTGGAATATAATCTTACTGGATAAATACAGTATAATGAAAAAAATACAAAACATTGCTTAAGCCATAAAACCCCTAAAACAAAAAAATACAACTTTTTTATTAAAGCTTGTCACAGAGGGTGAACGCTACAGACTGTTAGATATAATAAACTGTAAATCAATTGAATAAACAAAATAAAATTCAAAACTATATGCAACGCTTTGAATCTAAAAATCCTAGCCTAATTTTGAAACAAGAATAAGCATTGGCTCATAGTATTGTCTTTTAAATAAAATGAACAATACAGTTATTCAGCCAAAGGATCTAGCTTTATTTTGTAACATGGTTATATTCTAATTCAAAATATAATATTTGAATAAATTCGATTGGAATAAATATTTTTTTAATAACATGAGCATTACAATACCATAATAATTCTGGATTTTATCGCATACGAAATTGATGATGAAATTTATACAAAAGTATATACCTATGATAAAAAAGAACATTAAATTTTCGAATAATAAGATTATACAGTACCCACCAAAAATTTGGAGACAAAAGAAATTTACTACAGTTCTTCAAATTTTGATGATTACTTTTGTAGAAACATTATTTTTAATATATTTAAGTATGTTTTGTTATAAAATGAAAACAAATTTCATGAATGCAACACTTTATAAGATTCAGCATCTGACATCATAAAGCCTCCAAAACCATGATTATTGTAATAATTTTCCAGAAGTTTTTATGCTGTTTTTGTTGTCTCTGTTATAATAATTATGATCACCAAAAAAAAAATAATGCAAAAGTGCAAAGCATTTCAAAATAAACAGTTATCAAATTTTAGCTAAAAGCTATTCAATAAGCCTACAATCTGAAAATGTCTCCAAACTTTTGGTGGGTACTGTAGTATAGTATTAAAAGATGATCTGAATTAGGCACTAACATGTTAATGGTAAATTATCAATATATTTATTTTAGCATAAAATCTAATTTTCAGGTGTTTTACTCTTATAGGTCTTAAAAATGCTGTGAACTGAACACAAACTTACAATAGATCAACCATTTTCACACACGAACATGATGAATTCAACAACATAGACTCTAGAGCTACAAAATGTTAAAAATGCGAACTCTATTACATAAAACATATATATGAATGTAACTCTCTAATTCTAAGTTTTTTCGTGGTTTTTTATTTTTTGCTATGAAACATGTATCACAGTGTTATTCTTTAGTGTTCAATCAACCATTTAGTCTCTAAGATACTCTAAGCTGTCAGGAATGTGCAATATGCATCAGTTTGTATCTTCACCAGCAATCACCATTACCAACGCCATCATCTTCATCATTATCATCATCAATCATCATCATCGTCGAACAAACAATACTGATATCATAGTAACCAGTATTACTGTAACCATGGAAACTGGGTGTGCTTGTGTACCTGTACATCTCTGTGTGTTCTCCTGTAATGTAAAACAGCAACAGATTAATTCCATGTTTCTTTAACACCAGTAAATGATTAATGCAATGTGAAGTGAAGTGTACTTTGTAGTTCAGTTTTGACAAATAAAAAAATTAAAATTTCTACTGTTTCTCACTATGGTAGCCTTTTGCCTACAGGCATTGATAGAATTTGTTATTTAGTAAAGCAGATGAAAAGTACAAAATGACACGGAGTTATCATTAAATGGAATTCTAAGAACAGTGTTAAGCTCAATATTCTTCTCAATACAGACCATAGATTGGCCTGCTTGACTAGTTCAGTTGACAGGATAGATGTCTACTGAGTTGACAGCACAGATGTCTACTGAGTTGACAGCACAGATGTCTTCCTGGTTGACAGCACATATGTCTACTGAGTTGACAGCACAGATGTCTTCCTGGTTGACAGCACATATGTCTACTTGGTTGACAGCACAGATGTCTACTGAGTTGACAGCACATATGTCTACTGAGTTGACAGCACATATGTCTACTCAGTTGACAGCACATGTGTCTACTCAGTTGACAGCACAGGTATCTACTGAGTTGACAGCACAGATGTCTACTGAGTTGACAGCACAGATGTCTACTGAGTTGACAGCACAGATGTCTACTCAGTTGACAGCACAGATGTCTACTGGGTTGACATCACATATGTCTACTCAGTTGACAGCACATGTGTCTACTCAGTTGACAGCACAGGTATCAACTGAGTTGACAGCACATATGTCTACTGAGTTGACAGCACATATATCTACTCAGTTGACAGCACATGTGTCTACTCAGTTGACAGCACAGGTGTCTACTGAGTTGACAGCACAGATGTCTACTGAGTTGACAGCACAGATGTCTACTGAGTTGACAGCACAGATGTCTACTGAGTTGACAGCACAGATGTCTACTGGGTTGACATCACATATGTCTACTCAGTTGACAGCACATGTGTCTACTCAGTTGACAGCACAGGTATCAACTGAGTTGACAGCACAGATGTCTACTGAGTTGACAGCACAGATGTCTACATGGTTGACAGGACAGATGTCTACTCAGTTGACAGGACAGATGTCTACTCAGTTGACAGTACAGATATCTACTCAGTTGACAGCACAGATGTCTACTGGTAGAGGGGTTGTTGGTTCGATTCTTGGGTGGGGCAAACTATTGTGCAGTTTGGTCATGAAATAATTTCTGCAGTAATTCTCACTTCTACCACTTATTCTAATAATGTATGACAGTTTTCAGTCACTGGCGAAAGTAGGCATCTAGTAACTAGCCTTTTAAGGAACAGTAAGTGGGTTGACTGACCATTGCTATATGATCCATACAATGAGTTGCTACAGCTTGTTATACCCAACCAAAAAACAACAAAAAGCAGACCATAGATCAATTAATCACAAACCTTTTCATGTTTATCGTAGCATTGACTAGTAGAACGTCTAAATCTTGGTTTCATAGAACAGAAACGCTTCTTAGCTGAAAAAAATATTCATATACAAATGTAATACCTTAAATAAATCAAAATTACTAAAGACATTCATAAACAGTTGCTTTCACTACTATAATTATGTAGATAAAAAATATTCAGTAAAAATAAAAAAACAGCAATCAAATATTAGTACAATTATAAATATGTAACCATCATACAACCTTAAAAATGTTTGTAAAAAAACTATGGTTATACGTGTAATTAAGCATAGCAGTAAAAACTCTGAAAACGAGACCTAGTCCAGACTGGGTAAAAGGTACGATTTTCACAGGATTGCAGTTTTTGGAGGTGTTCATATTCTTGGGCAGCAGTTCACGATTTCAAAAACATAATCAATAACTAATGAAGCTAATATACATCATTCTGATGTCCAAAAATATAATTTTGTATCCCTCCTAAGCTGTGCTTATAAATGACAAAAACCACTTAAAGTGTAGTTAAAAATCTGACACATTCCTTCTTAAGATGGCTAAAAGTTACTAAAGCTATCAGAGAGGGTTGTTAAAAATGTACAAACAAACAAACCTTCAACTACATTTCTCACTTCCTCAGATTCTTGTATCAAATAATTTTCTGGTTTACATTTAGCACAGTCCTCATCTTCGACATCAGATACGATAAATAATAAATTAGTCCTTGGTAAACGTCTTGCCATAAATTCTCTGTAAATAAAATTAAAAGCTTTGTTATAATAATACTGTTAAGTCACAAAAGAATAGCATCCTTGATAAAGAATGGGAGACCACTGGCAAGGATGTGTAGCAGAGTCGACTGAAAATTTGACCTCAAAATATATAGGGGTCATCTACTGAGTATGACCAATCTTCCTACCAAGTACCATGACAGTCACTCAGAAACTTTTCAAGATATTGAGCGGACATAATGTGGCTAACAGACAGTCGGACGGACGAACAGAGGCCATACAATATTACGTCCGAAGTTTTACTTCAGGCATATAAAAACTGGCAAATATTAGGCAATTTTGCTTGACATAATTGACGATATAGTATCAGCCAGTACGGCCAAAATATGGCCTCGTTTTATGCAAGGGTTCACATAAAATTCCTAAATTCTTAAAGCGGGGGGGGGGGAGGAGTGTCAATCAGGCGAGGGCACCTTACAAGTGAGTATATATACGGTAAGTATACGCACGCATACATACCTTGTACAATTTCTATTTCTTATCTCACATTCAACAAAACCATCAACATAATCTATATCAGTAAAATAATACTGAGCATTCTTCTTATAACAATCTCTAGTTTTGTCCATGTTGAAATACTCATTTGCTGTTGCAGTAAAGAAAACAAACATAAACTTAAAACTTAAACATCGTCATTTGATTAAACGCCTACTTCTATGTTACATATTCAATGGCATTGCACAAAAAAATTAATAATAACAATAAAAGATAAGTAAAAACCCTCCACCATAAATATATACAAATGCACAAAACAAAATAAAATTTATCACACAAGATGTGATATATAGTGTGATTCAGATTGTGCATTTTTTTCATATATCAAGTTTATAGGACCTACATTAATCACAGTTCATGATTTGACTTTATTTCTATTTATTTGATATTGAAAGTTGTTGTCCTGAACAGTATTACATGATGCTACTGTTAACCCAACTAGTCCTGATCAGTGTAACATAACGCCACTGTTAACCAGACAATTCCTTAAAGGTGTCCAAACATCACCTTTAAAGGTGAGAGATTTTGTGAGATGGAATATATCAGTCAGATTATGATCAGGAAAGCTTCAACTATTTGAGAAAATAGAGAAATTTCACTGATTTCTTTGGGCAATAAACTGTTTACTAAGTGTTAGGTACTGGGTTAACAATCATGCTAAATATAAATTGCTGTGGGCCGGCCCTGTGACTTTTTAATGCCATCATTTACCTAATTTCATGTATGAATAAAAACCATGTAATATTTAGTTAAAAATCTGGGTTACTTTTCACAAAAAATTCTTACCATAAAAATCTTTGTAAGTCAAAAGCAAGAAACATTAATAATACGGTCATTTTTGGCATATTTATTCAAAATATTATTGAATTATGTAAAATACTGTATACCTTTTGATTATCATATCATGATTACGTTTATTATCCTTCCGGCTTCAAAATACAAATTAATGAAATTGACCTACGATAACTTTTTCGTAAGAATTTTTGTGAAAAGGACTGTGCACTGATCAGTACATATTTTTTGCATGTATATTGTTTATTCATTTAAAGGATATATCATGTCAATTCCTTAAAATGATTTGCATATCTTAACAAATCATAAAGACATGTTTTGGTCCAGTAAACTTTCAGTTTGTCCAGAAAACATATTAATTTTACTGGACAGAAAGGTTAATGCTTATAAGTTTTTCAATAATGCCTCAGTCCCATAAAATCACGGCTTGTTGCGGACCCTTACGAGCAGACAGCCGTAGGCTGTGGGAAGCCTTGCATAATTAAGTGACGGAACACACATGGCACAAAACAACACACCCGTACGGAGCCGTAGCTGGAAGATATCTAAGTTTAATCCATACTCGGCCACGATTGTGTTCACGATTTGACTTTGAATCTGATATGTGCATCCATGGCTCATCTTACAGACCCTGGTAAAAACATAACAGTCCGTATGGGTGCGCAAGAGTTTGTACGAGTCCTTGCAGAGTTTGATCGCACGGCGCCCGTGCGGTGCCCTCACGGCTATTTTTATGTTTATGGGACTGCAGCATAAGACTGTTATGTATATCTAAGTGTACCTACCATAAACTGGTTCAGGATACAGGAAACTGTAAAATTAAATTATAAAGCATGAGATTAACAGACATACACAGTATTTATGATATAACAGACAAAATGATAATCAAAATATTTTATTTTTTAAAATACAGAAATTTCCAACAATTTTTCATATTGTTCGTTTTTTCTCAACTGTCAAAGCATGAATAATTACACGGTGCATACGTTTGTTAAAATTATAGTCGTAATATATCCATGAGTTTACTAAAGTGTGTATTATAATCGAGTAAAGCTGCTTATGCTGTATGATATGTTTTAGCCAGGCTATATTTAATAACAATTAGGCCACAAGTACAAAAACAATACATTCAGTCACCGTGAAATTATTCAAGCTTTGACAGTTGAGAACAAACGGACAATAACTATGTGCAAAGTAAAATCATCAAAAAGTTTTTTTGAAAGAGTCACAAAATCAATTATTACCAACAATAAAAACAAGTGACATGATACCCAAGCTAAAAAAGTGTAAACTAGCTATTTAAAATAAATGTAAATCGATTATCTTAACTTTCAGTCCCAAAGAAATATATTAAAAAAGTCCATACCTGTAAATATTGAGATTGGTAAATGTCCTGAAATAAATTAAAAGAAATGCAAATAGAAGGAACTCCTTAGTTTTAAAATAAATTAAACACGAAGAGCTTAACCTCTATATTTAACATAAGACATCCGTTAGAATGTAACTACAGAAGTCATCTATCAAGTTGATAAAAACAGGGATGGTGCTTTGATTAAAAGTTGGCAATAATGTTTATTTTCTAGGCTTCTCATTGAGATTATGGATTTGTTTGGTGGCTTATAATATTGGGCATGTTATCACTTAATAGCCAGTGGGCTAGTTTGTTCAATTTCAGGATGATGGAAAGTTTTCAACAAACATAGTTTAAATGTTTAAGTTTGATTTAAAAGTCTGCTTTCAAATACATAATAAGCCCACTTTACAATATGCCCCTCATCATAGAAATCAATTTCAACCTGGTCATTCTAAAGGCACTCAGATCCACCAAAATTGTGGGGAGCAATTGCAGGTTAATTTCTTGCTCAAGGAAATAAGCAGTTCTCCAGGCCGGGTTTTTACCCCTATCCTCTCAATCCTAAAGCCAACATTTACAAGAAATTACAGGTAAATTTTCATTATATAATGTTTGTTTGTTTGTTTTGTTGGGTTTAACGCCATAGCAACACATTTTATAGGTCATATAATGGCAGTCAGTCAACCTACTCACTTCTCCTGGAAAGGCTAAATCTCTAGATTTAGCTGTTAACCAACTACTAGGCACATACTTTCGTCAGTGACTGACAACTGCCCTACATAATTAAAAATCATTGGTAGGAGGGAGAATGGCTGTAGAAATAATTTCATGACCAAACTCCATGAAAGTATGCCCGCCCGGGAATCAAACCTACGACACCCCGATCAGTAGACTTGCGTGCTACCAACTGGGCTAGCCGGGCGGCTTCATTATATAATGACATACAATATAATATATAATGGCATACATAGAAACATGAATATATATTACCATGTGACAACACTGGTCCACCAGTTAAATGTCAGGAACTCATAGAACAATGTAACCAATGGCTGAAATAAATACAGAACATAGTTAAATATGCATTTTTACATAGTTAAATATGCATTTTTACATAGTTAAATATGCATTTTTACATAGTTATATATGCCTTTTACATAGTTAAATATGCATTTTACATAGTTAAATATGCATTTTACATAGTAAAATATGCATTTTTACATAGTTAAATATGCCTTTTACATAGTTAAATATGCATTTTACATAGTTAAATTTGCCTTTTTACATAGTAAAATATGCATTTTTACATTCTTAAATATGCATTTTTACATAGTTAAATATGCATTTTTACATAGTTAAATATGTCTTTTTACATAGTAAAATATGCATTTTTACATAGTTAAATATGCATTTTACATAGTTAAATATGCATTCGGCTAAATTTGGTCTTCTTAAATATGAGTCCAAATATTTGCAGATGACTGTGTAATACAAATTTCATGAATATAAATTCAAACAAATATTTTCATTTATTTTATTACAGCTAAACAGATAACCAGTTACTAGGCACATATTTCTGTCAGTGATTGACAACTACTCTACATGATTATTATTATTATATACCAAATGTGTATAGCACTCTTTTCATATTGAATATATGTTCACAAGTGCTTCACAATCATATGCATAATTAGGAAACAATTGAATGAAAATGAAAATGGTTCAGAGACGACAAAATATAAAATAATAAAATGAAGACTAATATAAAACTTAGAATTAGTGATCAATAAAGTGCTCATAGAAGTTAAGAAACAAGTGGGTTAACTGTAAAAGATAATGAATGAGTAATAGCAGACTGTTGGTAGAAAGGCAGCCAAATGGTCGATGGGAATCTGGCCAGATGCCCTGAAAATCCATGATTGCAAGGAGCAAAGTTGGATTAAAATCAAAGGCTCCCGCCTGAACATCCATCAGCATCAGTACCCTTGTATCCCACCAACCATCATGCATTTTACAGCGGTCAGAAAAAGTATGTGATAAAAGTACATGGTTTAGAATCAGTGGTAGGAGGGAAAATGAATGTAGAAATTTTTATCATGACAGAACTCAACAAAAGTATGCTCTGACTGGGAATCATACCCATGACCCCTCAATCAGTAGACTTGTATGTCATTGACTGAAGTAGCCAGGCAGGCTGCACACTTTTGGGTATATATGATGTAGCTTTAATGACTGTATTCACAAAAAAGTGGTATCAAATATACTAATAAAATGTACAGATAATGATCAACTTACAATATTTATGTTACCAGCGCTGGTAGATCTTCCATCAGCTATTTGACATGTACCAAGAAAATCATAATGTTCTAAACTGAAAATGATAAAATGTACAACATATATTAATTGTACTCATGGTAATATCTTAAACTTATTTAGTTTAGCTAGATTGAGAAACAAGTTCCTACAACTTATATAATTCACTTTCGAGTCCGCTTCCTGGTTCCCCAGTACAAAGCTAGTAAGATAGAGTTTCTTTCTCAAGAAAAAACAACGAGGTAGGTTTTGGATGGGATCCAAACCAACGTGGAACTGGCTTATACACACTTAAATAGCTAAACAGCTTCCTATCCATGTATGTAAATTATTCAAAAGTTTGGCTTATTAACAAGAAATTCAAAGCATCTGAAACAAGTATACCTATCACTGAATGTGATGAATACCCCATCAACTGGTCTTTTTCAAGAAGTTTCAATACATACAATAGGTAGAGCTGGGTATCGCCAGCTAGATTGTATCACGATACGTATCACGATAGTAGCTTCGTATCACGATAAGTATCAAGATAGTTAATATGCAACCAGACCACCAAAAATAATAGTATATTTGGTCTAGTATTAACTGCACATATATTACGTAAAACCAGAGGATAAATTTCCTTCACACGAACACCTTCCTAGAGAAATAACAGTTCCATTAAAAAACTTGAAATTATTATTCCAACTAAACAATAAACAATAGTCAGTCTTCAATATATATGTAAAGCTGATACAACAAGGAATATCACTGTGCATATAAACCTTAAAAAAAAATTTCTGTGCGTTTGTTCATGGCAAAATTGCCGAGGCTTGTGAGGATGACAAGTAACTAACGTCATGTATCGATAGTTAAAGATACTATCGTGATACACTATCGTCCTGCTAATATCGCGATGCATCGAGAATATCTCCCCAGCGCTAACAATAGGTGCCGATAAATTGAGCTGACAGGTAAAAGCTAGAGACTGACCGACAGACAAGCTAATTCCTGTCAGAGTTTTAGGAGGTATATAATTATCAATGAATGTCCACCTTGTTTTATGTTTATATCTGTGGACAGTCAATTAAATGGAAATTTGAATTGTGAGAAATAACTTTAAAATTTTAAAGAATTATTCCATGGCTGATAAAAAATATCATCATAGACAACAAACCTTTGATATATAGACTGGTTACCATATAGTTTATACATTATATGTGGATCTACTCTAGCAAAGAAACGTCCAATCTGTAAATATATTATATAATATACATGAAAATACATGCATGTTCACCGACTTTACAGCTATTACATATCAAAGTCAACAGACTACTGCTATCTATCAAATTTACATGAGTGAAAGTTCACATTTTTTTGACAATCATTAATTTAAGCATGTTTTATACATGATAAAAACCCCTTCTCAAGTCTAACCTAGAGCTCCGTAAGTTGCAGCATTATACACCAGAAGGATTGCTCCAGGTCACTGTGACCTTGACCTTTGATTGACTGACCCCAAAATCAAAATGGGATCATCTATGGGTCATGGCCAAATAAGATACCAATTATGGTGTCCATAAGCTTAAAAAGGTTTCAAGTTGTTCACAGAAAAGGATTTTATGCTCCAGGTCACTGTGACCATGACCTTTGACCAACTGATCCCCAAATAAGTAGGGATCATTTATCGACCATGGCGAATAAATATACCAATTAAGATGTCCCTAAGCTTTATAGGTTTCATATAATTTAGCAGACAAGGATTTAAGGCTTATAAAAATCCTTTAGGCCACAACAAGTTGATCATATGTTCTATGGATTCGCTCGCATCTTAATTTTGACGGTTTTTACAAAAACAAATTTTTTATTTCCTCGCTCGCTCATAAAAATTTGGTCAAACCGCTATATAAAGCAACTGAATTAAGATTTTTTTATCTTTTTTTTCTTCGCTCGCCCATTTTTTTTCCAGAAAAATCGGAAGAACACATGATCAACTTGTTGTGGCCTTACTCTAGAACAAGTGCAAGTGGAATCAACTTACGCTAGTATTATACTTCTCCTGATTTGTAGCAATAAGAAAGCCACCATCATCTAAGAGATAACAAGCAAGTGTAGATGGATCAGAACAGTCTCTTGTACTAGCACTAGATCTTCGTGCTAAATCTTGTATTCTTTGTTGCATTAAATCATGACTAAATACAGCTCCAAGGACTGGAAATTAAAACAGAAAACAA
The DNA here is from genome assembly GCA_025267735.1 of Mactra quadrangularis. Lineage (NCBI taxonomy): Eukaryota > Metazoa > Mollusca > Bivalvia > Venerida > Mactridae > Mactra > Mactra quadrangularis. The sequence goes on from CM046302.1 coordinate 2,957,320, forward strand.
AGTTATACAACATGACCAAATAACTAACTATCAATATCAAAGGAATATGTGAGTTTGCAAACAAATTCAATCAGTGGTCCATTTTCATGCTAGCCCAACAGCAAAAAACTACTAATTTTGCCATGGGGCTTGTAAAAAGTCTGTTTTTACTAGCATGATGTGCTTCTGCACATCAGCATAGCCAAAATAATTCTTAACTGCTTTGTTTATTTTGAGCAAGTAAAAATATTTTTGGGCTAGTAAAAATTTGTTAATTACTAGCCCACCTTGCTTGTAAATTTCAATCTGAATTTCTATGACTGATAGTTCAAATATTGAAATATATATATATATACATGTATATATACACTCTGTATTTATTATTCCAATAATGCAATGTTGTAGTTTTTAAATGAATTGCTAGTAAGCAAAATAAGGACAATCAAGAAAAATTAGGTTTGTCAATGGTTAAATACAGTAAAGTTCCGCTATTAAGACCAGCAAAATGGATGGTCTTAATAGCGAAACGATTTTATTATAGAGACCCTTTTCTTCACAAATTAGGCATTTGGGTTTTAATAATTGTCAAAAATCGCATGATTTTGAAATGACAAAAGTGGTCTTAATAGCGGAACTTTACTGTACTACATATAGATGATCCCTTCAAAAAAAGAAAATATTGCAACACATTAAAACTATGTTCAGAACAAAAATTTTAATGAACTGACTTGATTCAAAACTCAAGCTGATGTGTTTTTTAAGCCGAAAAACTTTGCACAAGTCTGTACAAATACAAATCTGTAATGCATACGTTTCAGCGATGACCAACACCATTCCAGAGTTTGCAAATTCCTGGAAGAAAAATGCTTCAAAAGGTTGAGAAATTCTATAGAACTATAGAACACATGGGCAGATCCAGCAGGTGGGGGGGGGTCAGAGGGGTCTGGACCCCCTAGAATTTGGAAAATGTACCTGTCCATTAGTGTATTTCTTGCTTGTAAGTCATTTTAAGTAGTATGAAGCAATTTTTCTCAGTGCTTAACATAGATTTAATGGTAATGTAGTTTTTATTATCATTATGTTGAATTTTTTCTACTAAAAAGTATAATGTGGTTGTGGTTCCAGGTTCGGACCCCCCCCCCTAGAAAAAAATCCTGGATCCGCCCTTAAAACATGTAACATACCTGCTGCTTTATAATCTGGTTTAGCTCCACCTAGACTCGGATCAACTTTACTATTATTTATAGATAAAGACTTCACAGCCATAATATGACCAGCTGATAGGTTCTCTTTTTTCATGTCAAATGGTTCTGTAAGAAAATATAGCATTTATTTGTTAAAGTTTTAAATAAAAAGTTAAAGTGCAGTTTAAAGTCTGCTTCCATACACATGTTCAGCCGACTTAACAAGTTCGTACTAAAAGGCCACAACAAGTCATATGATCATATGTTCTATGGATTCACTCGCACCTTAATTTTGACGGTTTTTACAAAAACAAATTTTTTATTTCCTCGCTCGCTCATAAAAATTTGGTCAAACTGCTATATAAAGCAATTAAATTAAGATTTTTTCTCTTTTTTTCTTCGCTTATCCCATTTCCCCCCAGAAAAATCCGTAGAACACATGATCAACTTGTTGTGGCCAAACCACTGATCATTGAAATCGCCTTCAGGCAGGTGATCCCTAACACATAGGTTAAGTGGAACAATTGTAAGTTAATTTCTTGCTCAAGGAAATTAGCAGTGCCCCTAGTGGAGTCTGGACCCAAGACCTTTCGATCCCTAAACACGTCCTACTACTAGACGACTGCTAGTACAAAATATGTTCGTTTTGTTGGGTGGGGGGGGGGGGGTTAATATCACATTAACACAAAAGGTTACATCACACCAAAAACAAATACAGATGACAAATTGTATATCATTCAAAATAATGGTAGTCAATTTCATAAGTTTCAGAAAAGACAGAATAATATGAAAATATTTGAAGATATTTCTATAGTGCTTTATGCTACTTTTTTCACTACAATATTTCATATATGATCTCTTGGCTCAGTGCCAGCATTCAATTGCCCACAGTATAAGAGATTGCAAAACAAATTTCATCAAAATTATTATCCGACTTCATATTTTATTTAACAACCAAAGCATTGTTGAATCCAAATAAAATGTAATAAAGGCTTTTAATCAAGCCACCCAGCTAGCTCAGTTGGTAGCACACTAGTCAACTGATTGAGGGGTATTGGGTTCGATTCCCGGGCGGGGCATACTTTCGTGGAGCTTTGTCATGAAATTATTTCTACGGCCATTCTCCCTCCTACCAATGATTTTTAATTATGTAGGGCAGTAGTCAGTCACTGACTAAAGTATGCGCTTAGTAGTTGGTTAACAGCTAAATCCAGAGATTTAGTCTTTCCAGGAGGAGTGAGTAGGTTGACTGGCCGCTGTGATATGACCTATACTATGATGTGTTGCTTTGGCGATAAACCCAACAAAAAAAAAAAAATAACCAAGAAGTAAAATATTTAACAACTATACCTGAAATATAAGGAGCACTGAATATATAATTCATATTTTCTATGGCACGTTTGAAATACGTAGCTTTCCAAGGATCACGGTTATCTACAAACATTGCGATCAAGTCCTCACTGAAATGGTATAAAAAAATAGAACAAGATTAAAAACAAGGTATCGTAACATTTTAAGAAACAATTTTTATTAATCAATGCCAGGGAATAACACTAGGTATATGATCAATCAAAAATAACAATCAATTAGAAACTGAACAAGAGCTGTCAAAGGAGACAGCATGCTCGACTAAGTAAGTATTTGTCACATTAGGTCTGGTTTATAATAAGGAACATACATATTTTAAAATTTGAAAATGATACCTTAACAAATTTAAAGTAAAAATAAATATGTTTTTTTAAGAAAATTTTAAGTTCAATGGAGACAATTATGAAAAAAATGTATTTGGAGTTATGAACCTTGTCACATGAGATGTGGTTGATAATAAGGAAACATATATTTAAAGTTTGAAGTTGATACCTAAAGAAAGAAGACAGTTGCAGTAAAAACAAATATTTTTAAAAGAAAACTCTAAGTTCAAAAATGTATTTGAAGTTATGGACCTTGTCACATGGGATGTGGTTGATAATAAGGAACATATATTTAAAGTTTGAAGTTGATACCTAAAGAAATAAAACAGTTGTAGTAAAAGATATTTTACTGCACAAAAACTTTAATTAGATATAATAATATGGACGCTGACGCTAGGGCGAGTAAGAGAGCTCTCCATTTACTTTGTAAAGTCGAGCTAAAAATGAGATTACTTCTTAGGGTTATAAAATATTTTCATTACCTATTTCAAGCAAAACGCAGATCATTAATAAAAGTTAGTGGGGAAGATTTAGTGACTAAAGGTTATTATAAAAGACGCAATGACATTTGATTTAGAATATGAAAAAAATAAAACAACAATATCCAATTTTGTTACCAACAAACAAATCTGAAATTTTCTAATAATTTAAGTTTTTCTAGACCGTCTAAAAAGCTACATAAAAATAAAAACTACTATAAAATTGAAACAGAAAAACATCGACAAGCTTTTTCTAGACAAAAACAGTGAGTGCAACATATTTAGAAATAAAAAATGACTCAATAAGAATTAAAACATCTATTCGAATCACAGTTGATAATTAATTTTCTTATCAGAAGACAAAACTAACTAGCAATAATAATAGTTTGTTATCTTGCAAACTTAGGATTTTCGCAAATATTCACTTATTGCCAAAAATGGTGGACCAACTGGCAAATCCTGTAAAAAATTATAAGGTCTGTCTAGATCTGCAGGTTTATAGGACCGACTGTCGGGCAAAAAAATTGATCTCATCCATACAGTTTTCAATACATCAAAATATGTAAAATGTCTCAGGTCCAATACGGCATGGTTAGGTCCAGAAATAGTTTAATCTTCACAGGACATACTGTCCATTAAAAAACGGTTGAGTTTTACGGTGACTGCTTATATTAATGATAATCAATCATCAACCTATCATTTATCATTAAGAAAAATAACTGCAGAAATTTATTTTGCTTCTAAACTAGAGAAAAATTACACTTTGCAAAAAGAGAGAAGCAAAATACAGTCAGTAGATCAAAATAAAAGAAAAAATGACCTAAGCAAATTAAAAGTCACAGAAATTCTTACCAAAAAATAAAACACAGGTGGTCGGCACGGTCCCAAGTCATAAACATTATATATACAATGTTTTTGATTCAGGATTGTGCTGTACGCCTGTGATCTAAAATACATGTATACTAAAGTTGCTAAAACTATCTACAAATTGAAAGATCACTATTATAATACCATTGTCCTAAACACAGGTTACTCATACGTAATTATCTTTGACCAACAACTGCTCTAACTTACTTAATGTCAGAAATGGTAATGGCCGTAGACAGTATTTTATGACTAAACTCAATGAAGGTATAGTCCATCAGAATTAACCTGAGCTTCAACTACCTAATTATAATAATTACACACTTCACTTACATTAAATCGTGAGTTTCCGTATGCGTGTATACGATTATACACGTGTCTACAACAACCGATGTGACTATTAATCAATTTATTAAAAGTGGCATGTTATTGCACTTTTTGGGCACATTAGTTTTTGGGGAAACAAGTAAGTCAGCAATATCATGACACAGTTTCAAAGAATTTATTCTGATGAAAACAACATTAATTGTTCAGTACGGGTATTTTGCCGAAAGCTTCCGATAAAGCGTGACTTACAAAGGAAGACAAAAATAGACTGTTATACCGAGTTTAATATATTCTTGCATAAAGGTCAAGCTCAGGTTAATTCTATTGGACTATATGAAGGTCATGCCTGAGAATTGAACTCACAACCTCTCAAACCAAATGTCCACTACATACTGAATTTACCAGACAAGCTTTGACAATTATCCATTTATAATTTAGATAAATTCACAGTTTCAGCCAGAACAAATTCAGTTTCAATTAAAACATAAACTTTATTTAATTAAATGATATAGTCCCGTTTTTTCTCAACTGTCAAAGCTTGAATAATTTCATGGTGACTGAATGCATTGTTTTTGTACTGGCGGCCTAATAGTTATTAAAACTATATTGACTAAAACATATACGGCATAAGCAGCTTTCCTCAACCATTATACACACTTTCGGAAACTCATAGATGTATTACGACAACAATTTTAACAAACGCATTCACCGTGAAATTACTCATATTTTGACAGTTGAGAAAAAACAAACTATACCAGTCTATGAAATCAGCGGGTGTACTGTGGCTGCCTGGGACAACTAATTTCTACTTTGAACAACCAAAAATTTCTTTTGGGCAACTAAATTTTTACAAACAAGCTAGCTTACGTGCTAGCTGCTAAAATGACCTGTCCAGACAACCACTTTTATATCCTAACTTCGAAGACCGTTATACATTCAAAACAGATTCAATAAAAAATATCAGACCTTATTTGACTACATGATAGATTTTAACGAAAAAAAAACGAAAACAAACACTAAATTAAATCTAGACTCAGTTTCACTCATAAGTAGTTTTTACTTACAGATTGACAGAGATCAAAGGAGATCGTAAAGACGAGAGTTGAAATATAACATAAAATACAATAACAATAGTCTACTGTGCTGTGTTTTACATCTATACAATTTACCTAGGTGATACATTCACGCATGAACACTTGGTTTTATGATGATTAGATCCGCTACAAACTCCTTTCACCGCAAGTTTCTTGTATGTGCAGCTTAACACATAAAACATTTATTTTTTTATACAAAGTCAACAAGTTTACTTGGTGAGTTGAACTATCAAAACTGGATGGGACAGCTGTATGATAATTGTTGTCGGACCGGTGATTGCAAGGTTCAAGTTTATTGTTGGTTCAAATCCCATTTTTGACCAAGCTAGAAAAGAAAAATGCTAAGTTCTGTGAAGCTGGGTTAACCCTTATTATACTTATTTATTTTAGCTCGATTGTGAAACAAGTTCTAACAACTTAGATTTATAACTTTTGAGTCTGCTTCCTGGTCCCCCAGTACTAAGCTAGTAGGATAAAGTTTCTTGCTCAAGGAAACAACAGGGTAGGTTTTGAATGGGATTCAAACCAACGCAGAGCTGGCTTTCCAATAATTACCAGTCCAACGTCGTAACCGCTCGGCCACGCCGCTCCTTATTACAGTAACAGCCATGACATGTTGCGCCTATCTTATCATCTTCTCAATGCTTATCACACTGCTAGACTCGCACTGAAGGTAATATCAGTAGCGTGTTCAGTGTTCCAAAACGTTCCGTAATGTAAGTGTCAGAACAACTCAACCCATAGACAACTCAACCCGAGACAACTCAATTCCCAACTGAGGATTGAGTTGTCCCAACTTTGTGTTGAGTATTGCCTGGGTTGAGTTGTCTTCGGGTTGAGTTCTCCCGTACCCGTAACGTTAGCTAACAGTAGTTACTGAACACGAGGCAGCTACATTGATTCAGCATAAGGCTAAGCTAATCAGTAGATAGGATTACAGCATGATAAGGTTTAAGGGCTTCAAGCTCCCTAAGTGATAAATCAGCCTTTGCTTATAGGGGAGTGGGGGGGGTATAAAACATATATAACAAGTAAATCTGTGAGCTAAATCTCACTAGTGATACCCCCGCAGTGAGAAATATGACTATCATAATGTAACTTTCATTTAACGAAATCTTAAAATATGCGACAAACAGGAAGTAGATGAGCAAGGAGCATGAAATTGCTTTACACCACATGGGACTATGGGATGAAGCAATATACAAAGTATTAGGCTGCTGCATGTTATAGTTGCTGAGTAAACTGCGAAGGAAATTTTGTAACGGACGGACGGACAAGGGTAAAACAGTATACCCCCCTCTTCTTCGAAGCGGAGGTATAAACATGAAACATCACAGAATTGCCTAGTGCACTCATGGAAGTTGATTACTATAAGAAGTGCCATAGAAACTTGTTATTTTATGTGTCATTTACAAAAAAACATACATGAAGGTGAACTATATTAACCCTTATCATGCTCAGAGCAAAAACAGGTTGCGCTGATTTTTATGTCTTCTCAGTACCGAGAGTGACCTAGACTCACGCTGCAGGTAATACCTCTGATCACTATCAGCTAAATTAATTCAGCAGAGGGCTGAGCTTATCAGTAAATATCAGCTAAATTAATTCAGCAGAGGGCTGAGCTTATCAGTAAATATCAGCTAAATTAATTCAGCAGAGGGCTGAGCTTATCAGTAAATATCAGCTAAATTAATTCAGCAGAGGGCTGAGCTTATCAGTAAATATTAGCTAAATTAATTCAGCAGAGGGCTGAGCTTATCAGTAGTTAGGAATAAAGCATGATAAGGGTTTACCATTTTTACAATAGTTTATGTCTTACATTGATCTAGAACACGTTTTTTTTTGTGTTAATGTGAAGACAAGGTTGCCGTGAGACAAACGACAAAATAGTGCACATTTCCCGGGTTTAGAGCAAAACAGTCATAACTCAATATAAGAGTGAGATATGTTCGTTTTGCACTTAACTTGCAATTTGTAGTTACATGTTCTAGAAGAATCTTTATTGAGTAAAAATGTATATTCAATTTTTCATATAGAAATTTATCTACTTGATTTACTTAGTGAAATATAGAAATGTTTGGCATGAAAATAAAAGCAATATGCTAATAAGGTATGTTTTTACAGAGGGTACCCATGTCATAGCAGGAAATTCAGAAAATATGTAAGCATAGGGGAATACAATCAAATTTAAGTTGAGTTAGTTCAGTTTAATATAAAATCAAACATGTTGAAAATTCATATATTACCTTTTTGGATAAATCTTGGTTAATCCACCATTTGTGGCAATGAAGGCACCCACCACAAAACTGAAAAATATATATGTCATATTATACAGAAATCATCAAAACTCTCTAAATATACAAATACAAGGCACGGCAAAACTCAACAGTTCATAACTGGATAGTAGGTACACCATTAATAACAATTTGATTTCATAATTTCTATTTTTAGACCAAGGTTTAACAGCGGTATTATTCACAGTCTGCCATTGGACGGCTCATTTCAAATTGCGTGATGTATACGATGTAAACAAGTTACTAATCATAACAATTTTGTCATGAATATTATGATGAGAAAAGGTCACCTGAACGTGACCCTCATTTGAAAACTGCCAGATCTAAATTAGCGAGTGGAAAATTTTAGATCGGGTTTTAATCAGATTGTAACCAAATATTCTCTATTTCTGAGTCACTTTTCTGAGCTATAGAACAATCTTTACCAGTAGCATGTTTTTAAAATCATATACAAATATTCAGAGCAGTATGTGTATATTATGTCTAATACTAAGCCATTAAAAAGCAGTCATTGCATCTTGTAGTCTAAGTTTCATGCTAATACATGTTAAATGACTTAACAGCTATTACCCCAGGTGATTGGGCAATTGGTATCTATCTATCAATCTTCCTATAGAGTCTAATACTCCACTTAAAAAACATTCACACAATGGAATTATATCACCCTCACAAATACCCATTTACACCTGGGTGAAGTGTAACAATTGCAAGTAAATTTCTTTTCAAATGCAGGGGACCTCACGATTCCTAAACATATTCTACCACTAACTTCTGATCTACTCTATCACTGCTGAATGACTTTTTTCATCAGGCCACAACAAGTTGATTATGTGTTCAACAGATTTTTCTGGAAAAAATGGGGCGAGCGAGCCAAGAAAAAAAGATAAAAATATCTTTATTCAGTTCCTTTATATAGCAGTTTGACCAAATTTTTTTGAGTGAGCAAGGAAATAAAAAAATTGCTTTTGTAAAAACGGTCAAAATTAAGGTGCGAGCGAATCCATAGAACATATGATCAACTTGTTGTGGCCTCACAAAAGATACCAAACATTACAAAGCATCTACATACCCAGGATCTAGAAATCTACTTTTAGCAATCATTTCCCAAGATGCATCTATCTCCTTGGTTACAGATAAATCAAATAATAAATGATGAAGTAAGTCTTTATTCCCTGTAATAAATCGTAGCACTTACACTTATAATTATAAAGAAATAAATTTCGTCAAAAGCAGGGCTCGAATTTAACAAAACATCGGACTTTGCAAATTTTTGCGAGTGGATTTTATTTCAATTCGCGAAATGAAAAAAATCACTTGCACATTTTTCTCAAAATTTAAGTAGCGTACATAATTACAATAAATATATGCGATATAAAAACAAAATATTATATATTTAGCTATGGATAGAACAAGGAGGTTACTGTGGAATAGACCAAGAATATTGGACATGTTTTTACATTAAATCTGTAATTCATACTGTCGATCTATCTGGCCGTTTCCATGCTGATTTGAGCCTCATGAGTTAAAACAACAATATTTTTGCGTCATTTCAACTCGCGAAATGAAAAAAATCACTTTTTTCTCAAAATTTAAGTAGCGTACATAATTACAATAAATATATGCGATATAAAAACAAAATATTATATATTTAGCTATGGATAGAACAAGGAGGTTACTGTGGAATAGACCAAGAATATTGGACATGTTTTTACATTAAATCTGTAATTCATACTGTCGATCTATCTGGTCGTTTCCATGCTGATTTGAGCCTCATGAGTTAAAACAACAATATTTTTGCGTCATTTCAACTCGTGAAAATTTGCGAGTTAGAATAAAAATTACTCGCAATTTTCAAAATCCACTTGCATTTTGCGAGTATGCGAGCTTAAATTCGAGCCCTGTCAAAAGTCTTAGAAATAATCTTTTAAGAAGCCACATTGGTCAACTGAAACTGCTTTGAAACATTGTAGATAATACAAAAAAAAATTATTCTAAGAAGCTCTATACTGCTTTGTCAACTTTTTTTTATTCCTATTTGTGACCCTCAGTCCACCTACTCACTGACGTAAGCTTTTAACCAGTATTAACCATATATAGTGTATAAAGTTTGACCCCCGACCTGACCTTTATGCAAGAATATTCATTACATTGAATAGGAATGTAGTATTAATGCTCGATTTTGCAGAGGCCGAGAGGATTATGTGTTGAAATTTAACACTTAAACATACTTCTATTTTATAATCACTGTTAAACAATTGCTCATTTTGAATATGTTACTAGCCAAAGTGTAGAATAGGCGTGGTACTGATTTTCGTCGGGATATGTGTAGATAATTATTAGATGCAAATGTCAAAGGTCAGATCGGGGTCAAACTTTCAAACAATACCACAGTCAGTGGCTGACAATTGGCCAACTTGATACAGAGTTAAGAGAGAAAATGTAAGTAGAAAACATATTATTACTTTGTTTGTTGGGTTTAACGCCGTAGCAACACATTATAGGATATATCACGGCGGTCAGCCGACCTACTTACTGTTCCTGGAAAGGCTAAATCTCTGGATTTAGCTGTTAACCAACTACTGAGCGCATACTTTTGCCAGTGACTGACTACTGCCCTGCATGATTTAGAATCAGTGGTAGGAGGGAGAATAGCCATAGAAATTATTTCATGACCAAACTCCACGAAAGTATGCCTCGCCCGGGAATCGAACCTACGAACCCTCGATCAGTAGACTTGTGCGCTACCGATTGAGCTAGCCGGGCGGCTTAAACATATTATTACCAAACTTCATTAAAGTAATTGACCAAAAAACCTTGCATTGGTAATCAAATGTGATGCCAACTGAGCTAACCAAAAAATTAAGACTTATGATGAACAAATTAAAAAATTAAAAAATAAACGAATATAAAAAACCATTACATTTATAATTGTTAAAATTGCTAAGTGGTTCAAGAAGATCCAATACTGTTCCATTCATGTCTGCACTGTTTGTATAGTTCTCAAAATAATCCCTGAAAAAATATCAAATATACATCAGCATAAACATACATGTATCTAGGTAAATAAATAAAAGTCACTAATAAGGGTCAAATTTGTGAAATGAGCCTTCTAACGTAAGCAGAAACAGGTGTGCTGTCATAATTTGAACTAATAGATTTAAAACATTGACGGCACCCCCATTGAGTAAATAACTCTTGTCCATAGAAGGTATAACTTTCATGACAAATATACATCTTTTATGAGTTTATGACAACATAAATGGTCTGTAAATTGCTGCAGAGAGTGTCGATATATAATGACGTATCTTCGGTATTTATTTCTCGATATATCAATATCGTCGATACAGTTCGAGCTAAATCAATGACAGCTCTACTTATTTGTAAGCAGAAAAATATCGGTATTTCATGTAATTGAAAACAAATGCTTGTATCATTGAATATTATGATGCCAATATATTTAAATGCTAAAAATTTCTACTTATCCACAGGCAAGTAGGATGGAATTTTTTTACTTGTCTATAGGCAAAAATGTAAAATTTAGCAAAGCAGGTCAATGGACAAATAAGATAACTTAAACACAAAAACTTACCAGTTAGCAATCAACAAAGCTGTGTAGTTATCATTAAGTAAACTGGACCAATTATCTACAATGAAAAATAACAGTTTTTTTATAGAAATAAATATCTTTAAATTTTACTATTTTTTTACTTTACTATACTAAAATACAACTAGAGCTCCTTGAGTCATAGCATTACACGCCCAAAGGATTGCTGAAGGTCACTGTGGCTTTGACCTTTGATCTACTGACCCTAAAATCAATAGGGACCATCTGTTGGTCATAGCCAACTCAGACACCAATTATGGTGTCTCTCTTAACTTATAAGGTTTCAAGTTCTTGAGCGGACAAGGATTATAGGTTCCAGGTCACATTGACCTTGACCTTTGACCTACTGACCCCAAAACAGTAAGGATCATCTATTGATCATGTTCAACAAAGATACCAATTATGGTGTCCCTAAGCTTAATAGGTTTCAAGCTAGGTTTCAGACAAGGATTACATGCTCCAGGTCACTATGACTTTGACCTTTGACCCCAAATCCATAAGGTTCATCTATGGGCCATGGCCATCTATGATATCAAGGTTTACCAAAGTGAACTAAGTTTGAAGTTAATGAGCGGACAAGATGGACAGACAAACAGAAGTATGATGTGCGCCATGACATAATACAAGGGAAGGTCTTTTCAGTTGAATAAAAATGGATACTCCTTATTGTAAAAAAGAGTGGTATAGCCCAGTAGGACTGGTAGGCATTTGATAGCAAGCTCTGCTTGAATGGAATGTCATCGGAGCCCCACAACATGTATATACGACGACCAGTTCTTCCTACTATAGATTTCCTGGACACTTTTCTAACACCAGTACTAACTTACCCTACCACAAGGCCGACAACTCATGTATAGGGTATGATCTACCGCAACCGGACTCGAACCCGCGATCTCCGGATTCCAAGTCAGACATGCTTACCACTACGCGACGGCCGCGGCTTCAAGGGCTAAGGAATCAGAAGATGAAATTTTTACTAAATGCAGGTAAAACGTACAAGTTAATGTACTTATAATAGTTATGATATAATAATCATTGTTATTACCTTTGTCAGTGATTGGTGTTTTTGTTCTGACATTGAGGTTATATTTATGATATAAGGGCACACTGGCACCAACACTGAAAATAAAAGAAAAACAATTATAAAACTTTCTGGTAAAATCTGGCATTTTTTAATCAAATACAACAAATACAACAAAACAGTCTTCATTTAATCTTCTTAGCAACATGATAGAATTTAGTGAGCATTTTTTATGAAAAAAATGTAACACTAAATGTACAGTACCCACCAAAAGTTTGGAGACAATAGGAATTTACTACAATTCTTGAATTTTGATGATTATATTTGTAGAATTATTGTATTTGATATATTTAGGTTTGGTTTGTGATAAAATGAAAACAAATTTCATGAATGCAACACATTTATAAGATTCAGTATCTGACATCCTAGAGCCCCCAAAACCATGTTTATGGTAATTATTTTCCATAACAAAGCTTTTGTGCTATTTCTGTAGTCTCAATTATGATTATAATAATAAAAAAGAAGTAAAGCAAAACTTAAGAGGAATTAAATATGAACAGTTATGAAATTTTAGATAAAAGCTATTCAGTAGGCTTACAAAGTGAAAATGTCTCCAAACTTTTGGTGGGTACTGTATGTGCATAATCAATGAAATAAAAGACAGTAACTAGACCTATCACTGGATGTGATAAATACCCACAACTGTAACCAAAAAATGGGAAATGTATGCACATGTCTGCTTGATACCTGGTCTATGCATTAAGTTTGAATCAAATCTATACAATAAGTGCTGTTCAGAAACAAGAGCTGTCAGAGGAGACAGCATGCTCGACTTAGTTAGTGTTTGTCACAGGAGTAAAAAATATGTATAAGGAGTTATAAACCTAGTCACATGGGATGTGGTTGATAATAAAAAAACATATATTTAAAGTTTGAAGTCAATACCTTAAGAAATAAAACAGTTGCAGTAAAAACAAACATTTTTTAAATTTCAAGGGGAGATAATTCAGAACAAGAGCTGTCAGAGGAGACAGCATGCTCGACTTAGTAAGTGTTTGTCACAGGAGATGTGGTTGATGATAAGGAACATACATATTTTAAAATTTGAAAATATAACCTTAACAAATTCAAAGAAAAAAAAAGAAATAAATAGAAAACTAAGTTCAAGGGGGATAACTCTGAAAAAATGTATAAGGAGTTATGAATCTTGTCACATGAGATGTGGTTGATAATAAGGAACATATATCTAAAGTTTGAAGTCAATACCTGAAGAAATAAAACAGTTGCAGTAAAAACAAACATTTTTTAAAGAAAACTCTAATTTCAAGGGGAGATAATTCTGAAAAAAAATATATTTGGAGTTATGAACCTTGTCACATGAGATGTGGTTGATAATAAGGAACATATATTTAAAGTCAATACCTAAAGAAATAAAACAGTTGCAGTAAAAACAAATATTTATTAAAGAAAACTATAAGTTCAAGGGGGATAACTTTGAAAATAATGTATACGGAGTTATGAACCTTGTCACATGAGATGTGGTTGATAATAAGGAACATATATTTAAAGTTTGAAATCAATACCTAAAAAATAAAACAGTTGCAGTAAAAACAAACATTTTTTAAACAAAACTCTAAGTTCAAGGGGAGATAATTCTGAAAAAAATGCATTCAGAGTTATGGACCATGTCACATGAGATGTGGTTGATAGAAAGGAACATATATTTAAAGTTTGAAGTTAATATCTTAAGAAATAACAAAGATACAGAAGAAAGTATTTTACTGCACAAAAACTTTAATCTGTGCACAAAAACTTCAATCAGTTCAAGGGGAGATAATTCTTGAAAAAATGTGTTTGGAGTTATGGACCTTGTCACATGAGATGTGGTTGATAGTAAGGAACATATATTTAAAGTTTGAAGTTAATATCTTAAGAAATAACAAAGATATAGAAGAAAGTATTTTACTGCACAAAAACTTTAATCAGAAGTGTGGACGCGGACGCGGACGCGGACGCCGACGCTGGGGCGAGTAGGAGAGCTCTACATTACTTCGTAAAGTCGAGCTAAAAAATATATTTGGAGTTATACACCTTGTCACATGAGATGTGGTTGATAATAAGGAATGTACATTTAAAGTTTGAAGTCAATACCTATAGAAATAAAACAGTTGCAGTAAAAACAAACACTTTTTACAGAAAACTCTAAGTTCAAGGGGAGATAATTCTGAAAAAATATATTTGGAGTTATACACCTTGTCACATGAGATGTGGTTGATAATAAGGAATGTACATTTAAAGTTTGAAGTCAATACCTAAAGGAATAAAACAGTTGCAGTAAAAACAAACATTTTTTAAAGAAAACTCTAAGTTCAAGGGGAGATAATTCTGGAAAAAAAATATATTTAGAGTTATGAACCTTGTCACATGAGATGTGGTTGATAATAAGAAGCATATATTTAAAGTTTGAAGTTAATATCTTAAGAAATAACAAAGATATAGGAGAAAGTATTTTACTGCACAAAAACTTTAATCTGTGCACAAAAACTTTAATCAGTTCAAGGGGGGATAATTCTGAAAGAAATGTGTTTGGAGTTATATACCTTGTCACATGAGATGTGGTTGATAGTAAGGAACATATATTTAAAGTTTGAAGTTAATATCTTAAGAAATAATAAAGATATAGAAGAAAGTATTTTACTGCACAAAAACTTTAATCAGAAAGGTGGACGCGGACGCGGATGCCGACGCCGACGCTGGGGCGAGTAGGAGAGCTCTACATTACTACGTAAAGTCGAGCTAATAAAGCGGACAAGTAAAAGCTACTGATCAACCAACTGACCAAGTTTTAGGGAGTTTTTTTGTTTTTTTTGTTAACATCGTATTCAACACATATATAGGTCGTATATATGACGGCCAGCTCTTCCTACTATAGGTTTCCTGGACACTTTTCTATCACCAGTACTAACTTATCCTACCAAGAGGCCGACAACTCATGTATAAGGTATGACCTAACTCATCGAACCTGTGATACTGGATTCGAAGTTATACATGCTAACCACTTCGCCACGGCCGCTGCTAAGTTTTGGGGCGTATAGTTAGTGTTAACAATTTGAGTCATTTTGAAAGTCAAGATTTTTAATTCATTCTCTTTCCTACCACTGTTTTTAAATCATGTAGGGCAGTTGTCAGTCAGTAACGAAGCAAAAAATCCATAGATTTTATATATAAATCATGGACCGGTGAGTAAGTTGACTAACCACCATAATACGACCTATGCAATGGTTGCTATGGCTTAAACCCTGCCAGTTTATATTCCTAGTAGCCAGAGTTAAGAATGTGGTAATGAAATAGCCTTGATAGTACACTATATCCAGAATTCAAATATTTGGGTTTTCCCCTCCAGTACTAACAAACTTTTACCGTTAAAATGAAAACAGGTGTACAAAGAACAATAGGGTTTAATCCATAGTTCGTGCTATTTAGCAAAAATGTGTAGAAAACTTAGTTTGTACCGGCAGTGCACGGACGAAAAACATCATAAATTTAAATTCCGGATTTGGTCTATTGGTTGTCTTGCATCTAAACAACCAACTGTGGTCTTGAACAATATTAGATCATACGCGATGAAAAAATAATAATAAAATAACACATTACCTAAAAGTAGTTTTATCTATTCCTTGGTACACATATTTTCTCATACTATTACCGACTGCATGATCTACATGTCTCTGTAAATATATTTATTATAAATAGAAAATATAGGATCTGGGTATGTAATTTTTATCAGCACAAGAATGACAATAGTACAGAACAGAACAAACCTTGATATTGTCTAAGAACTTATAATAATTTTAGAATTTATTTTAGAATAATATGCAGAAATATACAGACATTTGTTTCAATATGCTTACTACATCATGAGAACAATCTTTCTTGAATTTTGGTGCATCAAAGCTAGCTACCCAGCTTGCTCATTTAGTAAAAGTTGATAGCGTCTAAGAACTTATTTAGTAGCAGACAAATATATTGATCAAGGGTAGGTTTGATTCCTTGGGAAGGGCACACTTTCATGAACATGGTCATGAAATAATTTCATAATATTATCCATTCTACCAACGCTTCTAAATCATGAACAGATGTCAGTCACTGACAGAAATATATGCCTAGAAAAAAATTACATTTAACAGCTAAATACAGAAATTTAGCCCTTCAGGAATGATGAGTAGGTTGACTGACCACCATAATATGACCTATAGAAATTACAATGTCTGTTGCTATGGCGTTAAACCCAGTCAAAAGCAAAATATGCATCAAAGTTAATGATTTACTTAATTAAACAACAAAACTTAAACAATTTTTACTATAACTTGAAGTCCTTATTTTATTTCTTTAATAAGACCATTCTTGGATGTTTCACTTTAAAAAATAAAGGATAAAATCAAGCATATTTTCACTCACCTCATCATTGGACATGATATATGTCTCAAGATCAACTTCACCTTTATTTTGTAATATCATATCTTTACGTAATTGTTCTTTCTCTGTACTTTCTACTTCAATATCAAGAAAATCTACATTTGGTGGATCTTTAATATCTTCCTGTTATTGTATATAATATCAATATTAGTATGAGAATGTACAACAAAATATCAATATTAGTATGAGAATATACAGCAAAATATCAATATTAGTACAAGAATGTACAGCAAAATATCAATATTAGTACAAGAATGTACAACAAAATATCAATATTAGTACAAGAATGTAGAGCAAAATAAAAATATGAGTACAAGAATGTACAGCAAAATATCAATATTAGTACAAGAATGTACAGCAAAATATCAATATTAGTACAAGAATGTACAACAAAATATCAATATGAGTACAAGAATGTACAGCAAAATATCAATATTAGTACAAGAATGTACAGCAAAATATCAATATTAGTACAAGAATGTACAACAAAATATCAATATGAGTACAAGAATGTACAGCAAAATATCAATGTGAGTACAAGAATGTACAGCAAAATATCAATGTGAGTACAAGAATGTACAACAAAATATCAATGTGAGTACAAGAATGTACAGCAAAATATCAATGTGAGTACAAGAATGTACAGCAAAATATCAATGTGAGTACAAGAATGTACAACAAAATATCAATGTGAGTACAAGAATGTACAACAAAATATCAATTAGAGTACGAGAATGTACAGCAAAATAAAAATATTAGTACGAGAGTGTGCAGATAATATCAATATAAGTACAAGAATGTACAGCAAAATATCTTGCAGGGCTCGACAAGAATTTTTAAAGTAGGTTGCTTGGTTGGACAACCAGCTTTATATTCCATTTTCACCAACTTAATATTTACTTGCATTAACAAGTTGCCTGAACCCAAATATAAATTGTCAGGGACAATGGGACAACTTTTCATGTCAACCACAATGGAAAAAAGGAAATTCACATTTTCTTTTTTGTGATATCCTTAGTAAATGAAAATATGTCCTAGCACAATAAATGTATTGCATTTACTGTAGTTATATTTTATATTATAATGTACAGTGGATCTTGTGTTAAGCGACCATCAAAGGGAGAAACAAAAAGTGGTCGTTTAAGACAATGGTCTCTTAAGACAAATTTTGATTCCCGACATTGAAGCCGTCCTGACATTCTAAAATTCTTCATGTTCGTAGTACATTAATCTGTCAACGGGACGATTTTAACTGATGGGCTTGTATCTAAATTTCGTCAAATGCATACAAATAATGGGCAAATCGATTTTTCTCTTTTTTAAACATCCTAAATTCAGCTTCAAATTGCTATAATTTATTACAATTAAGTGAAACTTTGGTTTAAATAACGATTGCCAAACATTCGTTTTGTTTTCGTACATGTTAAAATCCGTAATTCCCGGACATTTTCGCGATAAAAACAACCAATAATTAGGTCATCAGAGTAAAGACAGTAACATTTAAAACTGTGAAATTTACACAATTTGTAAGAATTAATTGTGATAATTGTCCAACACACCAGCTTATTCTTTGTTCTAACAAGCGCTGCAAACTTCAAGCGTTAAAATGTTGGCCTCGTTTGAAATTGAATGTAGAACGTGACGCTATTTTCAGAAAACGTGTTTATAATGTCCTCAATATTGACCTTTCTTTGTTTAAATATACAAATTGTTTCTGCTTACGTATTTTTAAATAAATATGACTTTACACGTTCGACGCATGGATAAAAAGTCAAATTTGCAGTCTCTTGAAATGTTTTGAAAACGATAACTCTCCACGGTACGGTAAGTACGATACGGGACTAATTGTTCAATGCGTATTATGTAATTACATTATGATTTGATTGTATTAGTGTCACTCTGTTGATTGTTCCCATTTACCCCTTTATCTTACAGTATTTATGACGGTCAATTATTGATTTTTAGAGCCCGACATACGACTTTAGGTGATAGACATTGTGACGACGTACTCCCGGTGTATATCTCTAATTACTGGGTTTTATCGATTTTCGCCAAATTCGATTTATATGAGCCGGTCGTTTAACACAAATAAGTCAGTCAGTTTCGGCCAAAATTAGTGGTCGCTGGTCGCGTTAGACAAAAGTCGCTTAAGGCAAAGATTTAAAGAGTTAAAATGGTCCGTGGGAACTCAGAGTGGTCGCTTAGTGCAAATTGCCGCTTAGGAGACGTGGTCGCTTATGCAAGATTAACTGTATTTTTAATCATTTAAGTGCTATGCGTGTAATATTTTCATTTATTGAATAAACTCTATCTAAGCACTGTGTAGTCCATTTTAATGGCAATCCTAAAGATATTTTAAATGTTTTACAGGTCATACTTTATAAATGTTACAATGATGGGTTTGTTTCATACACAGGCAGCCAGTATGGGCCAGAATCGAAAACACATGATAATACAAAAAGTTTTTGAAATGGAACCGTACCGGCCGCATGTGGCGTTATCAATTTTTAAATATGCATAGAAACTATAGTTTAAAGAATCAAACCATTTTCTACTTACCTTAACTTTCAAATATGGATGGAATACAATGTAACCATTGGCATTTATAGCAAAAGGAAATCCATTAGGTCCAAACTGAAAAATATTAATTTAAATATGACAGTTAAAATTTCTAAATATATAAACCAATCAGATACAATTGGTTGATTAACTGTTAATGTAATGTTTAACTCTTTTTCAACACATGTTGTGAGTAATTACAGTAATTGCACTGAAAGTTTGAAGTATCTGCCACAGCTGCGATTCTTCTGCGATCGTTCGCAGTAAAATTTGTACAACAAAAATAATCGCAAGGCTGATGTGAAATGAGCATTTATAGATCATAAGTTGACATTATTATTATATACCGGATTTGTATAGCGCGCTTTTCATATAGAATATATGTACAAAAGCGCTTCACAATCACATGCATAATAAGAAATACGAGCTTAAATAAAAACGAAAATGAAAAAGATTAAGAAATGATAAAATATAAAAACATCAACTGAAGACTTATATAAAACTAAGAATTAGTGATCAATAAAGTGCTCATAGTAGTTTAAAAACAACAATAACAACATAACAAGTGGATTTTTAACTGTAAAAGATAGTGAATGAGTGATAATGGATTGTTGGTAGAATGGCAGCCAAATGGTCGATGGGAAATCAGGCCGGATGCCACAAAAATCCATGATTGCAAGGTGCAAACTAGACATACACACCTTTCTAAGTGGAGCAAGTTTGACCATAGCTTCCGTTGTTACATCGATACCCATAACACCAAGTATTGTTTGATCCGTCTGAAAATAAACAACATTAGCAACATAAATCAATAAACAACAGAAGAAACAATACTATTTTATCATGTTCAGTACTTTCATTTGATAATTAAGAATGATGCAGCACCAAATGGATGAATGAAGAATAACAGCCGATGAATCCAAGGGTTAAATCATCAACCCCTCCCCCTAATGTTCAAAATGAAAACAACAAGGGTAAAACAGTATACCCCCCTCTTCTTCGAAGCGGGGGTATAATGACAAAATACTAGAGACATTTGTGTTTCAAGCATATAATTATATATTTGTTTTTATTCTATAGATGGCCAAGAAGGAGTACTGCTGTTTCTGCTTGTTTTGTTTGGTTTAACGCCATAGCAACACAGGTCATATCCAGCGCACCTAACCTAGCTTTCCAGGAAGTTTGTCTATAAGTATAACCAGTACTCACCAACCCTTCCACAAGGCCGGAAACTTCTCCATATACATTTTTATTAATGGAGGAAAATTGACATTATTGTCAAATTTTATGGAAGGGTATAACCTCCCCAGGTGGGATTTGAACCCGTTTCTCCTTCAGAACACAAGATTCCAAATCCCGGCGCGCCACCAACTGTGCTATCAACCCAAGTTTACTGCTTTTTCTAACATAAATCCAGCAACATTTCAGTAAGTCCTTAAATAAATCAGTTCTAAGTCTTTTAGAAAAAGCTGGCAAGTTATTTTTGTCAAATTTTTAACATTCTACAAAATTAGGATATCCAAAGAAGTTGTCCAAAATGGTCATTTTAGCAGACTCTACTATATCTTGTTTTTAGATTTTTGGTTGTCTGAAATAAAGTGGTTGTACAGGACAACTGAACATCAAAGAATTTTGTAGATGGCTAATATGTGATCCCATGGAGTTCAATCAATGGCCAAAATGGTATCATGATAAAAATTTCAGTGAACAACAACTGGACCAAGGCTAAAGGGTCTAAAAAATAAATAGAATGTTAACTTACTGTTCCATTACTATCTGTTTTATTATAGACAGGAAGAGTCACTGTTGTCATCATACCTAAACCCTGAATGTAAAATAACATAAAAAACATAACTAAATATACTAACTGTAACACAATAATAGTGTACAGTATTGTTCGTTTTTTCTCAACTGTCAAAACATGAATAATTTCATGGTGAAATGCATTTGTTAAAACTATCGTCGTGATACATTCACAAGTTTCCAAAAGTGTGTATTATGATCGAGTAAAGCTGCTTATGCCGAATGATATGTTTAGTCAAGATATATTTAATAACAATTACGCTGCCAGTACAAAAACAATGCATTCGGTCACCGTGAAATTATTCAAGCTTTGACAGTTGAGAAAAAATGGACTATATATTATAGCAGTATAACAAAAAAAGCTAAAGTTGAAGCAAGGGTTTTTAAAGTCTACTATTAGTATCACTATTCAGTTGACTCTTGACATTAACTTCCTAAATCATTGAGTCACACACCAACTGTTAACAAATAGTCTCATGTTCTGGTAAACCAAGTTCTAAATAAGCATGATAAATGTCTTGCTCAAAGACATAAAAATGGGTTTGGAATTGACTTAGAACCACAACCCAGCCAAAGACAACTTGGACATCAAAATTCAGACTCACAGAACATGTTTTTTTTACAGAATTACTGTTAACATTATAGACAGTAATAAAGCATTTATAACTTGGATTAAAAAAATAGTATAATAAAGTTTTTTTCATTAAATGATTCAGTCAATAAATTCTAACATATTTTATATTTAAACGGTGATAGAAACCCTTTCTTGAGTCGAAACTAACTCTGATTTGTTTAAGGTTCAGTCATGAAAACTTGTACAAATACAGTTGATTTAAAGAAGTATTACATACTTAATTCTGACATTAAGAAATGACAATTAATCGAAGAAAACATAAATATTGATAACAAAACTTTATGATAAAATTACAATTACTAAAATTTGTGATTAAGAAAAACATTACAAATTTGTTAAAATTAGTAAATAATTAAAAGTTTTCTTGTCAAACTAACTTACAAAGAAAATATAAATTTAACAAGAGAAAGTTTAAGTATTAATAAAAAAATGTCTAATTTACCAAATTAAGGCCATAGAAAGTTAATTGTTATATTCCCATCAAGACCCCTCCTGAAAGCCCCCCCCCCCCACTTCATAATTAGTTATTTCAAGTCTTAAAACAAACTTTTATAAAAAGTTAAAAACAATTCAATTACCACTTTTAAAACATTAAAGTGGCAAAAAACTGAAGCAAAACAGAGTAAAAAGGAGAGCTTTGTAAACATATTTAAAAATATGTTTCTTTCATACATGCGTGCTTTAATACTTAAATTCCCAAAAAACAAATCTGCGCCAATCTACTGATTTTTTTCAAAATCCAGACGAGTAGTTTAACAATTAGTTTTTATGGCCTAATAAATATATTAAAAGACAAACAAGCAAAGATAGATAGATATTTAAGCATAGAGAAGTCATGCGTGAGAGCAATCATGCAATATCAAAAGGGGGTAGGGTAAGTAAGCATTAAAAATAGAACTAGCTACATTCTTGAATACTGCATAAGTGTAAATTAGGAAGAAATTTAACAACATAAACAACTTATGTATATAAACAATATTATGAATTTTCCTGTAAAAGAAGACACAATGGAAAACTTAACAACAATTATTGATTCCGGATAGCATTTATAGAACTGTCGCATTAAAAAGATAACATTTACCATATTCTAAAATGTAATTCAATAGTTATACTAAAGTACAAAAACATTTAAGTTTAAATAAATACTATCATGGGTGACAGTTTAAAGTGTTGAAAATACTGAAAACCATTAATTTAAAATACTGAAATAAGCAGATTTCATATAAATTACATAGAGTAATTCATTATCAATATACTGAATTCAGTATTATAAATACTGAAAACTTTCAAATCATGTTATTAATACTTAAAGTCACTCAATGAAAGATGGCATAAGTCATTATTTTATAAATGACAATACTGAGCATGTTACATAACCACAAAATTCATAATTCATTAACGACACTTGTTGCAGCTAAACCATTTTGGAGTTTTCTCCAAGAAGGAGAAAAGAACAAAGACTCTTTCCTAGTTTTTAATGCCATGTGTAGAACAATGTCTCACAGTCTTTTTCCTGTAACTCTTAAACAGTACTGAATTCCAATCTCTCATTCATAACACAATTCAAAACCTAATCCTCATTTTATGCGTTTTTCCATCATAGACAATAATCCAAGATGATCTGTCTATCTAAACCAGCTTTCATTAAAACTCTTATTAAACCAGTCCTCCCCCACCCACTCACCAGGCCTCCACATTAATTTTTGAAAATTGGTTGCCAGTTAGACAACTGGCTATACATGTTTATTCCACTTGCTCGAAGCAATCTTAACTAGCAGCAACAAGTAGGGCTGCAACGATTCGATTCGATACATTGAAACTCGACTGCGAGGGCGGCAATTCGATTTCGACTCGGGACCCACAAATTTTGATTCGATACTGACCTTTAAACATATCTACATAAGTTATAAGCATAACAGCAAAAGGGCACCTAAAAGACACTAACTCCCCACAACGGTTATTTCCCTTTATTAAATCAAGTAGCAAGGCGTTATCTGCAGTATATTAAGAGCTGCATATTCTGAAACAATTTATGTTTCATGTTGTATATATAGATATGTTTTAGTTGATATTACATTAATGATACATTTTCGCGACCTTTATATTCGTACCCAGTCTATTTCGTACTTAAAGAAGCAATCTTAATTTAGCAGATTTTTGGGTTTCATATATGTGAATTTAATTTGAGTAACACTTTTATTTTATCAATAATAAAGTTTTAAGCTCAAATACATGTATAAATGCATATTTGGAGTAAATTATTCTAATAGATGAATCAAATCGAAAAAATTCGAATCGAAAGAAAAAATATCGAATCGAATCGACTTTCCGGTGAATCGTTGCAGCTCTAGTAACAAGTTGCAAGAAACCCAAATATAGGTTGTCTGGGTCAATCGGACAACCTTTACGTCGAGCCTTGCTTATCCTTCTAAAAAGAATTGACAAGTCTTCCTCCTCATTGGTGAAAATTAACATTATAGTCAAATTTTCATAGAACCACCATCATAGACTGCGACAAGTTGATATTTTGGCCAACATAATAACAATATACTATATACCTAGACATGTAAATATCCTGGGTTTAGCGCAAAACAGTCGTAACTCAATATAAGAAAATAGTGAGTTACGACCATTTTGCGCTAAGCCCACAGACTATATATTCTAAACATTTATAATACGACAAACAACATTGAAATACAATCTATTCTGTCCACATGGGATGTTACTATATTCAGTTTGCCACAAAATCAAACACAGCAAGACTGCATCTAATATATAAGTTAACATTTAAAGTAGACTTGACCAAGTCCGTACTGACATATCCTAAACAACAAAATGAATGGCGCCAAAATAACTGATTTTGTACTAAATTTTTCATGTACATATTGTGTATATTTCTAAATAACGTGATTACATTACGAGAATAAATTTGAGAATAAAAATCTACTTAAAGGGTCCAATATATGTTCAAGTTGTCAAATTTGATCATGTGTGGGGTGTTTTGATGTCAAAATTTTGAACCTAAATTTTGACATATAAAATCACTTTGATATTTTTTATATAGTGCATAAATATTGACCCCGATCTGACCTTTCACATTTGCATCTAATAATTATCTACACATATCCCGACGAAAATCAGTACCACGTCCATTCTACACTTCAGCAGCCATCGTAAAATTATAGAAGTATGTTTGTGTGTTAAATTTTAGCTTATAATCCTCACGGCCACAGACACGGTGTAACCGAACATTAATACTACATTCGTATTCAATGTAATGAATATTCTTGCATAAAGGTCAGGTCGGGTCAAACTTTATGCACAATACAAAATTTTAATGAATATTTTGAATGTGTATTAAGGCTTATAAAAGGTTTTACAAAGTCTCAAATTAAGCTAAGCCCAAATGAATTCTTAATTTTCTTAGAACTTGATTTCAACACAGACAAGGTATTACAAGTCCAATAAAAGTATTCAAAACTATAATTCAAAATAACGATAACAATTTTCCCCCAGAAAAGATGCAGTCAAGCTAGATTGATACATATTTTACATCAAATACACGACTACAGTGCGAGACATGACAGTATACCCTTGGATCAACATATATATCGTTCCATTTGAAAGTTTTTTTGTAATAAAGGGCTGGTGGTCGCCCAGTCACAGGAACATATTCCTTTGAAAAACAAACACAAAACAAAATGAAAATTTTCAAACAAACAATTTCAAGTAATTGTTGGCTATCTAAAACATTCGGTCATCATCTATGAACTGGATTTTCTTCTTGTATTTTACTCATAGAGTTTGACTAAATAGTGTAAATAACTAAGAAAATACAAGTAGCTAGAGTAACAGATTTTTTCCAGCACCACAAAAAAAGAAATCAGACAAGACTGTAGTTATCCTCATGTAGAAATGGCAACTTGATAAAACCTACTTCAGAGGACTTAAACCAAGCAGATCATGGCATTCGTCAACATTCATAAACATCCGTTGGAAAAAAATAAGGTAAAATAAAAAAAGGGGGTGGCAAAGCACATGCCACGTAAAGTGTTCATATACATGTAAAATCTATATTATGTAATATACAAGCATAATTTTAGTATGAACTAGTTATTGTAAGTAAAAACTGTGTTACATGCAGTAGTAGAGTACAAAGTGATTGACCTCACTCAGAGATGTTTTCTTCTCCGATTCTTCACATAAAAGTTATCTAACACCCCAGTTACCAAACTCCCCACAGCGGTTATTTCCCTTTATTAAATCAATAATCACTGCCACCACATATAAAAATTCGTCCCTCAGAGAGCCGAATATTTTTTTTCATCATTTCTGTTACATTTCAATATTTTCTACAAATTGAGTCTCCTTGTAGTAAACTATGATGTTCAAAGTATAGATAAAAAATAGTTTTAATTAATAATTTGTAAACATAACAAAACGTGACGTAAGAAGCACTGTAAGACGTTTGGGCATTCTATTAATAGATGGTATTACTAGCGTCACGTGATTTACGTGTTGGCAGTGATTAAAGTAGCAAAGAGTGACGTAGGCACTGTGAGGAGTTTGCCCAGTTACACATATGGTCAGACTTAAATCGGTCCTCAATCAGTTAATTATTTCTCTAATCTAATCAGTTGTCATCGGTGACAGCTTTTCAGACTTTATGTGTAACCGGGTATCGGAGATGGAGATCAGTGATAGATCGGTTGTTCGTTTTTTTTCCAATTTAGAACAGAACCAAGAAACACTAATTTTGCACGGACATCTCCAATTAGCTGCCGATTTATCACTTATCAATTGTATATTGGTCAAAACAGATTTACAAAATAAGTTAATCGAAGTTTGATCAACCAAGACACATAAGGTAACTCAATTAAACTTTACAAAATACGAATTCAAATTCACTCACAAATTCAACTAGCAAGGTCAATAAATTTGCACTACTATAACATTATTGTTCTATCAAAATTTGTGTTATGGAGATTTCTGATTAATTAAATGGCAAAGAACTGTTTAAAATCACAGAACTTATATGTTCAAGTTCTAAAAAATTTTAACAATATGCCATTAATTTTCAAAAATCTGTTATCATACGGTAATGCAACAATCCAGATTTTTCTATACAGATTATAAAACAATGAACTCCAAAAAATATCATTTCCTCATTAATTTTACCACATCAAAGCTTTGATATATGGTAATTTCAGGGGTTAACTGATTTCTTAGCAAAGAAACAGCCACCTTACAAAAAAATTCAAATATTTCAAAAGTCTTTACTGCAGAAAATTTGTAACAAACAAGAATTTTTTCTAGAAAAATCTTGTAAAAATACTGGATTGCTACATGAAGGTTGTATTATTATACAAATTTATGACAAACTTCTCTTTCAAGATCAGGTTTCAAACTCAAAAATTTTATATGGGGAAACAAAATCAGGCAAGAAAGAACAGGGGGAGGGGGGCTTAGATCCCCAAATAATAGTAGAAGTTAAGTGATTTAGACTTAACCTGATTCAGCAAAGTATTGTTTTGCCACCGAGCAAAGATTTTTCCAAGAAATTTTCGAACTGACTCGCCCGACCCCAGGTCCCCCTCATTTAAATGCTTCCTACAATCCTGAATGATATAACTCTATGTATAAATTCAAACCATGAGTACAGAGAAGTTTGTTATTAAAATGTAAGAGCAGTCTTAGAAGATACGTAGCATTGTCATAACTCTTGTCTGCAGACAGACTCATAAACTTTGAAATATTTCAAATTTTGCTCATAGTCTAAAATATGTGATGAAAATGACAGAATAGAAAATTTATGTTCAATCAATCAAATTTTTTATCGGTCATCTGTTGCCAGCATCCCAGGAACTGGGGTAGGTAGCAGGCGGCTTGATTGCCTGACATCTGATCTCCACAAAACCCTTTTTAGAGAATCATAGTTCTCAAGATTGTATGCTTTTAAATAGGGCTGTCACGATATACCGGTATATTGCAATATGCAGCTGCGGCATAGGTACCACAATACAAATTTAATGTACCGGTATTTAGCGATATTTTTTATTTCCATTGAAAAATTCTTTACCTTCACCAAATGAAAATAACAAAATGTCAGCTTTGCATGGTTCATTCGATGAAAGCTTTAGTTCAAAGAACTTTGGCGCTTTCGGAATGTTCACATTACTCTAAAATGCCCAGTTTTTTCGGTCCGGTCTGGTACAGGCACTTTACCTACGAAAACCTATAACATACTTCAATACGCCCTCGGGCACGAGATTCCAAATCCCGGCGCGCTACCAACTGCGCTATCAACCCAGGAAATTAATTTTTGATGAACAATAGGATGAAATTGGGAATATTAAAGCATTATGTATTTGACAAATCTACTGATATCCTTTAAGACTGCTTTTAGTCAGTGAACTTTGTTATTAAGCAAAGAAATAATATCAACATAATATAGTTATAATTTGAGAAATGCCAATTTCATTTTACCCCAATAGACTTTATTCAGAATTCAAAGTTATGGATTTTTCCATTCGTGCACAGGCGGTAAAAACAAAATTTGCTAACATTATTGCTGAAAAGAACAAAAACCCTATTGTTCTTAGCGTCAAAATCACAGCAAACCTGTCAAACCAAGAATTTATGACTTTGACTATGGGTTCTTAAGAATAATGATTTTTGGCAATCCAAATTTACTTTTTCAATTTTGAAATTTAAAGATTTATTCTATTAAAATTTTAATCTCTTCAAATTTATAAAATCTTAGTTTTATTCATCTATATATAACATTGGCTTTTCTCCTTGTACATAAGGTGATAGTTCTTGAACAATTCTGAAATTCTAAATATTGTAACATTAGTTAGTATAAACAAAAGTGGTTAAAAATGGTTCATGGAGATTTTTTCATATTCAGAGATTGAAGTGACTTATGAAGAAATCTATCAATTTGTCATAAAAGATTTCATTTTTCAAATAGTAAGGTCACAACAAGTTGATCATATGTTCTACGAATTATTCTGAAAAAAAAAATGGGGCGAGCGAGCGAAGAAACTTTTTTAAAAAAGTCTTTATTCACTTGCTTTATATAGCCGTTTGACCAAATTTTTATGAGCGAGCGAGGAAATAAAAATATTTTTTTTGTAAAAAACGTCAAAATTATGGTGCGAGCGAATCCATAGAACATATGATCAATTTGTTGTGGCCTAAAGGAAAAAAATATAAAAAAGGTACTTTCAATTATCATTACTTTGCAAAACTTAAGTCGATTGCTCTGTGCAAAACTAACTACACAAAAATCAAGAATGTTATAGAGAAGAATCCACTTTAAACCACACTTTAACTTTAAACCACACTTTTTAACTTTTTTTGAACTATTAGAGTAATTTTGCACTTACATATCAAAGTGGTTTGTTTGTTTGTTTTGTTTGTTTGGGTTTTACGGCGCACCAACACAAAAAGGTCATATCGCGCCGAAAGCAATCAATGATACTAAAAATTCAAACGATATTAATGATGAAAAGCTCTATATCTTATTATATACATTTATTTCCTTCAAAAAGTTAAGTATCGCATATGATGGTACAGACTCAAAAAATGGTTTGTATGTTAGGGGTTTAAGGGCACACATACCAACACAAACCAGTTATTTCATGCAATAAAGTTCCGAATTAGTTCCAAGTATTTTCTATGAGGATTTAAATTTTTTATTATACTATGAGCCTCAATTTCTTAATATTAAACTGCATCACAAAAATTGTCTCCATAAACCATTTTTAAGTGTTGAGTTCATAAATTAGAAAAAAAACTTCAATAACCCCATTCCAAAACATTTTCAATACATTCCAGTATTTTGTTTTTTGCATAATTTACCCTAACATCGTGTTTCACATTAAACTGGACTCTTTCCATGAAACTGAGCTTGTGTTTAGATTTCACTTCAGCCGAGGCCGTTAGATATTCCTGTATGTAAAATATATACAACATTTAAAAACATAACGAGAAATAGACCCAATCCGGAATTCAAATTTATGGGTTTTTCCGTCCATGCACAGGCGGTACAAACAAAGTTTTCTACACATTATTGCTAAACAGCACAAACTATGGATTTAACCCTATTGTTCTTTTTACACATGTTTTCATTGTAACAGTGAAAGTTTGCTTGTACCGGAGTGGAAAACCCAAATATTTGAATTCCGGACATAGTCTATAATACATGAGTAAAAAGTCTAAATTTCCTAAGTCCTGAAATTCCAAAATTGTAAGATTTCTGCAGATTATACATAAGAAATGGACGCTTGTTAAAGGTCCCAGAAATCCTGACCTTCGTGACCATCTCTGAAAGCATTCATCGTTGAACATGTAAAATATGTAAAACAAATTCTAACAACATAATATTTAACAAAATAAAGCTGAAATGGAAAAATGAAAATAATGCATGAAGGAAACTAAAGAACAAAATGATTTAATGACAATCAAACTCAACCAATCCACACTCTGGTCAAAGCACAGCAAATTAGATTAGCGAAGACATACACAACATTTAGTAGGAAATGCATTATATAAAAACATACTGGTTTAAGATTTGAGGTAATTATTATTGATGCTAATTTATACTATTAAGACTTATCATCAGCATTTTTAAGTTCAAAATTACACACAAATCATTGGCTTAGCGCAAAACGGTCGTAACTCAATATAAAAAAACGTGAGTTACGACTGTTTTGCGCTAAGCCCTCTAAATACCAGCTTTGACTGATATTTATTTGTCTGCTGCATTCCACTGAACTTTTTGTTTTAAAATATAACCCAAACTTGCCTTATACCAACCAAATTCACTATAAACCAACAACCAGGTTTGAAAACCAAACTATCAACCAAAAATTTAACACAGTGCACCAGTAACCGAAACTAACATGCATAGAAAGTCATTACTTTTTTTCAGTCATCACTTGCTTAAATTTCAACCTTTTCATTGGAGTTAATCAGAAAAATATCAAGGGAGGTAATTATGAAATAACTCATTGAGAGGGAAGAAGGGAGACAATCCAATAATAGATTGTCAAATACGTTTGTTTGTTTGTTTGTTTTGTTGGGTTTAACGCCAAAGCAACACATTTTATAGGTCATATAACGGCGGTCAGTCAACCTACTCACTCCTCCTGGAAAGGCTAAATCTCTGGATTTAGCTGTTAACCAACTACTAAGCACATACTTTCGTCTGTGACTGACAACTGCCCTACATAATTGAAAATCATTGGTAGGAGGGAGAATGGCCGTAGAAATA
The DNA here is from genome assembly GCA_025267735.1 of Mactra quadrangularis. Lineage (NCBI taxonomy): Eukaryota > Metazoa > Mollusca > Bivalvia > Venerida > Mactridae > Mactra > Mactra quadrangularis. The sequence goes on from CM046302.1 coordinate 2,988,609, forward strand.
ATTTCATGACGGAATTCCACGAAAGTATGCCCCACCTGGGAATCGAACCTACGACCCCTCGATCAGTAGACTTGTGTGCTACCAACTGAGCTAGCCGGGCGGCTCCAATACGCTTGACAAAGGTAGAATTTACATGGGTAAATGGTGAAATTATGGAGCATAAAATGGAAAAAGTGACAGTATCATAAATGACTAGCAAAGGGTTGACATTTGATAATATTCCAACAAGTAAATGAATACCCAAAAGGAATAAAAATAGTTCATTTACTTAGTCATGCAGGTTTGTGAACTCTTAAATTGATCCAATTCTTTTATATGATGATTCATTGGTGTTTCTACATGACTTTGGAAATGAAAACCAACTATCAAATTCCCTATCCTATCATTAATTTTGTCTTATTGAACAAAATATTATCACAATCAGGCAAGATCTTTTCTAATTGAATATTAATCAAATTTCAGAGCAGAGTTTTGATACAGATGTGGATAAATTCATTATATAATCACATGCAATCAGAGTATTACATTGTCTTAATTTGGTAACATTGAAAACAAAAGAGGAAAATAGTTTTAACTTAATTAAAAAAATTTGAAACAAAAATAGAAGTTCAACCAAAAAAAACAAAGTACTAGCATAGACCTAGCAAGCAACTATACATATGCCATCCATGAACATTTTAGAAGTCAACTTCTCTCAAGTTTAGTGCATAATGGTCATAACTCATATATTTCTAATATTGAGTTACAACCCTTTTCCGCAAAACCTATGAATTCTATTTAATTAAGTTTTTCGGATAAGGTTGTTAATGATGACTTTTGAAACAGTACCAGTCCAAAGCTATATAGTAGACAAATGTACATTGGAAATAAAGAAATGGAAAAGCTACGGGGGTGGGGGGGGTGGGGTGGGGGGGGGAAGTAGTTTATTGGTAGGCCCCCCTTTTAAAGACCACATCCAATCAGGGACGTTAATGAGTTCCTATAGCAAGAAATTTATTATGGGGTTGCTTCATTCCACCAAAATTTAAATGAGTGCTATGAGGGTCATATGCATGAAAGTCGATTTCAATGATTTTGGTTTTTTGTAAAAATAAGAATGCCCGCTGCAAACACATGTGGAGAAAGACTTTCAAACCAAACTTTAAATTCTTTAACAGAAGAAATATTTTGTATAAGTGTATTCCATTGTCAAAATCTGGTTACAAATGAATATCACCATTCACAGGCTTAGCGAAAAACGGTCATTACTTGCTCTTTTTTATATTGAGTTACGATCTTTTTGCGCTAATTTGGTGTTTACCAAAACATGCTGAAAATGAATTTCAAATATTCATGGAAAGCATATCAGTACATGCATGTTAACATCACACTAGCAAACTATTAAAATAAATGACAAAAAGGTCAAGGTGACATACCAATGTCAAGGTCAAGGTGACATATCAATCAATGTCAAGGTCAAATGAGTTTACTGGAACAAAAAGGTCAAGTCACATGCTCACTAAATACAAAAAACAAAAGTAATGCAAAAAATATCACAACATTTCAAATAAAAACAAAATAATCATATCAAGCAAAATAAGATCACTACAATTAAAGGTACTAGTTCACAGATTTGGTTTATTTTTTCTATAATTTCAAAATACCATTCAGTGTCTGTACTTGAGTCCAAAAAAACAGTTATTATTTTAAGACTAACTGACCTATATGTTGCAAGAAATATACAATAAAAGTCACAAAAATGCACTAAAAGTGTCTATACTGTGACATACCAGTAGATATTTACTACATAAAACACCATCATTTGGAGTTGTATGTCAATTTGTACTAAAATTGTCATTATCAGAACACTACTTTCCTGCTTCCAAAAATATTTCCATACAATTTTGATAAATTTAGAAAAAGTTGACATCTAAGTTGAAATCTGTGAATGAGTACCTTTAAATTAAGATAACAAAATAAAAACAAACAGATTTATAAGACAATGAAAGACAAAACAAAGGCTTAGAGATGCTCTAGGGTATGAGTCATGAATGAATCTGGAAGTGAATGAAAAATCGGCAAGGTGCTCCAATAACACAGAAAAACTCCTCCTCGTCTCTGGAGGCAGACGGCAAAAAAGAAACCCCTGAAATATCTTCGCACACAATAATGTATCACAAGCCCTGGAGGGAAAATAAATTCTTTACTCTGGAGAAATCAATGCACTGCCTTCAAGCCTGTAAAAATTGACTTAACTAGAAATCAGAATGTATTATATGATACTACAGTTGCTGCAGTTTTATTGTATTTTCATCAATAATTGATCAGTTCCTAAAATGGTGAAATACTTCAAATACTGTACATAAAGTTATTTTGGCACTAAGTAATTTTTCACAAATTTTGACCATTTTTTAATCTAAATACTTTGTACTTGTTTAATTTTTGTTTACCTCTTTTTATCATTTTTTACCTTTTTTATCAATTCAATTGTTTTAGTTTCAAACAGTAACAAACACAACTAGCTTGATTTTTGGAAATCAAAATTGGAGCTCAGGATTCAGAGAGTAGAGTTAAGTTCTGACCACTAACCCTTAGCCCCAGCATTTTCATTAAATGTAATTAGTCACATGAACTAAAATCAGCTATTGTTAAATTTTATTTAACAGTCAGTGGGGCATACATTAACCCCGCTGATTTGAATATTCACTACAGTACTTCTGTACTCACAATCTTTATCAAAGCGCCAATGACGCTATCCAGACATGGATTAAACAGGGCAAAATGTATCCAACTACATATAGAGAGGTTGGACTAATGATCTTTTTCTTCTAAAATTTTCTTAAAAACTTCATCACGAAGGATCAACGAAGCTACATTGATACTGTCCACAGAAGAAATGCGAAAAAACTAGCATGATTTCTTACACTTCAGTACACATCTATATGATCTATTTTTAGACACTAGAAAATGGTTGGCGTGTCTATATTTAGCACATTGGTGTAACAGTCGACAAGAACAGAAACGGGTTAGAAACAAGTTACTGAACATAATGATTATGTCATGAATATTATAAAAATAAAAGGTCACCTAAATGTGAGCAAGCAGATAATTTTAGATCCTGTTTTAATCAGATTCTTAAATAACCAGTATCAGAGTTTATATGGTTACCTAATTTATCTGGTACTATAAAAGCATTAGACAATGAACTCGTCATAAAACTAGACAGTGATAAAAATGTTCAATTCTCGATATTAAGAAATTATCTAACCTGGGACAATACCATTAAAGGTACTCATTCACAGATTTCAACTTAAATATCAACTTTTTCTAAAACTATCAAAATTGTATGGAAACATTTTTAGAAGCAGGAAAGTAGTGTTCTGATAATGACAATTTTAGTTCAAATTGACATACAACTACAAATTATGGTGTTCCATGTAGTAAAATTCTACCCCGTATGTCATGGTATAGACACTTTTAGTGCATTTTTTGTGACTTTTATTGTATATTTCTTGCAACACATAGAACAGTTTGTCTTAAAATAATAAGAATTAATTTTATGACACAATTACAGACACTAAATGGTATTTTGAAATTATAGAAAAAATAAACCAAATCTGTGAACTAGTACCTTTAATATAAAGTAGTGCCATCAAGAAACCAGGGATGAGTATAATCAAATATCCAAGGACTAAATAAACACTCGCCAAAATGAACTAAACATAATTATATTATGGCACCAAAATAAACTCCCTTATGTAATACTATATATTACACCGAAAGAAATTCCCTTAAGTACTACAACATCTAATAAAGAAATATAGAAGTAATATAACCATAAAATATATAAATAATATATAAGAAAATATGAAATATGAAGGAAAAGAGAGAAGAAATGAGACAGAATGAGAGGAATATTAAAGAAATAACGTCGATTCTAAAACAGAAATAAAATTAGTATCTATAATAGTAAAAATATACCAGTAAAAAAATACAGTTTTACTTATAAGTTATTCTCTTGGCAATTTGTTTTTAACAATTAAAATCCAATTCATGGACACTTTCAAAAATTAGTTTTTGTTTGTTTGGATTTAATGAAACGCCAGTACAGAAAGGTTATATTGAGCCAAAAGCAGTTTTAACATGAAGATTGGTACCAGTATTCAAAAGGAATGTAATTACAGAAATATTCATATTACAATATTGACTTGGTTTTTTTATCAGTTTGGGACAAAACATAAAATGCAATATGAATTGGATAGCCAGAAATGCCACATTCATGAGTGAAATTTAAAAGTTTTTAAAAATACTGAAAACCTACTTTCAAAAATCAACAATAACCTTTGACTCTTCTAAAATTTAATCTTTATACTCTAGGCAGGAGCTTGATTATCTAAATAAATTATTAGTTAACAAAAAGAGCATTGTTAAAAAAAGGAGTTAACACATTGAAGTAGACAAATTTCACTTAAATCGCACCGAGTAATTCATTTTAAAGATACTTAAACTAGTATTAATACTGAAAACTTTCACCCATGCACATTGGTTCTAACCCAAACACTTAGTGCTTTTTTTCATGATTTGGTCTATTTAAATGCTTCATACTATGAATTATATTATTATTAAGTTGAATATTTTTAATACGATGGATCTCCCAGATGAGCAAAGCCGTAGAACTAAAACCGTATTTTTCTGAATATCATAAAAAAGTGCTTGAAAAGATTAAAGATGTAGATATATTAAAACAGAATGAGGTACCCTCTCATTAGCCCCAGGATATACACTTGTCCATAGAACATAATCTTTCTTAGCTTGATTTAATGCTAGAGGTCTTGCTATCACATTCACATACTCCTAGAATAGTATCATGGTTAGGTATGATATAGTATAATCGTCTACACAGCTAAACATTCTGGTATTTTTAAAAAAAAATTTTTGTTGGGTTTAATGCCTTAGCAACACATTGTATAGGTCATATAACAGCTGTCAGTCAACTTACTCACTGTTCCTGGAATGGCTAAATCCAAAAACTCTAAAATTCAGAGACTTAGTCGTTTACCATTTACTAGGTACATACTTGATACTTCCCTCAGTGACTGACAACTGCCTTACATGATTAAGAATCAGTGGTAGGAGGGAGAATGACTGCAGAAATCATTTCATGAACAAACTCCAAGAAAGTATGCTAAACATATTAGTAACAAAGTATATCATTGTTTGATTGTTGCCCAACAATTATTCCTGCTTCTCCCCAGAACATTGCTTTTATTAAGCATTTGATTTTCTTGGGCAAAACAAACATTATTAGTAAAAAGGGAGACATTTTTTATATTTTTGATACAATAAATTCTGTCAATACAGCAAGAAAGCACACACCTGTGTGTGACAGTTACGATAAGAATTGTTAATTATAAATCAAACATTAATTTTGCTTTTTTTTCTATGCAAATTATTCTTGACCCCATTTCAATCATATCATGCAAGGTTTTCATTGTAGATTTTTTTTTAAAGCATTGTTAAAATGTAAAATTTATGTACATAGCAAATGAAGACATACAAATGACTCAAAAACATCACATATCAGTCTACGAAATTAGCATATGCAAGTGGTTGTCCGAACAGGTCATTAGTAGATTTTGGTTGCCCAATCGAAGTTATTGGTTGCCCAAACTAAAAAGTGGTAGTCCCTAGCAAAAGGCCACCCACTAATTTCATTGACTGACATATAATATGCAAGGTTTTAGTAAAGATAATGTTAAAATTTATGCACAAAACAAATGATGATATCTGATAAAGTCATACAAATGCAGCACAAATATCTCATGAATATGTAATAATTTTATATGAATATGCATGTTAATACAAGTATGAATAGTAAAATTCATGAATATATCATTACATAATCCCTGAAATACGAATAATTTATTCATTAAAACATATAAGTTGCATAAACATAATCAAAGTATGTATGTATAAATATTTCTGACACGGGTGAAAGTTTTGAAGGTACTGAAAACCTACATTCAAAATACTGAAATACACAGATTTCATATAAATTACATGGAGTAAGTTATGCTTAAAATACTGAAATCAGTATTAATACTGAAAACTTTCACCTATGTATTCAGTATGAATTTTCATATTTAACAAATTAAATGAGATTAACCCATAATCAATTTGTAAAGGTTAACTCTATGGTTGGAGTCATTTACAAATAAAGAATCTAGGTCCATTCTAGAAAATGGCTAACTTTGAACCTTAACATTTGACAAGTCTAGACAATATTTTGTTGATGAAACGTTTGATTTGAACATTTTACTAAGTGATTTTATAAAAACAATGTTCTACATGAATGGAAGTTGAAAGTTTTGAAAATTCAGCCTTCTTCAAAATCAATTGAAATTGATATAGACAAATTTTATACTAGTGACATAGAGTAATTTATTCCTAAATATTGTAATCAGTATTAATATTGAAAATTTTTACCCATGATTCTTTCATGAGATCAAAATAAATTTGTCTAAGGTAAAATCAAACACTGTCAAACTGGCAATAGGAGAAGATATAGTTCACATGTAATTAGGGACTTTTTGTCATTTATCTTTCCCCATTAAAATCTGAAGCAAAAATATTTCATCTAATATCTTTCTTGTTAATTTAGATATTAACAGAAGAGATGAAATTTAGATAGTTCTTTACCCTGAAAATACTTAGCTTGAATTTCAAACAAATTAAATGATTTACAAAAAAAGTCAATTTTTATAAAGTTTAGCAAATTGACATAGAAAAGTTATGGTAAAATCCAAGTAATCCAACTAATTGGACCAACCTATTTGAAGAGTATACAAGGGGAAATAACTGACTAAGGTCCCTTGTTATATAGTCCACAATTGTCAAGTTAAAATTCAAAATCAGCCGAAGTCTGAAAAATCATTTTTTTTCTTAATCATTACACAATAGATTTGAAATTTCAAATTCAGCCTACCTGTACTTTAGATCTTACAGCTCCCATAGCTGGAATCTGGGAGAAATAACCTGCAAAATATTGAATGTATTTTAACTATCATTTCTGCAATTTTTATTTGGAGTTTCACTGCTTTTACAATTTTTTTAGGTCAATTACTGCAGTCAATTCACACTACCAGCTTTCCTGGACACTCTACTTTTACTGATATTAGGCTAGCATTCCGTGCTCCGTTGTTCGCCTCGGTGAACGCATCCATATTGTTAACATACATAAGAGGTATTCCATATTTCCATTAAAGTCATGCATACAAAGCAAGAAGGCCAATTAAGTGTTATTTTGCAGTTGTTAGAGATTCATACACAATCTTTTTCTAAACAATGTGACATTTCACCACTGGCTATTGTTAGGAACTGTGGTGGCTTAACAAAATGGATGACTGTATCTATCTTCAATGATTTTGTGGCTGAATTTCATATATTCCATTTTATTGGCATGCCTTCGTGGTCGTTATGAGTGACATTAATAAATTGCCTCATTTTCCCTAACAGTTTCAATTACTATTCTCAAAATTTTTAAGATCTTTGGCAATTAATTTGTTTTCTGCCTTTGAGTCATGCTTCCTGTACAATATGCATCCACGAACAATCCGTGTACATGAATTTTTGCTCGGGGAGCGAAAACGACATGGACACAGACACGGATCAGATGTATGAAATAGACCCAACAATTTTCTTGTTAAGCGAACAAACGCAGGCACAGATGGGGACATGGACCAGACTACCGGCCTTATCTTATATTCCACAAGTAGTCAACCCAATATAGAACAAAATCAAACTTTAATGTCTATCTTTTATGGAATGGTATGACCTGCAACAGCTTGTTATCAAACTCAATCACTGGATTCTAAGTAAAGCTTGCTATCTGCATCATTTATACATTTCTGCATAGGAAACTTTTCTATCCAACTGTTCACATCCTTAGGTAAGAATGTTGTGGACTTTTTATAAGACTTCAATGACACAATATCACATTTGTGTATTCAAATATCAAATACTTCAATTATGTTAAAAGTCAAATGGTAGCACATGAACACACAGATAATTCAATGCTTGTATTTAAAGGATAATGTATTCACATATTGGTATAAAATTAAATAGCTGATGATGACATGTAATTGTTATCATCAGCATTAAACAAGCACTGTAAACAAATTATAAATACCTCTATTAGCACAAGCCATCCATTTAATGACTGCTACTGGATTAGCTGTAGGGCCAACTGCATATGTAAATACTCGATAATTCTGAAAATATATGTAATTCACATAATTTCAGAGGTGAAATTAATAAAAGATCATAATAATATGCAAGAAATAAACATAATGGTAAGAAATATGAGTTAATGATTACTAAATCAAATTGAATTTTATTCCATCGGATTTTACTGTAATCATCGTTTGTTTGGCTATATACCCTGACCAACTCACCTAATCTGCTTTTCTTGCCAATTTAAAACCCCCCACAGATTAATATATATAAAGATATGAACTAAATCTGGACTTACCTGATTATCTTTAGGATTATATTTCTTGAAGACATTCTCAGCATCGTCTGTATCTCCATCAGTTAATAACATAATCATTCTGTTACAACCAGCACCTCTTCTACCCTCTGTCTCATTGTCCAACTATAATAACAATAATAACATTTATGGTAACATTTATAATAACAATAATAACACTGATTATAAAATTTATAATAACAATAATAACATTGATAAGAATATTTATAATGACATTTTAATAACATGTATAATAACAATAACATAATCATTCTGTTACAACCAGCACCTCTTCTACCCTCTGTCTCATTGTTCAACTATAATAACAATAATAACATTTATGGTAACATTTATAATAACAATAATAACACTGATTATAAAATTTATAATAACAATAATAACATTGATAAGAATATTTATAATGACATTTTAATAACATGTATAATAACAATAACATAATCATTCTGTTACAACCAGCACCCCTTCTACCCTCAGTCTCATTGTTCAACAATAATAACATTTATAACAACATTTTATAATAACAGTTATTATAACATTTTTAATATCAATAATTACATTTATAATGACAAAACTAATATTTATAATAACATTTATCATACCATTTATAATAACATTTTAATAACATTTCTAATAACAATAAAATTATAATTCTTCGTTATAATTCGTATAATTCATCTTTCTTACCTCTTATTAATTGTAATAAAATACCACTGATATTACAGGGACATGGGGTATATACCCATGATTTACATCTGGCATGAAAAAAACATAATCTAACAGGCATAACACTGAATAAGACTACATGAGAATATAAACTTAACTCAGTAGTAAAGTCAAATGTTTAATAAGATAAGTAATAAGTTACCTTGACAAATTGTTTAAAAGCAAATTCTAGACCCATTTGAAAATCAGCCATTCCTTTAGCTTTGATACCATCAACTTCTTCTCTCAATTTCTGCAATAGATAATTTATGATTAGACAAAAAGATTGAATTATTATCAATCCTGAACAACATACAGTCAGATCTCGATACAACGACATCCGTTACAACGACATTCTCGTTATACTGACATATTTTATGGGAACCATTACCAACATGTACATGGTCGAAAGAATTCATTACACTGACATATGCGTTATAACGACACATTTCTTGGAAACGAACGATGTCGTTGTATCGAGAACTGACTGTATTATGAAAATATAAGCATGGTCACGGTTTAAAGAGTGTTAACATAGAGGGAGCAGTGCCCTAGTGGTAGGACCCGCACTTAGGGATCAGGAGGTCTCAGGTTCAAATACCACCAAAGGCACTGCCAATAAGCTAGAAATTTATGGTTGCTTCACTTCACCCAGGTGTAAATTGGTACCTGTGAGAGTGGTGTAATTCTGCTGAGCCAATATGTCGGCTGCACAAAAAAAACAGAATAAAAATTAAGGAAATCATTACTAGAGGTAAAATGACATAAAGAATCCGACTAAAATACCTACCATCTTATTAAGATAGTTAGCTTGTACAAATGTTCCATTAAAACATTCTGACACACCTCGAGCTTCCTCACTAAACTGTAATAATAATGATGAAAATAATAATAATAATGATGATAATAATAATAATAATGATAATGATGATAGTGGTGATGATGATGATCTTGGTGATGGTGGTGGTAATGATGATGATCATAATAATTATAATGATGATGATAATGATGATGAAAATAATAAAAAATAATAAATTAAAGTTTTCTAATAAAGGTTTGATCACGATACCAATAGGCTATGTTCAGAATACAAATCTAAGGGTTTTCCATGTGGTATATACTAACTTTCACTGTTACAATGAAAATATGTGTACATAGAACAACAGGATTTAATCGGTATTTGGTGCTTTTCAGCAATAATGTGTACATGCTCTTTAATTTGGAGGAAGAAGTCTGAGGCTAAAAACCGAGTGTAACAGTATCCGAGATCATTGGTTCATCAGTAGACAGACTTCCCTTAAGATTTTCACTTCAAATCTGGGCGTATCTCAGAACTACCCTGAACAGTAAAAAATTCAGGAATCTGCTAAAAATCGGAAAATTCTCATGTCTGATAAAATGTTTACCTGGGCAATATAGACAAAATCATTCTCTCCTAGAGTATCTAACAATGACTTAACAGCAACTTTCATTAATTCTAAAGCTTGACCATAAACACTTCCACTCCTAAATATAGAGAAATAATCATTTACAACATCATTAAGGGTCTATAGTCACATCATCTACAAGAGCAACTAATATGGTTAACAGGCATATGTATTTTACCAATCTCTCTTTCTTAATATTGAAAATATATTTGGAGTTATGAACCTTGTCACATAAGATGTGGTTGATAATAACGTACATTTAAAGTTTGAAGTCAATACCTAAAGAAATAAAACAGTTGCAGTAAAAACAAACATTTTTTAAAGAAAACTCTAAGTTCTGGTACCCCAGTACCGAACTAGTAGGATAAAGTTTCTTACTCAACGGTACAATTGGGTAGGATTCAAACCAATGAGTAGCTGGCTATCCAACAGTTACCAGTGCAACATTGTAATTACTTTGCCACATCAGCGCCTACATCAGTCACTTATAATATTCATTGGCTAGACATGGCCCAAATGGATTTACATTGGAGATTTCTCAGTTACGATCATATCAATGGCTGAACAAAACACTATTGTAACACACACTTTATTTTCAAATGGAGTCACAACAGTGTTTTGTTCAGCCCTCAATATATGAATTGATAGTTTATCAAAGGCATACACCATGTATAGAATTCTCCATATAAATGTCTGCATTAACATTAAGTATTACTTTTAGGGTTTGTGATTACTTACGTGTCAATGAGTATAAGCATATCTTTTGGTGAACTAGATCCTTGCGTATACCTGAAAACATAACAACACACATATTGATAACTATTCTGTTGATGTAACAAGGTATAGATGTAACTTATCATTTGCTTTGTCAAAGAAAGTGTTGTCACATGACCCATTTTGATCACATGACCCACAATGATCACATGACCCACAGTGATCACAAGACCCACAATGATCACATGACCCACCATGATAACATGACCCACTATGATCACATGATCCACCATGATCACATGACCCACTATGATCACATGATCCACCATGATCACATGGCCCACTATGATCACATGACATCAGTTCTGCTCTGAAGAAGGCTAAAAATCAAAGTCAAAGAAAATTGTTTTTGCCTATACAGAATAATCTTATATTTAATCAGGGCTCAATGCTACCTATTAAACTAGTTTAAAATGGACAGCCAGCTATATCTTTAACTTGCCAGAATCATATTTTTAATAGCAATAACAGGTTGCCCAAACCCAAATATAGGTCATAAGAGGCAATAGGATGGCCTTTAAAGTTGAGCTCCGTTTAATATGTACATATTGAAAGTAAATATATGGAGGTTTTGAGATTTTGAAACTATTTAGATATGTTATCTTTTTACCCTTCAAGCTATTTCAACACTTTACAACAGACATTTTGAGACAACAATTAATGTATTATTCAATATTTCTCAGTGAGAACATTATTTGTATGAATAATTAATAGAAAAGAAATGAAGACATAAAACTCAACAATAAAACGAGGGTTGAACGAAAGACTATTGTAGCTTCCTTTATTTTCAAATGATGTTACAATAGTCTTTCGTCCAGCCCTCGATTAACAAAACATGGAACAATCTGTGTTGGTCTTAAAGTGACTCTTACAGTTACACCCAATACTGACATAAGATTATAGCTGAAAATATCAGAAATTTTATATTTCAAAATGCTATACATTTGAACTTTAACAAAAATATATAATAGCATATTACAAATTAGGTGACCTTTGACCTCAAAGAATGACCTTGACCTTGCAGTTAGAACAATACAAACATTATATGCATATTTTCCTTTTATAAGAAAGACAAGGCACAAAAATGAAAATTGTACATAACAATCTTGCTTAAAATCAGATCTTCCACACAAAACAAGCTAATGGTCCATTTTTGACATACACATTCACAAATATTATACTAATTCAATCAGAGAGTCCCTCTGCTAAGCTGTAAGTGATTTATTGAATTGGGATTAATTGTTTATAGAGAAATTTGCGGATTGCCATTTTAGATCTCAGAGCTCAACATTGAAGTTCGTTCTATTGCCCCTGATGACCTACAAACAGGTTGGAAAACTTGTTACTTCCAGTTAACATTGTCCAACTGGGCAACCTAGCTTAAAAAATAAAAGTTGAGTCAAGAATCTCAATCATGACTACATGACTTTACTGCCAGTAGATAAATACTATACAAATCCATGAGTACAAGTGAATCCTATATGGCCCCCTACATAACTATAGTACCGGGTAAACTAAAAAGGACATAAAAACATACCAGGGTCTTCTACGAACGTCATATAGATCTACTTCATCTCCTGTATCCCATCTACTTGCTGTAAACAAATAAATATAGTATACATTATTATAATAATCAAGTATCTTTAACATGCCTTCTTGTATAGTCCATTTTCAGTAAAGCATTTAGTATACAGTCTTGTTTGTTTGTTTGTTTTGTTGGGTTTAACGCCGTAGCAACACATTTATAGGTCATATAATGGCAGTCAGTCAAACTACTCACTCCTTCTGGAAAGGCTAAATCTCTGGATTTAGCTGTTAACTAACTACTAAGCACATACTTTCATCAGTGACTGACAACTGCCCTACATAATTAAGAATCATTGGTAGGCGGGAGAAGGGCCGTAGAAATAATTTCATGACCAGACTCCATGAAAGTATGCCCCGCCCGGGAATTGAACCCACCTCCCCTCGATCAGTAGACTTGCGTGCTACCAACTGAGCTAGCTGGGCAGCTCTAGTATACAGTCAATACATATCAAATTGGCTTAGAAGTTGAGCAATTCAAGTACAAAAGACTTGGGCTTACAAAATCAGCAAGTGAATACATAGGTTTTAAGGATTCATTGTTGTGACTTGCCATCTGAAGTTGAGGTAAATAAAAGTCCTAGTCCTCTCTACAATAGTTTTTGAAAGTCTAAGCACATGCTTTGAGTTAAAGTCTGCTTCCATGTGCATGTTTAGCCAACTTCACAATTTTGTACAATAACCCCTTATCATTGAAATCACCTTCAGGCATGAGATCTCTAGCTGTACCCATTTATACCAGGGTGGAAAGAAACAATTTGAGGTAAATTTCTTGCTCAACGAAATTAGCATTGTCCCTAGAGGGGTTTAAACGAGGGACATCTCGATCCTTAAGCACATGCCCTACCACTGGACCACGGTTAAATGTAATTTGTAATTACATTTTATAGTCTAAGTTTCATGCTTACGCATGTTCACCGACTTTACAGCAATTACCCCTGGTCACTGGGCTACTGGTATCTATCTATCAATCTCCCTGGGGAGTCTTTTTACTCTGCTTATTAGTGCAGCCGACAAATTGGCGCAGCGGAATTATACCACCCTCGCAGGTACCCATTAACACCTGGGTGGAGTGAAGCGATCGCAGGTAAATTTCTTGCTCAAGGAAATTAGCAGTGCCCCTGGTGGGATTCGAACCCAGGACCTCTCGATCCCTAAGCGCGCGTCCTACCACTGGACCACTGGTCCACAGTTCCTCCAATTGTATATAAGACATACCTGGTAGAGTTCTCATAAAGCCAGTCTGACTACCAAAATATTGCCACAGTATTTCTTCATCATTCTCATAATTCTCAATAAATGTCTTATCTAAATGGGCTGACCATTTTAAACCATTCAATATCTGAATATCTGTAATATACAAATAATAACAATTGAAGAAATATTGATAGTTATAATACTAATTTTAGCAATTTCAATTATTTTAGCAATTTTGATACTAATATTAGCAATTTTGATACTAATTTTAGCAATTTTGATACTAATTTTAGCAATTTAAATACAAAAAAATGTACTAAGTTTAGCAATTTTGATACAAATATTAGCAATTTTGATACTAGTTTTAGCAAATTTTATACTAATATTAGCAATTTTTATACTAATATTAGCAAATTAAATACTAATTTTTGTTGATATTTTTGTCTACTTTTGTAGAAGCCTGGTGAACCTTGCTTTAACTTGCAGCCTCCCTGTAATAAGTTTAAACCATAATTGCAAATCTATAAGCTTATTTTTGAATGCTTATTTCCTGCGTCATGAGAGATATCACACATATAATTCAATCAGTTTATAAAGACAATCAATATTGTAATACCAAGTCTATCTAATAATCATATAATTAATTTTGATAGGATAAGCTTAAATTAGTAAGCATTAGACCCCAATTAATATAGTGCATAAATATTGACCCCCGACCTGACCTTTCACATTTACATCTAATAATTATCAACACATAATCCGACGAAAGTCATTACCACGCCTATTCTACACTTCGGCAGCGATCGTAAAATTATAGAAGTGTGTTTGTGTGTTAAGTTTTAACTCATAATCCTCAAGGTCAAGGTGTAATCGAGCATTAATACTACATTCGTATTCAATGTAATGAATATTCTTGCATAAAGGTCAGGTCGGGGTCAATATTTACGCACAATACTTCATAACTGAATTAATGATTTATATGTAATATTAATATACATTAAGTCCATGGGGACTCTACAATAACAAGTAAAATATTTGATGCAATCTAATGTCAAGCAAATTATTTATATACCAAAAATATTTAAACATTTGTTTTTAATCCATCTGTAATCTTATACAACATGTTTGTGTGTTCATGCATTTTTACATCAAGTGAATAGTTAGCCCTTGTGCAGAATATACAATTGTTCTCTTTATAATAAAGTGAGTGTGGATATTTTATCCAAAAATAAATTACAGAACAAACAAAAATCAGATGAAATGTAAACAAAGGTGAAAGTGTTTTTTGACTGTAGCTATTCCTGGTATATTTTCACACTCCTTTTTCTAAGATCAGAATCTGAGAGACCTAATTAAAACTAGTACCTTAAACCAAAACTTATTAACAAACTTATAGAGTGCATTATGAAAACTTGGCTTCAATTTGTTTTTTTTTGGGGGGGGGGATTAATTAACGCTGTAGCAACACATTGTATAGAGCACACTACGACAATCAGTCAATCTACTCACAATTCCTGGAAAAGCTAAATCTCTGGATTTAGCTTAGAGATTTAGCTGTTAACCAGTTAATAGGCACATACTTCCGTCAGTGACTGACAACTGCCCTACATGAATAAGAATCAGTGGTAGTAGTGAGAAATCATTTCGTGACCAAACTCCATGAAAGTATGCCCGCCCTGGTGGCTTCAATAATTGTGTCAATCTGTTTATTTAATCATTAGCACAAGCAACCTTGTATGTATTTCATTTACCTTTTATGCCCTAGAATAGAGATGTTCTTTTAACTTATTTTTGGTAGACAGCAGGGTTGGTACAGAATTTTAGTGACAAAATTCAAGCACTTTTCAAGGAGAAAAGTACCAAATTCAAGGACTATTATTCACTAAATTTTATGTGACTGATTAAATGTAATATTCTTTGTCCATTACTTTTCCCTCTACCTCCTTTCACTTTCCAGCCTAAAATTTAAATTAGTAAAAATGTTCAAGCACTATTGGAAAAAATTTAAGCACTTTTCAAGGTTGCAAATGAAATTAAGCACTTTTAAGCACTCAAAATCGTTTTTAAGCACTTTTAAAGGTAGACCTTAAAATTCAAGCAGTTTTTAAGGTCTGTACGAACCCTGGACAGACACTTTTTAAACTACATGTATACAATAAGACAAGAGGGAATAATAACTAGTCATACAGAATTTATGAGAAAAGCAAACTAAAAATGTATATAAGACAAAAATGGCTTGAAGGATTTATCTATCACTCGTCACTAGATATTGTCTAAGAAATATCAGCTTATAACCCAAGAAAACATACTGACAGGAGAGTATGGAGAATGTCTAATCAAACTGAAAAACAGTTAGGATGTAATAGTCACTAACTCTAATAAAAGCAAGAATATAATCAAAAAAACATGTTTGCAAATGTAAACTAAATTTAACTTAAGACAGTAAGAATAAAATTGAAAACTGCAAGACAGAACTAAACACTTCTATCTTAGATTCGGGACGACTAAATTATCACAAAACATAAAATTTATATAATCCAATGTCAAGACTTAATTTTGGAAATTACAGGCTTTATAGCAAATACTTTAATGTTATTAATATAAACTCCAATACCATTTACAATTTGCGGGCTTAGCACAAAACAGTCATAACTCACTCTTTTTTTTAAAATTGAGTTACCACTGTATTGCATTAAGCTAGCACAGGAATTATTGTGAGTCCATAATTATAAACCATTGGTGAGGAGGATTAGGGTGGGCAAACATACACCAAAGTATCATTTTAAACCTCAATTTTTTAGCAGGATTATAAGTATTTAGAAAATTCTAAAAGAAGTTTAGGCCCACCTTAATGCATTCAAGATCTTCTAATGTTTATGAATACCAACATAAATAAAATGTAACCTCCAAAAAAGTACAAGTGCATAAACATTGATCATGATGCAAAAGCCGTAATTAGTCTGAGTAGCAAATACACAATATATCACAATAGATTCAATTAGTGCCAAAGTAAATCAGTAATCATAGACATTAAACTAGTCAAGAGTACGGGGGAAAATATACGTAAATGTCTCACGCTGCACTTTATAACATAATTTACTATAGCGTATAATCCAGTATAGTTTATGACAGTCGTCTCTTCGCTACAGACAGCAGTAGAACTGCAGCAGAACAGTGCAGACAGTTTGTCATCGTAAGTGAATTACCTCGGGAGACAAACTAATGTAGTATGATGGATGCATACAGAATTATAACCTAGTGCCTGTCTTAGATTATAACCAGACTATGCATCTACATTCAATAAACAATGTAACTTGTAAGTAAAGATACGCTGGCAGAATTAACACATTGTATAAATGCATCAGTCTCTAAAGGTAGCAATAAACTTGAAGAAGAAAGTTTCCACAAACGTAAGATATAGGAATGAAAGTTTTGTTTGTTTGTTTGTTTGGTTTTAGGCCGTGGCAACACATTGTATAGGTCATATAATGGCAGTCAGTCAACCTACTCACTGTTCTTGGAAAGGCTAAATCTCTGGATTTAGCTGTTAACCAACTACTAAGTGCATACTTTTGTCAGTGACTGACAACTGACCTGCATAATTAAAAATCATTAGTAGGAGGGAGAATAGCCGTAGAAATAATTTCATGACCAAGCTCCATGAAAGTATGCCCTGCCCAGGAATCGAACCCACGACCCCTAGATCAGTAGACCTGTGTGATACCAACTGAGATAGCCGGGTGGCTAGGAACGAAAGTATTACATGTATGGCATGTATTTCTCTTAATAAAGGCCTCACTTTACTTTTTGAATATAATATTATTGTCATTTTGTTTTTAGTCAAAGATATGTATAGTCAATTTGCCCCATCACTTAACTAAACTAAACCCTAACACAGCATTTAAGTAACGTTCATCATGACTGTGAAATAAATTTTGAACAAGAAATGTAATGTGGAAACCACATTAAAGCCGGATTTAAAATCAGTAACGCAAACATTGCAAAGGGAAATAATTCATAATAAAGCCAAGTAGAGTTGTGGTTACTTTCTAATTCTGTTCATCATATGGTATTTTATCATTGTATGAAGTTTCATAAAGATCCGACAATAAAGGGCAGAAATAATGGTAAAGAAAAACTTTAACACAATTGTTAAAGACACCTGACGCTCGCCCGCCTGTGTTTTGCTAAACTATTAGCCGAATTTTTTCATAAAAAATACGGCTAAAAATAATTATGGGTTTCTTTTTGCAATGTCAACCTTGTTGGATTTTTTACAAGTGCAGGACTCAACATTAAAGGTCATCTCTGACGACCCATATTTGGGTTTGGGCAACTTGTTACTGCTAGTAAACATTAAGTTCATGCAAGTAAAATATATACCGGCACTCCCTTTATCAACCAGTCAACCTAGATCTAAAACTAATTTTGAGCCGTTAAGTGCTTACAATTAAGGAAACATTAACATTTTTCACCAGAAACTTAACATCACGAACATAGTTTAAAAATTCATTCTGAGCTTACAACTATGGACACATTTTCACCAGAGTTTCAACATCAAAATTTAATACATGAACAGAGAAGGAAACAGCCTGCATGAAAATCTCCAAGAAGCATAAGGAGCATGGATATTGATTGAAAAACTGACACAAAATAAGAAATGAAGATTTATCAAATATCAATTATTCATAAACATGTTTAACAAAAAATGAGTTCCCTCTGTCATCGAGAGTCAGTTATTTTGACACAATTAAATTGAAGCAAATGTACTTGGTTTTTTCTAACCAGGGAAACATATGCCTGAAAATCAATTTACTGTAAGGTTGTTCATGTTAGCAGATCAAAAACTGCTAGGTCAAGTTAAGAGTTCAGTAAAATGCAATCATGATGCAGTACAATATCGATCACATGCTGTAATATTATTTTATCAAACCCCAATCTCTGTAAACAGATATCCTGTAGAGAGGTGTTGTACAGGATCTCTAAGGTTCCCATGGAGGGTCACGTTGAGATGAACTTTGTGTCGACCAATCAATGCGTAGCTTTCATCTAGATGAAACACTATTGATGGCATTTTAATTTCAAAATTTCTATTTTTAGACCAAGATTTGCAAGCTGATTTGACAGCGGTATTATTCACAGTCTGCTTTGTTTGTTTGTTTGTTTGTTTGGGTTTTACGGCGCACCAACACAGAAAGGTTATATCGCGCCGAAAGCTATTAATGATACTAATAATTCAAACTTTATTAATAATGTAAAACTATATCTTATTATAAATATTTATTTCTTTCAAAAAGTTAAGTATAGCATATGATGGTACGGATTCAAAAAGTTCTTTAAGTGAGTTAACTTTAAATTCACAGTCTGCAATTGGACGGATCATTTCAAAATGCGTGATGTAGACGATGTAAACAAGTTACGGATCATAACAATTTCGTCATGAATATTATGATGAGAAAAGGTCACCTTCGTTTGAAAAAGGCCAGATCGGCAGATCTAAATTAGCGAGTAGGCGAGCAGAAAATTTTAGATCAGGTTTTAATCAGATTGATTAAACCCAAGAGATGTAAAAGACACTTAACAGCTCTATTTTTTATTTTAAATTGGATTTTACACTGATAATCAACAATTTTTATTAGATTATGTTTAAATCAATACTTTAAATATGGCATGTTATTCTACTTTTAATTAGAACAAAATAATTTAATCAATATTTGTCAAAAGGCATAAAGATATAAATCAATTTTGTAAACATTGCATGTTATTGTACTCTTAATTTTGGACTCATCCGTTCAAGGGGGAAATGCGTAAGTTGGTGATATTGTGGAACAGTTTCAAAGTACATAAAACATTAGAAAACAAATAAACCTTTTTGTATTATTCATTGCTATATCTCACCAAATTATATTAACACTTGTTTTTAATTCGATGACAAAAAAGAAAACTTCAGAAAATATCCATCTATCCCCGTTTTTGACAAAACTTTTAGTTAAAAAATTCAAGACGATGTGGAATCAAATTTAAAAATGAACAAAATGATGGGTCCGCGCAAAACTAGTCTACATTCTTCCTTATTTCCATGTGGATAAACTAGTTTCGCACTGATTCATCAATATGCAATTAGGCATTTTTGCCATATTTTTTCAGCGCAGCTGTCTAAGCCAACTTTTGACCTATATTAATCAAAACAATTTGCTCTACCATAGCTGTTTGTCCAATGAAAATCCTTCACGGTATAAAGAAATGGATAAAACACATGACACCATTGGCTATTTGTGATAAACATGTGCATAGCACGTACAGTAGTTGCTGACTATTTACTCTGTGTATAATGAGTGACTCACTATGCTAATTGATCACACATTCATCGTGGTACGCCCCTTGTGGTATAACTAAACTGCGAATATGACTCAGCGCACACTCGGAATGGGTTTTCATTTTGAGCATTTCTATCAAATTGTTTTATGCTCGCCAGAAAAGTAACATAAATCGTTTGGTCATTCTGGAAAAAAGTGATTTTTAATAAAAAATCCATGGCATTGTTATTAAAGATGTTTTTAATATTAGAATCGGACAGATTTTCCAAATGACAAATCAGCAAAGTGGCAATATATTAGGACAAAAATTGTCAGTTGAGGCTGAATTGCAATTTCGGACAAACTGCATTTGACCTATAGTTAATACATGTACGCGGTGAATGACCAACATTTATACTTCAAACCGTTGAAAACGAACCCAGCAGAGTGCCGAATATCTTTTTTAAAGATATTTTTTGTTTTAATTTTTCTTAACTGCTCTAACTAAATCATAGATTCACTCATACACCATCAGTTATATACAGAAATCTACTAGCAGCCTAACTATATACTATTTACAAGTAAAATGAGTCCAACTTCATGAGAATATACTAATTAGCTAAACAAAGTGATCTTATTTAGAGCCACCATTATGCTAGTACTTAAATGGCTTAGTCAGCAACCTGATAATTTGGATACTCGACTACAGAGTAAACAAGATTGTCATTTCTGAGTATTTCCAATAATGGTATTTTTAGAGTGAAAGCATAATGGTACTAAAATATTGACAAAAACAAATTGAAGGTTGCCCGCAAGACTGTAGTAAGTGCATTGCATTAAAGAGTGAGTTACAACAGTCTTATGGGCAACCCATGAAATAGTTGTTATTTAAATTACGAACCCTCATAGCAGAGCTACATGACCATTTGCTACAGTTTACTTGAAAAATCGAACATTATCACATAGACAGCAGCCTTATTGTAACTTAATCAAACAAACACAACATTCATGTAAAAATTGGTATTTACTTAGGAAAAGAAATTCTAGTAAATTCTCATTTCAATTAGGGACTTTAGTCAGTTATCTTTCCCTGATAAAATCTGGAGCAATCCAATTAGTAAGTAGGTCCTTACAGTTGGAATCCTCAGATTTTATCATTGAAGTCCTATGTAAGGATAACAAAATATTTTATCTACTATCTCTCTTGTTAATTATGATATTAACAGAAGTTATGAAATTTAGATAGTTCTTTACCCTTAAAATACTTAGCTTGAATTTCAAACAAATTAAATGATTTACAAGAAAGTTCTTTAAGATTAATTTTGGCAAATTAACATTGAAAAGTAAGGGTAAAATCCGAGTAATCCAACTTATTGGACCTATCTATTTGAAGAGTACACAAGGAGGAATAACTGACTAAGGTCCTATATAGTAAGAACACAGATATCAATTTAACATTGACCAGTCAACCTTCTGTGCTGTCTGTCTTAATTAAGAACATGGAAATATTCACAAACAAGACCCTTATTGACCTATCTCAATGTATGGCCTATTTTCAACCAAATAACATTTACTAAACATACAGAGCTTCAAAGAAATTTCAGCAATTTTTTAGTCATTTAGTAGAATTCATTTGACTTACTCACTATCCCTGTGCTGTGGCTCTCTTCACAAAAATCATAAGTCAAAAGCATATAACATTTACAGCATGATCATTTCTTTGGATAATCAATGCCAAGTATTCTTACATTATGTAAAATGTTGCATACTTTCTGAACATCATATTAAAATACTTTTATTATTACTTGAGCGTTGGAACTGCAAATATATGAAATTTACTTACAATATATTTTTTTGTAAGATTTTTTTGCGAAAAAGGTCCCTATCTCAGAAAAAAGGTAAATTTTCAGCAATTTTCTGTCATATCATGAAAGTCTGTTGACCTACTTTCCCAGGGCAGGCCTAGATCTCAGAACTAAATATATTTTTCAGCAATTTTCAGTTGTATCAAAGAAATTCGTCAAACAGCAAATTAACTATCTCTGGAAAGGCCTAGATTTCTGAACCAATGCTTTTAACCAGAACTAAGTACATACAATTTCCAGTGGCTGACAGCTGCCCTACATACATGTTATACATTGACAGGGAGGAGACTGGATGATAATCATTTATTCAAGTTAAACATAACAGAAGTATAGAATTACCAAAATCTATACTGCCAAAAAAGCTTTTATGTTTTTTAAATAAATATTATCATTATGTACTCAAGCTTTCAATGAAATTGGACCCAGTTGTTAATATAAAACATGAATCAAATAATATCAAATTAATGCAACACAGTAGCAAATCTATGTCAGAACAAAAAATACAGCATAAATCATTCAGAGCAAAAACATGGTGGCAATACCACAGGACTATGACATCAAAAATGGTATGGTTTCAAGAAGAAAACAGATAGAATTCAGCCTCAACTCAAAAAGTTTTAAAATGTTCTAAAGAGCTGTAAGTCTTTTTAATTCATGTCAAATTTCAATGAGGCTAAGCAGAAAAGTGTACACTTTTTGCTGCGTATCCCATCTCAGACACTCACAGGTTATATACTTTTTGCTGCGTATCCCATCTCCGACACTCACAGGTTATATACTTTTTGCTGCGTATCCCATCTCCGACACTCACAGGTTATATACTTTTTGCTGGGCATCACATCTCTGACACAAGTTATACTTTTTGCTGGGCATCACATCTCTGACACCATTTATATACTTTTTGCTGCAAATCACATCTCCGACACCAGTTGTATACTTTTTGCTAACATAATGGAAAGGAAAACTATTCCATTTCAGCAAGCTACAGTAACAAGTCATCATTCTTTTATAAATAGGAAAAATATTGGTATGTTTTCCAGGGTGTTTGCAAAAAGTATAAAACTGATATTGGAAATGCGATGCGAAGCAAATAGTATACACTTTTTAGCTTAGCCTCAAGTAGGTATTATGTAAATCTGACAAGAATTAAAATACGTACATCTCTTTAAAACTCTAAGTCGAAGCAAACTTTTACTGTTTTCTTTTTGAGACCGTAGCATTTGTGTCAAGATACCATAGTAAAGTGGTATTGCCACCGCGAAAAAAAAACCCAATGCATAAAACATAAAATACAGAAAACGTTAAATAGCAAACAAATTAATGTATATTATTATACAAAAATACATTGAGATATATGTATTTTTTTCAATTATCTACAAAAAAACATAGTGATACATGAATGGACTATTTACATAACAAAAAGAAAACCCAACAAAATGTGAAAATACTTGTATATTAAACAAGTCATACTTGTATTACAAGTTTCAGTAAACCCTCATGTCTTAATGCTTTCAGATACTTTATTAATTTCAAGTCACAATTTTTGTACCAAAACTATTGTTAATTTTTATGAAACTGTCAGTGGTGCATACATTTACCCTTCTTATTTAAATGGATTGTGAGTACAGATTACAGAAGTACGGTAGTGAGTATTAAGATCACTGGTGTTAATGTACACGCACCACTGACAGTTAATTACAATTTTACACTATATGGAATTAAAGTTATACTTTTTGTTTTGTTTGTGTGTTTTTTTATATTGGGTATCTTGTCTGCTCCATAACGATGCATTTATAAGCAAAGTTAGCATAAATTAATTAACCTGTCCTTATGATTAATATGAATACATTAATTTAATCTCTGGCCTATCACATATTAAAAGCATATTATTAAATTTTATTCAACTGTGAGTGGCACATACATTAACCCCACTGATGTGAATACTTGATATTTGTTTGACAATACCTGTTTATAAATACAGATATTTCTTTAACCATAGTGATTGCATTGTATTGTAGTGAGTATTTAAATTAGCGGGGTTAATGCATCTTTCACTAACAGATGAATAAAATTTAACGATAATTAGATGTTATTAGATTAATTGCTTGCAATTATTTTACCAATAACCAAAGGTATCCAGTACTTTTTTATTGAGCTTGAACATTGAGTAAAAGGAGCAGCTTAAAAGATACAAACTTATTTTGGAAACACACAATTCAATTAGCATGGGTAAACGTTTAAAACAAATTTAAAAATTCTCAAATTTCATTATTTCAGCACCTTTATACAAATCTAAAGAACATTTTCTAAAGTCAGGGCTTTTTCAGGGGGTTTTGGGAAAAAGGCCCCTGCCCACATTGGGAATTTTTAACGCGGTAAATAGTCAGATTTGGGAAAAAATATTGACAAATCAAACTAATTTGGATATTTCATAATTTAATTTTTCTGCAATAAATCTTTATACAGTATGCATAAACAATTGCTTTGGTGTCTCTGAAGGTGTTGCAGTGCCATTCAAGAGTTTGTTCTGACAATTCAGTAAAGTATTCATTGCAAATTCTCATGTATCCATTATTTTTATGATTCTTATTTTGATTGTACTTGATTACTTCCTTATTTCTTAAATTCCATGCTCTCTTTACAAGTAAAATAATATGAAAAAATGATAAGTTATTTTTATTTTCAAACATAATGAAATATGTCTGAGACCTTGAATTATCAAAAACATTTTTGTGCATCCCTGGGAAGTTGGTAACAAATGAAAGTTACAGTATTGAACTACACTTCACAATGGATTCTGCCAAGGTGTATAGGTGTTAAATCAAATAATTTTGTAACTGTTTGTTTTAAAACACAAGCAGATATGTCAGACGAAAATTCTTAAAACTAAACCAGTTAAGATATTGTTGACAAAGAAGAAAATCACTGTTATTTAGGGTTTATTTTGAGAGCACATGTACGAAAACAGAATCAATTTTTTGTTTGTGTCGCTCCCTGAGGCAACCATTGTTTAATCAAGATGAAAAATATAAACAAATATTTATTTTATAACAAACGCGGATCAAAAATGTTTCAAACAAATTTGCGATCTTGCGGTGGTCGCGAAAATATATGACAATACATCGTAATGGTTCGTGTGATTTCGTTTCAAACAATAGAACATAAGTTTGTGCGTTATAAACTTAATAAAGGCTATTAAAAGGTAAATTGGTGACAAAATAGTTAGTTTTAACTGTTATTTTACGTTGAATAACCCGCAGTGCGACGAATAAATTTCCAAACTCCTCACAGTGCTTACGTCACGCTTTGCTACTTGTTATTGATTTGATAAAGGGAGATAACCACTGCGGGGAGTTTGATAAATTTTACTAATGATTTTCACGGACAGCGGATTTCACGGGTCACCGATCAAAAGTAAACAAACGATCCGCGAAAGTTGAAGTTTCGTGATTTCTTTTGTTAAGTCCAAAGGCATCTTATTCAAAGGGGAATTATTCAATGAGATAGGGAATTTTTTCTTGAAATTGGGAAAAATGGTCGTTATTTGGCATTGGGAACGGGGCCGAATATCGGCCCCGTGAGATAGGCTGAAAAAGCCCTGAAAGTCCCAAACAATACTATGATTGGGTTTAACGCTATAGCAACACATTGTAAAAGTCATATCACACCAATCACTTGACCTGCTCATCATTCCTGGGAATGCTAAATCTCTGGATTAAGCTGATTACCAATTACTAGGCACGTACTTCCATCAGTGACTGATAACTGCCATACATGATTTAGAAGATGGAGGTTGGTCATTGAAATGATTCCAGATACTTGGAAAACTAATGTTCATGAGACTGACGTTTCACTGTATATAGACATACATATAATTATTTATCCTCCATAATACTTGAAGTAAAAGTGACAAGGTAAAATTGTCCCATTTATCAACCAGGAAAATAACAGATGAGATCATCGTGTTTGTATGTAACATAACCAAAACTTTCTCCTAAATGAAAATTACTTATTTTTCATCGATGTCAAAAGAACATATTACCGTATATTAGATTATATTTGAGCATGACTTATTTTAATTCATTTATCCAAAGCTTTATTTTTGCATCCCTCTTTTAATGAATCCTATTCAAATCTATACTAAGCCAACTTCAGCTAATAACATCCTAATTCCAAAATTTCTATTTTTAGACTAAAATTTGCTGGCTTACTCAGAGGCTGTGATTGGACAGTTCTTTGCAAATTGTGCCATATAGGCTATGCAAACACGTCACAGAGCACAATGATAGCAAAGGTTAACAGAACATGACCATGGTTCGTACACAGGTTCTGAGGGAAAATTTAAGGGTTTTTTCAAGGGCTTTTTAAGGGCTGCAAGTAAAAAATTAAGGACCGGGGTAAATCACATGTAGTACAAATTGATTACCAAATTTATTGTAGTAGAGGCAAGTTAGCCACTTCTGTTTAAATAAATCTACAAAGCAATGTAACATAATCTATCAAACATTTTGACTTTACTCTCTCACACTGAGACGCTAAAAAGTAAATGGCATCGTGAAACTTTTGTCTCATTAATTTTGTACCTGGGGGCGATCGTAATATTTTAATATAATTGGGTTTAACGCCGTAAAATGGTCATTTTGAATTCAAGGGCCATTTATAACCCAAAGACTTATTGTTAAGGGCTTTTTAAGGGTTTTTAAGGCTAAATGGCATAAAACAAATAAAACTAAAATAGATTCACAAACAAGAGCTGTCAGAGGAGACAGCATGCTCAACTTAGTAAGTATTTGTCACAGGAGATGTGGTTGATGATTAGGAACATACATATTTTTAAATTTGGAAATATAAACGTTAAAATTTTTTTTTTTAAATCTTTAAAATTTTAAAGTCATGGGAGACAATTTTGATAAAATGTATTTAGAGTTATGAACTTGTCACATGAGATGTGTTGATAATAAGGAACATAATTTTATATTTAAAGTTTGAAGTCAATACCTAAAGAAATATAACAGTTGCAGTAAAAACAAATACTTTTTAAAGAGAATTCTAAGTTCGTAAAGTCAAGCTAAAAAAAGAGCCCAATATATTAGGTGCTGGATGGAACTGGTACAACATTTTGTGGATTTTCTTAGTGCTATAGTAACGACACATTCTATTGAACATGCACAATAGTACATCTACAATTTTACCCTTGGGTATTTTGTCTTCCAAAGACCATTGTGGTATAAGTTTTACTGATGAAATATATAAAATATTGAAGAAAAAGTCATTAAAAATCTAGAAAATGATGTAAAGTTTCAATTTTGTTAAAACACATAGATGTACTAAGAATTGTAACAACAAAATAAATATGAAAGCCAATCAAAATCACACCTATAGTCATATATATGTATAATATTTTAGTAAGGTATGGCAGGGCCAAAACACCATTTTTGGGGAACGAGCATCAGTCTTTTTCTTGGGGAAAGTTAAAGCCATTTTCACTCATTTTGGGAAAATGGACCCACTTCATTGCAAGTAAAAAAGGGAACAAATTTATTAAATTATAGGACCGATGTCACAAAATCAATAAAATAATCCAGTAAATTATTTGGTAAAAGAAACCACATATACTGTGTTGAAATCTGGAATATTTTTCCCTTTCTATGTGAATTTTGGTTCAACATTTTTGGGGGATTTTTATGATACTCGGGAGTTTTGAGGACCAAACTGGGGATAAAAAAGTATTAGTTTTGATTGGGGAAGCAGCCTGTATTCAGCTTCTTTAGAGAAGAGTGTTTTGGCCCTGTATGGGCAAATTGAATGTGGAGGCTTAAATTGGGGACTTTAAAACAAGTATTGTATCATTTTCTATTAAAACAGTTTAGTAAGGTCGAGGTATGGTTAGGTCAGAAACATATGCACAAGGAACTTTTTGATTTCAAGATTCCAAAATGTTTCTATCAAAATACCAAGACTTGGCTGAATTATTATCTTACTCTGAACTATGAGTTATCATCAAATTGATCAAGAACATGCTTAACAGCAAGAACATTTATCAAAATATTGTTATTGATTATATAATAATCTTGACTTTTTACAAAGAGTATAATTTGGTAAGCACTTTAACATTCAGTATTCATTACTGCTGTTTTGGATATTTAAGCTGTATTTCCTAACAGCTAAATTAACTAGTTTTCCCAGACTTTGTCCTTTGACCATGTAGGAATCAAACAGTTTGGAAACTGTCATCTTTAAAATTGTCAACAGCTTCATTACCCAGACAGGGTAAAACTCAGTCTAGCAGTGCTGACCTAAACTTTCACACAGTTTTGCCGAAGTCAGACCATAGCATCAGCAATGTAAAGAATTTTATATTCACAGTCAAACTATCATTGAATTATGACATGGGTGCGATTTTTAATTAAGACATTCAATAGAAAATACATGACTTGTATATGGTATACAAATAAGAAAAATGTATTTTTGATACTTGGAGCACATGAAAGTAGTTTAAAGAACATAGTACAATATCACTAATAATTTAAAGATAAGAACAATTCTTTACAATGACTTTAATACAATATGTAACAAGCGAACAAAGACAGACTCAAGAGTATCAGTTAATAAGGTCTAGGTGGATAAAGAGGACTCTTATAATAGATTGTTGAAACTCAAAATGATATTTATTATACCTAATTGCACACTGTCCCGGTGTACAGCCTTTGTGCATCCCAGTTTTGACACCACAGCAAACTGGAACTACAATTGTAGAGAGTCAGTGAAGAATCACTTTTAATTAGGACAGAGAATATTGAATTGGCAATCCCCAATGGTGTTAAAAAACTAAAATCGATCGGAATTCACTAGAAATGAAACCACCGAGGGCTTATTCCAGAAAGACCCAGGACATCACCCTAGCTCTTCCAGCATGTTTTAAATCTTTAGACCACCTAGTAGAACTGTAGTATACTGGCATGGCCTGAGTCCAAGGTAGAGATACCATGACGGCCATTTTGGCTTCTCGTATTTCTTCTCAACTAAACCCTATTCATCCGGGCTCACTGTCTACAAACTACTGGATTGCACCGGGGCATACACCGGGGCATACACTGGGAGAGTGTGAACTAGGCATAATTAGTGAATTAGGATAACTGTTAAATGCAACATTTCTATATATGGCTAACCATTACTCATACTATAAAAAAACGTCTTCATATTTCACTCCTTGTCATAAGAAAGTAAATATTATCACAAAATGATAGTAAAAATGGTATCAAAAATAACAAGGTTCGTCAAAAATACTATATAAATAAAGATAAACCAAAGTTAAACCAAGAACTTATAAAAATAAACTTATATTTTCATTAAAAAATAGACTAAGCACACAGGCAGTACAGCTTTTATCGAATATATCATACATGCATTAAAATAAAGCAAGGAATAATCAAAATAATGCAAGACGTCATGTATCTATCTGTATAAAAGTTACTTCATTTCTTTTGATAATAAATAAATATATCCCATGATGCTTTATCGAGCAAACTTAGTAAACAAAATATGGATATCTTAATTTATTGAGCATGCTTTTTTACAGGAATAGAATAACTTGTATTTCTGCATTTTGGGATGTCATGAATAAAAACAAGTCAGTCAACTTAAACAAACGAAACCAATTTAGCCCTACTGTATCATTACATGTAACTTAATTGAACCTTGTAAATCATGAATAAATTGTCTTAATTTTAAATTCTAACAATTTATTTTTATGACAATATATTCAAGACTAGGCGTAAAACTGTTGAGTCCCCTTCATCAATATACAGTACAACCTCTCTTGAGCAACACCCAATGGGAGGGACTAAAAAGTGTTGTTCTTCAGAGGTTATTGCTCTGCAGAAGATAAATTCCATTAAAATTACGCCTTGGGAAAATATCAAAAGCTGGTGTTGCGCAAAGGATTTGTTCCGTAGAGGACATCTTTGCAGAGGTTATACTGTATAACATTTTAGCTTATAAGTCATAATAGAGTCAAAACCTATTTATTCTGTATGTATGAAAAGAGAGAATTATAATAAAAATACATAGTACAGTCAGATCTTGATACAACAACATCCGTTACAACGACATTCTCGTTATACTGACATATTTTATGGGAACCAATACCAACACATACATGGTCGGAAGAATTCATTACACTGACATATGCGTTATAACAACATATTTCTTGAAACGATCGATGTCGTTGTATCGAGATCTGACTGTACAGTGAAACCTCTCTCACCAGCCACTTCTATAGTCAACAACAGCCACCTTAAATTTACCCACTAGAATATTTCCTTAAAAAAATGATAACCCTAAAGAAGTCCCTTTTCAAGTCAAAATAAGCTTTGTCCTACTACTGGCTGCATTGCATTGTATTAATAATCAGTCTTCACTACAAATTTTTATCAGGAATGGACATTTGGTCCAGCAAAACAGTTTTTATACTTGACTGAATGAAAGTTAACTGGTCTGAAAAAATCTTATATGTTCAAATATGCTGACTATTTCTTCTTTTTTTTTTAATGTCGTATTCAACACATATTTAGGTCATATATACGATGACCAGCTCTACCTACTATAGGTTTTCTGGACACTGTTCTATTACCAGTACTAACTTACCCTACCACGAGGCCGACTACTCATGTATAGGGTATGACCTATCGCGCCTGGGCTCGAACCTGCAATATTCGGATTAGAAGTCAGACATGCTAACCAGTACACCACGACCGCGGCTTGCAGACTATTTCAAAGATATAGCATTATGTTTTTATTTAATATGGAAAAGGGTCATTGTACAAAGTTTGTAGACCGTCAGACCATAATCATAATAATGATTCTTAAAGTCACTGGGCCGACGGCAATTTTAGTGGACTCGGTCAATAGGCTAAATTCAAAGACTGATTAATAAATTAAGTTTTGATTTCATATATACTGACTCACTTAATTGCTAAGAACTAACATCACAACACAATTTGGTATACATATGTATTTACGTAAATATTGACCCTGATCTAACTTTTCATCTAACAATTATCTACTCATATCCCGGCGAAAATCAATACCATGCCTATTCTACACTTCGGCATGTACGCTTTCAGATATTTAAAAAATTAATCCCCAAGTAATGATTACATTCGAGCTTTGACGATACGCTCCAATCGACATCGAGCATTAGTACTTCATTCATATTCAATTTAATGAATATTGTTGCATAAAGGTCAGGTCAAGGTCAATATTTACGCACTATATATACATGTATTGAAGTGTTTGTATTTTAGACCAATGGTTTTAGTCATATGAATAAATTTAGTCTTGGCATGGCTGTAGCAGAGAGGTTTCGCTGTGACACACATATAAAGATACACAATATAATTTTTCAGCCTAAAAAGTATTCAGATCATAGTAAGTTATGATATTATATAAATTAATATAGATGTACTATTGCTAGACAAACACTTAAGTAGACAAATTAACACGAAAAAAAAACACGAAAGGCTACAAAATCTACTACCAACCTCCGTCGTATATTTCAACAGGTATATGTACACTTGATATGTTCGGAATTATTTCTTGTCCAAATCTATCACTATGTACCAGTCGTGTATCATTCTTTAATATATTTTTGGCAATAAGACAATTTTGGGCAATGTCACTTTTCTGAAAAAAAAAAAAAATAAATAAAATTTAATTAAGAATTCAATCAATTTAAATACATCATACATAATATCGGATTAGTAGTCTGGTTATAAGTGCATTAAGGTTGCGAGGTCCTAAGTTTTAATGCCACCAAAGGTATTGTTATTTTCATTGAGAAAAGAATGTACTCTGGCATGTCATCCAATTTATGTGTAAGTTTTGTTTGGGGAAGCAGTCTGTATTTGGCTTCTTCTGAGAAAAGTTTTGGCCCTGATCAGTCCAGAAAACTTTTACACACAAAAGCATATTTCAATAAATTAGCAAATAAATGATATCAATGGGCGGATCCAGTGGGGGGGTCAGGGGGGTCTGACCCCCCCTAGAATTTGGAAAATGTACCTGTTCATTAGTGTATTTCTAGACTGTAAGTCATTTTTAAGTATCATGAAGCAATTTTTCTCGGTGATTAACATAGATTTAATAGTTATGTAGCTTTATCATTAATATGTCATATTATCAAAATGTGTATAATGTGGTTGTGGTTCGAAAGTTCGGACCTCCCTAGAAAAACTCAGACCCCCCCCCCCCCCCAGAAAAAAAATCCTGGATCCGCCCCTGATATCAAATAAAAATACTAGATTTACCTTTATATTATTGTTCCATGTATGATTTGCAGCAGCTTTTTCTGCGGCATCAACAGATCTCTGAAAATAATGAAATAAAATTATGAAAAAACTTTTTTTCATGAAGTAATATATAGCAACTTTAATATTTAACCAGTCTAAAATCAAACTGACATACCTCCTGGAACAACAGGTCAAGGTAAGTTACTACATAGAACAAGCATATTTCACTTTCAAAAATCCTGCTTTGACTATCATGAGTTTTGAAGTTCTTTGTGCCACGATTTGAGCTTAAGTCATAACACAGTGGTCCAAATTTACCATAAAAATGCACAACAGGATGAGCAGGTCGGAGACCACATCTCTCTGAATAAAATGCAATCTCCGTAAACAGATATCCTGTAGAGCATTGTCGTACAGGATCTCTACTGTCTCCATGGAAGGTCACATCGTGACGAACTTTGTGTCGACCAATCAATGTGTAGCTTTCATCTAGACGAAACACTATTAATAACATTTTGATTTCGTAATTTCTATTTTTAGACCAAGGTCTGCAAGCTAATTTTACAGCGGTATAATTCACAGTCTGCAATTGTGCGGCTCATTTCAAATTGCGTGACGTAGACGATGTAAACAAGTTACGTATCATAACAATTTCATCATGAGTATTATGATGAGAAAAGGTCACCTGAACGTAACCTTTGTTTGGAAAAGGCCAGACCTAAATTAGCTAGCAGACGAGCGGAAAATTTTAGATCCAGTTTTAATCAGATTGAATAAATTGTGAATGTTCCTTGGTCAAGAATGCAAAATTCATATACATTGTATTCATGTATCAGAGAAATATAAAATCATCTAGACTTGGTCTACTCACATTTAAAGCTTCCATTTTTCTATATAACATATCGCTGAGTACTTTAGCATAATCAGTAACCATTTGTTTTACATCAACCTTCTCAAATTTTAATTCAAATTCTTTCAGATAAGTAAACTTATCACTGTCATTATTGTATAACTGAAATAGAAAAACACACACATATATATACGTTTTTTACATTTTACAAAGGCCAGTGCACCTAACCTAGCTTTCCTGGACCCTGTACTCACCTATTGGTGCTTGCAAATATTGGCATTCTTGTGAAGGTTTTATATTGGCGGGGTCAATAATTGGCAATGTTAGGGCAAGGGTAAAATTGCCCCGGTGGGATTTAAACCCCTTCCTGGAAACCAGATTCAAAATCCTGGTGCACCATTATCTTCACTACATCTCCACTTAAAAAAAAATTCATTTCAAATTTGACAATATTTGGGTATGTATATCACATAACTCTCTAGGCTGTCAGGGCTTTTTCAGGGGGTGAAGGGAAAAAGACCCCTGCCCAAATTAGGAATTTTTAACGTGGTAAATAGGTCGATTTGGGAAAAAATATTGACAAATCAACCAGATTGGGAAATTACATCATTAATTTTTCTGCTTTAAATCTTTATATGCTTTGCTTTGATGTCTCTGAAAGTGTTGCAGTGCTCTTAAAGAGTTTGTTCTGATAGGTCAGTGAGGCATTCAATGCAAATTCTCATGAAATCTTGTAGTTTCTTTTGTAAAGGCAAAATACATCCTGTCCAATGGGAATTATTTAACAAGATTTGGATTTTTTTCTTCAAATTTGGAAAAAATTTCATTACTTGGCATTGGGAAGGGGCCCCATATTTGGACCCTTGAGATAGGCTGAAAAAGCCCTAGCTGTTACAAAAACTTGGTCAAATTTTTTGCCCGACAGTTGGTCCTGAATACCTGACGATTTAGACAAACCTTCTAAATTTTACAGAATTTGTCTGTTGGTCTTCCATGTTTTGCAGTGACTCCGATGTGTTCAATCATAATGGCCAAAATAAAGCAAATCATTAAAAACCAATATGATTTTACGAATCATTAGATATTTTTAACAAGACGGTCAAGACCAAATTTTAAAAATAAATCTTGGACCAGTTGGCTATGGAGGAGACAGAGTAACCTACTTACCCTTGAAACGAAATCATAATTTGTAGCAGAATCGAAACTTCTTGTTAAATTACCAGAGATAGCATCACTCCATGTTATCATACTGAAAATAAAACAAGAGAAAACATTTAATAATTGGAAACAACAATACTGTGATATTTCAAGTGATCATATTCAAGCTAATTGACATATTATGATGTAATACAGGGCCAAAACACTCTTCTAAGTTCTATGCAGAAGCAGAATACAGGCTGCTTCCCCAAACAAAACTTCCCAAAACAAAACTAACACTTTCCCCCCCTCCCCCAAATTAATCCTCCAAATTCCCAATAAAATTCCATAAAAAATTCTCAAAGAATGTTGAACCATAATTTGTGATATAGATAGGGAAAAATATTAAGATTTCTTCACAACGCAGTCGATGTTGTTTCTTTTACCATATATTTTACATGATTTAATATCTAATTGATTTTGTAACACCTATGATTTAATACATCTATTCCTATTTTACTGGCAATGAAGTGGGTCCATTTTCCCCAATTAAGTGAAAGCTGAGCTATTTTTTCCCCCAAAAAGGGCCAAGGCCCCGTTCCTAAAAATGATGTTTTGGCCTTGTAATAGTATGCCTCTGTATGTCCTGCCACCAACACAGGGCTCCACATTAAAGGTCCGTCTATTGTCCTTGACAACCCATATTAGGGTTTCGGGCAACCTGTGTTACTGCTATTAACAATATGGTTCGGCAAGTTAAAAACATCCATAAGGTCCTTAAGGGCAACCTAGTATAAAAATTAGTGTCGACCCTGCAATGCCAAGGACTGCAATGGAAATAAAGATAAATAAATTTCTTTTTTGTGTTATCTCTGGTATAGGGAAGCATTATGGCTGTGGATCGTTGAGCAAGTGCCGATCCGATCCAAACTATGATTCATGTGTAGTGATTCACAAATCGAACCACCTATTACTTTTTAATGAAAAATCATACATGAATTCATGAAATAACAAAAATAAGTTTAGAATAACAGAAGCTTTATCTATATGAAAACCATGTGCTCCCAACATTTCTATTACAAGACGTTTGATGGCATTTTCAGTGATAACATTTTAGTTTAAATCTTTATCAATCGAAATTTTGACACAAGATAATTCGGTCTCTACATCAATTAAAGTTTTCATTAGTAGTGCAACTTGTTTTCGTGGGAATTTAGCTGAAAATGTTCTTTCATTTTTTTTCAAAAATAGATCACAATTCGAGGATTTTCGGACATGCCGAATATTGGTACTCGATTTTCTGGTTGGGATCGCGAATATCCGAGTACTCGGATACTCGCAGCAGCCTTAGGAAGCATGTCATGGTGTTAAATTAAATTTCTGTTTTAATTTTTTGTCTTAACATTAAGAACTGCATATTACTTCAAATTTGTCTTATAATGTCTTTTGCACCATTATTATGTCACCTAATGCCAAAATAAATCAACATCTATAAATCATGTAAATCAAATAAATTCAGTACAAGATCCCATGATTTGTTTGTTGGTGCATAAACTATGAATGATTGACGGTCTAGTCTAATTAAAGACAGATTGAATCAACTGTATCAAAACCTCTTCACCATAATTTCCCTGAAGTCATAAAACACATACTAAAACCACTGACTATTACAAATAAGTAAATCTCTGGGGAGTTTCACAACTCAACTCAGTGAACTGAAATCTCTGTAAACAGTTATCCTGTAGAGCATTGTCGTACAGGATCTCTACTACCTCAATGGAGGGTCACGTCGAGATGACCTTCATGTCGTCGAGATGACCTTCATGTCGATTAATCAATGCGTAACTTTCATCTAGACGAAACACTATTAACAACATTTTGATTTCATAATTTCTATTTTTTAGACAATTTTGATTTCATAATTTCTATTTTTTAGACAGAGGTTAGCTAGCAAATTTGACATCAATTGATGTTATTCACAGGATATGATTGGATGGATGCAGACAGATCTTTTCAGTTGCAACGTACATTAGCCGATGTAACAAGTTACTGAACAAAATGATTTTTTGTTGTTGTGAATATTATAATGCAAAGGTCAGCTGAACGTGACCCGATATGAAGTAGCCACATCTAAAATAAGCGAGTGTGCGAGCTGATAATTTTAGATCGAGTTTAAATCAGATTAACATCTTATTGGCTTTCAAGTGAATCATTAGGCCACACAAGTGGATCATATGTTCTATGGTTTTTTACAAGAAAAAAATATTTTTATTTCCTCGCTCATAAAAATTTGGTCAAACCACTATATAAAGCAACTGAATAAATATTTTTTTAATTTTTTTTTTCGCTCGCCCAATTTTTTTTCCAGAAAAATCCGTAGAACGCATGATCAACTTGTTGTGGCCTTACAGCCTTACTGTAGAGGTTGTACTGTATCAAGTTTATATCAAGTTTATCAAACTGACATTTTCCATTATGTTGAACTTGACAGACAAAATGACAAAATATAATATAGCGGAAGACAAGTAATTCATGGTTCACAGTCAGATAGCTTTCAAATATAGCTTAAAATTACGTAGAATATTCATTTATTTATTTCGAATTTATTCTAGCCAAAAAATGCTAAGATTTTTTTATAGATAAAAATATATTCACAGAGTAGCCGAAGTTTAAGAATAGCCGATTGTTTAACCTTGTGGAAAAGAAACTTGTAACAACAATGATTAAGTCAAACAAATGATAATAAAACAATGCTATGTATAAAGTCATTAAGATTGCATTTTAGCCTTTATGTTTGAAACTAGTTCTTGAATATATTTCCTTAGATTAAATTTTCCATCATTATGATTTCATACATATATACAATAAACAAATCAAACAATAATGGACCTTAGTCAGTTATTTCCCCTTGCATACTCTTCAAATAGGTAGGTCCAATTCGTTGGATTACTCGGATTTTACTCTTACTTTTCAATGTCAATATGCCAAAATTAATCTTAAATAACTCTTTTTGTAAATCACTTAATTTGTTTGAAATTCAAGCTTAGTATTTTTAGGGTAAAGTCGGTAAAGACCAATCTAAATTTCATCACTTCTGTTAATATCCAAAATTAACAAGAAAGATATATTAGATGAAATATTTTGTTATCCTTACTTCAGGGAAAATATTATCCTTAATCAGGAAAAGATAACTGACTAAAGTCCCTAATTACAAAAAATGTAAAGGTAATTATGGACATAGTCATAATAAGACTACCCTTACCATCTGTTATATAAAAGTGTCATCTTTTAATTATAGGATAATAGTATAGTAAAAATGCTCCATCATAGTGACAAAATACATGTAAGGTGAAAGAAGGTTTAACCTTTAGAAAAAATATCAACTTTACCAACATAAATAACAAAATAGTTTTTACTTCAAACATTATGAAGCCAGAGGCTGTATAAGCCCATAGTGAGACTTAAATAACATTAAGTAATAAAAAAGAAAACTGGTCTAGCAAGTATTTGTTAAAATTCTCTATAACAATAACAAATTTGTTTGTAATCGTTAAGGTACAATGATAATGATTTCGTAACCAAGGTAACACAAACAGAACAAAAAGGCTTTAAGCAATCAGGTTAAGATTAGGTCAGGACTTGTTACATAAGAATCTGAATGTAGATTTTTTATCATTTATAAAATGTATGAAACTTAACAGCATGAAAACTGAGAAAAGATAGTAACCTTATCCTATAATAGAGACTGATCAATAAAATACAATGATATAAGACAGTAAGGTGTAGAATAGAATAGAACAGATATTGATCTAAGGGCAAATACTGACACTTTATCTCCTGGTACCCTAGTGGGTTGTTATGTAATTAAAACTACATGATTTATCTCAGACAAACATACCCTCTTACAAAGAAAACCTTCAGACATAAACATTCTTTGATTAAACAATACCCTTAGTCTTTCAGAATCATAGAGAAATCAGTCCACAGTCTACATACCAGCACCCAGCCACTACTATAACAAACACACTGCTAGAACAATACAGTGCCAACCAAAAGTTTGAAGACATTTTCACTTCGTAGACTTCAGACTTTTTTCCATAATTATATAACAGGGGCCATTTACAGGTGCCTTCCCCCTCTTGAAATTTCTTTTAAATCATGCAGTTTTCCCCAAATTTGGAGTTTGAACTTGGATGTTTGGCTTACATGTGCCTTCCCCCTCTTGAAATTTCTTTTAAATCATGCAGTTTTCCCCAAATTTGGAGTTTAACTTGAATGTTTGGTTCCCCTATCTATGAAATTGCGATAAAATCCCCAAATGTTCTACATAAAAAAGGCCTCAGGCCCCTTCCCCAAATACTGAAAAAAACAACCTGGACCAACTTAATAGCTTTTTAGATAATGGTTAATTTTAAAATGCTTTATTGTTATGCTTTGTTTCTTAAATTAGTGATTATTCCAAAGCAGAATAGCAGGGCGCTGCACCCTGCCCACTTTCTTTTCTCCCTACCCTTTTTAGCCTCTTTCTAAGCAGTGATAGTACATTTGAGTCATTTACCCATATATATGCCCTGCCCCTTTTTTCTGCTTCCCTGCCCTTTTCTCAGTTCTGGAATAATCACTACTTAAATCCTTGTTCTTGTTATTTAGTTATATTTATAGTTGGCACTACAAACCTAGCTAAAAAATATGTTATGGAAAAGAAATACATTGAAATTGGTTTTAGAATACTGTAGGTTGTCCGATGCAGATTTTTATTAATGTGATGCATTCACAAAATGTGTTATTATTATATCAGAAACAATACTAATCTTATTAGAAAAAAATGATTCTTCAAAAACAGTCAATGAAATTTTAAAAGTTTTAGTAACTTTTCTTTGTCTCTAAACTTTTGGTAAGCACTGTAGCACCTATGGGAAAGGTGTATGTATACTATTGTATGGAATTAGACTGTTTGGTTAATTACAAGCAGATTTTTACACTGTAATAAGACATTGTGTAACAGATTTACTGATAAAAACTACAGAGAGCTAACAGGTATAAAAAAAACATTGATGATTGCCAGATGTGTCATAGGTATAAATAGATGTATGCTAAATAATGAAATATTACATATATGATATACAGTACCCACCAAAAGTTTGGAGACAAAAGAAATTTACTACAATTCTTGAATTTTGCTAATTTTTTTCGTAGAATCATAATTTTTAACATATTTAAGTATGGTTTGTGATAAAATGAAAAAAAACTTCATGAATGCAACTCATTTATAAGATTCAGCATTTGACATCATAAAGCCATATATAAAACCATGTTCATTATAATTATTTCCAAAACATAGTTTTTATGCTATTTTTGTAGTGTCAGTAATAATAATAATCGTAACCAAAATATGAAGCAAACTTAAAAGGCATTTCAAAATTAACAGTTATCAAATTTCAGATAAAAGCTATTTAGTTTGCCTACAAATTGAAAATGTCTCTAAACTTTTGGTGGGTACTGTACATTGTATATTTTTTGTTTTATTCATTCCTCAAAATTCATACAAAACTAAAACATGAGTCTGCTGTCAGGAAATGAACAATTAAAATTGTAAAATACACAAATGTAAATTAATAAAGTGTGTATATTTGCAGTACTTAATTAATACAAAAACTAACAATAGATTACTCATGGATGGAAGTTGAAAGTTTTGAAAATACTGAAAGCCTACTTTCAACGTACTGAAGATGACAGATCTCATATGAATCAGGGTTTGACACTAACAGCGTCAAGGGATTCTGAAGATCAAAAAAAATCTTGCAGGGATTTTTCAGGGGGTTTTGGGAAAAAGGCCCCTGCCCAAATTGGTAATTTTTTAACTCGATAAATAGTCTAATTTAGGAAAAAATACTGACAAATCAACCCACTTTGGAAATTTCATTATTGATGTTTCTGCATTAAAATCTTTATATGCCTTGCTTTGGTGACTCTGAAAGTGTTGCAGAGCTCTTAAAAAATTTGTTCAGACAGTTCAGTGAGGCTTTCACTGCAAATTCTATTTATTAAATCATGTTCAAAGGGAATTATTTAACAAGATTTGGATTCTTTTTTCTTGAAATTGGGAAAAATGGTTGTTTTTTGGCATTGGGAATGGGGCCCATATTCAGCCCCATGAGATAGGCTGAAAAAGCCCTGTCTTGGGAGGAACCCCACTAATGCTTACCTAGGGGTTCCTTTTGGATCCCTAAAAATGCCCTGATCTTATATAAAATGTTAACCTGAATGTCTCTATATTCAACTTGAACAGGTGGTAACAGGGAATAATTAACAAAAACAGATATTACAACACTAAAAGGTTTCATTACTCACTTTAATTTTACCACGTCAACATTTCAACGAATTGTAAAACAAAAGTA
This sequence comes from Mactra quadrangularis, assembly GCA_025267735.1. Classification (NCBI taxonomy): domain Eukaryota; kingdom Metazoa; phylum Mollusca; class Bivalvia; order Venerida; family Mactridae; genus Mactra; species Mactra quadrangularis. The sequence continues at coordinate 3,029,655 of CM046302.1, forward strand.
AACAAAGTCTAAAGAATGAATCTGTCTTCCAATGTTTTGCTACTCGCTAATTTTATTTTTTGTTTGAATTTAGATTACTTTAATGATACTTGTATTCACTAGATCTTGTATTTTTTGCAATTGTTTAGGCCACAACAAATTGATTATATGTTCTATGGATTCGCTCGCACCTTAATTTTGATGGTTTTTACAAAAAATATATTTTTATTTCTTCGCTCGCTCATAAAAATTTGGTCAAACCGCTATATAAAGCAACTGAATTTTTTTTTTTCTTCGCTCGCCCCATTTTTTTCTAGAAAAATCCGTAGAACATATCATCAACTTGTTGAGGCCTTAACAATTTCTTAAAGTTTTGTTAAAAATTACTCTTGCAACATAAAAAAATCAGTAACTTTAATACATTGGGCATCTTTAAACTATAAAAGAAAATCTGAAGACTAAAGGAGATACTGTCAGTATTGGAAATACTACAATACAAATTTTAAAATTTGGTGAAAAAGCAGTTAATCAGAACCAAAATAACACTAAATGTATTTGAATTGGATTAAATACTTATTGTCTAAGCAGCAGAGATAAAAATAAAGCACTCATTCTCTTTTGTTTTTTTTTCTTGGGTTTAACGCCGTAGCAACACATAGTATAGGTCATATAACCGCGGTCAGTCAACCTACTCACACCTCCTGGAAAGGCTAAATCTTGGGATTTAGCTGTTAACCAACTACTAAGCACATACTTTTGTCAGTGACTGACAACTGCCCTACATACCCGGTAATCAAAATCATTAGTAGGAGAAAGAATGGCCATAGAAATAATTTCATGACCAAGCTCCACGAAAGTATGCCCCGCCCAGGAATCGAACCCACTACCCCTCGATCAGTAGACTTGCGTGTTACCAACTGAGCTAGCCAGGCGGCTATACTCATTCTCTCACCAGTAAGTTCACTGTGTAAGGCTTTATGGTGACATTGTCATGAACTCTTGGCTTGAAGTTGAAGTCATTAAGTTTAGGGCTGCCATGGAATCACATTGAATCGCCAATCTCACAGTAAGGCAGGGTTCGACACTAACTGTTTTAACCAGGGATCCCTAAAAGAATCCCTAGTCAGCTATTAAGATTCCTCTGTAGCATTAGGGATTTCTCAAATAAAAAAATAATGGATACAGATTTGCAGTTGCTAATTGTGATTAATAATTCATGGAAATTCAAATTCACTTAAGCACATGGCAATATTTTAAATTTAGGGATCCTGAATGAATCCTGAGATAAAATCTCAGGGGTTCCTCCCAAATTTTTGGGATCCTCAAAATCCCTGGACACAGTTAGTGTTGAACCCTATAAGGTTAGAATGGCGGTTCACTTCAGCATCAGGTCATTTAGATTGACTTATTCATTTTAATACCAAGATAAACATAGAGACAAAACTATGAACAGTATTTTAGAGGAAGCCATTTTTCAGGCTATATTTTTATTGTTATTAAATGATTAATGGTGCATTATAAGTATTGTTTATTATATCAAACAATTTCACCGGAAAATACAAAATCAATACTTGATTTTAACTTTGACAACGATTTGAACTCAACTGTCAATGACTAAGTCTGAGCCATGAACAAATTTCAACTGTCCCAGCAGACAACTTTTTCTTGTCCCAAAATATTTTAGACCATCAGACTCTGTACTCATCATTTTTTGTCAGCCTCAATAGAATCTTACTAGCCATTGACTACTTAAGGTTTTGCCTATTTTTGAAATGCATAAAATAAATGTTGAGAATATTATCATCTTTCATGATAGAATGAACACAATGTAACACTGATACTTCATAGCTCAGCACAAGTGATTTTTCCCAACGACAAGCTATTCCATTGAAAGAGACATTAAAAACAGCAACAAACAAATTTAGAATTATGAGTGCATCCAGCACTTTGATTTCTTCAAGAAACAAGTAAACAAACATAATTTCAAATAAAGTCTTTACGTTAAAATGTAAATGAGAAATATTACACGTAAAAAATCTGGAAAAAATGGTACAGAAAATATTTTTTAGTTAAGAAGTATAGAGTCCATGTCATTGGTGCCAAAATTTGGCAGTTCTGAGAAAATTCTGAAAAGATTCAGATCGGAAACTTCAAAATTTAGAAACAATCTACAACAAAAACATATCAAGGCCATTAAAAACAAAGAACACACAATACTCACTCGGATTTTGATGGAAAATTATCCTCAGAATTAACAATATATAGCGATAAACAAACATAAACGATAAAAAATAATAGAGATTTCATTTTACTCCTGTTATTCGTCGCCATTTTGGTTTCATCGACTGGTACAGCCTCGTTTCCAATTCTTGTATTATTTTTTTAAGGGAAACAACCCGTACTTTGACTTAAATCCGACTAAAAAGTAGCCGGAGGAGTTAGTCCCCTTATTATCACTTCTTTATGGATTTTGTTTTAACAGAAAAAGTAGTTATTTTGATATTTTGCTGCTGAGAATTACCATTTAGCTAAATGTACGGAGAAATTTGAGTGGTAATTACTTCACTTAAAGTGCATAGCATGTATACCCTGTACGATTATATAATAATGCATTTGCATTGGGTTGACACAATTATTTGATCCAACAATTTGCATAACTAGGTACTTCTATTCCGTTTCTGGTTTTACCTAGTCAGGCACAAATTCTCGTCCTTTTTATTTTCTTACTTTGAATATAACCTTTTCATATATGTAACTCTTTAATTTTTACTATGAACACCGTCACAGAAATGTCAAGTCTGACAGTTCAAAAATGATGAAAATACGTAAATGTAGATGTATCACCAGGGTCCTATTTTTGTAAGTTTTTTTTAAACAATTCATGTGTCGATCCACAATATTGATAGTACATGTACTCGAAAAATATTTTTTGTGTTTGAAATCAAAAATGATATAACTTTCTTGGCCATTATAACACATGCTACAAACATTTAAAGCGCTGACAAAAATGAATTGCAGTATTGTATCCGACTTAACTTAGATTAATCATGTCAATAAATAACTGTGATACACACAGAAAATTCTACATTGGAAAGGTTGAAGTACGTTTCTTAGCAACAAGTACGTCACCAGGGTGACAAAATAGATCGACATTATGAAAATTATAACAATTTTTTTTCCTTTACAAAATTCCTGTAAATGTAAATTAAAAATAACACACCTAAATTTAACCTTTAACTGGTTGCTTCATGGGCGAAAATGGAATACATTTTTTTCTCTTCCCATCACACAAAATGTCATTTCATGATGCTCTTATTCGATTACTGGTAGATACATGTGTATGCAACTTAACCAAGTTATTCCCTAAGTGAGTGTCTTTCAGAAAATGCCAGTTTAAACCAAATTGCAGTTACTATAGCAAATTTGGGACGGACCAAAAAGGACTTCAAATGTATTTTTTGCTATTTTTTTCAACCCGAAATTTGCACTAAAATCAGATACATTTTTTAATGAGGTATAAAAAGTCAGTTCTTTACAGAGACTGAAACATGGATTCTTTTCACCATTTTTGGCATTTTTTTCTGCACTCAATGACCCCTTTCTTCTGGCGATTTTGAAGCAGGGGGGGGGCAAAGATGTAAAAATGTGGAATTGACCGTATAAGGCTATAATTACATTGGTGGTATATGCTAACAATTGTAGCTTTTATTTTAAATCTAATTGAATACGTATAAAGGGTACAATCATGTCGCTATTATGAAGATAGTAGACCCATCATAACCAACTCTATGCCGTTGTAAGGGGGAAATTACTCTTCACTTTCGCCAGATATTGAACGTGCAATGTTGGTTTTAGCTGTTCTTGTCCGTTATGCGCATGCGCATTCACCTCGTTACGAATATATACAAATATGTCTGCCGTAAGCACGTCTAGACCTAAAAAGGCGGATGTAAGTATGAATTATATTAAATCTATACGCTGCGTTCAATGATTTTTGGTGGAATATGTATGAGTTTAGTCTTTTGAACCGATATATACCAAAATTAACATTATATTTGTTTTCGATTTTCAGCCACTTAGTAAGAAAGTGCCCGTCAATCCAAAATACAAAAATGTCAAAGCTACAGTTGATACCGGTGAGTGTTTCCTTTCAAATCTTATATTCGATTGCTAATATTTTCATGTATATAACTATTGTTTCATGTAAGTTATATTCTTGATCAATATTTTTACACATTATGAATGAACAAACACTTTTTACCTTTGCGTTTCGTACCCTGATTATTTCGTACCTTACATTTAATTTATAGTAGTTTCGTTTAAAGATTTTGAAATTGTTTTAGAATAATAATTTAAATTTTTATCATTAAGAAGATCCTTTAATTGATCTCATTTTTATTGTGAAAAATATTTACAATTAGATTGTATATGTTGTGGTGTCACTGCCATTAAATTTATAAACATGTTAATTAGAAACATCAAATAGCTAATCATGACTGATTGAATACTCTTCTTCCTATGTAAGGGTAGAAATCCTACTGGATTGTCTAGTACCGTGCGAGAATTTTTTATAAGAATACTATAGCCATCACCTTGTGCAGCTAGAAAGTTGATCAATTAAAAGTGCAGGCAGTATATCTTCTTCCTACTACTGAGCAAATCTCTCATGAGCATTGTTGCACTAGTAACAGTAAAGTCTTGATGTGGTGCAAAAATTTAAGAAAAACTATATGTTATTAACATTGTTGTCCTTGCTTGAAGACATCATCATCATTTTCAGTAATCCCTTCTTTCTTCATAGAGCATAATCACGATGAAAACTTATGTACATGCTTAGCTATGGGGTATCTTTTACAATTAATTTTTTTTCTATTTACATCTTTTGAAATATGACATCAAGACTGGGTTAGAATTTAGGTAGAAGTGGACATGTTTTTATTATTCACTTATTTGTTGATACTCATACGATACTACTCTGGGACTGTTATAATATTTTACTTTTTTCTTCAGGTGCCAGTATTACCAAGTATATGGAAAGAATTGAAGAAATAAGAACAAGTATGTATATTTTAACATATATTAAATAATAAGTAATTTAAGTTTTAAAGATATTTCTTCATATTTCACATGAAGTCAAATATCTTATACCTTATCAGAGCTCGAATTTAAGCTTGCATTCTTGCAAAAATGCGAGTGGATTTTGAAAATTGCGAGTAACTTTTATTTTAACTCGCAAATTTTCGTGATTGGAAATAGCTTATCTTCACTCATATACTACAGTTATGATAAAATGTTATTTTTTCATTTGTGCTACAATAAAATTTAGTTACCAAAGTTTAGCAAAGACATCAAGGAACTGATAAATTTAACTGCAACCAAATGTCATTGAAAATTAAAGACATTGAAAGTGATAATAATCATGAATGTGAAAACTAAATTTAAACGAGACTTATTCAAGTAATGACCTTAAAGATAAAAAATACATGTTTTTATGATTAACATATTTATTATATTAATTGAGTTTTATTGCTGTTGTAGCAGAGATATGATACGGCACTTGCACTCCCTTGCCGTCAAGCTAGCTTTTTTGGCGACATGTTAGAGTGTTCACTTACTACTCGAGAAGTCGTGGGTTCGGACCATGGGTTTTTATCGGGTTATATTTAGTGCCCAACGTAAATAACTCACTTGGAACTGTTTAATTGCACCCTTAGATAGTCCCACAGACAATCAAGCTCCAAGAATTCGAGGACCAATTCTGTTAAGGAGGGGGTGTGTGTAGCAGAAATATAATATGGCACTTGTACTCCCTTGCCTTCAAGCTAGCTTTTATGGCGACGTGGTAGAGTGTTCGCTTACGACTCGAGAGGTCGTGGGTTCAAATCTCAGTTCGGCCATGGGTTTTTATCGGGTTACACTGTAATTAACAAACTAATGAATTACGATTAATTTTATATGTTCATGTTTCATTTTTAAAATTGCATATATATGTTATAAGGTGTTGTAAGATTTTCTACTTGATTATTTTATTTGTGAAGTATGTGTTTTTTTTCTACTTTTGTTTGTGTGTTTGCATTCATGTAGAGAACAGATGCTCTAGTGTTGTTATAAAGTCACTACTTTTCTGTTCCAGATTTTATTTCAAATAGAATAGATTGATATAAGTTCTGTTCTGTTCTGATATAAAATATGTTTTTAATGTGAATTACTTAACACTTTAACACTTTATTCAAAGACTTCAGCAAAGAACAGTGCTTTTGGTCGAGAACATAATTATTTACATATATATACAAACAAGTAATAAATTACATCATAAAACAAATGTATAAACATGAATAATAATAATAGGACATACATGTCTTATATGTCAGATGAAAATTAAATAAATATGAATGTCTATATAAACAAATATTACTAAAGCATTTGTTTGATCTGAAATGTTTTGATAGTTGTGATAAACCAATGGTAACTGAGCAGTTATCTAACCTTTGTTTGCTACAGTTCCCTTTATAGTGACAGAAGTCTTTGGTTATTACCTTTTTTCAGTCTACACAATTAGGTTAAAAGTGGTTTTCTGAACAGGACATTTTAGCAGCAAGCACTATATCTTGTTTTAGACTTTTAGTTGTCCAAATTCAAGGATATTTTGTGTGTACAAACTAAAAAGTAGTTGTCATTGGACAACTGAAGACCAACTAATTTTCTAGACTGATTTTTTATGATATATGACCCAAATGAACAGAATGATAATTCACAAAAGGTGATATCTATTTCTAAGCCCTTGATTTTTATATTAAATCATATATAGTTCCTATTACCAAACCAAGGGGAATAACCATTGATTTTCTTTCCATGAAGATCATGGAGTTGTCCCCCTTTCCATTGAATAAAAATCTTGTATATAGAGAATTATTTTGATTGACAGCTACACATCTCTATTGATACATCTTTTCAGAAAAAAAGTTAGTTACAAAAAAGCTTCGAAAAACATTAATCATGTATAACATTAATGTTTTTCGAAGCTTTTTTGTAACTAACTTTTTTCTGAAAAGATGTATAAATATAAGACTTGCTAACAAACATTATCTAAGGTTGCTAATCATTAATCTTTGACAATAAATGTAAAACAATGCATTTGTTTTGTATTTTATTATATTTTTTATTGAAATAACAAATCAGTTAATCTAAGTGTCTAAGAAATTAAAATGCTTGATGAAAATTATCTTGAAACAATACCATTCATATCTAGCTAAGAATTGAAAATGCCATGTATTATGTCAAAAACTTTACAACTTGATTAAAGCTGCTTTTATGTTTAAATATTAAACCCAATGTACTAATAATTACTTCATACAAATTTGTTTAAAACATTGTTAAATTTTATTCAACTGTCTGTGACACATACATAACCTTGGCTGGTTTAGATATTTACTATAGTACTCATGATAAAAAACATATTTTTGTCAGTAGAGTAAATGTATGCAACACTGACAGTTGAATAAAATTTAACAATATTTGCAATTAGACTGTTACATTATGCCTCAGTCCCATGAAATCGTGGCTTGTTGCGGACCCATACCTGCAGACAGTCGTAGGCCGTGGGAAGCCTTGCGTATTAGGTGACAGTACACATATGGTACAAAACAACACACTCGTATGGAGCCGTAGCTGGAAGATATGCATGTTTAATTCATACTCAGCCACGATTTTGTTCACGATTTGACTTTGAATTAGATATGTGTATCCTGGGCTCATCTCACAGACCCTGGTAAAAACGTAACAGTCCATATGGGTACGCAAGAGTTTGTACGGGTCCTTGCAGTGCTTGATCGCATGGCACCCGTACGGTGCCCTCACAGCTATTTTTATGTTTATGGGACTGTAGCATTACTTATAATTTGCAGGTTTAGTGCAAAACAGTTGTATCTCACGCGTTTCTTATATTGAGTAAGGACTGTTTTGCACTGAGCCCACAATATGTCTGTATATAATGTATTTTAATTAATCAATAAATTAATTAGACATTTATAGGATTTTGAATATTTTTTGTGTATTTTATTTTTTAAATTTATTAAGATATAAACATGTATTGACAATGTAATTGTACGAGGTTATATCTCCCGTCAGTAGGTTATAAATCATTCAGTACAAATTATTTATGTATTGATTAGTCAAATAAAAACTTTATAAAAGATTAAGTCTTCTATAATTCCACCGTTGATCGGTACTTAAATGAATACATATTGACCTCTTACGTTATAAGGCCAAACTATATATTATATGTTAAATTATGGTCTAATTTAAACTTGGTTGACATTTTATAAGGTGTTTGAAGGTGATTTCAATTATTTAATTGAAATCTAATCAATAGGGAAAAGAAATTAGGCAAGGCAAGGTTAAATTCATAATTTGAGGAAAACTGCATTATTTCAAAGAAATTTCAGAAGTGAAGAAGGTCTGTAAGTGGCCCCTGTTATACAAGGAAAATATTCTTGGCTATGTATACATTGCTTTTTCACTGACTATGGTTTATTCCCGGGCAGGGCATTCTTTCGTGGAGCTTAGTCATGAAATTATTTCTACGGCAATTCTCCCTCCTACCAATGATTTTTAATTATGAAGGGCAGTTGTCAGTCACTGACGAAAGTATGTGCTTAGTAGTTGGTTAACAGCTAAATCCAGAGATTTAGCCTATCCAGGAGGAGTGAGTAGGTTGACTGACTACCGTTATATGACCTATATAATGTGTTGCTATGGCATTAAACACAACAAATACAAACAAACAAAACAAACTGACTATGGTTTAGTCAGGGAGCAAAAAACATTGAATTTTTTTGGGCCTTAATTGGAGCCATTTAATTTAAGCTTATTGCCAACCTACTAAAGATAATCCAGATAGAGTTGTGTTAAATATTTGATCCTTAGAGTACCGTAAATTAGATCTCTTTGTTCGAATTTAATTTTATTATTCTCACGTTATATTTTACATAAAATTTTCATAACACTTATAGAAAATGTTTACCCAATATTCCATTAAGTCAATATTCGCTCCTTAGATATCTTCAATAATTATTTCTGTATGAAGTTGTATATTTAATCACTTAATCATATTTAAACACTGATACAGTGCCTGAAAAATAAGTTGGCATTTTTAAAAACTGGCGATAACAAACTTAATATACATAGCTATCTATAATTAGACGTAGTACCTTTAAGGCCACACCTTACAGTAGTAGTATGAGTGTATGATTTGCAGCCCTGGTAAAAATACTTACTAACACCCCCCTCTCCTCCCCTGTTATTTCATTGTCGGTAAAATTTTATATACAGTCCATGGATACAAGGTGTTCTGTAAGAATTACTTCTTTGTGTTAATCACTTGTTGCGGATTTAATGGAATTAACTATTCTGCAGGATTTAAACAATTACATAATTCAATATAATAGATAAGAAGCATTCTGATAAGCCTTTATGATAAAACTTTTATGGAAAGTGAAACACAAAAAATACATCAGCGAAATGCTTTAAGTACATTTAGCGAATGAATTATTAGCTGTTAAACGCTGTGTGGCATTTAAATTTAATATTTACTTAGCGTTCTTTGATAATGTTCGATTCATTCAATGACTTGTGCATGACTTAATACCGTCCTAGGAGAGTGGAATTTAGACTTGTTCAATTCAATTTTTATTTGGTTATTTAAATTTTTTACTTTTGCTTAGACATTGAAAGCGAAATTTCTCCATGACTGTTGGATCTATTTCAATGAATTTTTCATGATTTGGAATTATACATAAACTATTGAATAAATAAAAAGTGAAACTTGATGTCATTTTTTTCTTGATAAATGATTTATAATCTATGAACGGTACAACAGAGTCTTTTATTTGTTATTGAAACAGCGTGATAATTTATTGAAGTTTAAACATATCAACACATTGTATCGGTTAAATGGGGATGGAATTATTTCATGCTTAAATAATAGTGGTTAAAATTCTCTACGCTATTAAATAATAGATTACTTAAACATTAGTACAGGTGGAATAAAAACTTTTATTGAAAATGAACTAGCATTGATATTAATGACTGAATTTAAATTGTCCTTGAGACTGAATATAAGTAATTGAACAAAAAAGTGGAAGTAAAGTGATACTTTGTTGAAAGCTCATAATTGGTCTACCAGTCTGCTTTTCTAATTTTTTTGCACTCTTTGACTTGGAATTAATTCATAAGTGCAACTGGTTCGGTGGAATTTAAATTAACTGTGTATTTTTTGGAGTATTTGAATGTTTTATAAAGCCAACTATAGCTGACTGGGGTTTAATTGGCTAGTGTTATACTTATACAAAATGCCAAAGAAAGGAAATCCTACGCATAGTGACAGCAACTTTAAAGAGCCAAGGCCTACTCCTAGAATTAAATTATTTAAAGAAGATCGCCATGATCTGTTTTCCATTCTTAAAGATCTAAGCAAAGGTGAGTTTAAGTATGATGTTTTTGACCTAAAGGTGGTGTTTTGTTATTGATCATATGATAATGATAAGAAAGGGAAGGGGGGGGGTGGCTGACCCAAATACCCTCTTTTGAATTTGATGTGCCACTGTTTGTTCTTGTATCCAGTAAAGTTCTTGTATCCAGTAAGAAATTGGTGACATGGGATTTGTTTCAATAATTTTTTTCTAAAATAATTTTTAATGCCGCCATTCATGTAACTTAGATTTTCTTGGTTATGATATATCTAAGGGAATAAATCATGTTTTGCTTTTGGAACTTTGGAAGTCAAAATTGTCAGTTGAAAGCGTGAGAAATCAATTGACCCAGTTTCTGGACGTCTCAGGAGTGTACACATTAATTTAAGCAAGACAATTTTGCTGTGAATATGCCTGAATATGATTGAGTTTCATCTTATACTCCAGATTGTGTTTTAAGTGGTATAGACTGCAATGGTCCTTTTCGGCTTTCTTTAAAAAGTCTTCCAAAAATGGGGAATAGAAAATTCATGCCTGTAAATAGTGTATGGTAGACAAACCTGTACATTTGTATTATTATATATATGGTCGATGTCCAAGAAAATACCAGCCATGTCAGCAATGATTAATATCAGTCTGTAAATTATAAGATTATTTACAACACCTTACTATACTTGCATGAGATATGTAGTTTCTTTCTTTAGTCATTTACAACTTCTATAAATGTTGTTCACAAATATTTTGTTATAAACTGCATCTTATTTGTAAAATAAACTTATAATTCTCTATTTATACCCCCTCCCCCAAAATTGGTCAGTGAATTGGTTGGTTGATTGGTCTGTAGCTTTTACTTGTCCCCTCAATTTCTCAGCACCGATTTTACAGATTCCATTGAAACTTCGCAGACTGGGTTATCAAGCAGACCTGTGCATATTTTATTTTGGTCATGGTCCATTTGATTTTTGCAGAGTTATGGTCCTTTGATAAAAGGTCTGCTCATTTTCTCAGCACCTATTCAAACTTCTTGACAAAGACCTATTTCCTGGGGGTGGGTGTGTGTGTTTTTATTACATTCATTGATGGGTCTAGTTTCAATGTTTTAGTGTAAAACATGTATGTACTCCCCCTTCTTCATTAAAAGGCGAACATTTAGTTTTATCTAGTAAAGTTTCAGTATCAATAAATTCTGTGCAGCATTTTCTTGTTAAAGTTTGTTGACAAGGGAATATTTGATTACCATATTCTTTGATTAGATTCAATTGATTGCAAAAAAACGTTTATATCTTGGAATTAAGATAATTCCATTAATTATGTGCTGGTTTTGAAAAATGATGAAATAACCGTTTATTTACCCATTATTCCCTAGGGTCTGTAAGAAGGATTGCCGAAGGTAAATGTACTTGGTTTTATAGACAAGGATACTTATAATCATGACAAACTAGGCATGTCCTGGTGATAGGAAACTGACTTGTCTCTGAGCAAACAGTATTGAGTTGTACGAGGACGAAAAAGTATCATGTGAAGTCCTATTCAGGAAATTAAAGTTTTGTAAAAAATCATTGATCATGTGTTGAATGGCTTGGTATAGATTTCATTAATTTTAGAAATCAAACAAGTTGCAACATAAATAATATTTCATTTTTATCATCTGTCCTTCATTTGACCTTGAAATGCCAGTTACCATGTGGTTGAATGTCCTTAGTGGATTATGTACGATTTGAATCAGCATGTTTGGGACCTAGTACCTCAAGATAAAGAATTCATATTAAATTTTGTCGTCCTTGTGGTACTAAGCTATCGGATGGTATTTTCTTTTATATAATGACCCAAGTTTGAGTACATTTCTCTATGACTAGTGCTCTAGTGAAGATTATGAATTTATTCAAATAAAAAATCCAATAAGCCATGCATTCTCTTTTATTGAACTGTACTGAATGTTTCAATTGGTAGTATCAAAATATTAAATATTGAAAAAAAAACTTAACTATTATGGAACCATAAATATTTATTGATTATTAAATTGCTTTATATTTCCTCAGGATTAAAAAAATAATCCCACATTGCATGATAGGATAGAGAGAATGAATTTAAAATATCAATTTACAAATTCATAGGGACGAGAATGATACCCTAGGCATTGACTGCCGGTGACAGTTTGAATAAGATTTCTACTGTATTCTTTTATCGATTGCTAAAATGTAACTGGAGAATGTAAATGGCCAATCATAATTACGATATATAATTTTTATAATCTATTTATTTCACTGAAATATTATACAAAAATAGCTTCTTAATCATAATGAAATCTCAATCAATTTGTAACGATAAATTAATTAAATCATTATCAGGTTTGGACACTTGCAGTGTCCTGACATTCAAGGATCCAAAAACCTTGATTCCAAGGAAAAACTTGGGAGAATCCCAGTAACTCCTAACAGAGGATTCCATCAGGCTCTCTGAAAATTGCCTTTTTTCTCATGTGAATTTGAGTTTCCATGATTTTATGAGCAAATCTGCATTGAATTTTTTGTCTTGAGTCCGAGGTATCCCTTGTTTTTGTTGTTGTTGGTTTTAATGCCATAGCAACACATTGTATAGGTCATATAAAAGAGTTCAGTTAACCTACTCTCTGTTCCTGGTAAGGCTAAATCTCTTCTCCAACTACTTAGCGCAAACTTTTGTCAGTGACCGACAACTGCCCTACATAATTGAGAATCATTAGTAGGAGGGAGAATGGTCGTAGAAATAATTTCCTGACCAAGCTCCACGAAACAATGCATCGCCCGGGAATCGAACCCACGACCCCTCGATCAGTAGACAAGCGTGCTACTAACTGAGCTTGCCGGGCGGCTTTATCTCTAAGTTAATTGGATAGGAAATTGTTTTGGATTCCTGGTAAGATAACAGTAAGTGTCAAACCCAAATACCATAGCTGAAACCTGTGGTTAAGTGGTTATTGCATTGGACTCCAAAACCTGCAAATATCAGGTTCAAATTTCAGTCATAGTTAGTCATACCATTCCTCGAATGTTGACAATATTTTCAGAATTTCTGTGAAAAGTTTAAAATTGAAACTGAATAAAGTGACTGAGCAGTCACTGTATTATTATTTGAAAAAATATACAGGTAGTAGTTGAACATGAACACATAGGGATCATAAGCTATGACTAAAACCTGTAAGTACAGTAATGAAGTAGGCATTTCATGTATATTATTATCTGTTGCTTATATAAGTGTAATTCGATATTTTTAACTGTTTTCTGAGTGAGTTGACCGGTCAATAGTTTTGACTGTTGCCCGCGCGTGCTCTGACGTCACGTAATGACGTCACGTAATGACGTCACGAACTGTTACTGTACTTATATAAAGGGAAGTAACTGCTACGGGATTTTAGTCTTTACCTGACGCTTTAAACATGTCAAGTACTGTTAAAATAGTAATTGATCAGGTAATAAAACTCGATGTCAGGAATAGTGTTTTAAACTGTTTCCCTCCGCCTACGGCCTCGGGAAACAGTTCAAAACACTATTCCTTCCACCTCGGGCCAACAGTTTGACTGTTCCCAAATCGCATATGAAATAACTGTATAATGTTGTACAATAAATCAATATTTTGTTTAACACTTTGAAAATATATAGCAAAAGATAAACTTGATTCTTTAAACAAAGTACTTCAGAACTGTTCAACTGTATTCAACAAGTTTTCATGCCCCTGAATAAAAACACTTGTAAATGTACAGTGGTTACTGGTATAGTTGATAAACATTGTAATGGTGCTTAATTAAAGCCCCATTATCAAAAGTATGACTGTTTTTGGACTGCAAAGAAAATAGACATCTATTTTAAACACCTCTAATGAACAAGATTTTTAAAATTTAATTAAAAAATTGCTTAAATATTTTTATATCATTTATTGCATTGCAAGGTGAAAGGAGATCTAAACTGAAAGTAGAATTTGGTTGTCAATACTTGAAGCAATACTAATAATTACATTATGTTTAAGAGGAAGTCTTGTTATAGAAAAAACCTGCTTGAAATTACATAATTAAGCTCTAAATCTATTTTGGATCAGGTATATTGAACATTAGCGTAAACATGAATAAAGTGTGCTCTTATTAAAGTACCCCACTTATTAAAAAAATGGACACTTTGTCAAACTCAAATTTAGAAAGCAGGGGAGGTTATACCCTTCTATGAAAATTTGACAATAATGTCAATTTTCCTCCATTAATAAGATATATGGAGAAGTTTCCGGCCTTGTGGAAGGTAGGTGAGTACTGGTTATAGACAAGGGTCCAGGAATGCTAGGTTTGGTACGCTGGATGCCGTAAAATGACCTAAATTGTGTTGACACAGCGTTAAACCCAATAAAAAAGTATTTTTTTTTGTGGAAAATATATATGTCTATTTTTCGGGAAGAGAATGGGGTATAATTTTGGCCCCTAAACACTTGAAAAAACCCCACTGTTTTGTTATTTTCTCTCTTATAATAGAGGATTGCCTATCCTGTTACCTATTTATTGGAGTTAACGCCGTGTCAACACAATTTTAGGTCATTTTACGGCGTCCAGCGCACCTAACTTAGCTTTCCTGGACCCTTGTCTATAACCAGTACTCACCGACCCTTCCACAAGGCCGGAAACTTCTCCATATTATCTAATCAATGGAGGAAAATCGACATTATTGTCAAATTTTCATGGAAGGTAATAACCTCCCCAGGTGGGATTCGAACCCGCACCCCCTCATGCATGAGTATCCAAATCCCGGCGCGCTACCAACTGTGCTATCGACCCGCCTATCCTGTTACCATTCAGACAGTTCATGAAATGTATACGTGTATATGATGACCAATGGTGGATTTTATGTCAGCTATATCCTGGTATAATGGTCGACACAATTCTTAACTGATTGATCTATAATCTACTTAAAATCTTAAAATATATATAAAACTTGGTCATTTGATCCATGTATGTATTTTTTTACAGGTTTTACTTAACAGATTAATATTTCATACTTATAAACCAGTAATTATTTAAAATAATATTGTCATAATTACACATTATGTTCCATATACTTGTAGGAACTAATACAACTTCAGGCATTGTTAATAGTTTCACATTTCGAGGGTTGCCTTCAAGACTGTAGTAACTCGCCTTTTTAAGCAATGCACTTACAACAGTGTTGCGGCAACCCTCGTAGTATCGGATAGAAATCTTTAAAGAGAAAATATTTCATTCTTGAGTTCAACTTATACATTTTTATATTGTGAAATAATTCTGGAACCATTGTCATGATGACTAATCAATAATTTAGTAATAAAATGATCATTATACTGAAAGCATTGTGATTATAAAATAATATTAGCATAATAACTTTCCTATCTGTAAACAATAAAGTTTAGTTTATATTGTCCTCCTGTCTCCACTGGCAGAATTCCATTGTTAATCAAAGTATTGCTGTAACGGTCCTTTTAATTGTTAGTGATTGTTAAAATGTCATTCATTTCAGATAAACATGCAATAGTCATACTCAATTCTGAGGCTCATTTTTTGACCTTGACATTAAATTGTTTAACCTTGACAATATATTACATGTGACATTATTTTGACCTCGACATAATATTAATTGCTTGACCTTGACATTAAATTGTTTAAATTGTTTGACCTTGACATTAAATTACTTGACTTGACATTAACTTGTTTGACCTTGACTTTAAATTGTTAAATTTTTTTTACCTTGACATTAATTATTTGACTTGACATTAACTTGTTTGACCTTGACATTAAATAAATAATTGGCCTTAATATTGGAATGCACTATGTTATTTTACATGACATCTCGCTGATCATGATGTTAATTTAATCATGACGTTTGTTTGGCTGAGACATAACATTGTTCATGACATTAGCTTCACCATGGTTACCGATGTGACATATTTTCCTTGACATTAGCTTCACCATGGCAACTGATGTGACATATTGTCCATGACATTAGCTTCACCATGGCAACAGATATGACATATTGTCCATGACATTAGCTACACCATGGCAACAGATGTGACATATTGTCTTAGTCTATGACATTAGCTTCACCATGGCAACAGATGTGACATTGTCCATGACATTAGCTTCATCATGGCAACAGATGTGACATATTGTTTATGACATAAGCTTCACCATGGCAACAGATGTGACATTGTCCATGACATTAGCTTCATCATGGTAACAGATGTGACATTGTCCATGACATTAGCTTCACCATGGCAACAGATATGACATTGTCCATGACATTAACTTCATCATGGCAACAGATGTGACATATTGTTTATGACATAAGCTTCACCATGGCAACAGATGTGACATTGTCCATGACATTAGCTCCACCATGGTAACAGATGTGACCAGTATATTTGCCTGACCATGGCTGAAACATTACATTAAAAACAATATTGGCATCACCACGACCCTGACATTGTCATAGTGACCATTACATTAATTGAAACCTACATTTTTGATTTCCATAATGTTTCATTATACTCCTGACATTTAAATGAACTTGAAGCTATATTAGTTTATCATGGATTGTTACAGACCAAATATTATCAGAGTTTATTTTAGTAAACTACTTATCAGTGAAGATTTATTGACATTAGATGAATGTAAACTTATTTTAGATATTTCAATCTTTTAACCAGTTCTTAATTTAGATATAAGAGCCACACAGTGAGTTTGAAGGACTTGGAAGATTATATAGAACTTGAAATAAAGTAGATACTTCAGTATGCAAGTAAGGATACTTGAAGAAAAGAAAGCAATATTTTAGTATCCTGATATTAGACAGAATGTATTGACGTTTTTTAAATGATTTTGTCTGCATATTGAATTGATTTTGTTTACTTTTTTACTACATTTTTTTGTCTTACCTTTATTTTGCTTTTCTTTTTTGCTAGGGTGTGACGTTGGTTTCTTTAATGATGTTTATTCTCGGTGTTTTTTTTGTTTGTTTTTATTTTCGCAAAAGCTAAAATGAAAATGAATTCAGTTATGGATTGAAATATGAATTATAAATGAATTGTCTCAGCTTTATACCTTTTATTGTTTAGAGTTAATGAATGCATGTATAATAATTTCAACTCTGTCATTTTATCACTTGTTCCTTTTGAACGGTTATAATTACATTTCAAACCAATTTGATGCTTACAAATTCCACAATGATATTTTATCTAAATTATTCATTAGCTGAGATAACAAAGCTCATTATGAGTATAAATGTTGGATTTAATATTCTACAAAATGCTATAAATTAATGTGGTTGCTAATTAAGTCTCCGTATAATACATAGTCAGAAATGGTTTGAAAATGATATTTTACTGTATTGAAAATGAGCAGAAAATTCCATTTTATTAACAAAACATTATTCCATCATTTGGTATTGATCTGTTCATCTCGCCCTATATTTATAATTAGTCGTATGTATTAGATTATAATTATGTTCATATATAGAATATTAATGACTTATATGGAATTATGGTGATAAAATAGCATCACAGAATTATCTAAATTCGTCAAAAGATAATTAGCCTATTTTTACTATAATTATCACTAATCGTATTTTCTCTGGCCGTTTAATGTGTATAGCTCACCTTGACAGATTTTCAGAAATATTTGCACCGCAAATATATTGCCGAATTCACTTCTGAACTAATATGAGGACAGTGACAGTTTTATTTTTGATTTTCAAGATTTCAATGTCTTTGGCACAAAACATATACATGTACATGTATAACTAATAAAAAAAAACTTATTCAGAACTCATATTTATTGGTTATTCTGAGCACAGGCGGTACAAACAGTTTGTTACACATCATTGCTTAAAGGCTAAAAATACTGATTAAATCCTATTGTTCTTTGTACGCATATTTTCCTTGTAACAGTGAAAGTTTGTTAGTACCGAAGGGAATAATCCAAATATTTGAATTTCGGATATTGTATATTGAGCATAAAGAAAAGTGAACATAATATTGTCCACTTGTAACTCATCTTTTGGTATCAGTGCAGTAATTTTGTGTGAAGTATTTGATTCTCGATTTGACAAGTTCTTCTTATATTTTTGGTCTAAAACTTGTAAGTTTACATTATCATAGAATGTTAGCACAATACATGTGTTTGGTCAGGTTTTTATGACCTATTTAGGGTAACAATACAATGGTAGATTGTATTTCAAGATGAAACTATTCAAAGTATAGTGGTCCAGTCGTCAATCTGATTAAAACCCGATCTAAAATTTTCCGCTCACCTACTCGCTAAGTTAGATATGGCCTTTTTTAAATGAGGGTCACGTTCAGGTGACATTTTCTCATCATAATATTAATGACGACATTGTTATGATACGTGACTTGTTTACATCGGCTATGTCACAAAATTTCAAATGAGTCATCCAATCGCAGACTGTGAATAATACCTCTGTCAAATTAGCTTGCAAATCTTCGTCTAAAAATTGAAATTACGAAATCAAAATGCTATTATTAGTGTTTCGTCTAGATGAAAGTTACGCATTGATTACTCAACACGAAGGTCATCTCACATAGACTCTCCATGGGAACCTTAGAGATCCTGTACTTCAATGCTCTACAGGATATCTGTGAACAGAGATGGTGCAACCATGTAATGAAAGAAGTAATCTCTATACATAATGTACTCTAGAATGATGTTCATACTAGTAATTGTCTTACCTTACTATATGCCCTCTGTGCTTATATATGATCAGGGTTCAAGCAACTTGTTTCTGCTAGTAAACATTGTTTCAGACAAGTAAATCATACAGTTGGTTGTCAGAGCAGGCAACCTAGTTAAAAAATTAATGTTGTGCCCAGAAAGCACGAAACCAGTAGAGCGATATAACATTATTTTCATCACCTCTTGTTGAACAAAATTATCTTAATATAGACTATTAGAAACATAATGTTTCAACCACAGACATAATTGTCCATTTATAAATAGAGACAGCTTTCCATTATGATATCAATCTTACATGTTACATAATGAGTAAGTTACAGTTTGTAGACAAGGTCATTTTATGTGAATTCTTCAGTGTCATGATACTTGATCATTTAAACAGATTTTACTTTCTAATATAGTTTCATTGTGGTTGGTCATGTACTCGAAACTTGAGAGTTAAGGGACCGGAACTTGAGAGTTAAGGGACCGGAACTTGAGAGTTTAAGGACCGGAACTTGAGAGTTAAGCGACCGAAACTTGAGAGTTAAGCGACTGCTTAAGTGTATTTTGATATTATTTTTCTATGATGTTTTGTTACGGCTAGAAGTTTAGGGCATTCTCTAATGAACTTCCAGTGTTGAGCATTTTTGTTGGGCATTATAGTGTTGGACATTTAGTTTTGGACATATTTGGTGGGCATTTTGTGTTGGACATTTAGTTTTCCAAATATTTGTTGGACATTTTGTTTTGGACATTTTTGTTGGACATATAGTGCTTGACATTAATGTTGGGCAATTTGTGTTGGACATTAAGTTTTGGACATATTTGATGGGCATTTTGTGTTGGACATTAAGTTTTGGACATATTTGGTGGGCATTTTTGTTAGACATTAAGTTTTGGACATTTTTGTTAGGCATTATAGTGTTGGACATTTTGTTGGACATATTGTGCTGGACATTTTTGTTGGGCATTTTGTGTTGGACATTTAGTTTTTGAAATATTTGTCGGACATTTTGTTTTGGACATTTTTGTTGTGCATATAGTGCTGGACATTTTTATTGGACATTTGTTTTGGACATTTTTTTATGTTGGACATTTAGTTTTGGACATTTTTGTTGGGCATTTAGTGCTGTTTTACTTGGACTTTATTCTAAGAAGTTCTAATCTACTTATTCTATGGGTCTTACATCAACGTTGCCTTATATGGCAGTATAGTCCATATGATTCTGTTGGTGAATTTTAAAGATTTGAATGGCCATCCAGAATTGAGTGGAGCGGACCATTTGCAGGTCCCAGTAGCACTACCAGTGTTGTTTTGTATTAATTAGTTCTATCAAGTGTTAGATCTCATAACATTTCAAAAGTGTTAGGTCTTTGGTAATAAATGAAGCTCAAATTTCAATTTTGTGTTGGAAAATGTTTATTTTGATTAAACATGTCACATAAGAGTAAAGCATTGAGAGAACATTTAGTTGATGCTGAAGTGGTGAACAGAAATCAACATACCGATAAATCCTCATGTTTTCCTCAAATCACTAATTGTGATACAACGTCTCCTCGGCATCTTTGGGTTGTCCCGAGTAAGTCTTAGTTTCTGGATGTATTCTTAATATATATTTTGAAGATGTTGTATTATGTTGTTTTGTTTGTTTGTTTTTGTTGGGTTTAACGCCGTAGCAACACATTGTATAGGTCATATAAAAGCTTCAAGCGCACTTAACCTAGCTTTCCTGGACCCTTGTTTATAACCAGTACTCACCTACCCTTCTGCAAGGCTGGAAACTTCTCCATATACCTTATTAATGGAGCAAAATGGACATAATTGTCAAACTTTCATGGAAGGGTATAACCTCCCCGGGTGGGATTCAAACCTGTACCCCCTTCAGGGCACAAGATTCCAAATCCCTGCGTGCTACCAACTGTGCTATCGACCCCGGTTTTTTATATGTTGTATTATGTAAATGCCTATATAGGCTTGATGATGGCATGCTTGGCATTTGTTCTGGTTAAAATAGTTCATTCTAGGAAAGTTAGGATAATATGTTGGAAAGACAGGTAAATTTATCAAGGGTGACCCGATGGGATTTCTGGCCATTGGATTATGTGACTGTTGTTTTATTATTCTGTTTTGGTATAATTGTTTGTTATCTTATAACATTTCTTATAAATAATTCATTATCTCTTTCCAGATTACAAATATAAAAAAGATGAAATATTTAAACGTATGAAAGTTACAACGTTTGTACAGTTGGTAAGTTTTATATTTATATTTTATATTATATTTTATATTTATATTTTATATTTATATTTTAAATCTATATTTTATATTTATATTTTATATTTATATTTTATATTTTAAATCTATATTTTATATTTATATTTTATATTTATATTTTATATTTTAAATCTATATTTTATATTTATATTTTATATTTATATTTTATATTTTATATTTTAAATCTATATTTTATATTTATATTTTATATTTATATTTTATATTTTAAATCTATATTTTATATTTATATTTTTTTTATTTTAAATCTATATTTTATATTTATATTTTAAATCTATATTTTATATTTATATTTTAAATCTATATTTTAAATTTATATTTTATATTTATATTTTATATTTTAAATCTATATTTTATATTTATATTTTATATTTTAAATCTATATTTTATACTTTATATTTATATTTTAAATCTATATTTTATATTTATATTTTAAATCTGTATTTTATATTTATATTTAAAATCTATTTTTATAATATATATTTTTTGTATTTATATTTTATATTTATATCATTCTGATATTTCAACATATTCTTTATTGGTAAAGAATAGATACTTATTGCTTCATTAACTATCAAACATTTAATTAGTTGATTTAAAATTACCAGTTAGAATTAAAAAATCTGTCTTGAAAGTTTATACTAATTTATTTTAGCTTGATTGTGAAACAAGTAGCGTGTTCAATTACACAAAACGTTACATAATGATACATTCGGAACTCCTCGGCCATTCGCTGCGAATTATCTAATCTAATACACAAATATGCGATCGTTAAGGCAATGAATGATGTTTCAAAATTTACGGACAAAAAACGAAACATCGCTCAATGCCTAAACGACCATATATTTGTTTACTTCAACACCGGTAGTTTCAAAATGGCGTCTAAACATGTCCGAGATTATTTGCAGCAAATGGCCGAGGAGTTCCGAATGTATCATGACGGAACGTTTTGTAACATTCGCGGTAACTGAACTCCCTAAAGTTCTTACATCTTAGATTAATCACTTTTGAGCCCACTTCCTGTTTTTTCAGTTCTGAGCTAAAACAATTAAGTTTCTTATTTAAGGAAACAACAGGGTAGGTTTTGGATGAGATACAAACCAATGCGGAGCTGGTTATCCAATAATTACCAGTCCAAAATTATGACCAATAGGCCACATCTCTTCAATAAAAAAAAACTATCTAAATGTAAGTTTGCGTCAAACATGAGATTGAAATAGACATATAATTATAGACTGTATGATGTCTACAAGTTCAAGACCCGTGAGGATTGACAAGCTGTTTCTAGTTATTTTTTGTTTTGTTTTCGTTCTATATTAGTCTTTTATAAACATGTTTCCATATTATATTCAAAGCATTTTGTATATAAAACGTATTTTTTATCATTTCATCAGGTGTTTCAAGTAGCAGAATATGAACTTGCTAATGCTGAGGCCAAAAAAGCAAATTATGGTATGTATACTTGTTTATGAAACATCATGTTTACATAATGTACGGAGATCTATTGATAGGTTTGATCATCTGTCAGTCTGTCTGCATTTTTTTCACTTATCCATCAGACATTACAAAAAATCATGGAAAATTTGGTCTGTTTTTGTATGCTGGCAGACCTAATTCAGATCTCAAGTTTGTAGTGTTTTCTGACTGTGAGCAGGTGGTACAAACAAAGTTTGTTACACATTATTGCTGAAAAGCACAATCTATGGATTATCGTTCTTAGTACACAAATTTTTATTGTAACTGTGAAAGTTTGTTAGTACTGCAGGGGAAAACCCAAATATTTGAATTCCGGATATGGTCTATTTCATTGGTCTAAGGACAAGTAAGACAAATAAGGTCAAGTAAGGTCAAGGTCATCTTAAAAATTCAAGGTTAAATGTTATTTTTCTGCTGAGGAAGGGTAGAAACTTCAGCATTGGACACTTGGAAGACTGATAGTGACTATGTTTGTAAAATTATATAGGGGCAGTGGTCCAGTGGTAGAACACACATTTAAAGATCAAGAGGTGCTGGGTTTGAACCCCACAGGGAGCACTGCTTATTTCCATGAGCAAGTTATTTACTTACTGTTGTTCCAACTTGGCCAGGTGCAAATGTGTTCTGTGAGGGATATATGTCTGAAGTGATTACCATAATTAGGGGTTATTATACAAATTGTTAATACTTTAAACTGCACTTTCACTTTTTTAAACTTTTCTGTTAAGTTATTCATCTTAGATTTTCAATGTTAAAAATAATTTTGTTTCTTGTTTTTTAGATAATGGTTCTTACAGACCTGATACTGCAGACTTAGAAGTTGATAAAATACAGAGAGGTGGCGGGGACTCACCAGCCCCTTCTCTTGCTGTAACCGAAGGAGATTATGGGGCCAAAGGTGGTACTGACAGAGCAACTTTACTGGGGTAAGTTTCATTCAGATACTCTTGATATTGTTTTTTCACCTACATTACATAATTAATGATGTTTTCATGTGTATGAATATTAATTCTTTTTTAGTAATGCTTTCAAGTCCAAAATAAGTAAAATAAAGTAATTGACCATTCCGTGTGCGACCTTTTTATTTGAATAACAATACATTAACCCATTACATACATTAACATGTGCTCTTTTGTTAACATCTTGTTTGTGGGACAAAATGTAACTGTAAACCTTTGTTAAATACAGTATGCTAATAGGTAAGGTCATGGAAAGGTCCATTGCAATTTATAGTCTAAGTTTCATGCTTATGCACATTCACCAACTTTAGAGCTTTTACCCCTGTTTATCGGGTTACTGGTATCTATCTATCAATCTCCCTGGGGAGTCTTTTTACTCTGCTTAGTGCAGCCCACACTTTAGCAAACGGATTTATGCCACCCTGACAGGTACCCATTTACACCTGAGTGAAGTGATGCAAATACAGGTAAATTTCTTGCTCAAGGAAATTAGCAGTGCCCCTGGTGGGTTTGAACCCAGGACCTCTCCATCCCGAAGCCCGCATCCTACCACTGGACTACTGCTCCTACACCGTTACACCCCTTAACTTAACCCCTCTAGATAAGCTAAAGTTGGTGCTTATAAATTGCTCATTAGAAATAAATCTATCTAAAATTGCAGGTTAAGTGCAAGACGGTCGTATCTAATTTTTTTCTTATATTGAGTTACGATCATTTTCCGCTAAACCTTGGTGTTGTATTTCAGTTTGATAGAAGGTAAAGGTGAATTATCTCAGAGAAGCCAAGACAACTCTAATAGTATACAAAAGAAAGTTTTAGATGGTTGTCCTTATTTATTACTGGACGTTAGAGACAGTGATAGTTATAAAGAATGTCATATAATTACTGGTAAGTACAACAGGGGCTTGACCCGGGTCAATAGTGCAGTTGTTAACGCGCCAATTAAAGATATAGTATAGTTCATTTTTTCTCAACTGTCAAAACATGAATAATTTCATGGTGCATGAGTTTGTTAAAATTATCATCCTAATACATCCATGAGTTTCCGAAAGTGTGTATTATGATCGAGTAAAGTTGCTTACGCCGTATGATATGTTTTAGTCAAGATATATTTAATAACAATTAGGTCACCAGAACAAAAACAATGCATTCAGTCACCGTGAAATTATTCAAGCTTTGACAGTTGAGAAAAAACAGACTATAAGTAAAACTTATGGACAAATTATCTCTTATGTACATGCTTGCCAACATTAAGAATAAATTGGCCACATAAGAATGTGAATAGAAATGAAATTTGAACTACTGAAAGAATAAAAAACAGAGGTTGATCCATTTACAGTACAGAATTACTTGTTTGACATTTTAATTATTTATTTCTATTCTGAATTATCTTATAGTTTTATTATTGATTTTACTTCACAAAATCAATAATGAAATGGTATACTCACATATTAAAATACATAATTTGCATACTTTTATTTGTTTATATAATTGAATTATTGAATTAAAGTGTCTCGCCCTCATGGAGAGGAAATCATTAAATTCTGAATAAGTTATGAGCCTAGTTTCAGGGGTGAGTTTAGTGAGAACGAGGGGGAGAGTTATTTTTCTTGGTAGCTGCACGTCAAATACTTGTATATATGAAGCCCCTAAAGTGATATTTTGAAATACTTATTCACATTTACATTTAAACAAAATAAGTTAACGTTTATATGAAATAGTATCATTTCATTTTTTATTGAAATGGTTATTTGTTTTCTAAAAAGTTAGTTACTATATATTATTTGGTATTTTACAAAATATTATTTTGTTTATACAAAATAATTGTGAAAATAAAAAAAGTATATCAAAATGTCACTTTTTGTGCTCTTTTATGATGTATATCATTTTGATTTTTTTTTATGTTTTCTCACTTCATAAAATTTGCTATTAAAGGAATAAGAATAGTGAACTTAGTAATTATGGACCCTATTGAAATTGGAATGAAATAATAATGACTTTCAATGCATGGAAACAATTATTTATTATTGTATTTAATATATACATATACAATGTACATATATTTGTTCGTCTTGAATGTTTGCCGTTAGCCATGGATATTGTAAATGGCAAAAGGCATGTGTTATGCTGTTTTTTGTATCAAATTCCGGCCTTTTTTTCAATATAAATTAATGTATTAAATGTTTTGTTTTTTTCATTTCAGCCAAAAATTATCCCACTTCAATGTTATCTAAAAGTGTAAATTATGAAACCAAGGACATGTTGGCTTTTGTATCCTTTTGTTTCTTACTGACATGTATGAAGATGCTTCCTATTTTTCGGCACAGTTGTTTAAAACAACTTTTGACTAATTTTTAACCAATGCAATTTGCTGTACCATTCCTGTTTGTCCAATGAAATTCTCCTCTGGTATAGAGAAATACGAGATAAATGATATGGTACCATTGGTTGTTTATGAAAAACAGGTGCATAGTACCGACTGGCGTTGCTGACTATTTACTTTGTGTCTTATGGTTGATTCACTATGTGGTGTCTTATGGTTGATTCACTATGTGGTGTCTTATGGTTGATTCACTATGTGGTGTCTTATGGTTGATTCACTATGTGGTGTCTTATGGTTGATTCACTATGTGGTGTCTTATGGTTGATTCACTATGTGGTGTCTTATGGTTGATTCACTATGTGGTGTCTTATGGTTGATTCACTATGTGGTGTCTTATGGTTGATTCACTATGTGGTGTCTTATGGGTGATTCACCATGTGGTGTCTTATGGGTAATTCACTATGTGGTGTCTTATGGGTAATTCACTATGTGGTGTCTTATGGGTGATTCACTATGTGGTGGGCCGCTCCTAGCGGTATGACTTCAAACAGCAATTATGCGATTATGACTCGTATATGCGAATATGAGTTTCTGTGTATAAATGTGACTTTCATTTTTCAAATTTATCTTATGTATAGGATTATCTTTATTTATCTTAATAAAAAATGTTAAATACCTTTTTTAAAGATATCTTTTTTCAACCTTAACCTATATAACAGAAAAATCAAGAAGGTAAAATTATAATAGTATATGATGAAAATGAACAACTTGCCAATACTTGTGCTTCAGTTTTATTTCAACGTGGCTATGATAATCTTTTCTTGTTATCTGGAGGTAAGAGATATATACATGTATATACATGGGTTTATACCCATAGCAGCACCTTAGGCCACAACAAGTTGATCATGTGTTCTATGGATTCGCTCGCACCTTAATTTTGACTGTTTTTACAAAAAATATTTTTATTTCCTTGCACACTCATACGAATTTAGTCAAACCGCTGTATAAAGTAACCTAATTATGTTTTTTTTTCTTCGCTCGCTTGCCACATTTCAGAAAAATCCGTAGAACACATCATCAACTCGTTGTGGCCCCTATAAGTCATATCAAGATGGTCAGTCAACCTACTCACCATACCTGGGAAGGCTAAATCTCTGTATTCATGGTGGTCAGTCAACCTAGTTTCCATTCTTAAAACCACTAAAATGCTAAATCACTGGATTCAGCTGTTAACCAGTTATTATGTGCATTCTTTCATCAGTGGCTGACATCACCCCGACATGATTTAGAATTAGTGGTAGGAGGAAGAACGGCCATAGAAATTATTTCATGATCAAACTGTGTAAAAGTATGCCAGCCGTGGAATCAAACCCACAATCTCTTGATCAGTTGACATGTTTACTAACAACTGAGCTGGTGGGGTGGCTGTGTACATTTTTTCTATGAAAATTTGAGAATGATAATTAAGTCTGTGAGTCATCAGGGGCAAGAATCGAGGTCTGGTTGGACCCTACCATATATTAATCTATGACTTTTTTATTCTAGGAATGAAGGTAGCATATAAGATAATTCCCGAAGGTTTATTCACTGGTTCACCACCATTGTCTGTAACTGAAACGCCTAGATCAACAAGACGTCCTGATTCAGGAGATAAAAATGAATTCACTCCTGAGGATTTAGACAAAATATCATTCTATTTAGACGCTGCATTATGTGATAAAAGTACTGGAAGTAAGTTGGATTTTATTTAGAAAATAAATGACTTTAGTGAATATCAGTGATTCATTCACTTTCTTTTGTTAGGTTTAACTGTCTACGATATTATTGGGTGTCCGGGGCCTGGGACAACTATTTTTAAGTTCGGGCAACCAAAAATTTCTTTTGGGCAACCATAAATCTACAAACAAGATTTAGTGCTATAATTCTTATGGTTAACCCATGTAAAAAAGAGGTGACCTTTTTATATGCCAGAAGGTCAAGAAAAATAAGACAAAACCCTCATCTGTTTGTCTAAAATGATCTGTTTGGGCAACCACTTTCAAATCCTAATATATTGTAAACTGGTTTAATGTCTTTGCAACACATTGTATAGGTCAAATCATGGCGGTCAGTTTACCTACTCACCATTCCTCGAAAGGCTAAATCTCTGGATTTAGCTGTTAACCAATTACTAGGCACATACTTCCGGCACTGACTGACAACTGCTCTACATGATTATGAAGGAAGAATGGCTGAAGAAATTATTTCATGACCAAACTTGACAAAAGTATAACCCTTGATCAGTAGAATTGCATGCTACCAATCTGAGCTGGTACAATTCATTTACTGGCAAATCATGATGGATTAAATTATAATTGCATTCTTAAACTGAAATTGCTTGCAAGTAATGGAGCATGCTGAAGTGATTAAATGGTAAAGAACCTGGCTATCAGCCAATAAGAAATGTCAAACTTTAAATGTAGTGGGCTATTTTGAAATTCTTATATTTCTACCCAATTGGTTAAAAAAAAAGACAAATTTCCCAATTGGTCCGATTTCTAGTACCTACTTTTAGATATAGTGTCCCGTATAGATGATAAAACTTCTGAGTTTATCAAATAATACATTGCCACATTCTTGTATAGGTAATCTGCATGTGGTATTTTTATCAGGTGCACAAAATTCAATATTTTATTTGGACTTCTATATAAACACACTGATGTTCTAAGCCCAGGCTTTGAAAAACTGCTGGTGGCTTTGACTAAATCTTTCAATGTAAGAACACATGAAGCGATGTATAGCAGAAAGTCGGTTTGACTTTTATCTAATCATTGTATTGGTTTCATCATATCAAAGGATATTGATTGTCAATTTGTCAATACATATAACATATCTATGAAAAGTTTTTGTTTAACTGATAATTTGTATTTTTGAAAGATTAATCTGTCAAGAGTTGTTTCAATTTTGCATGAAATTTTGTCATTTAGTTTGCATTTTTTCTTAAATTTGTCATGCAAATAACATGCGTAAATATATGACTTATGTACATTTTGAGTGGGGTGGCAAATATGTAGTACTCATGCTAGTGCGTATCAAAATAAGTATTGAGTTCAGGGGGTGGTCAGCCTAACACCAAATGTGATTATATTTCCTTGAGAATATACCCATGGGTGCAAGTTTTCAGGTTTATGCCTGAAATTTAGGTTTTTGTGTGTCTAAAAATGATTGATTTTCTTTATTTTCCCTATATAAATTGACAAATTTTCAGGATTTCAGGTTTTTCAAAATTCTTAACTTGCACCCATGTATACCCATGTAAAAGGACGGTTACCTTTTGATATGCCTGAAGGTCAAGAAAAATATAGCAAAACCCTTATCTGTCCTTCGTTTGTCTAGCCGTCCATCTGTCTGTTGGACAGTCGGTCAATCCATGGGGCGGTCTGTCCATCCATAACAATTTCATATCTGCTCAAGAGCTCAATTATTATTAAGCAAACTATGATCATACTTGGTAGAAAGTTTGGCCAATAATTTTGGAGTCACTAGGTTAAAGGTCTTTCATTTAGTTGTCTAGTCCACTCATTGAACGCTTAGTATTTTGTGACAACGCCAACATCAAGATTATAAAGCTCCATCAGTGTAACTCTTGTATGGTTTTCCAATATGTCAATGCCACAGAAATTATTTTTTCATGGGTCATATTTAACCCTTCACTGGTTGCGATTTGAGGAAAATTTTATCACATTAATGGGATAGGGATATTTCAAGATGCTCTTATTTCATAACTAATTGACTGACAGATATGCAACTTGGCCATGTTTTTCCCTGGGTGATTATCTTTCAGAAAAAAGCCGTTTGAAACCTGATCCTATTTATTTCAAGGCCTGTGGCGGCCATTTTATAAAGGGCGGGGATCCAGACCCCAAAAAATGGGGAATTGACCAGGAAAAGGTTAAGCATATTTGAATTTATGTAAAGAAGGTGATCTATTGTTTCTTACATTGATTTATTTTCAGGTAGATTATCTAAAGCTAGTACTGCTTCTAGTCGTATGAGTAATTTTTCATCATCAACAAAGGGAGGTTATAAAACACCTCAATCTGGTAGAGCATCTCATCAAGCTCCATTTAAACCATGAGTTTAGTTAAAAGGTATTGTATTTATACTTTAAAAAAAATTATACTCGGCTTAAGGCCATGTCAACACAATTGAGGTTATTTTACAGGGGTCAGCGCACATAACCTAGCTTTCCTGTACCCTAGTGTATAACCAGTACTCGTTTACCCTTCTACAAGGCTAGCAACCTCTCAATACCTTATTAATGAAGGAAAATTAACAATTTTCAAGGGAGAGTATAACTGCCTTGTAATGCCTCAGTCCCATAAAATCGTGGCTTGTTGCGGACCCGTACATGCAGACAGTCGTAGATCGTGGGAAGCCTTGCGTATTAAGGTGACGGTATGCAAATGGCACAAAACAACACACCCATACAGAGCCGTAGCTGGAAGATATGCAAGTTTAATCCATACTCGGCCACGATTTTGTTCATGATTTGACTTCGAAACTGATACATGTATCCTGGGCTCATCTTACAAACACTGGTAAAAATGTATCAGTTCATACGGGTACGCAAGAGTTCGAACAGGTCCTTGCAGAGCTTGATCGCACAGTGCCCGAACGGTGCCCTCACGGCTATTTTTATGTTTATTGGACTGTAGCTTTAGGGGTTTGAACCAGTACCCCATAAGTAGGGCTGTGGATTGTTAAGTATGTGGCGATCCGATCTGAAACCGAAACCACAATTCATGTGTAGCAAATCACAAATTGAACCACGAATCACTTGTAAATGGAGAAGCATACAGGAATTTTCAATTTTCATTAGTAGTGCAGTTTGATTTCAGTGGTAATTAAGCTGAAAATGTTCTTTCATTATGTCCAAAAATTGATTGCGATCCGAAGATTTCATACGTGACAAATATTTGTACTTGATTTTCTAGTCAGGTTCCGAAACGTTCTGTAACAATACAATACTCCTCGGCCATTCGCTGCGAATAATCTAATCTTATAATAAATATACAATCATCAAGGTAATGAGTGATGTTTCAAAATTTACGGACTAAAAACAAAACATTACTCATTGCCTGAATGATAGTATATTTGTTTTCTTCATACCGGTAGTTTCAAAATAGCGTCTAAACATGTCGGAGATTATTCGCAGCGAATGGCTGAGGAGTTCCGAATGTATCGTTATGGAACGTTTTGGAACGTTTAGGGTAATTGAACAGGCCACTGGCAAGAACTGAAGAAAGTAAGCCTATTCCTTTGTGTACAGCGACTTTCTGCAAGAGATGCTACCTGTTTACATCCTATGCTCGACAATATTTTAATGAAATTTTTCTTTATTAGGTGGTTTCCAATTATCAAGTTCAGAATTATTGTTATCATTACATCTAAAGCTTTGGACTTCAAAAGTTGACATTAAAAGATTGAAGTTCTTTAGTGATTACCAATGTAGCCATTCTCTTGTACACATTTTCCATTCATTTCAGGCATTATGGATTTTCTATTGATAAAGGGAAACAACTCCAAAGATATGTTAGAGAATTGAATTCCAAGTTACTTCCCTTTATAAACAGTTTTCTTCTTTGTGTGCAGATTCGAGCAGAGCTATCATTCTGCGGCACTGTTGAAATACTAAACCTTCATTTTTATTAAGGGACATTTGTTGCTATAAATAACTTGTAACTGACTTCTACTCGAGTGTTCTTGCACTGTTATAAAAACACTATTTCAACAAGCACTTCAACCATAATTTTTTTCACTATTAAAAGTTTGCAATGTGTTTTTTATGAAAAGGTTCAGTCATTATTTCAACCATTAAAATGTATAGAAAAGGATTGGTATAGTGACCAATGTTTCAAACCAGTATTAAATTAGTCATGATTAAATATATATGTGGATATATGTAAAATTGTTTGAGTAAAATTGTAATATTGAGTTAAATGATGCTGATTGTTTTTTATATATTGTGGAATGCAGATGTGATCTTATTTCAAATAATTGTGTTTAAAGGCTAAAGAGACAAAAAAAATTAATGGTATCGTGCTATCAAAGGCTAAGGGGATCTAAATTTTATGTTTTTAAGCTATCAAAGGCTAGAAAGATCTAAATTTTATTGTTTTATGCTATGAAAGGCTAGAGATATCTAAACTTTATGGTATCATGCCATCAAGGCTAGAGAGATCTAAATTTGATGGTATGCTATCAAAGGCTAGAGAGATCTAAAATTTATGGCATCATGCTATAAAAAGCTAAAGAGATCTAAATTTTATTGTATCATGCCATCAAGGCTAGAGAGATCTAAATTTTATAGCATCATGCCATCAAAGGCTAGAGAGATCTAAATTTTTGGTTTCATACTATCGAATCTTGTAATAGTATTTATTAACAAATGGTTGTTTACCTTTTTACTTAGTTAGACTTATATATTGTTAAATGTATTTATTGATGAAAGAATGCATTTTGATGTTTCTTTCCTTATGACATTATTGGGTATTCATGAATGTAAATTTATGAATAGGTTATGTATTAAAAAAAAGTCAGATTCTTGTAAGTTTATCATATATCTCTATTTTATAATTTTTGCTGATTTTTCAATATTATTTTTGCTGATTTTTGTTCTCTCAGCAGAAGTTTGTCCTTTAATTTGATTACCACTCATTTTGCTGATTTACTGTGCTTTTGCTTCATACTTGATCTTTTGTCTACATTATTATCCTTTTTGGTATTTTTTTTTGTTCATCATAAGATCTCTATATTCATTTCTTGTTTTTCATTGTTGCTCATTCTTCCAAAATTGTTTGATTTAAAAACAGGACACTTTGAAGTAGTCATTTTTTGGTCACTGGTTTTTATAAAAGTGCTCTTATATTCTGAAGTGTCCTTGTTAATCTAGATTTTCATAAGCACCAAAATATTTTACCAATGTGCTCAGCAATGTTATGTCAAACAGGATTGATAACTCTTGCTATTATCAGTGAAACAAAAATATTCCAATTTCCAATTTTAGGTTGTCTCCCTTATTTCAAGATAAAGTTAAATTTAAATGTAGTACATGTATAGATTTAAGTTTATAATTCAATAACTAAGCAAGATATTTAATTATTTTCCATGTCTCCACAGGCCTGTCATCGTAATCTTAGGGGAGTTCAAATTCAGTCTTGCGGTTGACCCTCGAACTGTTATGACTGTATACAATAATATGTATTATATGAGTCAGCTAGTCGGTCAGTAGCTTTTACTTGTCTGTTCAATTTCTCAGCACCTATTGTATGGATTTAATCCAAACTTTACACATAGACCGGGTATTATGCTGACATCTACATATCCCATTATTGTAATGGTCTATTTTTTCATAGAGTTATGGCCCTTTGATGAAAAATCTTGTCCACTCATTCTCTCAGCACCTATTGTTCGGATTTGATTCAAACTTTTTGACAAAGACCCAGTGAGGGTATTATCATCAAATTAATTGATAGGTCTAGTTTCTAATTCTCTCAGTACTTTTTATCACATCATCTAAAGACAGTATTCTGTCCTCAATGCATAGACTATATATATTTTTGTATATCTGAACTTTTTTAAGTTAATGCATGCTTCATGTATGCATGTTTGTATGTATGGTATGGTATGCTATTATATTTATTGATTGTTTGGGCAGGAGTGTGGAATTTAAAGTCTTTTCATTTGTTCGCTGACAAGTGAAATCTAATAATCAACTTGACTTGTTTCAAAATGCACTTGTCCAGAAGTTCAATACTTAAGACAAATATTGTGAGCTATGATATTCAATACCATGATTATTCTATTTTACAACTTTGATGAAATATATGCATTAAATAAAATATATTATCAGTATTCTTGAAAAAGAAACACGTTCCCACATTTTGAAATAAGCAGAAGTGTTCCCAATGATATGGCTAGCAAGATAAAAATTTGCTAGGTTTTGCTAGCTAGCGATTTAATTTGCTCAATCGTTACAGACCAGTCTATAGGAAATCGCTACATAGAGCTAGCTAGCGATCACCTTGTAGAACGTTCCCATTGACTTGTCCACAGAAATAAATGTAGGACGAGTCAGGAATTCCACACTCCTGGTTTGAGAGTGTTTGCATCATTATTATATACATGTATTATGGATAATTGATATACCTGTATTAAAGATAAATAATAAGTAGTGAGCGGTAAACAGATTATATTATAATTTTACTTTAACACCAATTTGTTGGTCTTTTTTATATCTGCCACATTTGCATTGGAACTATCTCACTTACAAAAAAAATAACCCCTAAATTATGCATTTCCTGTTATCATGCCAATAAGAGTCATATTGTTTGTTAAACAAGCGAGTAATAACCCTTAATTTAACTTTGATTACAGCGTTTCTCTGAGTAAGGTGGGCCCTGTGTAGGGATGAACAAATAAATGCATTAAGATGTACCTAAATTTAAGCTTGCTCAAGTCCTATGAATATACTTCAGTAAGATGACAAAATCACTAAATCATAAGGTCATGCCAAATTGGAATTCTGTTGAGCATCAACTCAAATTTGACAAACCTAGGTACCAATTCACAAAAACACACAAACGGAAAAAGAAAACACAAGTATTTTTACAGCAAAAACAATGCATCATATATATTTTTTTTCAATGGAAAAACATCCTCATAATATAAAACAATGCTCTGAATCTTATATAAAATGACTAGTGTTTTTTTTAATGTAAAATATACATTGTATCAATGACACGGTTATAATAAATTGTTTACTATGAATAAAGTAGTTGCCGAACACAATTTTCCCTGAATTAAATTGTCGTATCGAATCCCGAAACATCAGAATTATTTAACAAAAATTTACCTACATGTTTTTTTTATTTTATTTTGACTGAGGACTCTAAAACCTACGCACAAAATTCCGATTTGGCATGGTCTAATTGGCTGATGCAAGAAATGTGACCTCGAAACTGAGATTTTTTTCTAGAAACTTCTGTCACTGCAAAGTACAGTTAAATACACATATTTGTCATTCCACATGACTGAGTGTTCAAGAACTTCATAGGATTATATTATTTTATATATAACCATGTGTTACACCCGTTATAAAAGCTCACAGGTCTAAAAAAATTGAGATTAACTTATTATTTCCATAGATTTGCATATATAACATACAATATGTGATTTTATAACTTATGCAGATTTAGTGGCACCATATTGTGGCTTTGATTAAATATTATTACCGTTATATGATTTCTTGGATTAACTTATTATTATTTCTGATACATTACAGAAAGAGAGGCTTATTTTTATTAATATATTCATGCCTATACTTTTCGCTGTGTACTTAATTAGTAGTTGTTACTGATGTTGGTTTTTTTTGTCCCATATGTTACCTTTTAATGGTACAGTATTTGTAACACACTGGTTGGCTATTTCATGTTTTTTGTTAGGTTTAACACTGTAGCAGCACATTGTATAGGTTATATCACAGCCATCAGTCTACCTACTCACTGTTCCTGGAAAGGCTAAAATCTCTGGATTTAGCTGTTACTCAACTACTAGGCACATCATAACTTCAGTCAGTGACTGACTGCTGCCCTACTTAATTTAGAATCAGTGGTAGGAGGGAGAATGGCCTTAGAAAATTATTTCATGACCAAGCTCCACGAAAGTGTGCCCCGCCCAGGAATCAAACCTACGACCTCTCGATCAGTAGACTTGTGTGCTGCCAACTGAGCTGACAAATTCATGGGTTTAGGGCAAAACAGTCATAACTCACTCTTTTCTTATATTGAGTTACGACAGTTTTAGACTTAACCTGCTATATATCCTACTTCCTGGTTTTCCATCATACTTAGTGTTCTAGTATGAATGAATGAATATTTTGCTGCTCAATGTATCATGTATGTTTATTTGAGATATTTGCATGTATGAATCATATACTTGTAGCATGGGCCCTGTTTATATAGGGCCCTTGATTGTATCAACATTCCGTGTCATCACATGTTTTATATGTGTTTGTCATAACAAAATAAAATGTTTTTAGATAAATTTATTTTATGTTGTCAATGCAAGTTTTTTTTACTTTTGTTCAACTATCAAGTTATTTTATCTGTATGATGCATCACATGTCTATTTTATTGAGAACATTAAGAAAGGTCACTTATTACCTTTTAGTTAAAAAGTAGAGATAAAAGGCTTTTTATAGGGTTTAACGCCATAGCAACTCATAGTTTAGGTCATATCACATTGGTCAGTTAACCTACTCGCTACATCTGCAAAGGCTTAATCTCTAGATTTTGCTGTAAAACCAGATACTAGGTGCATACCAGTGGTAGGAGGGAGAATGGCTATAAAGATTGTTTCAAAGCCAAACCTGAGGAAAGTATGCCTCCAGGGAATCGAACCCATGACCCCCTCAATTAGTAGACTTGAGTGCTATCAACATTAGATACCTAAGACATTACTACTAAACTACAGAACAACAAGTTTAAAGTTAAGACCTTAGGAAATGAAGTTGGACATTACCGGTAGCCCACAAAGCAACTTTTAAGACATTATAAAAAACATCTGTTCAATGTGACATGGTTGTAAATTTATTGCTGCTCAACTGATATTTCCTAGTGTACATGTATGTGTTACTTATCTCTGCTATTATGTTTCAAAAATACATGTGAGTATTTATCCATGAATGGGACCTGCATAATGTTATCAGAAAGGACAAAGTTTGAATATATAATTATCGAGTGCACATGTCATTAAGTGAAGCATTAACTAAGCTAACATACATTGTAATTGATACAGCCGTGACATCTCTTAATCAGTGTTTATGTATATGACACGTAATGGATTCACTCACTTGGAGATTTATTAAGTTGTATTATGACATGTGTTGTGCAATGAGTGCAGTTTCCATGTTTGCAGTTCTTTGAGCAAAAATTGATGTCAATTTTTAAATAAAACTTTTTTGACAGGTTTAAGTCCATGTAATTTAAAATTTATTATTTTCTGAATGTATTTATCCATTTCAATGCCTAATGCTTTGACACTTGATGCCAATGGTTTGTGGGCACTGAAAAAAAACTGTACAACAGAAAGTGGTTAGTTTTTGCACAATCTGATTAAAACCCGATCTAAAACTTTCTGCTCGCATACTCGCTAATTTAGATCTGGCCTTTTTCAAACGAAGGTCACGTTCAGGCGACCTTTTCTCATCATAATATTCATGACGAAATTGTTATGATACGTAACTTGTTTACATCATCTATGTCACGCAATTTGAAATGAGCCGCCCAATCGCAGACTGTGAATAATACCGCTGTTAAATTAGCATGCAAACCTTGGTCTAAAAATAGAAATTACGAAATCAAAATGTGATTAATAGTGTTTTCGTCTAGATGAAAGCTACGCATTGATTGGTCGACACAAAGTTCATCTCGACGTGACCTTGCATTGACTAAGTAGAGATCCAGTACGACAACGCGAGTAGAACAGGATCTCTGTTTACGGAGATTGCCCAAATACAAGCCAGGAAATATCAATCTATAATGGTTGCGCCATTTCAAATGGTTTGAAAGTAACAACCAGAAATTGTAATAAAATTACCAATCATCTGCAATACACATGCATTTCACTATAAATCACAACAACTTTTACACCAAGATTGGCCATGTGTTCATCTGAATTAGTTAATTTCTGATTTTTAAACAAAAATACGACAAATTTCCATGAAAAAAGCAAATTCCTATGTTCTTGTTTCCATGACAACAGTTGATTAAATCACGTGATTGAAATTAGTGCACTAAAATCTATGAGTTCATCAATATTGAGATCCGATTAGATTCCATAGTTTATCAAGCATCAATGATTAAATGTTTCATACAAGCCATGAATAGATGGCTTGATTATTGTCATACTATACTGCCCTCCAAAAGTTCCTTAACAGTACTAATTACAATCTGATTAAAACCCGATCTAAAATTTTCCGCTCGCCTACTCTAATATTTAGATCTGGCCTTTTTCAAACGAGGCTCACGCTCAGGTGACCTTTTCTCATCATAATGTTCATGACGAAATTGTTATGATACGTAACTTGTTTACATCGTCTACGTCACGCAATTTGAAATGAGCTGTCCAATCGCAGACTGTGAATAATACCGCTGGTAAAATAGCTTGCAAACCTGGGTTTAAAAATAGAAATTACGAAATCAAAATTTCATAAATAGTGTTTCGTCTTGATGAAAGCTACGCATTGATTGGTCGACACAAAGTTCATCTCGACGTGACTTTCCACGGATACAGTAGAGATCCTGTACGACTGCTCTACAGGATATCTGTTTATGGATGTATTAATTTTTGCATTGCTACAAATTCCAAATTCAAGTATGAATAATTAATGATTTTTAATTATGTAGGGCAGTTGTCAGTCACTGACGAAAGTATGTGCTTAGTAGTTGGTTAACCGCTTTATCCAGAGATTTCGCCTTTCCAGGAGGAGTGAGTAGGTTGACTGACCGCCGTTATATGACCATTGTGTTGCTACGGCGTTAAACCCAACAAAAACAAAACAAACCATTTAGTGCAATGTGAATTGTATATGTGTGAAGGAACTTTTGGAGGGCAGTGTAGTATATGACTTCATTACATTAATGATTGTAATCTCTCTAGCCTTCGATAATTGAAAGTTAGAATATAGAAATATATATATACATGTACAGTAAAATCTGTAGATAAGTTCACTTTTGAAAAACAATAATAATCGAACTCCATTTTCAGAATACTTGATAATGATTTCTTGATCAGGAGCAAAGGTAGCTGCCTTCTAATCACCGTAATTTCTTACAGATAGAGAAGCCAGTACATATATGTAATATGTGATAGATAGAGGGTACTGATGCATTCTAGAAACATTGCTTATTGTGAACTTGTTGCAAAATTAGATGTTTTCGATATGCATAACAATCTGATATATACGACTAATCTCAACAATCGGCCCCCTTTTTGATTTTCAAAAAGTATGTACAATGTAGTAATATGTAGCACATGTAAATAAGGAAAATATAGATTAGATTAGATTAAATTTTATTACAAGATATTATAGAATTGCGTGATATTTATGGACAACAGATTAATATATGTATATAGGCACAATAAGCCATACTCAGCGACTGTCAATAGATAGGGACATAAACATTGAACACGTACAAAGCCACAATCAGAAGGGGGGAAATGAAATTGGAGAATATGTATACAATGTATTTAAACTACGAAAGCTAGCAGGTAAAAACGTTCAACAAAGTTTTAAACCAAACAGCACAATGACTATAAATAAAAGAGCAAATTATTACTATCAAAGACAATTTCTTCTAGACGTCTGCATTTTCAATCCGACAAGCAAACGCTTTAATTTTCTTTGAAATTGATCGCCCGTATGCTCGTCGTTTGCAGATTTAAACAGATGTTCTAAACTCACAGCTTGGAATTGCTTTTATTAAAATAAGGAACACGTTTTGTTTCTTCCAGGTGAGTAAATTCATAAACGACCTTGCGCCAGAAAATGGCATGTTCCGGACATTTAAGCTAGTGCAAATAAATACTCAGCAAGGAATTTTCAAATTCTTTGAACTTGGTGAAATTGTAGGATGGTATATTTTCATTTATTTCATGTATACGACAATATTTCGTCTATAAAACATCTAATAAATAACCTTGGGCTTCAATTAATTATAATAGTTTTCCACACGATGCGCGTTCTGATTGGCTAAATAAAATTGAATTATGGGAAAGATTTGAATATATATCGGACGTTGATTGGTCAGATTTAAACAGGCACGATATGTATTTCCAAAACGTTTATTTGTCAATGTGGTTGTTTAATTCCATCTTACTGTTATATAAACGATATTTCTGATTGTATATATTGATTTAAATCTTGAAAATTAGTAGTTTTCTTTTTAGTTTTAACAGAGCAACATTGCTGACATCTAAATAAGGTCCATATAGTTGATTTATTTTATCATTAAATTTGTGAAAAGATGATACGAAGCCTAATTATTAAACCCAGATTTTCTATATCTCTTGAACTGATCTAAGCTATCAATAAATAGAGAGAAATTATGATTGTATTATTAGTTAAAGCTTGTATCCAAGTATTAAAGCTGAAAATTGAAACGAGTGATTGATTTTTGATTAAGCCCTTCGACAGCTTGTTAATAATACAGTCAATAAACTGGATGTTCGGATCACTGAGTCTCTATAAAACATTGAACACAGTCAGTGGATTACACATGAGAGCAGACTTCTCAACTTTAATGTATGCAAATCAACTTTAGGACTGAAATGATTGAATATTAATGAAGTTCACATATTCTAAGGACTGCTATGTTTCAACTTGCAGCGTGCCCTCTCTTAAACTTTCTCCCCGCTGATATCGAGGTTCACTTAATTTCTTTTTAAAATCATTTGAAATTTATTCACGTATTATATATACTAGCATGCAAGCTTAAAGGTAACCATTCGCAGATTTCAACTTAAAAATCAACTCTTTCTGAAACTATAAACATTGATTGGAAACATTTTTTGAAGCAGAAAATGAGCGAATTGATAATGTCAATTTTAGTGCAAATTGACACACTACAACAAATGATGGTGTTTTAAGTAGTAAATACATGTATCTACCCCGTATGTCACGATGTAGATAATTTTAGTGCTTTTGTGACTTTTAGGTATATTTCTTGCAATCCATAGACCAGTTTGACCTAAAATAATAAGAATTATTTTTTGACGCAATTACAGACACTGAATGGTATTTTGAAAATATAGAAAAATCTTAACCAAATCTGTGAACTAGTACCTTTAAACGAAAATTTCAGATCCTTATAATATATTTGTATATTTGTATACATATTCATGTAAATGTAGGATGGTTAAGCAATCACAGTATGTTTTATCAATACTTATACAGAACATATACGTTATATATTTAATATTCAATATTTATCATATACATATAGTCCTTTTTTATTAACTTGTAACAACATGAATAAAAACAGGGTCACTGAATGTGTTATAATTCAACTTCTTTTCAACCATTGACCACCGATCCATATTAAGCCTGTTTCACATCAGCCGTGCGATTTTTTCGTCGTACGATTTTTACTGCGAACGAAATCGCAGACGAATCGCAGCCGCCGCAGATACATCAAACTTTCCGTGCAATCGTCGTACGGCGGTCGTACGACGCTCTCACGAGCCGTATGTTGTTCGTCGCACGTGTTTACGCACGACTGCCGTGCGATAATCGCGAGGCTGTCGTACAAACACTAACGACTGTCGTAAGACTGTCGTGAGATTTCGAAAAGTTTCGTACGTCATCCGTACGTCAATCGCACGACAAACGCAAACTTGTACGAAAGTCGTACGATATTCATGCGAACGCCTAATTCTTTAACTGACGTGCGACTGTCTCAAGAATGACGTACGGTTGTCTTACGGCAGTCGCACGACTGTCTTGCGGGCTCCAAAAATCCAAAAATCGCAACAAGATTGCAAGAAAAATAACCATGGTGAAAATTTGACTTGCGACGTCTACGACGATGCGATCCCCTGAAAAAACGTACGACTGTCTTGCGGCGTTCGTACGAAGTTCTGCGATTTTTCAGAAAATGTTGTCGTACGGCTGCCGCAAGCGTGATGTGAAATAGGCTTTAATTATTGATAATCTAAGTATTGTATGCGGCGATTTCAAAAATAGAGGAAATAACAAGTTCAAAATAAGTTGAAATAACAGATTCAGTGACCGTGTAATTATTTAAGTTCTGTCAGGTTAATAAAATAGAACTATAACTATTCATGTTACTATGTTATACATTTTGTAATCACATATGCCTACCCTTCCCAACAAACCAAGATATAAAGATATAAATCTTGTATAAAATAATTTCTTCCTGTTTATATAAACTATTATGGTATATACTTTAAAATGCATTCATTTACAAATACATTATGTTGTAATTTTCTGCATTATATGTATATGTATACTAGATATGTATTTATGCACGATGATTCATACGCCGCTAATTTTACACGATAACGCGTCACCCCATAAAGCAAACGTTGTCAGGAGCTGCTGGAGTCATACCAGTGGGAAGTTCTTGATTATCCCCCTACTCCCCTGACTTGAGTCCCCCTGACTTTGATTTGTTCCCAAAACTTAAGGAGCCATTATGGGGAATACGCTACGAGAGTTTGGATGAACTAGAATGTGCCGTGAACGGGGAGGTCCGACGTATCAACTCTAGTTGCCTAGCAACCGGTATCCAAGCTTTGCCAAGGAGATGGAATTCTGTCATCCAGTCCAGGGGAGATTACTTTGAAGGATTATAAACTAGTCAGTTGTTTAACACGTTGTTTAAAAAAAGTTATTAGGCAGTGCTCACTTAGTTTTGACTGACCCTCGTTGATATATATTTATGTATGAAGATTCACATGCCAATGGATTAATATCTTGAAAATAAACTGTACTTTATATGTTATGCTACTTTGTCTAGAATGTTGCGATAGCCAAAACGGACTTTGTCGATGCAATTGCCAGAGATATAAATAAAATTGTGGACATAGAGCTACAATGGCGATATGAAAAGAACAGTAAAAAATAAGGGACTTTTGTCAGTTATCTTTCCTTGATAAAATCAGAAGCAATCCAACTAGTAAGTAGGTTCTTACAGTTGGAATCCTCGGATTTTATCGTTGAAGTAATTTGTAAGGATAAGAACATGTTTCATCTAATATCTTTCTTGTTAATAAAGATATTAACAAGAGTGGTG
This sequence comes from Mactra quadrangularis, assembly GCA_025267735.1. Taxonomy (NCBI): domain Eukaryota; kingdom Metazoa; phylum Mollusca; class Bivalvia; order Venerida; family Mactridae; genus Mactra; species Mactra quadrangularis. The sequence goes on from CM046302.1 coordinate 3,072,729, forward strand.
AAATTTTGATAGTTCATCAACAAAACAATACGTTGCTTGATTTTCAGACAAATTAAATGATTTAAAAAAAGTTATTTAAGATCAATTGTGGCAAATTGCCATTGAAAAGTAAGGGTAAAATCCAAGTAACCCAACTTATTGGACCTACCTATTTGAAGAGTATACAAGGGGGAATAACTGACTAAAGTCCCTGATTCACTAGTCAGGAAATTGAACAACGCTTATACAAAAATCCTAAAAGGCTTCGACAATAATTATTATATTATAAGAAGACATTCGTCAGAAAATTGAAACAAGTTTTTTTTATAAATTTGGCTTTGAGTACAAAATTGTTGCAATACTTTGGCCAGGAGTGTCAGATATCCTTCGTCAATCAGAGTTTTGCCAGAAATTTGTTACACGATTTGTAATTAAAGTAAATATATAGCTTTTAGTTACAGCGTCAAAATCATACTTATATTCTGCTACGATTTGAAATGGTTTGTTTGTTTTGTTGGGTTTAACGCCGTAGCAACACATTGTATAGGTCATATAACGGCGGTCAGTCAACCTACTCACTCCTCCTGCAAAGGCTAAATCTCTGGATTTAGCTGTTAACCAACTACTAAGCAAATACTTTCGTCAGTGACTGACAACTGTTCTACATAATTAAAAATCATTGGTAGGAGGGAGAATGGCCGTAAAAATAATTTCATGACTTAATATGGAATTAGGTATACAATGACCTAATGATAAAATTTTAGCATGGTGTTTTCTTTAATTTTCTAAATGCAAATTTAATATATTAATGTTGAATTAAAAAATAAAGTGTTAATTCTTTTTTTTCGTATAAACTCATCAGCAGCACACAGTAGCGTTTGTCGAATCAAATTAAATTTCTTCAATTTCACGCAATATTATTCAGCAAAATTTATTTATGACAGAGTTGATTTAGCTTACAATTACAGAACTGTGTCAAAACCTTGAATGCAATAAAATCTTTATACAAAGGCCACATGTAGGACTATGCAAGATTGACCGTTATACAAAGGCAACTGATGCAGGAAATGGTTATTTTCATGAAAAAGGGATGTGAATTGTGGCGCTCGCGTGTTCATTGTGTATAAGCGACCCTTATTCGGGGGTAGTCGTAATTGGCAGGTACTTGTCTCTTAAAAGGGGTTTCGCTGTACAATTATAAGGTGTGAACTCTATATGAGTTAAACGATGATCGGCTTACAACCTACATACAAACTAAAGATGGCGGTGTTTACTATTCCGTACATGCTGACTATTTCATTATCATTGATCATATTTCATCTTTTATTTACCGTGTTGTCTCAGCTTGAATTGTGACGTCGGATGATGTATGATTTTACTTTGCAACATGAATTTGAAGCCAGTGCAAGATTAAGTTTATGATTACGGCTAAATTTTTGTATTCATATATACACGATGACTCCCGGGTTATCATTAGTTGTCTTACGATTGATTTTAGTCGTAAGTCCTTATCTATTGTAAAAGCTATAGTAAAATTATTGTAAGATATTTGATGATAATGTTGCACAGGCTGCTGTATCCCCTGTTTGAATTTGTCACCAAAATATACACGCATTTCTTTTAAGGGTACTCATTCACAGATTTCAACTTAAATATCAACTTTTTCTAAAACTATCAAAATTGTATGGAACTATTTTTGGAAGCAGGAAAATAGTGTTGTAATGACAATTTTAGTGCAAATTGACATACAACTATATATGATAGTGTTTCATGTAGTATATATCTACCCGTATGTCACGCTAAAGACACTTTTAGTGCATTTTTGTGACTTTCATTGTATATTTCTTGCAGCGTATTGGTCAGTTTTTTTCTTAAGATAATAAGAATTAATATAATTTTTTGACACAATTACAGACACTAAATGGCATATTTACTCTTAATTTTCAATGTCAATTTGCCATAACAGTTTTGTAAATCCTTTAATTTGTTTGAAAATCAAGCTTAGTATTTTTAGGGTAAAGAACTATCTAAATTACACCCCTTCTATTAATATTTTCATTACCAAGAAAGATATTAGATGAAATATTTTGTTAGCCTTACATAGGACTTCAATGATAAAATTCTAGGATTCCAACTGTTTGGACCTACTTAACAATTGGATTCAGATTTTATCAAGGAAAAATAACTGACAAAAGTCCCTAATTTCAACTGAAACATATTTTCAAACGACATCTTAATAATTAGGATTTTTGCATGGATAAAAATATGTCATATTTAAAGGCCCACTAGTCTGCATCAATCAAACACAGGAACATGTTAACATTCAGTAAGCATCCAGTAATTAATTGTCTACACCTACCTTTAATTAAAAGAATTCAACACCAAGCATAGTAAAGAACGTGAAGGTGATTCGTTTTGACCTTTGCTCATAAATATCATCTATGAATAGCAAACATGTTGAAATCTATGAAGTAAAATATCATTTTAAAGGTAATAGTTCACAGATTTGGTTTAGATTTTTCTATATTTTCAATATACTATATTCAGTGTCGTCTGTAATGTGTCAAAAAATAATTCTTAATATTTTAAGACAAACTTGCCTATAGATTGCAAAGAAATATACAATAAAAGTCACAAAAGCACTAAAATTATCTATACCGTGACATACGGTGTAGATTTTTGCTACTCGAAACACCATCATTTGTAGTTGTATGTCAAAATTGTCATAATCAAATCACTAATTTGCTGCTTCAAAAATGTTTCCAAACAATTTTTTATAGTTTCAAAAAAGTTGACGTTTAAGTTGAAATCTGTGAATGAGTACCTTTAAAACTTTTTTTGTACTTAATATTAAATTTTAATTGAGGTTAACCATGTTATGCAACAAGTTGTTACAATTATGTTGTAATTTTCTGGGTTTATTTGCATGTAATATGACGCATTTAAATGATGTAAATTTAGGCAAGAAAACATTTATTTTTTCAAGATTTATGTAAAAACGAACTAAAAATATGAAAGAAATAGAAATATAAAAAGAAAGAAAACACTCATAGCATAATGAGCACTCATGGAGCAAGAATAGCCTGAATATGAAATAGTTAATTAAAATCAAATTAAAGCGTACATAATGATCGTTTTCAATCGTACCACCTCTGTTTTTACCCATTGCACTATTGTATTTTACGACTATTAACTTTTTTCATGATCGGCACACTTCGGCAACAATGTTACTCTATTTTACGGAGCATTTACGGAAATACCCGATGTTTACGATTATTAACTTTTTATGATCGGCACACATCGGCAACAATGTTACTCGTATTTTACGGAGCATATACGGAAATACCCGGCGTTTCACGATTGGCAATTTGTTAACACAAATGTACATGATTGTCCACATGTATTACTTTATGTCCTGTTTAGATCTAGCCATATTTTAATATAATTTATGCAAAATTTGACAAATTTTCACATTTAATTTTCAAGAGTATGAAACCTAGCTAACTGTTATTAAGTTAAATGATACACGTGCAAAGTATTTTGATATTGTTGAGTGAACTTTAATGACTAATGAAATACTGTAACATCTAATGTAGGTTTACACTATACTATTGCAATGCAACATCATTAGGCGAAGTTTTGCATTTTATAATATAGGTTACAAGCAAAAAGCTTAGAAGACGCTATGGTAATCACCCAAAATATTTGAGATGATTTTTTCCTCAGTGCGATCACATAAAAAGTAAAATTCGAAACACGTTTTCATTTAAAATTCATTTTATAAAATATTCAAATAATTCTTCACTGTATCTACTGAAATGTAAAATTTGTATAAAATAATCCATTCATAGTAAGCGAGTAACGCCATCTTAGGCACAGCATGTGAAAATTGACTTTTGAAAAATAAACCCCGTATCATCATCCCACGATATACAGCGTATTTAAAATGAGTCCAGATTTGTATGGGGACAAACTCATTTTTAATCAAGGATGAAACTTGTTCTTTAATATGAAAAACTGCAAGGATTAAAAAATTCACTTTTTAGAAATACTGAAATTTTCACTTTTCAACGAGTGTTTTGGACTATAGCTTTCATTCAAAGGATTATGATTATGTTTGTTTGGGCACATTTATTTACAGATTCTTACAAGTTTAGGCGAGGCATAGTAACTTATAAATCAATTAAAAGCGATTTTCAGAATCATTGATATTTTAGACTTTATTCCATTGCAAGTACTGATTTTTTTAGGTCTTGTGATTTTTATACAACTAAAGTCTCAGGTAGGTGCTATCTTTTTTATTTTCTCTTTGTTATATCAAACACATTGGCTATGATTTAGTGATTAATTTCATTGCGCGCCATTTTCAAAAGCAAAATCTATCGAAAGTGAACACAACTCCTATATAAATAAAATCGTCTAAACCATTTCCTTTTTTCTATACATGTAGATGAATCCTGTCTTTGAATATTTGTCAAATACACGTACACCGTTTCTAAATTAACATAAATAGTTTTCTACAGCCATTCTTTCTCCTACCACTGATTTTAAATCATGTAGGGCAGTTGTCTGTCACTGACAAAAGTATGCGTTTAGTAGTTGGTTAACAGCTAAATCCAGAGATTTAGCCTTTCCAGGAGGAGTGAGTAGGTTAACTGACCGCCGTTAGATGACCTATACAATGTGTTGCTACGGCGTAAAACCAACTGAACAAACAAACAAACAAACAAACACGCTATTATCTTGAAATTAGAACTTATACATTGTTATGTATTACAATTTTGTATGTAATTGACTGGTATTATCATGTATAAGGCATTAATCATAATATCCCGTGCATCCAATCATGCGACTGTTATATCATATCTTGATTCATATTTTAGCATTTCAACGTATAATTAAGGACATGTATGTGTACTCAATTTTACTATTAGTTACTAAAATTTCAAGTTAGGAACAAAACAGAACGATACAACGAAATGCTATGCAATAAAAGAACATTTTCTATCGCAGTGACCGTACACGCGCAAAAGTTTGGCTACATGATGCGACAGCATGTAAGTGTGCATTAAGACAAGATACCATTAAAGGGTCAAACACAAGTTATCTAAACATTTCTTGAAAGCCATTTGTGTTTCGGAATTCGATTGGTAAATAGGTCCTTACAGTTGGAATCCTCGGATTTTATCATTGAAGTCCTATGTAAGGATAACAAAATATTTCATCTAATATCTTTCTTGTTAATAAAGATATTAAGAGAAGTGGTGAAATTTAGATAGTTCTTTACCCTAAAAATATATGCTTGATTTTAAATGATTTACAAAAAAAGTTATTTAAGATTAATTTTGGCAAATTGACATTGAAAAGTAAGGGTAAAATCCGAGTAATCCAACTAATTGGACCTACCTATTAGAAGAGCATACAAGGGGAAATAACTAACTAAAGTCCCTTATTCACGTCGAGGGGCTGACCATTGTAAAAGGGTACCAACAAAAGATGCTATTAGTATTCTTGTTAATTCGAACTCACAATCCCCTGGTTGCGTCGACCCCGCTGGTTTCCTTCAAACGAAAACTAAGCTGTGATTATAAGTAATACACACATCTCTTAACTAGGTATACGTCGACTTTATGTTGTTTTATTGTTTACATTTCATTTGTCATTTTTTAATAAAATATTTAGTAATTAATGATAAAGAATCGATGAATATAATGGCGTACCCCACGATGGGGGCGAATGAACAGAAAGAGCCATGCCAATCAACAAGCTGCGTTTTTCTTACTTTCCAAATAATATGACTTTCCGTTTTTCTAGCAATTTCACTTTTATTTATCACTCACTATGTCCCTAAGTTAATCATTATTTTTAAAATCATTTTCTAATGACTAAAAGTCAAGAAATAACTCAAACAGCAAGTACGGACGCATCTATTCTATTTACATCGTTGGAAACAATTCTCTCTCCTGTCCAATCTCCTAGACAATTTCTAGATTGCAATATGAAAGAATGTATTCAACTTAATTCTACTCTATTTCATTTGAAATATGTGTGCACTGGAGCGTGACTAATTTTTTTACCGTATAAGGAATGAATGTGGAAATTGCAATACCAACCGCGGAGGCTTCACGGCTAGATGAACTGAAATGACCCCTTTATAGTCCAGGGAAAAACGAATATAAACCTCAGCAGGACATCCGCATTGCATTAACAGAACATGGCTAAATGAAAATTTTCTCTCATGTATGTTGGATAGAAAATACATTGTTGAAATAAAAGCTCTTCAACGCTGGAGGCGATATTGACTAACAAATAACATATTGTAACATTTTAATTAATGTTTAAACTGATAAACAAAGTGGCCATGTCTTATTTGTCTGAAATGAATTGTACATTCATAATTAGATATATACATTTATATGGACATAGTTTTGTACTGGTTACATCTCAATTTAGCCTTAGCCTGTTCCATGTCCGGTTGTGAAATGTTTGTTTTGTTTTTGTTAAGTTTAACGACTAAGTAACACGTTGTATTGGTCATACAACGGCGGTCAGTCAACCTACTCACTACTCCTGGAAAGGCTAAATCTCTGGATTTAGCTGTTAACCAACAACTAAGCGCATACTTTCGTCAGTGACTGACAACTGCCTCACATGATTAGGATTTATTGGTAGGAGGGAGAATGGCCGTAGAAATAATTTCATGACAAAGATTCATGAAAGTATGCCCGGCCCGGGAATCGAACCCACGACCCCTCGATAAGTAGACTTGCGTGCTACCAACTGAGCTAGCTGGGCACCGGTTGTGAAATAGAGAGGACAGCACTGACTGGAAACTCGACGAAGACCAGCATAGAAAAAAGGTTCTTCCAACAAAATTTTTCTCCAAAGCTTTAACTATCAAGTTTTCTAGATCCTGTAAGACAGTGCTCTACAGGATATCTGTTTACAGAGATTGGGTCAGCCCTCGATATCGTTTGGTCAGTAGGCCTTTCGTTAAGACTGCGTTTTAGTTTAATCATAGCAGGTCCATTTTATTTTCACCACCCCTACTGAGAGTGTATATATACAGTACCTACCAAAAGTTTGGAGACATTTTCACTTTGTAAGCCTACTGTATAGGCTTTATCAATAATTTGATTACCATTTATTTTGTAATGATTATTAGTTTAGCTTATTTCTTTTGTTATGGTACTATTTGAAGTTGAGACAATCAAATTAGCTTAAAAAGTTTGTTATAGAAAGGAATTATATTAAACTTGGTTTTGGAGGCTTTTGGATACCAAATGCTGAATCTTATAAATGTGATGTATTTTCAAAATTTGTTTTTATTTTATCAGCAACCATACTAAATGTATTAAAAATATTGGTTCTACCAAAAACTATCAATGAAATTTAAGAATTTTATTTAATTTCCTTTGTCTCCAAACTTTTGGTGGGTACTGTATGCACATTAGATATAATGTACATTTTAGATCATATCTAAAAATAGAAAGTAAAATGCACATCTGGCTGTAACTTTAAAACGTGTTAAGTATCATAACGATCCACTAATGTCTCTTTTTTTCTATTGTTGTTTTGTTGATGTAATCTAATACGTAAAGATTAAACAAATTTATAATTCACAAAATTGTAAAGATTACTTCAGCTTGTATTCATTAAGAAATGTAACATTAACATATTAGGACCATTATTGCACTTGTGTCATTTTTATACGTCATATATACGGAGCTCCAAAAGTGACATTTTGAAATACTTTTTTATGTTCACAACTATTTCGTTTAAACGTAATATTATTTCGTTTAAACGTAATATTATTTCGTTTAATCGAAATAATATTTCGAATAAACGAAATGATATTTTGTAAAAACGAAATATTTCGTTTAAACGTAATAATATTACGTTTAAACAAATTTACACGTGGTTGTGAAAATAAAAAAGTATTTCAAAATGTCACTTTAGGGGCTCCGTACATATACAATTACAGTGATTCACAACGAGTAGTAGATGAAATTGCATGTACACATATTGTATGTCACATTATTCAAAATGCAAGAAAATTCAATTCCGCCTACACCATGCATCAGATTTCTTAAGTCATAACATAAACGAATGAAGCCGAATTTATCCGCATCGCAACTCATGTTTTTTTTTCTAAATAACAGACGTGCTTAGGACAGTAAAATGTCACCATTAATTAACATTACACACAAATATGTATTATGAATTAAACTCATTTTGTTCAAGAATTTTAACTTCATAATTTTTTTACAAATTTGAACACCGTTTCGAATTTATTTGTAATGTCTTTTTGGTTGGGTTTAACACCATAGCAACACATTGAATATGTCATATCATGGTGGTCAGTCAACCTACTTATCGTTCTTAGATTAAAAAGGCAAAATCTCTGGATTCAGCTGTTATCCAGTTACTAGTACATACTTCCGTCAATGACTGACAACTGCCTTACATGATTTAGAATTAATGGTAGGAGCGCGAATGGCCGTAGAAATGATTTAAAATATCTATGTTCGATTAAAATTATTAATTAAATGATTTTTTACGTAATAATAAATACTGGAAAAAAAGTATAACAGTGTAGTTGATCGTGGTAAAAAATGTGGGCCTGTGACCCCTAAGGCACGGCCTGTAAATAAAAACACACACACACACAGAAATAGAAATGTATTACTTTTTAACCAATGTAGTATTTTCGCTATTTCGACTTATTGACCAAAGTATGTAACATCGGGCGCGCAATAAATTCTAAGATTATTGAATATGTTCAATGTTTGCCCAAGAGAAAAAAGGACAGCCTGTTACCAAATCAATAGATTAAACAATCTAATATGTAGATCCGTAGAATAGGGAATTAATGTAAATCTCATGTTTTATTCGTCACTAAAAGGTGACATATTGTAGGGATCTAAACCTCGGCTACAGGATTTAAAACGCCTTGTTGCAAGCCTCCTGGTTATTTCTTAAGAAAACCGTCGCCTTGTCAACATGTACAAAAAACTCGTCTCCGCTACAAAAGAAGTCTGTTTTTTTTCAACTTAAAGAATGATTGCGTGGCAGTTCGAGCTTCTCTACGCTCGGAAAAAATCGGCGTTTCTTCAACATGTACAGAGGCTGCGTGACACTCGGTGAAGATTCGTGCATCTGAGCATATGGGAACTTCTTTCCAGAAGACAGGCGAAGATTGTATTGATGTTGAAGAGTACTTCAAACAAAAGACCTACCAAAAAGGTAAGTACACATTTCTTGTTAATTAAAAACATACTTGCTTTTATTAAGTTTTCTTGATAATTTAACACTATGCTTGAACTATTATGTTGATAATTCTAAATGCACAATGCAGTGATGACGGACTATTTACGTATTAAAACACTGTCTTATTTGAATGTGGAATGATATAACCTGGAATTCACTATACTCACTGTACAGTCTATTTTGTTGAACTTAATAGACAGTATGTAGCCTATTCATTCTGTAGTTTTCAAAGTTTGTTCATGCCGCGCATGAACAAAATTTCTATTCTAGTTCATTATACTCGTTATTGGTCAATAGAGACTGTATATAGTGGATTTTGTCCATGCGGCGAACTAAATTTGGACTAGATTTCAGTGTTTAATCCTTAGTGAAGATGTCCCAACACATGTGATACATTTAGTCTCTTATTTGTAAAGGGGCTACATGAAGTATCATGTTTATAAGGGTTAAAGGGGCTATATGAAGTCTAATTTCTATAAGGGTTTAAGGGGTTATGAACAGTGAGTATAGTGAATTGTTTTAAAATGATTTCCTTTCATAGCCAATATTATTGTGAATCGAAAAAAATATGACTCATTATAATAATTATGCGAGGATTATCTTTGACTTACAAACACAGTGGAGATCAGTTCTTAGCATATCGGCATAGTTAACAGACAGCCGCCCGGCTAGTTCAGTTGGTAGCACGTAAGTCTTCTGATCGAGGGGTCGTTGGTTCGATTCCCGGATGGGGCATACTTCCGTGGAGCTTTGTCATGAAATTATTTCTACGGCCATTCTCCCTCCTACCAATGATTCTTAATTATGTAGGGCAGTTGTCAGTCACTGACGAAAGTATGCGCTTAGAAGTTGGTTAACAGCTAAATCCAGAGATTTAGCCTTTCTATGAGCAGTGAGTAGGTTGACTGACCGCCGTTATATGACCTATACAATGTGTTGGTACGGCGTTAAACCCAACAAAACAAAAAACAAAATAATTATTACACAAAAACTAGTTATTTCAAGTTGTAAGTGGGAAAATACGAATTTTTAAACTATATAATCAAAAAAGCAACAACATAATTACTATGAATGCTCCTTCTTTAACAACACCTTAAGTCAGTCATACGAACTTATAATTATAGAATCGTCGTTAGGCTCTACAGGAGTTTCTTTGTCTTACAGTATACATGTAATACTATGTGTATCATTTTTGCATCATTAATATTAACTTAGAGAAATCAATATGCAATAATGGATACTTCATGTACATTTGTACATGCCAGTTGTTAATAAACAAGAATTATTTTTCATCGCTATCACGCACCAAAATTTATTACAAAAGATTGCTGTACACATATATTTTCGTCATTCAAACCTTTCGACCGCTCGTATGAAAACAAAGGTCTTGTAGGAAAACTCACTCGCACAAAACTCCCTACCGTTGTATTTAAAAAAAGTTCAAGAATATATATTATTTCATAATGATTAAATGACATTGAAAATTTTCAAATGTCTGTACACAAATAATAAATAATGTTTCTTAAAGATGTTTTTGGAATTCAGGAAATAACGTGTTACAGGAGGTATGTATTTTGCATTTATTACCGCTTCCAACAAATTTACTGCGTTCTTTAAGTAATCAAATGAGATTTTCATTTGTTATTCCAAATTGGGTCAACCGTGTTACCATACGTCGATACCGCAGCGTGTTCAATTACCCCAAACGTTCCGAAATGTTCCGTAACGTTAGGGTCGGAACAACTCAACCCAAGGACAATTCAACCAGAGAAAACTCAATACCTCACTAACGGTTTGAGTTGTCCCAACTTTGGGTTGAGTTATCCCCGGATTGAGTTGTCTACGGATTGAGTTGTCCTGGATCTGTAACGTTCCGTAACAGATGTTACTGAACACGCTGCCGGTTTTCTCAGTTTTATTCATTGTAACCTCATTTATAGACCCACCATGCTTTTACTCAAATCATTCATAAACAGAAATGCCCCGACCCAAAAAAGTGGATTCACATTTTTACCGCCATTTATTCGTCTATCACAAATAATTAAAACTTGAATGAATGACATAAAAAATTCTCATAATATGAAATGCTTGAAAATAGTAGGGATGTAATAAAACATAAATCACTGTATATCGACCATCTTTTTTATGAAAACTACAATGACCATTACTGTTTGATGGATCATTTAACAAAAGATAAACAATACAATTAATGGAAACAAATTGAAAATAAATGTTAAATCTGCGATCAAATATTAGAAATATATCAATCGAAGTTTTATCAAGAACCGATCCATAGACTTTCAATCAGCAGACCCATTTGGAACAACTCGGGTGATACCGTAAGCTGGCGACTATCACGTGTAGCGCAGCTATCGCCGAGGTGTTACGAACGCAGCGGACCGGATGTTCGATTGTAAGACTTGTCAGTCGTAACACATCGAGTCTTTCCATATTTTTTCGTGAACTTACCACCTCAAAACAGCTGAGATCAGATTTGTAGATTCGTAACTACTCGGCCACATGGCTTCGAGATTAATACACATACATTGTAAAATAAAACTCATGACATCCAATCTTTTCGTCCATTTTTTGATTCGCCCATGAAAAAGTCATAAATCATGATCCCTTACAACATAATACATTGAAAACATGTGGTATGATAAATTTTCAAGCTAGTTGACATTAAAGCCACCATATGAAGATGTATTCATTTACAGCAAACATGAAAATTGTCTAAAACCCCTGAAGTAATCCAATTGTAGCATTTATTATATACGCGATAAACATGAAAAAAAACCAATTAAATTGTTTTCTAAGTATAAGTTAGACAAAATGCCTTTTTCTTTAAAAAGGGGTGTCCTTTTATGAGGGCACGTAAATTTTGAAACACCACTCAATGCCTTAACGATCGTATATTTGTTCATTAGATTAGAATATTCGCAGCGAATGACCGAGGAGTTCCGAATGTATCGTTACGGAACGTTTTGGAACGTTTAGGGTAATTAAACAGGCTACTGATAAATGACTATTTTCCTTGCTGTCCATAGACACTGTTAGACTTGATATAGGGACTTTAATATAGTAACAAAAAATCGTCATCAGGTCATTTTAGCGTTCGTTCTAATTTAGATAACACTTTTCAATTGATATTTTCTATAATAGAGATGGTATCAAGCTTTAATAGAACTCGTATGCAATGTATTGTGATATGTTGTCAAGATAAAGGGACGCCTTAAGGAGAAAAAAGCTCCGTACATGATAGAAAATTCAATAAAATTCAATAAAAATGACTCCATGTATACCACACGAGTATAAATATATTGTTAATTAGAGAAGATAACGGTGAGTTGTAAAATAGAATCTCTGTTTTCTAATTTCCATTTAAAGATTTTGTATTATTCTTCTATCATTGAATATTTGACTCATGGTGAGTAAAATATGCCACTGTTACTTAGTATACGTTGTGCTACGTAATAGCATTGTTCGTCGTTTTGATAAAATAGTTTTCAACAAAACTTGGTGCCGCTGATACGTGTATTGAAATTACAAAATTTTAGATTTTTATAATTATAAAGTTGGATTTTTCTATACCTATGTTGAATTTAGTCATGTGGCAACTTGCAGGGTTTTAATAAAGAAAGGAACATCGAAATTCTTTAAAAGAAAACCATATCGGCGTCATGCATTGTTGGTTAACCTTCGTTATTTATTCTGACGTACTATCAATTCATGGAGCCAACCAATCAAAGGTATGCAATGTTTATTCTTCTAATTTTAATAGTCCTAATCATGCATCTTTAATTATCGCATTCGTGAGTCAAATGAAAGCAACAGCTTCATTTATCATAGATTTATCTCAAAGCGGACACGTTTCATGTTTTAGAATAAGGCAATTAGTACGATAACTAAAATCATTTCAAGATAATAATTATAATACAATGTATGTTAAGTTGTAATTCAAATAATTATTTTATAATTTATTCCAAAATGACAAATGTACAGTATAATTCTGGCTGTTTGAATAACAACACACGCTTCAGGATTCCTGAAATGCATGTATGCATATGTCGTGTAAATGTATATATGATTGTTAACATAATTTATTCTCTTCAGTAAGACCATGCCATATCGGAATTTTGTTAAGCGTCCGCGTGCGCGTAGGTTTAAGAGTCCTCAATCAAAATAAAAAACAAAATTGTTGGTCAAGTTTTCTTAAATAATCCCAAAGTTCCGGGATTCGATACGACAATTTAATTCAGAGAATAAATGTGTTCGGCAACGACGTTATTCACCGTAAGCAATTTATCATTACCGCGTCATAATACAATATATATATTTTACGTAAAAAAACACTGGTCATTTTATATTAAATTCAGACCATAGTTTCATATTATGAGGTTATTCCATTGAAAAAAATAATGCATTGTTTTTTGTAGTAAAAAGTATTTGTGTTTTCGTTTTCGGTTTGTGTGTTTTTGTGAATAGGTACCTAGGTTTGTCAAATTTGAGTTGACTCTTAACAGAATTCCAATTTGGCATGGCCTAATTAAAAGTATAAAATATGTTGTTTTTCGTGTGATTCATTATAATTCAGAATGTAATACATGTATAACAAAATAATATTCATCAATATGTATTAATCTAAATAATTTCCAAATATATTATAAAATCATACACAAATATATCGGGGAAACCTACTATATGTTTTGACGATAAACTGACTTAAGATTCGCATGAAAATATTAATCCAGTCCGAAGCTGAAGAGAGTTTCAATGAAATATTCAAAACTCACCGATTCGTAAAAATTCAATTTTATTTTCTTTAGGAAAGGATAACGGTGTTTAGGTTGTGAGACCCAGTATCCAGGTGCGTCATTTCTTTTGAACTTGACGCGCGAAGCGTTGAAAAAAATGAATATTGATGGGAACCAGTCTACGTGTAAGTCACGTGGTGATAAGGTCACGTGATTAATTTTTCAATCAATAGAATATCATATTAATTTTAACTTTCGATCTATTCAGGCTCCATGACTGCTTAAATATTTCATTTGATGAAGTCTTAATATAATCGTCGCTCAGGTCTTGGCAACAAACCTTTTTTCATAGCACAGTGGGAATCATTTGAATGAGTGATTTACAAAAATTTGGTTTATGAGATAGGACTTACGAAGCGAAGCACATTACGGTAAAAGGTGACACCGAGGCTGGACTTATTATAGATTCTTATTCTTATTGATGTTGTTTATGTTTTTGCATTTATAAATTATTATTGTGGGTGGTGTTGTCACCGTTGTGGAAGAGAATGATGATGTGTTTATTTTATGAAGGACATTTTTCCAAATTTTGGATTGTAAGGATTTCAGATGCGCTATTTTGCGTTTATAGGTACTCGTTCACAGATTTCATTTCGTTCACAACTTAAATATCTTTTTTTCTTAAACTATCAAAATTGTATGGAAATATTTTTGGAAGCAGGAGAATAGTGTTCTGATAATGACAATTTTAGTGCAAATTGACATACAACTACACATGATGGTGTTTCATGTAGTAAATATCTACCCTGTATGTCACGGTATAGACCCTTTAGTGCATTTTTGTGAATTTTATTGTATATTTCTTGCAACATATAGGTCAGTTTGTCTTAAAAAAATAAGAATTAATTTGTTTGACACATTCACAGACATTGAATGGTATTTTGAAATAATAGAAAACATAACCAAATCTGTGAACTAGTACCTTTAAGTGTACCGAGAAAATTATTTAAATATGAATATTTGCATTTATTTACCCATTTTCAAGTGTATTTGAGTATCAAAACGATATTAATATAATATTATTTTAAATGAATGTTTTCATCATTTTTTAGTTTCTCGTTTGTTGCATTATACAGATTCATTATACAGTATTGCAAATATAATATGGTATTATGCTATTTTTAGTTTACACTAAATATATTTTATAGCCAACTCAATCTTTATTTAAAGAAACGACAGTTATACATTTACGGTACTTATTATACATGGCAAAGGGATTGATTACAAGTTCTGAACTTCTTTATTACGAGTATTTTTCCTAAAGCTACTCTGCCGCCAGGCTAGCTCAGTTGGTAGCACGCAAGTCTACTGATCGAGGGGTGGTGGGTACGATTCCCGGGCGGGGCATACTTTTGTGGAGCTTGGTCATGAAACTATTTCTACGGCCATTCTCCTTCCTACCATTTTTTTAATTATGTAGGGCAGTTGTCAGTCACTGATGAAAGTATGCGCTTAGTAGTCGGTTAACAGCTAAATCCAGAGATTTAGCCTTTCCGGGAGGAGTGAGTAGGTTGACTGACCGCCGTTATATGACCTATAAAATGGGTTGCTACGGCGATAAACCCAACAACCCCCCCCCCCCTAAAGCTACTCGTAAGAACCTTTTCATGTATTTAGTTTAAAGGAAAAAGGGAAAATTAAATAAAAAAGTAAATTTTGAAATTATGTAAAAAGAGACATTTCGGAAGGGCATTTCATACTTAATTTGGTAGGAAAACACTGTCTGATAGTGGATTTTTTAATCTTACCGCTTATTTATAATAAAAACTGAAATTGAATGATCTTACAGTATCATATTAGGCATGTATACAAATATATCCATCCAAGAGAAAAGTTAACATAATTAAATAAAGATAAATTTTGAAATTTATCAATTGCAAAAATGTTAAGGCGCATTTCATCACAGCGTTAGTAAAAAGACATCTCATGGCAATTTGAATGTTATCTTAAAGTGAACAAACGTACATTGTCCGTAAGATAAAGTGAATTAGCTTTGCTAAAAACTGGATAAATCTTTACAATACAAATTACTTGAAGAAAAATGCTAGAACTTATGTCACACGTGGAGAATATTTGGTACAAAACAGAAGTTCACTCCTCCTTGTAGAGCGTCAAAATTTGTGATTGGGTTTGTGAATGATAAAGCAAATTTCTAGCTAGGCAGAGTTTTATTATCATAATTATAAAATCAACATGTGTGACTAAATGTAATATACACGTTACCTTATCAAAGTATACAATTCTTTTTCTACAATTTCGGACATAAACGGATTTGTAAAGTTCAAAAACATTTGTGATATCATGCTGTTTAATGTTTCAACAGAATTACTATAAAGTTCAAATTTATAAATTTACAAATTTACTTTCATAAAAAAGGAGAGTGAAAATATCATTTATTTTTGTAACAACTGAGGTTTGCATATCAATATAGACAGAATTATAATCGCATATATGTGTGTTGCAAATTGATGTAAAATAAAATGAAATTCCATTGTTCAAAGACTTTGAAAATGCTTGACATGCACACTTGATAGGTACATTCCATTTAAAGTCAATTTTAAACGTCATTGATGCCATTGTTTCTAACGTATTTGCATCATGTGATTTCAATCATTAAACTTTTTTTTTTAAATTTCAGCAACTAATAGTTGTTCATTTTTTTCTTTTATTAGCAGTACATCATATCATGTTATTTTACATATATACGTAAATGCACATATACACAAAGACACATACACACACATACATTATATATATCCATATATACGTGCAAAAATAAATATTATATACAAACATACGCACACTCACACATACCTCCACATGCACACCCTTACATACACATAAAACTTTCTCACAGCCATAAAGTGCGACTATGAAAGGAAGACATCAGTCATTCTTCCTAGCAGATAACAAAAAGATCCCTTAAGCATCTTAAATAAGATCATGAAGGAAAAATCACAACTTAATGTCTCAGATCAGTAACAGTTTAATACTTTATTAAATGGCTTAAAAGTGTATAATAATTATTTTAAGTTAACCCAACAAAATCATTGAACTTAGTATATGAATTGTATAACTTTTTTTACAACTTTACCTAAACTGAATTTTATACAAACTTCATATGAAAACTTATCCAGTTGTTTGTGTTAATACTAAGCAATGTAAACTTGAAGCAATACGATTAGCAAGTCCATCGCAACCATTATTAGAGTAATGTCAATAGTATCATCTTCTTGTACCTCCGTGAAAAATAGACAATAATGTCAGTTTTCCACCATTAATAAGATATATGGATAAGTTTCCAGACTTTTGGAAGGGTATGGGAGTACTAGTTATAGACAAGGGTCCGGGAAAGCTATGCTAAGTGCGCTGGACGCCGTAAAAGACCTAAATTGTGTTGACACGGCGTTAAACCCAATAAAAAATTGTATATTATAATTAATCACACGTCACTGACATGTGTTTACGTATCAAGTAAAAAAAGTTTGCTAAGAGGATAGAACCTATCATGTCACACAAGTATAACTATGATTAGGCATTGACTATCCACTTAAAGAACATCTTATTATTACATTGTGATTAAAAGCCAAAAGATGAAATAAACACAATTTAAGTTGTTTAAAGTCAGTTTCATTGTATATCAATAAACATCTGAATTAAATTCAGTTTTGACAATTTAAAACTAGGAGGAATCTATAAACCATTTTCTCATTTTCTGTTGTTAAATATAGCTACATTTACAAATACATTTTGAATATGCTAACTCGACATGTGTCCATTTAATAAAGAACGAGCAACTTATGCATACAAAGTTATTACATATTTACTTCATTATTAATCAAACTTTCTTCAGATTCATTATAATTGGTATGCTGATACGATTCATTTTATGAAGGTGAGCATCATTCAGAGTGAAATTTGCGTTAAAAACGGATTAAGACTTATCAAAATATAACATGTTACAAAATGTACCACTATTATTTCAGAAATTTACTAATCAAATTGATTTCATTTATATGATTTATTTTTTACTTAAAAATATGTAAAAGAATAGCATGTTTTACAAATGTATCATTATGATTATCTGTAACATTGTCAGGGAATACCTCAGACTGCCACAGAAAGGACATGAAAAACTAGATTAAAACTTCATTTTAAACAGTATTCTTCCAATCACGACATATGGCTAAAATCATGTGTTTAAATATGCATACTACATTGTATTATGTGATATTACTTTAACCATTGACAATGACATTGTTTCTAGTATTAATCTTCATAAATTATATAATAAGTTTGCATATTATGCTAGTTTTAATATTAGAACATTTTAATAAGTAGATTTGATTTTTAGCATCTGTATTTTCAATAGTTTACATGAAAAATATGTATATTTATTAAAATATCTATTAAACGCCAAATTGCTTATAAAACACGAAGCAATATGTTCAATTATAAATTTATCATCACTCCTGTCAGCAAAAAAATATTATCTTCTCTAACCTTAGGCTATCATTAATTAAATATGGTAAAAGAAAATATGTGCATAAATAATTGAGAATAATCATTTTACAAATTTACCTTTAACAGAATTTCACAAAAAACATATAAAATTTATATATAAAATTGGTTTCACTTACATAAAGTTTGCCATAAGGAAGTTGTTTGTGTTATTACTAAGTAATGCAATGCAAATCTTGAGATTACCAAAGCCATCAAATCTATGCTTAGTATATCGCCTTATAAGGATTTCTTAAAAGACCATATAAAATCATTTAAAAACTTGGTTTCACTTACATAATATTTGCTATAACGAAGTTGTTTGTGCGATTACTAAGCAATACAGTCTTAAGGAGATTACCAAAGCCATCAAATCTATGCTAAGTATATCGCCTGATAAGGAGATCCTTGATAATTTTACACCACAGAACTGTTGCTTTGATTTATTAACTAACTTCATCTGTTGTTGTTTTGATATGTCTCAATTACAGCTATTAATGTAATTTACTACAGTCATTCAAGAACTGGATTGTAGAAATGAATGGAACACGGGACATTTAGAATTTCTCCCTAATCTCAAACTATAATTCTGCCAGAACTAATGGAAGAAAATGGAATTCTATGCAGTTTATGCATACAACAAATGGATGAGATTCCAACGTATGCATATTAATGCGAATGAATATAAAGGCTGTTAAACAGAAATAGAAATTGTCACCTCAGGAACACGTTAAGACTTTGCTGTCGTGGAAACCAAATTGCCATTAAGAGACAAATGAGTTCGACACGCTTATGTTGACTACAATGTCTCATTTAAATCACAATAACAAGTACACTCCGCTAGACTTTGTTGCTTGACCAAGATAGAGATGCCAAGTAATCCAAATAAAATCAAAGGAACCACTAGGGTCCTCACATAAAAATTGCCAAGGAAGCAAGCAAAGAAGCCATAATTTAGTCAAAGGAACAAGAAGGTATTTCAGACAGTATCAAAGAAGAAGCCCCTTATTTAAAATAAAGGCGGGATTTATTTTTCAAGAAATACTCGAGATGCAAAGGAACAAGATTTTCGATGCAGGGATACACAGAAAGCAATGCTTATTGAGGATAATAAATGGACTTATCTAGACTGTAATGATCAGAAGTCATACATGCTTTTACATGTTATACAAAGAAATTCTTTCCAACAATGACGCCAGGAGATCATGTTTGGTAAAAGGGATAAGTGGATTCTTCAGGGCTATGTTCCCCTCATATTTTGATTGTTGCACTGACCTGACTTTGCTGTCGTAGTAACCCCATTGTCGTCAAAGAAACAATTTGTTGATGACAATGTCTCGTTTAAATCACAAAAAACAAGTTCATTCTTCTTGACTAAGATGCTCGACCAAGAAAAAGTTGCCAAGAAAGCCAAATTAAATCAAAGCAACAACTAGAGACCTACCGACAGAATAGCCCAGGAAGCATTGTTTTAATAAAAGGGAACAAGTAGGTATTTTTAGACAGTATCGCTCCAGAAGCCATATGTCTAATAAAGGCGAGTTGGTTTCTTCAAGAAATACACCAAAGGCAAGGGAACAATGTTTTCTATTCAGGGATGCTCAGAAAGCAATGCTTACTTAAGATAATAAATGGACTTATCCAGACGGCAATGTTCCAAAGTCATACAAAGTCATGTATTTATACAAAGGAACTCTTTCATACAGTAATACAGGAAACCATGTTTCAGAAAAGGAATTAATGGATTCTTCCAGACTTTATTCTCCTCATATTTTGATTGTTGCTCAGAAAGCCGTATATTTGCCTGGCGCTCGAGCATCAATCAAAGACTGTTGGAGATTTTAAAATCATCAAACACGACACCAGGAGTTAGGATTTAAACAGAGATTTTAAAATTATCATGCACAACATCTGGAGTTAGGATTTGTCATGGAGACTTTAAAATCATCAAACATAACACACGGAGTTAGGATTAATGGAAAAAAGAGGGATGAGGACACAATTACTACACAATCGGAGGAGGAAATAGTTTGGAAAGGTACACTTGGTCATGGGATAAAATAAACGTTAACTTGTTCTGGATACAATTTGACAACGGTTTGGATTGGTTAAATGGAATCTTAAATTTGTTAACAACATTGTGGACGGTTGGACGAAATGAACGAATGGCGAAAGACGAAAAAGATAGTTTGTACCAACGCTTTGAGTGTTGTAACTCATTACCAGTTGTTTGACTTTGGTCTTCATCACCACTTGCCTCACCACTTTAGATTGGCACTATTACAATATATAAGGTAAGTTATTTGGGTTATTGGTATAAAATGATAAATCTAGCTGATAATGTTTGACCTATTTTTAGCTTGTTTATAAATATGAGTAGATCTACATGCATGTGCAAGCGTCCCCTCTTTGCAAGAGCTTCTGACATAAATGCATCATAAATGAGCAGAAACTTTTCATCAGCCAACTCGATTAAGAATTCTATGGATTTGCTAGCCAAAACATGACAACACTTAACATCATATAGGTCTAAGCATGAATAAAGTGTTGCAGAATAGAAACCAGTTTGTGGCTTGGTACTACTTTATACTATTTATTTTCTGTTTAAACGATATGATATCTAATGACATGAAATGACATGTGCATATTTTACCTGTTTGTGGATAGCTGTATTTGATGACGTGGAAGGGTCTTATATTGACAGCATAAATGACAAATGTTCACTTGAACGATTCTTTTTACAAGGTAATGAAGTGACAGAGCTTACATACAAATTAACGTCTGTATATGATTATATCGTCGGTGATTGGGTGCGAAAATAGAAAATCTAACAGGATTAGAATTCTATAGACGCTTGCAAAGATTAGAAAGACGCTTTTCATAATTCAAGCGCCTAGTTACGTTGATTGGAAAACGTGTGTGGCACAGGCGTTTGGAAACATGTCGCCCACATTAATTGTTGCTTTGACAATAGAATTAATACTGCGATTTATTATTAGAATAAAATCTAATTATAAATGTGCATTAACTTTAGTTTCAGAATAAATTCTTAACTGCGATACCCAGGACATCTATCACGCCGGCAGCAGATGTTTTCCTGTATTGTAGAGGTTTACAATTCTGAACATTTGTTTTCAATTTCTAGAAATGATAGATTACATGCAAATAATTATGACATTGAAGTATTCACAAAATCCAAACCACAACATAATTTTCCATTGGCATATTATTATGTATTCGTATTATAACGAAGTTGTTTTGCCCTAGATTAGCTTCTGTATAGACATTACCTAAATACTCTTTTGGCAAATGTACTTGCAAATATTATAAGTTAATATCTCGATGGAAAAATGAGCATCATTGTTGGTAATTAGAAAATTAGAATTTAATAATAGTTTTCTTTGGACACACGTTTATTGCATTGATCTAAATTGCATAATAACATACAATGCCTGCAATATGTTACTCATACGTGTACTTTCAAAGTAAATATTAATAGGATAGTATAGCAAAGCACAAGAATATACTGTATTGTTTATATCAACGTTATTTCAAACTGATCTAAGCAAATGTAACATCTGTTTAATAACGAACATAAGTTTTAGAGTGCTTGAGGCAACTTTGTGGTTGTCCATCCTAGCAAGAATTGTAAACACGTCGGAACATTCTTACATGTAAAGATAATCTACGTTTTATTTGTAAAACAAATGATTGATGCTGCCATCGTTAACGGATGAGTGCGTGTAACGACCATGCCTATTTTTTTTGGGGGGGGGGGGGGGTATGTGAAGTAGGTATCACATTGGATACATGTAGTCAAACTGCTGTTTATGACATTTAATCCCTGCAATATCTAACTTCTAAGACCAATGCTTTAAACTCACGTCTACATACTTTTGAGTTATTATCAACTGTATTATAAGAATTTTCTGATGTATAATGATCACTTCTTATTGATTTTATGATAATATTCTACATCAATGAACACATAATCCTCTTGATTCTAAATTGATATATAGGGTTAAGTTCATATGTCTGATGACTGGCGTGTTTAAACGAGATGTACGTGTTTTAACTTGTATTTTAATACATTCTTGTTAGCAGAAAAAACGACACCAGAAAGGCTAACAGTGGATATTTGTGCTCATTGTAGCATTACATGTGCACATGAAATAATTGAATTGGTACGTGTTTCATGTAAAGTACATCGTCAACAAAATCATACTTAGACTAGTTGCAAACCATTTCAAAGATTTTGGCGTTTATTTTGACACAACATATGCTTTTCTTTTAATTATAGTTTTTTGGTAAGTATAAAACGTCAAAAAAATCAACAAAATGAAAATAAATAAATAAACATCAGACAATGCATCAAATATATACATAATCGCGCCCTACCAAGTCTTGTTCGCTTTACCATTTGTCAAAAAATGCTAATATGTCATTGGTCTGCACAACGCTCGGGTTTATTATATTGTGTTATCTCACTATATCATGTATTTAGTACACTGTTATTTGTATAGTCCAACAGAATTAACCTGAGCTAGACCTTTATGCAAGAATATATTAAACTCAGTATTTACAGTCTATTTTGGTCTTCGTTTGTAAATCGCGCTTTATCGGAAGTTTTCGGCAAAATGAACGTGCTGAATAATTAATGTTGTTTTCATAAGAATAAATACTTTGAAACTGTGCCATAATATTGCTGACTTACTTGTTTCCCCACAAACTAATGTGTCCAAAATTAAAAGTACAATAACATGCCACTTTTTGATTTATTGTCAGATCGGTTGTTATAAACACGTGTATAACCGTATACACGTATACGGAAACTCACGATTTAATGTAAGTGAAGTGTGTAATTATCATAGTTAAGTAGTTTAAGCTCAGGTTAATTCTGTTGGACTATACCACAAGAAGTTTACTATCGGCTGTGTGGTTTGGATGCAATAAGAGGTTCATCAAGATCTCTTAATGTTCTGTTTTTGCCAACAACGTCCATTGTATCACTTAATTCACATCTTCTATGCTCATTCCAATCTACACTCACTTGTAAATTATCTTGTAATGTTTCATCGGATGGGTATGGACTCAACTGTAAATACAATCATTTTTTAAAAGTAAATTTCGTGACATATTTGTTCTAGCTCTTTACTAGTACCCAAGTAAGTATAAACTTTAAGTTCCCATTGGTGATGCAAGATGATACTTAACGTATAATTTAGGCATAACTTCCGCCTGTGCTGATGCGCTAATTGGCAATGTTTTATTTCATTTTTTATAGTTCTCTGTGATTTTCGAAGGAATTGATATTCACCATACAATACATTGAGATAAAATCAGTAAATATAAGAAATGCAAACTATTGCAAAAATTATATCAAATTGTTTCTTGCATTGTTTTATCCAGAGCACTATCACGTGATTTCAGTGATGTAGTTTCAGAACAGAACAGAACAAACACCTTATTTGCTCACATTAAAAGTAATGGTACATGAGAACAATTGGATACATTCAAATTCATTAGGTTTGTTGCAAATTGTTTGGTAGACATGAATAGATTTGCAAGCGAAAACCAAGATGCCACACAATCGCAAAAGGAATAAGAAAATAGAAAAAAATAAAAGTTACCATTTTTTATAAAAACAAGTAACCACAATAAAATTTTAATATAAAATAAACATACGTCTTGTTTAAGTTGTCTTTGTAGTTTCTCAGAACAATGTTGTTGATAGAATTGTTTACCCAATAAAACACAGTCTGCTCCATTACTTACAATAATAAAACTGGGTTGATCATCTAACATTATATCAGCAAGTCCCTACAAAACAGTCAATGGTTCGAATAAAGTAAGTTTGAAATGAAGCATCATTCTGATTACATACGTTCGTCCATTCAATCATCTACTGCGTTTGAATTATTCAAGTAAACGTACAGGAGGAATTTTTGGCTGTGTAAGGAACTACCAATACATATTATGTTTATATGTATGCCGATATGCTGAAGAATGTGGTTACAGCATACAAAAATATAGATGTATAATGAAAGATATTTTATTAGCATTTGACCTCTTCATACTGCTTTTTAATTTATTTCAAACTAATAACACACAAATGGAAAAGATAAAAGACCACAGAAGCTTTTTCTAAAGTCATTTCTATTGTTTCAAGACAAAAATAACAGGGACTCAATTGTTTTCATAAACGACTCAAGTACTGTCATGTTTAAACAAGCAACTATACAAAATTATGTACATTGATAAATAAAAAACATGTTCGTACCCATACGTCTCCTTTAATCAGTGTCTGTATATGTACAAACTGTGGGTTTATATCAATATCAGATAGCTGAAGATAGAAATTAAATTTACAAATATCAATACTCATTAATACCGTAAAATATGTACTTTGTGATTGTCCTATTTCACTTTAATTACAACAATTGCATGTTTGTGCTGATAATCTTCATGATGAATTAAGATAAAGGGATGTTTTAGCTGCACTCAGTTAGCATTTCGAGGGTTGCCCGCAAGACTGTAGTTAATCGCTCTTTTACGCATTGCACTTACTACAGTATTGCGGGCAACCATTGATTTGTTTAGCCGGTGTAACATGTTTATGTATAGCATAAAAAGAGACACGTGGAATGTTTCAACAAACCGCATTTTACCAAGAAGGCCAATCTATATCGAATCCCTGGGCAATTGATGTAGGTTGCTCGTACTTCAGGTTTATTCAGAGTTACTGTAGAGAAACCAATGAGGGTGTTAAATCTTTTATTTAGAGCTAATCAGATTATAAGGAAATGTTTTGAATTCAGTTTCTGATCCGTAGACGGCCAATAATATCAATGTATTAGAAATTAATAACTTATTCTATACAGAGGAAAAGATCAATAGACTTGATATATTCAGTCTGATAGAAGAATTATGTGATTATGGGGAGATAGACTAATTTAACCACAAGCTACTTAAAGTTTATTTACACATTGAAATGGAAAATATGCGTCTCATAATTAGAGCGTATCTAACTAGGCACAAAGGCTTGACTGATTCAAAGTTGCTAAACACTGGTGTTATGATACTGGCACATAATACATAGTGCCACAGTCCCACAGTTTTCTATTTGATCCCCAAAGATTAATCGCCAAGTTATCATAAGAACTATATAATGAATGCGTGGGTGTTGCGTCAGCATGTGACATATATGGAATATCAATGCTTTCAATGGATCATTATCAATCGTACCTGCTCTCCACAGTTGACAGCAGCAATCGTTCTAATGTGCTCATCAAACATACTGCTTGGTGTCCTCGTTGGAACCTGATGATCTGTAAAGTATAGTAAGCATGATTGAATCAAGTTAGGTAACCTATGTTGCAAATTCCTATATAAAATTAATTTCAAAGAAAACTGTGCACTTCAGGGCATACTATTTAGATACTGATTCAAATAAATTACCAGAAGACCAGTTGGCTCATTTGAAATCATATTTATTGCTCTATACATGTATCAAGGTTTTTTACAATAATTTCGGTGCAATACCAAGTAATATGAAAAAACTAACCAGGTGAAATGAGAATAGATCGTAATGATGTTTGAGATAGTTCAGATTCTAAAGTTGGAGCATTGTATGATCCTGTCTCAGAAGCAGGCCTCTGTTGTAGATCAGGTTTTGCTGTGTGTCCTAATGCTAGTTCAGTCTTTTGTCTCTTGAGTTTACCACCAGGGCCAACCTTGTCTACATGCTTTTGGCTGTCAGTAGAAAATAAACAACATATTAATTTCAAGAAATTCTGGATGATAATAGAATGGACAAAACCGATAATGATATTTGATACTGATGATAGTTAATACTAATTTATTTTAGCTCGATTGTGAAACTAGTTATTACAACTTAGATTAATCACTTTCGAGACTGCTTATAGGTCTAGTAGTATTAAACTATTGATACAGTACAAACACGTAATAATTTATTCGTTCATAATTTTATATCTTTTACAGTATGTTATATAAAACACATTAGTTCAGTTAACATGAAGAGAATTGTTAATTATTTAAAAAAGATACAAGATACAAAAGATCTATGAAGTAATATAGGCCTCTGGCCCAAATAACATATATGCATTATACAAACAATGTCAATTAATTGGATACTTTGTTCAATACAGATAAACAAATGTACATAAAATTACATAAACATATTTATAAAAGCAAAAGTTAATGTAACTAAATTAAATGAAGGTTTAGTTTTACAGCAAATATATATATATAGAAGATCACAAATAATTTAATTTAATTTTTTCTAAATAACATCGCTGAATGAATATAATTAGCAATTGCAGTATATAGTGTTTGGTCAAACTTTTTCCATAAAGAAATGTACATTTTTGTAGTTTAAAGAAGATGGATTGTTATTATGATAACTACTTCCTAATAGAATTTAGTTTCGTACAAAATAAAATGATTTAATTTCGTCATCTAGTGTAGATTTACAGAGTGGACAAAGTCTATTTTCATGTAAGGTATTGTTAAAATACCCTGTATTATGTTCTAAGGGTAATAAACACCCTCTTAGCTTAATAATTAAGGATCTATGATACGTATTTGTCATATTGTCAATATATATAATAAGTTGAACATTGGTATGAAATATGCGCAACGGTGGTTGAAGCACTGCTTTTAGCTAAAGTTGTTGCTCAGAAAGGAGCAACAAAGGTATTGCACGATAACACGTCGGGGCATTTTATATTTTGTACTTCACAAATACAGGTTTTATTTGACATTTTGTTCATATCTTGGCGGTCAGTCGACCTATTTACTGTCCTGACAGACTAAGAACACTGGACCTCAGCGTTTAACCAGCACTGAACACATACTTACAGCAGTGCCTAACAAATGCCCAACCTGACACAAAAGTAGGAGACCGTAGAAAATAGAAAAAGTAGGATGATAAAAGTTAAATATTTTTTTTTATATTTTAACGCCGTGTCAACACAATTTTTCAGATTATTTTAAGGCGTCTAGCACATCAAACCTAGCTTTCTTGTACCCTTGTCTATAACCAGTATTCACCTTCTCTTCCACAAGGCCACAAACTTCTCCATATACCTAACTAATAGAGGAAAATTGACAATATTTTTACATTTTCATGAAAGGGTATAACCTACAAGGTAGGATTTGAACCCGTACCCCTATGGGACACTAGTTTCGATAAAAGTATGTAGATTGCAGAAATATTATAAGATCACTTACTTGTTGGCTGATAAAGTATATAGATATTGTTTGTTGATGTTAGAAAATGTGTTGCTATTTAACTTCTCTTCTTCACCAGATGCTTTATATGACCATAAGTTAGGATAATAATATTTCTTTTCTTTAGCATCAGATTCTTCTAAGTGTACTTTAATATCAGGATGCTGGAAATGATAGACAATAATAACTTAGATATATTTTGTTTTGAGTGAAATTAGGTCAGATGACCGAACACAATTTGATAACTTGCGGCATGTTAATTCTTGTTAAGAGCGTTAATGGCAAATGGTCTTTACACTTAAGGGGCCATTATGTTGAGCACCTACGATACAAAGACATGATGTTCTTAAGTCAAGAGCAAAGCCATACAAACCAGATGAAAATGAATTACAAAAGGCAGAAAAGTCATAAAGATTACGGAAGACGGGTTTGACTGGCTGGATTTAAATTTTCCATCTTCTAACATGTTCAGTCGACTTAGTAATCTTTAACGATGTCGCATGATAATCAAAGTCGCCTCCGAATAGGTGATCCTTGTAGTACTTATTTGCACCTGATCAGAGGAAACAAGGACAGATAAAGTTCTTTTCTCCGAGGACTTAACAAGAGACCATGTCACGATTAGGATCAGGAAATATATACATTAGAACACGTCCATCAAACGAACTACTAGTTGAACCTTCTGCATTAATATAGAAACATTTATGTCAACTGAGAATAAGAAAGAGTAAAGAAAAGTTCTTTAAATAAAACAAACGTAAATCTAATATATAGAGCATGACGCCACATTTCATCAGATTTTCAGTCAGATGAAGGCGGTTAGTTGTCATACTCGCTGTCACTAGACAGGCAAATATTTCTAAATCCAAAATTTAATGATATAGAATATGAAAGTATGTTTATACTTAACCTGGAAAGGTTTAGGTTTACCATCAACCCTTTCCTCTGTCTCTTCAAGTTCACCTTGTTTTTGTAAAGCTATACGTAATTCTGGTAATACAATTCTTCTCCATGTTTGTCTTTCACTTGCTCTTTCTCTTTGTTCTCTGTCTGTTAATGGTTTTATACCACTTTCTGTAAATACATGTATAGTCACGTGATATTACAAGTAAATATAGACACGTTATTTTAGAAGTAAATATAGTCACATGATTTTACAAGTAAATATAGACATGTAATTTAGAAGTAAATATAGTCACATGATTTTACAAGTAAATATAGACATGTTATTTTAGAAGTAAATATAGGCACATGATTTTACAAGTAAATAAAGGTACGTGATTTAACAAGTTAATACTGACACGTGTTTTAACAAGTAAAGATAGTCACGAGATTAAAAAATTAATATAGTCACGTGTTTAACTCGTAGATATAGTCACGTAATTTAACAAGTAAAGATAGTCACGTGATTTAAAAAGTAAATATAGTCACGTGCTTAAAAAGTAAATATAGACACTTTATTTAGAAGTAAATATAGTCATATGATTTTACAATTAGAAATAGTCAAGTGATTTTACAACATAAACCCCGCTGATTTAAATACTCACTACAGTACTGATGTACTCACGGTTAATAAAAAAAGATATTCGTATTTATGAACAAACATTATCAAACAAATATTGAGTATTTAAATCAGCACGGTTAATGTATGCGCCACTGACAGTTGAATATATAGAGGATATTCGTCAACTTTGGTGTAAGATCGATTTTTATTTCACCGAGTGAGCTCAGAAAACATATTTTCACGAGTGGCATAGCCACGAGTGAAAATGTCACTTTCTGAGTTCACGAGTTGAAATAAAAATCATCTTACTTCAAAGTTGACGAATATTCTGTTTCTATCATGCTTAGTTTTTGCGTTTTATTTGATGTATTTTACACAAATTATAACGTGACGTCATTTCTACTCCAAGATGACGTCATTTATCATCTAATATGACGTCATGAACGATGAAAATATAAGGTTATATTTTCACTGCGATGAAAATATAAAATTTATATTTTCATCGTTTGTTTTCATCGAATAACGTGACGTTTCACCGTAAAGCATGAAAGAAAATGTAACAATATCTTACTATTTCTCCATTCAAAAGGTCCAACTTTTCTGAGCTTCTTCATCACTGATAGACTTCCAGATTTAACAATTATCAACCATGGTGATTTTTGACTTTCATCACTAAGAACATGTCCTCGTTTAAAATAATGAAATCTACATTCTTTGGGATGATTTTCTAAAATTTTTATTGGCCAACCATTTAGAAAATGTAGACTCCTATAAAAATGGATGATTAAATAGATTATATAACCATCATGTGTTTATGCTATCGAAAGCTTTCAAAAATACGTGCATGTATATTGAATGAAAATTGGATGCATTTATTCGAAATTTACAAATTTGCTTTGAATTAAAATTATGTTTTTTTGTTGTTGTTTTTTATAGATTTAACGCCGTGTCAACACAATTTTAGGTCATTTTACGGCGTCCAGCGCACCTAACCGAGATTTCCTGGACCATTGTCTATAACCAGTACTCACCTACCCTTCCACAAGGCCGGAAACTTCTCCATATTAACTTATCAATGGAGGAAAATCGACGTTATTGTCAAATTTTCATGAAAGGGTATAACCTCCCCGGGTGGGATTCGAACCCGCACCCCCTCGGGCACGAGATTCCAAACTCCCGGCGCGCTACCAACTGCGCTATCGACCAATAAATAGAATACTTACTTTAAGAACATTTCTTGGTCCGGATCGTTCAGATTTTTAACACCACCTTGCATAAATATGTCTTTGTAATCCTGTTGTAATGGTTTAAAAATAATGTATACATTCCACATACTAGACATGCCATCTACAGTACCCACCAAAAGTTTGGAGACAATTTCACTTTGTAGGCCTACTGAATAGCTTTTAGCTAAAATTTTATCACTGTTTATTTTGAAATGCCTTTAGATTTGCTTTATGCTTTGCATATCATTAAGAGTTATAACAGAGACTACAAAAATAGCATCAAAGCTATGTTATGGAAGATAATTACAATAAATATGATTTCGGTGGCTTTAAGATGTCAGATGCTGAATCTTATAAATGTGTTGCATTCATGAAATTGGTTTTCATTTTATCATAAACCACTCTTAAATATACTAAAAATAATGATTCTGCAAAAATAATCATGGAAATTCAAGAATTGTAGTAAATTTCTTTTGTCTCCAAACTTTTGGTGGGTACTGTATGTCCTTTAACTTGAAGTATATAATAAAACGTTTTCTGAGGCACAATACGAGGTCCAATTTGTTTTTGTTGGTTGGTTTTAACGCCGTAGCAACGCACTGTATAGGTCATATAACGGCGTCTAGCGCACCAAATAACATAGCTTTCTTGGACCCTTGTCTATAACCAGTACTCACCTACCCATCCACAAGGCCGGAAACCTCCCAATATAATTATTTATGGAGGAAAATTGACACGAATCCGTATCCCCGATCTACCCGAGTTCTTCGAGGTCCAATCTATGCTACGTAATCTACGGGAGACAACTAGTACAGAAATGTACTGAATAATTGATAATTATAAAAATCCAAATTTTTTATTTCTCCTGCGGTACAAACGAACTCTCATCACCACAACAAAGATAAAAACATCATTTGTGCATGCAGTCACTTTTTGAGACAGGTAGCCTTGTGATATGACGTGCGCTTAAGATCAAGAGGTCCCTGGTTCGAATCCCACCAATGGCAATACTAATTTCATTGAGCAAGAAATTTTCAGCGACTGCTTTACGCAAATGGGTAACTGCGAGTGTGGTATTATTCCGTTGCACCAATATGTCGGCTGCACTAAGTGGATTAAAAGACTTCCAAGGGTGATTGCTAGACGGTTACCAGTAGCCCGATAACTAGGGGTTATCGTGCATAAGCATAAAATCTAGACTATAAAAAGCAGTTAGTTTTAGTCACTTACCGATGCAGATATACTCAGAAATTCACATCGTTCCTTAGTTAACACAGTTACTTCCCTTACACTGTCTGTCACCAGTGGTGTTTCCTTCAATATATATATATAATGTAAATAATATACAATATAAGTTATTTGTTTGTATATCAATAAGTAAAATAGTATTTTATGATATAAATACGGGAGTTTGTTCCTAGCACAGGCTGTCGGCGTCCCCACAATTTGTTTTAAACACATATATAATTTTATAGTATATGTGTTTAAAAAAATGTGGGAACGCCGACAGCCTCTGGGTCCTAGTACACGAAAAAGTCAAGTTTACTCCTAAGTATACATTTGTACAATCACTTATAGCGCTAACAATTAAAAACTGATATTTAAAATATGATACAGGCTTTGAAAATAGGCTGGTTTTCATTCATTTCAAAATTATGTTTAGATTAGATTAATTAAATAGCTGTTTGCAAAAAAATATGATAAAAAATGTCATCTGGAATAAAAAATTAACTCCCTTTCATATTAAAATAGAGCATCTTTACATAATTATGCACATACAAATTGGTAAAAGTTCTGACATTGTGAAAAAATTAGATACACGATGTACAAACAATTATAAATATTTCTAAGAATGAAATAAGCATATATAAAACAAATTGTTCAGTTAGGGAGTCGAGTGTATACCTTAATTCTAAAATGTTTTCAAAGAAAGACATGTAATTGACCAACAATAACTAATCATTACGCAGCACAAATGGAATTGTCGTAATGTTTCAATTAACAGATAAAATGTGTATGTGAGCACACCAGAAGCTTTCTACATAAAAGCAGCTATGGAGATTAGGATAATATTTTCAAACTCCTCACAGTGCTTACGTCACGCTTTGCTACTGAAGATTTTACCTCGAAATTATCTCCCTTGACATACTCTCCTACGGCACTGGCTATTGGCCGCTCAGGATCCATCTTCATTGCAACAGCTAGAATAAAAACACAGATAATATGAAGTAGAATTTATTGACCAATATAATTAATAAATAATCGCTCCTACCATGATTAACTACGACGATCATGGTCATTTAACTCTGATCATTACAATATACTACCTAGAGGTGCTGCGAGTATCCGAGTACTCGGATATTCGCGATCTCGACCAGAAAATCGAGTACGAATATTTGTCACGTCCGAAATAGTCGGATCGTGATCTATTTCTTTGTTGAAAAAATGAAAAAAAAAACATTTCTAGCTTAATAACCACTGAAAACGAGTCGCACTACTTATGAAAACTTTAACTTATGTAGGGACCAAATTGTCGATTGATACACATTTTAACACTGAAAATGCCCATAAAACGCATGGCATTAGAAAGTTTTGGTGTACATGGTATTCCATATAGTAAAAGCTTCTGTAATTCTTCACTTATTTCTGTTTTATACATGAATTCTATATGCTTCTCCATTAACAAGTGAATCGTGGTTCGATTAGTGAATCGCTTCACATAATTCGTGGTTGGGATGGGATCGCCACTAGCTCATTGATCCACAGCCCTAATACCACCGGCTCCCATGTTTTCTATTTAGATACAAACAGCAATTTGAATTTGTCATAAAGAAAGCGTCATTCCTGGCATGAATTTAACTACAATCTTTACCTTCGATTTAAGCCTAAAGTCAAATAGTTCTTAAAACTGTCTAGGTGTCTTACATTTCATTGGAGGAGGTACAAACCAAAAAAACTCAATGGACTAAATCAAAGATGGCTAAAGAGATGGTCGCCATTTTAACTAGTATACATACGCTTCAGTATAGACCGATGAAGTGTATTTCAGGAATTATTGCGCCTGTCATAACAGACGATCATTTTGAATTGCTCTATATACATATGTACTGAGGGACTACTTCTGGATTCGGTAAATTTTCAAAGTGGGAAAGGGTCTGAAATACGGTAAATATATTTGTTCAGGACTGAAGTCCCGAACAGTTAGAAATGAGATTAATACAAAATATGTACAACCGAGATAAATTAGAAGACTTAACATACCTGCGCCAGATAGTATAAAGTAAAAAGCAGCAGCTGGATGACCTTCACGTGATATAACTCTTTTACTGTCATACCTGGAACAGAAAACAATGTATTATAGTAACAAATAAACAATAACTTGTTTTCTTATGTAGTTAATGTTTTGTCTTAAAGGCGATTTAAGTCATTTATTTCCCTTGTATACTCTTTAAATAGATAGGTCCAATTAGTTGGATTACTCAGATTTTACCATTACTTTTTAATGTCAATTTGCTAAAATTAATCTTACATATCTTTTTTTGTAAATCATTTAATTCGTTTGAAATTCAAGCTAAGTATTTTTAGGGTAAAGAACTTTCTAAATTTCACCACTTTTGTTAATATCTTCATTAACAAGAATATTAGATGAAATATTTTGTTTACCTGACATAGGACTTCAACAATAAAATCCGAGGATTCCAATTGTAAGGACCTTCTTACCAATTGGATTTCTTTAGATTTTATCAGGGGAAGATAACTGACAAAAGTCCCTAATTATGAATTTATACAAGTTTATCATGACTGAATGAAGCCAATGAGAATGAATCAGCATAAATATACATGTATCATGAGATGAAAGTACAATTCAACAGAATATTCTTTAGTAAAATATACGCATATCATTTATGATACTATTTTTGGGCGTCAAGACAAATTTACACGAAGACAACTCAACCCGTGCAACGCTCAACTCAAAGTTGGGACAACTCAATCCGTTAGTAGGAGATTGAGTTGTCTCAGGTTGAGTTGTCTATGGGTTGAGTTGTTCCGACACTTCCGTTACGGAACGTTTTGGAACGTTCAAGGTAACTGAACACGCTGCAGAATGAATGGTTTGGGTGCTCCAAATGACATGAACGGGAGCAAATATCCACCAAGAGTCCGAGTGCTAAAGTTGTATCAGAATACTTACGACTCATACTGTCCAACTTTAGCTATCATCTTCTGCATTCGTGCTGGAAGTTCAGCGAAACTTCGAATATTTCTTAACGCAATCTGCGCCTGAAATGTACCATCAAAACGATTGACACGAAATCACTTTCTGCATAATCATCTAATAAAAGACTTCGACTCGAAAGTGTTGGACAATCCCTTTAAACTTTCGAGCTTGAACCCAGTTCCAGATTTAGGGACTAGCACATGTCGGGAAACTGTAAATTTATACCCGGGTGATGAGTAAAAATAACAGGTAAATGTAAAAACACCGTAAATTTACAAAATAAGGAAATCTTTAAAGCGCATTGACTGAAATTATGTTTTCACCGAATCTCCCTTAAAATAAAACTGACTGTATTTCTAGCTAATCGCGATGATTTCTTCCCATATGTTACCAAACTTGTAATTTCAGGAATAAAACTTAACAGAGTAAATCATATTTACCGATCGAATGCGTTATACGTTCATGTAAAGGTTTCATACCACTAAATATTCACCGGAAGCAGTAATTTGCCGGTAAAAGAAAGTGTGACATGCAGCATATTCATTACTTGGGAGCACCTGGTGTCCTCATTTGGGGTGTTTTTTATATTAAAGAGCATGTATGTCTTTGGCAATGCTTTTCCTATGAAACTATGCAAAAAATCAATGGATCTACTTTGTTTGCTCGCGAAAAGTGGTTAAAAGGGGAGGTAACTCTGTACGGCATGTTATGAATGAAAAACATGGATGTTATAATGGTAGGAACTTTCTATCGATTTTTTTTCTTATAAGTTACGTAACTTTTTTTCTAATACTGATCATTTTGTGCGGAATAGATAGATCGTTCAGCCTATATATGGTTTTGGGTATCTAACATCCCTTGGTTATACTGTAATTTGACATTGAAAATGATACCTTTTATATACAACAAAGAAGGATTTTATTTAGTGGTGTGTACCCTAAAGTGATTAAAACATTGCAAACATTTTAGAGAACAATCAGTTAACTCTCGAGTTATCGCCCGTAGACTATAAAATTAGCTGCCCGATTTCATACTTACTGAGTAGATTTCATTGTCATTTCTGAGATGTCTAGGTTTAGACAAAATTCTTTTCGTTTCATCAGCCATTCTCATCTGTGATAGAACAATTCAACAAACGGTTATATTTTGTCTAATATCAAAGGTACAATTTTTACATGAGAAACGCCATGTCTTGTCATGTTTGATTATTGAGTTAGAATATGACCACTCATATTAAAGGGGTTTAAAAACCTTCATGCCAATCATAATATCTTTCGACTGTTTGTACAATTACTTTATAAAGTTTTTTCGCGTTCGATTCATGGGCGGGCCATACTGGCGTGGAGTTAGGCCATGGAATAATTTCTACGGCTATTCTTTCTTCTACCACTGATTCTAAATCACGTAGGGCAGTTGTCCGTCTTTGACGGAAGTAAGTGCCTAGTTACAAACTAAATCCAGATATTTAGCCTTCTCAGGATCGGTGAGCAGGTTGACTGGCCGCCGTGATATGACTTATACAATGTGTAGCTACGGCGTTATACCCGACCAAAAATACTTCCATATTTATTTTTATTCTTTCCACTATGCATGAAATATTATACATGTATGTTTCTAATCGTACGTTTTCTTTTATGTTTAGCCTCTAGTATTACAATCTATGTAATATTTTGCTAGTAAAGTACACTTTAAACTATATCTAGGATGGAATTAATTGCTGCATTCGATCAAGAACAGGTGTTAAATACTATTTAATTAAGGATTGAAATCATAGAAACTGACTTTCATCGAAAAATAAATGTCATTTTGCTGATATCTAATTTTCATAAGCGCCGAAGGCCGATATTATCGGACCAATTTTCATGTTTTTGATAATTTACTTCTTTTATTGACATGCATAACTGTAGTTTTCATCGTTGCATGTGACAGTGCTAAAATAGATTTTTCATTCATGAATATTTATGAGATCCTGTAAGCAACTGCGTTTATACAAAATTAAAACACATTTTCAAGTCACGTGATCACTTTTGACCAATCAGATTGTATCATTTCGTTTATGTTGTAATTATGCATAATTAACGACAAATATATACCTGTCTGTTGGCACTAAATTGTGATCTATCAAACATTAAATCTTTCACTTGATCATTTCTATAATCTATATAGTTTAGTGTATTCATATATGGTGTCAACTCACTTTTCTCTCGAAATCTGTGAAAAAAATCATTACTTCATCAAATAACTAATTTAGGCTAGCTCAATTCGCTTGCAAGTATGTTACATCAAGTGGTATTATATGGCATGACTAAAGTGTCATGAAATGGCATTGGTTGGCATGACTAAAGTGTCATGAAATGGCATTGGTTGGCATAAGTAAAGTGTCATAGAATGGCATTGGTTGGCATATGTAAAGTGTCATAGAATGGCATTGGTTGGCATAAGTAAAGTGTCATAGAATGGCATTGGTTGGCATAAGTAAAGTGTCATAGAATGGCATTGGTTGGCATATGTAAAGTGTCATAGAATGGCATTGGTTGGCATAAGTAAAGTGTCATAGAATGACATTGGTTGGCATATGTAAAGTGTCATAGAATGGCATTGGTTGGCATAAGTAAAGTGTCATAGAATGGCATTGGTTGGCATAAGTAAAGTGTCATAGAATGGCATTGGTTGGCATATGTAAAGTGTCATAGAATGGCATTGGTTGGCATAAGTAAAGTGTCATAGAATGGAATTGGTTGGCATGACGTAAATGGGGTTTTTAAACAGCATTAGACATGGAATGGCACGGAAAAGCAAAGCCTGGCATGGCATGACAAAACACGACAGTATATAGTATGTCATGATATGGCATGGCATAACATGGTATGATATAGCATTTTATAAAATATCATGGCACGACACTACATTGCATTGAATGGTACGATTATGCACGACACGACACGGCATTGATCGGTTACGGTATGTCATAGCATGTCCCGACATGGTTTCACACGAAACGGTTTTGCATGGTATGACATTATATGACACGGTATGGCATGATAGAGCATGCATTGGCATGGCATGGTATCTGAAGAATACGTACATACGAGACATTCCGAAAAGTGTTTTGACATTACTGGACATTCGGTCGAGTGATCTTGGAAGAATCACTGTACCGAATCGTATTTACTGGACCAAAGAAATCATCAAAATAACAGATCTTTATCAACAACAATTTTTTATTACTAATTGGATTAATAAGGGAAAGTCAATACGTCATGACACATAACTGTTTTCTAGTCGCTATTTAGTCATTATGATTTATTTCAACTTTTAACTGAAGACAAACACAAAATAGGTTCCATACTTATCGAGAAATTAGATAAAATAGCCGATAGTTGTCCTGATTTTAATTTTAAAATATGAAATTGAACTGGACATTCGGACCAGTTATGACAGACTTTTTACTGGACCGAATGGAAATTTACCGGTCAGGTCCGTCGGACCGGCACTTTTCAGAATGTCTGGTAC
The DNA here is from genome assembly GCA_025267735.1 of Mactra quadrangularis. NCBI lineage: Eukaryota > Metazoa > Mollusca > Bivalvia > Venerida > Mactridae > Mactra > Mactra quadrangularis. The sequence goes on from CM046302.1 coordinate 3,111,006, forward strand.
ATACATGTATTGTCTGTTTTTCCTCAACTGCAAAACATGAATAATTTCACAGTGACTTCGTGTTCCTTGTCTAGTACTCGAGATATTGTAATAATGTGTATTCAATCACCATGAAATTATTCAAACTTTTGACAGTTAAGAAAAAATGGTATATAGATAAATAGACAGCAGGGATACAAACATGTATTAATGAACATTTAAATCATTATAATTAGATTTTCGAAATACATTGTAATACCAAAACTAAATGGGAATAATTAAATTAGGAAAATGTTACTTACTTAAAACAATGATCTTTAACACATCGGATACAGAATAGTATGATTCTAACTTTCCTTCGGAATTTCTTTCTCACAACTATTCTACGTAAAACGTCTTGTACTTGTTTCACAGCTTTCCGTTTGTTGATTTGACTGAAAATGGTATAACGTTTTATTAAGTCATACTGAATCTAAATCATGTTAGACAGTTGTCATTCACTGACGGAAGTCTTCTAAATAAAGACATTGAGCTTTTTCCAGGAACGGTGAGTAGGCTGACTTACCGCCGTGATATGACTTATGACTACGGCGTTAATCCCCCCCCCCCCCTAAAATAATTGCTCGGATACATGTTGATCAACCACGAGCAGAGAAGCTCTTGACTCTTGAAATCGACGATACAATTCCGTGTTATTTATTTCTCTTCAGTGATCATTTGTATATATATTTGTGCCGGTGGCCCACAATAGGCAGGTACATGTGTACAACTCACCAAAATATATAATCTTATAGTTCAATCAAAATAGTTCAAAATTATCTTTACTTTCATTAAAACACAACTTAAAGACTTAAGTACGAAACGTACTTCATTGATTATGATTTGCGGTGTAAAGTACGAGTAAAATACCTTATCAGAGAAAAAAATGCATTCCTTAACACTAATCAGAGCGCATGCGCATAAAATCAAAGCGAAGATAAACTCTTACCTTAGCGACCGTCTGTTCAATGAAACCCTTCTTGTTTTGATAATTTTTGGCTGGGGTTCTATGACTTTTGTTACCGTCTTGGTTTTTCTGAGAGCTTTCTTCCAGTAGGCAGCAGCTTTACCTCTTATCTCCCCTTGTTCGCCATGATCCGATTCGTCATCGTCATTGTCCTCCTCGCTGCTGATTGGATCAAAATCGTTTGCTCTTTGTGCAGCCAAGGCAACCGACTCCATCAATTCTCGCTGTAGTCTCCGTCTCAAAGCTTCATTATAATAATCAAGAAATCTACTCACTTTAGACGTAGCTTTAGATGCTACGTCTGCTCCTTTCTCCTCGTCGTTAAGTTCATGGTATCGTCTGCCTCCGTCAAAAGAAGTGTCCAAATAAACGCCATCTAACGTGGAAGAAAATCGTCTGCCGGCGTTGTGTGGAGGTGTTTTTGGTAACAATGACAACACGCTGTTTCGTCTGCTGTTGTTGTTACTCCCGCCATGACGGCTATTCGGTCTACTCTCGCCTTTTTCCTTGACTGGTTTGAGATAATTGTTGTCCGAATGTTTTGAGTAACTTTTTGTTCTGTTTCTGTCCATTTTGTTAATCAGAGTTTCTCACTAGTTTATATGACAATAAAACGTCAATTACAAGTTACAAAGAAGATGCATGCTAACATTTATCATTATTGATTTAACTATTGATGAAATTATTTTAGTGTTATAACATTTTTTTAAATCAAACTAAAAGTACATCCATTCAATAATGATTGCTAGTACTTGTTAAAGTTATTATCAATTATTAAAATCATTTAAACAGAACAGAAATGAACAAAGCATACTTTAGTTAACTTGTACTTTTAACTACTTAAATGTGTTAAATTCCTTTAATTAAAAAAAGTAACACAGATCACATTTTGCCTTCTCTTCCAAAAAAAGGTTGGTTTTAAATCAAACTTTCGATAATTTCACTTACTACTGTTTTGATTAAGATTAAACAATTTTCCACTTCAAACTTAGAGTTAATTCGTATTTATGTATAATTTAAAAACAACCCTTTTAATTTATCTATGAGTAGAATTCAAGATTTCCAACAAACATACCAATAGGCACTATATAATCCCCTGAGATTTTCTCTCAAAAGAACCCAAACAACGAAACATGTTTTCTTAAAATGAAAATCTATTTGGTCTCACCCTGTCAATTTAAATGAAATATGTGTGTTTATGCAGGTAATGACTTTAACTCTTGTCTTTTAAAACAATAGAATTTTACATGGATCATAAATTACATTGTATGGAATAAGTATTCTACAAAGAACGTTTATTTGTTATATTTTATCGATTTGTTTTTGTGTTCATTGTGTGCAATGAATACAGAGTCATTAGAATATAACCGTATTTTTACAATCGTTCAGTTTAACATCGCCAAAACCTAACAGCACCCAAGCCAGAATATTCCGAGACAAAGTAGTTCATGATTTGCAACATCATACTGAAACTGGCACTATATGTAAATATATGCAAGAAATTGACCAGACGCTCAGTATGACGTCACAAAAATATACTTGGAGAATATACATGAAATGGTTAACTTGTAACAGAGATAAGAAACATTATCTGCATAATTATAAGTGCTGATTCCCGCGTATTATAATCACAATTATGTTGTAACAAGCGCTAATGGGGCTAATTACTATTATTATTGTATAAATGATGTCATTGACGTCTACAACAAAACATTGGCGATCATCTACGAGGATATACCTCGGAAATCAGACGTAGTAGGAATACAACCAGGTTATAAGGTCCGGCGATTAATCCCTGGCAAGTAGTACTATTATTGTTTAAACATCGACGTGCAAAATCAATATTATCTAAAAATGTACGCTAGTTTACTAATTAGCAATAAAACAACATTCAGAAGTCATTTATGTGCAGTTCAGACTAAATTACTACAGAAACCAAATTCGTAGATCTACTTTTTCACCTTATGATATCCGAGATTTATCTGCGTAGAAGATCGCCTAGGTAGTTCCGATGGTAAAGTTATAACTCCCTTGATCGTCCTCTCTCAAAAAGCCAATACTTTTCCTACAAAACTATTTTAATGGTTTCATATGGTTTGCATATTTTAAATATGAGATGCAATTCATTAAACTGACGTGACCCGGGTGCGTAGAAATTCATCTAATGTATTTTTGAATATATACTGCTTTTTGACCATGGCACTCTTCCTGTCTTCGATTATAGGAGGTTGGATTTAAAACATTTTTCGAACGGGTAATAAGTACAGAAATATATGAAATGGACATAGCAAATTTACCAATTAGTCCATTTTAAAGTGTACATGTATTCATTAATATTGTTGTAAAATTTCTCTAAAGATGAAAGAAATATCAAATCGATTCCAATATACTTATTTAATTAAATATAGGGAGGCAAGACAGGATAGAGCGCCATGATCGTGTGACCACATACACGACTCATGCAGGTTGTTTCGTCATCTCAGGATGACGAACTCAGAAAACAAAGCGTTAGACCAAGTCCTGGCAAAACATCAAAAGCTCTGGTAACCATGCCATATTTCCCTTCTCTAAGAAAAAGGAATGACTTGGTGTTTGGGAACGACCAGAGCCAGTAAAATGCTTCGCCAGAAAAAGGCAAACGTTTGACAAAGTGAACAGACTCAGATTGTCTGTTTGATATTAGTCTATGGATCTATATACAAAATATTAATTACAAGGTTTTTAGTTTAATCATACCGCTGTATGTAATTTATTAGAATGTCAAATAAATCGTACATGTGATTATTTTACTTGAAATTTCATAACTAGCATTAATACGTTTTTTTTTTAAATCATAATTTAATTGCTTTTTTAATTTGATAGTGCAGTTTATTTGTATTTGATAACAACTCACAATATTTAGAATTCATCTTCCAAAATTATCTTCCCCATATTTAATGTCCTTTTTACAGTATATAACTATTGTTACATGCTCTGTCCTTTAGGACCCAAATAGTGCAGTCGGCTAAGGGGAAGGTAGGGAAATGAAAATATGAAAAGTTCAAGAGGTGGCTGGTTCGAAACCTAGCAAATGCCTAAATTTTTATTTTTATATTTTATTTTTTATTATATATTTATATTTTATATTATATATATTTACGTATTAAGAGGTAACATTGACATATTGAGATATATAATCTTATGAATATTTTAAGATGAATAGTGTTGTGTTTACGATTATTATGGTTACTTTAAGCTGTACATGTATTAGACCGTACTATATTTTATAACGGACTCTTTATGGAGATATAACTTTAAACCATCAGTACTTAGATTTTACCAATGGCTGATCGATGCCTAATTTTATGCTGCAGTCGGCAGAATAAAGTTCGTAGAAAATTTTAGTTTATATAACATGAAAGGTACATCATTACATTAAAGTATATCATATAAATCGAGGGTTGCTCTCAAGACTGTAGTTACTCGCTCTTTAATACAAAGCTATTACTTCAGTCTAGCGGGAAATAAACCTACAATCATACTGATAAAGAGGCATTTCGATATAAACTAAGATATTTTTATAACATTGTAGATCTACATTATAAATATAATGATAAAAGACAATAATGATAGTCATTCTTTTTCATGTAAAATATTCCACATTTCCACAGAATATAATTCAACCAATTTTCTCACAATTCGTAGGAACTCAGGTAAAAATATTAGTTGAACAGCTGAAACTGCATTGTTTGGACAGTGAACAACAATGGATAACAAGTCATGTCTCTGAAAAAGACAAGCGTCCCTAAATAGCTTGCCCAAGAATTTCAACGGCTATTCCCTCTCCTACCAATGATTTTTAATCATGTAGGGCAGTTGTCAGTTACTGACGAAAGTATGTGCTTAGTAGTTGTTTAAAAGCTAAATCCAGAGATTTAGCCTTTCCAGGAGGAGTGAGTAGGTTGACTGACCGTCGTCGTATGACCTATACAATGTGTTGCTACGGCGTTAAAAGCAACAAACAATCAAACAAACAAGCATGATATAACAAAATGAATTAACGAAAAATCTACATGGGAATTAATTATGTACTAATTATGATAAGCTTGTGCATTTGCATTTCACAGAAGGATGATAACTCCAAACAAAAACATACATATCGCGCGATTGTAATGATATTGTTCCTTACGCCTGGTACCAAGATTGTTCTTTATATGTCCGCAAAACCCCAAACTATAATAAGATGTTGGTTTATGTTTAAACATGGAACCGTGAAGTAAAAATACAATACCCGATGTTAACCGAACCGAAGATTTGAAAACGACCGAAAATATTTGAAGTTTTTCACTAAGTTATCATTCGGAACAACCTCGGCGATCATCTACGAAGATGTACCTCGGTAATCAGACATAGTAAAAAATACAAACAGGTTATAAGGTCAGTCGCCGGGGCGATCAACTCCCTGGCAAGTAGTACTATTATTGTTTAAACATCGACATGTAAAAGCAATATTATCTAAAGAATTGTATGCTAGTTTACTAATTAGCCATAAAACAACATCAGAAGTCATAGAAAATGGCCCTGGACTGTCTCTATATACATTGAAACACGTCCACTTATCATTTTCATGTCAACATTTAATAATAACGTTGTTACACGATTATCTTATCATTACATCAGAACAACGTCTCACACGTCGTATTTCTGTGCACTTCAGACTACATTACTACAGAAACCAAATTCGTAGATCTACTTTTTCACCTTATGATATCCGAGATTTATCTGCGTAGAAGATCGCCGAAGTAGTTCCGATGGTAAAGTTATAACTCCCTTGATCGTTCTCTCTCAAAAAGCCAATACTTTTCCTACAAAACTATTTTAATGGTTTCATATGGTTTGCATATTTTTAGATATGAGATGCAATTCATTAAACTGACGTGACCCGGGTGCGTAGAAATTCATTTAATGTATTTTTGAATATATGTTTGTTTATCATAATATTTTGGAATATACTGCTTTTTGACCATGGCACTCTTCCTGTCTTCGATTATAGGAGGTTGGATTTAAAACATTTTTCGAACGGGTAATAAGTACAGAAATATATGAAATGGACATAGCAAATTTACCAATTAATCCATTTTTAAAGTGTACAAGTATTAATTGATATTGTTTTCAAATTTCTCTCAAAATTTAAGAAATATCAATGAATTTCAATATAGTTATTTAATTAAATAAAGGGAGGCAAGACAGGATAGAGCGCCATGATCGTGTGACCACATACACGACTCATGCAGGTTGTTTCGTCATCTCATGATGACGAACGCAGAAATCAAAGCGTCAGACCAAGTCCTAGCAAAGCATCAACAGCTCTGGTAACCATGCCATATTTCCCTTCTCTAAGAAAAAGGAATGACTTGGTGTTTGGGAACGACCAGAGCCAGTTAAATGCTTCGCCAGAAAAAGGCAATCGTTTGAACAGACACAGCTTGTCTGTTTGTTACAAGAAAGTCTATGGATCTATATACAAAATATTAATTACAAGGTTTTTAGTTTAATCATACCGCTGTACATAATTTATCAGTATGTCAAAAAATCGTACATGGGATTATTTTATTTGAAATTTCATAACTAGCATATTATTACGTTTTTTACTAATTATAATTTACTTGCTTTTTTAATTTGATAGTGCAGTTTATTTGTATTTGATAACAACTCACAATATTTAGGATTCATCTTCCAAAATTATCTTCCCCATATTTAATGTCCTTTTTACAGTATATAACAATTGTTACATGCTCTGTCCTTTAGGACCCAAATAGTGCAGTCGGCTAAGGGGAAGGTAATGAATATATGAAAAGTTCAAGAGGTCGCTGGTTCGAAGCCTAGCAAATGCCTAAATTTTTATTTTTATATTTTCTTTTTTATTATATATTTACATTTTATATTATATATATTTACGTATTAGGAAGTAACATTGACATATTGAGATATATAATCTTATGAATATTTCAAAATGAATAGTGTTATGTTTACGTTTTATTATGGTTACTTTAAGCTGTACATGTATTAGACTTATACAATTACACAATCATGTATCATTATTTTGAATTATTGAAATATAAAATAAATATTTCAAAATGCATTTGTTTTATTATTTTTTTAAATAGATAATTTATAATATTAGTCCAGTACCATGATATGTGTGTCTTAGTGTCATCATTACATCAGATGTATGCCAAAACAAAACTAAATGATAACACAAATAAACATAGGTAAGTTGGTCATTTCGAGATTTAATTCATCAAGCTGCTTTTTTTAATTAAAAAATCTGCCAATACTATCGACTGTAAATACGAATTCAGTGGACATGGGTTGGATTCCCGGATGAAATGTATATGCCTTCGTGGTGTTTGATCATGAACTATGGTTCTACGACGTACTATTCTCCGATTTTTCAGGCTTTTGTTGATATTTTTTTTAAAATGTATGTTAATTGATTCTGTTTACTGTCGAAAAATAGCTTATAAGGTTAAGTTTACCATGTTGTATTATAACCGACTTTCAATAAATCTTCCTGTATCTTGACCTGCCTCTATATGCGTTAGGACAGTTTTCAACCACGAGTGATGGTGAGTATTTATGTCTGTACCATTATATGCGATACTTAACTTTTTGAAAGAAATAAATGTTTATAATAAGATATAGAGCTTTACATCATTAATTTCGTTTGAATTAATAGTATCATTGATTGCTTTCGGCGCGATATGACCTTTTTGTGTTGGTGCGCCGTAAAACCCAAACAAACAAACAAACGAGTATTTAGTACTGGCTTAAAATCTACCATTCCTAAATTATTGTGTCTTCTACTTACTTACTCTGTCTAGAGGTTGTGTCATATCAGAAACCACAACACCAGCAGCGTGTTCAATTACCCTGAACGTTCCAAAACGTTCCGTAACGGAAGTGTCGGAACAACTCAACCCAAAGACAACTCAACCTGAGACAACTCAACGGTTTGAGTTTTCATAACTTTTGGTTGAGTTATCCATGAGTTATGTTGTCTACGGGTTGAGTTGTCCCGTACCCTTAACGTTAGCTAACAGTAGTTACTGAACACGCTACAGACATGGCTGGAATGTGCCTATATATTACGCAATGACCGAAATTGCTATTGAAATGATGCTATAATAATAAGATTGATGTAAATCAGCCAAAAACATTTTCCAAACCTAGATACATGAATGTTCCTCCGTAGCTACCTCTTAAGCTAACAATAAACCGTGAGTAATAAAGACCTTATAAGACAACTGACTTTAATACTCTTTACTAAGATTTATTTCTTAATATAAGATATTAAAACAAGGAAATAGTAAAAATACATTTTCTATAAAAATAATAACAAATTAAAACTAACAATTGATATACAAAAAAATATCACAGTATCATAGCTTTTAGAAAGATCTCTTTTTTAAGTACCAGCACTAATTTTGATTTGGAAAAAAGATGCTCATTGTTAATAAGTAGTACATGTATATAGTCGATTTTCGATTTCACTTTCAAGAGAGTTCAATATACTGGTTCATAATTTATAAACCAAAATATTCACAAAACGATGTTTATCAAATTCACGTCCCCTTTGCAGTAACCGTTCAAAGTTTGGTAACTCTAAACGTAGTTGTAAACTGTCGTGGATAACTCCTGTTGAGTTATCGTTTATGGTTTCATTTGAGTCGATGTCTAGAAAGTGCGTTCGGAACAACCTCGGATATCTTCTACGCAGCTATGTAGAATATTTCCGTAGATAATATCCGATGAGTTCCGAATGAGTGTATAAGGATTCCATTGATTAGTTGACCCAATCTGTAGTTGTTGACTAACCACACCATAGTCAGTATAAAAATAAAACAATATACGCAACACTTTATTATGTTATATATAATATAAAATGACCTTCACCAAAATGTTGAATCAAAACGAAATGTTTAAAATACACCAAGCGCCGTTTACGGTCTTCTATTTATGCCCTGTAAGGTGATAGCTGATTTTGACGATGGTACAATCAAGCGAGTAAACCGTTCCCTGGGATCACATTTTTTTTTCAATATACAAACGCCTCCTGCGTTTTGGTTCCGTTAAGTGCAGCCCTCATCAGACGCTTGTTTGATACATTCTCTACAGATTCCAACATCATGATCTTCTTATAGGCTTGCCAATCTACACTCACTTGTAATCTGTCCTGTAATTCTTCCTCCGTTGGGTACGGACATAACTGAAATAAGTAGAAACAATTTGAACATAATTTATATACAAAATCAAAGTAAAAAATTATGGTCTTATTAGCGGATTGGTCTAAAAATAAGAACATTTTTGTCTCAAATCAAACAAGTGATACTTAATAATTGTTAAAAGTTACATGGTTTTGCAATAACCAAGATGGTCATTATAACGGAACTTCACTGTAAATGAATCATAATTGTATATTGTTAGAGGACCATTTCATAAAAAAGTTTGTTTTTTACTTTCTAATCTTTTTTAATTAAGATGTTATTATCATTAAATGGAGAAGCTCGCGGAAACATTAAAAACAAATCAACAAAATAATATGAAACAAATAAAACAAAGCAAAGCAATGACCTCTTGTCTCATTTCTCTAAGCAGTTTTTCTGACGCATGTTCCATATAGAAGTTCTTGTTGATCAGCAAACAATCTGCACCATGACTTACAACAGAGAAACTTGGCTGGTCGCCAATTATTAGATCTGTTAAACCCTGAAATATTATGTTACGTAATAATTAGGAACAAATTTGTTGCGGTAAAAAATTTGGGTGAGTGAGTCACGTCACGAAGGAATTCACACTTCCGGGAGCATTGCTGTCTTTCCAAAAAAAAAAAGAAATTGGTTAACAATTTGACGAAGCTTATAAGAAAAAGACAAAAACCTTCGCTTCGCAAACATAAGTTTGTGGATGCTGTTAGAAATTAGTTATAGGCAGAGAAAGTGTATTTTATGTAAGTGTTACGGTCTTTGGTTAGTGCTTTATTTTTTATTGGCGTACCTTAACTGTGAACTCAATTTCTTTTGATAAGCATCTGTTGAGAATTTCATTTAATTACGTTATTACAATCTTTTATCGTCGAACATCGCCGTTATATCCGAAAGTGAAAACATTAATGATAGGTTTAATTTGCCCCGGAAGTGTGAAGACGAAACCGGAAGTACAAACGAAACATTTGCACTCAATTGGGTATAATTTTTTCAGTATTAAACAAAATTGGTATAAAAAACTGACGACATCATTTAAATGTGCCGACGGACATATTTTAACATATAAATCTTGAACGACAAATCGTCAATTATTGTGTGATTTTCATAAAGAAAATGGCGCATTGCAGCTTAAAATAATGTAACAGTAGCATTGGCAATTAATCTTTCCGCCATTTTAAAATGGCTGCCATATTTTCAAATGTTGTCATTGGCAAATATTGAAACAAACGCCTAGCAAAAATCAGAAGTTAAAAAATGATTTAGATGGACAGCATTTACCATAAAAGTTTAAGGGGATTTACTTACAAATACTTGGCCTTTAGTTAATGTTTGTACATGTACAAATTCAGGATTTATATCAGATGGTTTGGCGTCATCTTCCTGGAAACAAAAAATATACGACAAATCATAAGCTGTTCTAGCGGGGGGGGGGGAGGGTCTAGGGGGTCCGGACCCCCCCCCCCTAGAATTTCCAAAATGCACCTGTCTAATAGTGTATTCTTTGACTGTAAGTAATTTTTAAGTAGCATGAAGCAATTTTGTAATGGATAAATGCATAGATTTAATGGTTATGTAGTTTTTTATTAGTAATATGTTGCATTATTCTGCAAAATGTGTATAATGTGGTTGTGAATCGAAAGTTTGGACCTCCCCCTAGAAAAATTTGGACCCCCCCCCCCCCCTAGAATGAACATCCTTCCGTAGAATATAACAATAACAATTTCATTGACTACAAATAGTCGCAAACAAATAGTCTATTTCTGAAATCTGAGTTTAGAATAGCTTGGTGAGTGATATACCTTCAGAAATTTTCCGCGATGAAGCTCACAAAGGTTTAAAATGTGAGAACTATGCTAAATAATTTTTAACTCATCCAAGCAATTACTTAGATAAGCATTCTTGGACAGACGACGAACGGCGGACATTAAACGATCCTAAAAGCTCCCTCTGAGCTAGCTAAGGTGAGCTAAAACATATTTTTCTATCTTTTGAATCTTTCCGTATAGTGCGTAAATATTGACCCCGATCTGATCTTTCACATTTGCATCTAATAATTATCGACTCTTATCCCGACGAAAATCAGTACCACGCCTATTCTACACTTCGACAGCGATCGTAAAATTATAGAATTACATTGTATGTATATGTGTTAAATTTCAACACATAATCCTCACGGCCACGGTGTAATCGAACATAAATACTACATTCGTATTCAATGTAATGAATATTCTTGCATAAAGGTCAGGTCGTGGTCAAACTTTACGCACAATATATAGAAGGAGACCTATAATGACAAACCTTTTTATAGATACCACCATCTATGTCTTCCATGATTGTTCTTATATGTGGTTGATAACCTAACAACTCATCTTCTTCTTCTTTTACCATACTGTTACTTCTATCACGTGATTTTACTTCTAAATATAATAATAATGTGTAATATTTTATTGATAAACCATTTATTAAAGCTTCATTCATGATGACTGCCTCTACGTTTTAGTTCGATTCTGTAACATACATCGATAACTGAAATAAATAACACTCGAGACCGCTTCCTCGTCCCATAATACATGTAATAATTCAGACATTTTTAATGAAAAACTTACTTGGTTTAATATGTAATCTATTTAATGAAAAACTTACTTGGTTTAATATGTAATCTATTTAATGAAAAACTTACTTGGTTTAATATGTAATCTATTTAATGAAAAACTTACTTGGTTTGATATGTATCTATTTAATGAAAAACTTACTTGGTTTGATATGTATCTATTTAATGAAAAACTTACTTGGTTTGATATGTAATCTATTTAATGAAAAACTTACTTGGTTTAATATGTAATCTATTTAATGAAAAACTTACTAGGTTTGATATGTAATCTATTTAATGAAAAACTTACTAGGTTTGATATGTAATCTATTTAATGAAAAACTTACTTAGTTTAATATGTAATATACATGTATTTAATGAAAAACTTACTTGGTTTGATATGTAATCTATTTAATTTACGACCAGTTGTTGTTTCGTCTGTAGTATTTCCATGTGTATTTCTACTTAGTAATAACCTGCTTTGATGACTGTTATAATCTCTATGTTCTTCTATGTACCTCCCAGATTCTATTTCTGATATGTTCACCCTAAAATGGTCATAGATCTAATTTATAAGGAAAAAACATTTGAGAGAAATAAGCATCGAGAAAAATTGCTTCATGCTACTTAAAAATGACTTACAGTCAAGAAATACACTAATGGACAGGTACATTTTTCAAATTCTAGGGGGGGGGGGGGGTCCGGACCCCCCTGACCCCCTACGCTGGATCCGCCTATGGAAAATCTCATAAATTCAAGTTCTGAAAAAAGTATTCGAGGTACATACTTGAATGGCCATAAATTTGGTATTTGTGGACCTCTGTTAGCAGACGACATTTCAGATCTAGCAGACAATGATTCTTCTTCTTCTAATTCAGGATGAATGAACGGAGCAGGTTTACCATTTCCCTGATATTCTGACACGCCATCATGGGCGTCGTTCTGTTGTAAGGGAATCCCCAATTCCGGAAGTACCCGGCGCCATTCCATACGTTTGAGAATGATATCCCGTCTTGCACCATTTGTAAGAGGTTCCATGGGTTCTGAATGATAAAATTGTCTCAAATAAACCCACACATTTCATTAATTCATGAAAGTTTAAACAATCAAAGCATATTTTAAAGTCTGCTTTCATAAACATGTTCAGTCGCATTTACAATGTATTTTGTAAGACAATCCAAGATCATTTAAATCACCTTCAAGCAATCGACCCAGCGAGTGAAGAGGAACTGTAGGTAAATTTCTCGCCCAAGGAAATGAGTAGTGCCCAAAGTGGTGTTCGAACCAAGGACCTTTTGATCCCTTTAGCGTTCTTCCACTAAATCACTGATCCTACATGCATGTACACATGTACCAAAGATGCAATAGTAAAAAGATCCCAATGAAGCAAATTTTTATGATGCATGCACACAGAAATCTTGTATTCATACGTTTATCAAACCAAAACGATTTTTGTCAGAAAAAGAACTTGTAAGTTTTAAGGATATTCAACCATATTGGTCAACAATATAGATGTGTATGTGTTTTATATCGAGATTAACTTACGTTTCTTTTTCCATTCAAATGCTTCAACACGTTTCAACTTTTTAAGAACTCGTATACTTCCCTGAAAAAGAAACGGTTTGAAAGAAATTTATTGGTATCAGTATTAATTTACTCTTGATTTTCACGAATATGAAAGACAAAAGTATCATTAACATATTTTACTCTAAATTTAACAAACATGATGGCTATAAGTAACCCTAAATTTCAATATTTCCAAAGTCGAAGCCCTTATCAAGAAATCTTTGACATGAACTTTCTCAAGCGCAATATTGAGTCCATGTTCTCTTTCTCTAGGAGTTTTAATAAAATATAATGTTTAATTTTATTTAGAATATTCATTTTATATATAATACTTGTAAGTTTCTTTTGGAATAATACTGGACATACTTTGTTAATGACAATATTTAGATGATTAGAGGATATTTGTTTATTTCGGTATTAAGATCGAGTTTTCATTTCACGAGTGAGCTAAGGATGCAACACGCCACGCCACTCGTGAAAATATAATTTTATTAGCTCACGAGTGAAATAAATAGATCTTACACTGAAATAAACAATTTTTCTGTTTATTATATGCTTGTAGTGATATGATAAGCATTATATGTCATCAGAACGGCGCAACCAAACAGTGAAAAATAAATTTATTTTCATTGTTTCAAAACAGTGGAATATCGATTTTTATTTAACCGATAAATCCCGGTATTCCACTGGAAAGCATATAATAATTTATGTTATTAGTTGGTTAAATTGATGTAAACAGTGTGATTATAAAAACACCCCTAAACAAAAACAACACATAAAACTTGGAAATAACTTACGGATTTAACAATAATTAGCCAATCAGAGTAATGTGAGTCTCGTACTATTACTTCACCATTTCTACAAATATCAAAATACATGTACATTTAAATATTTACTACATCAAGTAACTACAATTTTTTAATAAATTTTTGTTCTGTTGCGTTGTTACACGGACATATAGATTGTTTTAAGTCATATTATACCAATACAGAAGTAATTACATGTTTCACCGCAATTTTCTTACTATTCTGCGAATATAAGGCATAATTTGACCTATATCATAGACTTGAAATTGTATAAAAACGATGCTCGCCTGTTGTCGTCGACAATGAAGATAGTTTCAGTCTCTTGAATTGATTTTATGTGTCCGTAGATGATTGATAAGGCAAATCCGAACATGGAAGAATCGTCCACAAGTTAGACATTTGTGGTTGTTTGTGATGTGCTTGTATTCTGGCTTTACGTGCAGAACTTTCTTTGCAGATGTGGTTTTGGCCTCTTCTGAGGAGGTACATTCAGCATGGATTCCACTTCACAGTTCACAATATTATACGTCCTAAACTAAGTGTACCAATTTCCAGTTTTCCCGATATACTTATAATCTTAATTCATGTACCAATTTTTTTATATAAGCATCTTAGTTCCGAAAATAATTTGCAGTTGTAGTGGCAATGTGAAAACAGATGTGACGATGGCAACACAATTAAAATACCGGAGGCAAATTTGGTATAACACTAAGGCTCAGCATAGCATCACACAGGAAAAGAAAAAGTACAATGAGAGGGGGTAGTTCACACTTACTTGAAAAATAAGAATTGACACTTGGTTAAGTTTTTTTGCATGAGATGTATAGGCCAGCCAGATAAACAATTCAAACTCCTGTAATAAAAGTACTAGTCGTGAATTATTAAATCCATAAAAAATAACTCATTAAGTGGGTTAATGTGTTCACATTGGTAAAATCTTTGTAAAATGAAAGTGAAGTTTAACAGCATGATTCGTTTTGTTTGTTTGTTTGTTGGGTTTAACGCCGTAGTAACAGATTTATAGGTCAAATAACGGCGGTCAGTCAACCTACTCACTCCTCTTGGAAAGGCTAAATCTCAAGATTTAGCTCTAAACCAACTACTAAGCGCATACTTTCGTCAGTGACTGACAGCTGCCCTACACAATTAAAATCATTGGTAGTAGGGAGAATGGCCGTAGAAATATTTTCATGATCAAGCTCCACGAAAGTATGCCCCGCCCGGGAATCCAACCCACGACCCCTCGATCAGTAGACTTGCGTGCTACCAACTGAGCTAGCCGAGCGGCTAGCATGATTCGTATTACAGTGAAACAATAAAATATATGGGCTTTTTATATATGTTTGAAAATATATAAGACAATATTTGAACATCTCTTAATTAAAACAGCGGCGACCTTAGCCGAGTGGTTACGACGTTGGACTCTGTTATCTTTATAAACTAGAGTCCTATCCAAAACCTTCGCCGTTGTTTCCTTGAGCGAGAAACTTAATCCTACTAGCTAAGTACTGGGGAACCATGAAGCGGACTCGAAAGTGATTAATATAATGTGTACGAACTTGTTTCCTAAGCGAGCTGAAACTTAATTGAATTGGTAAAAACAAAGCATAAATGTATTATGTTAAATATATTCTTGTTCAGTACTGTGAGTTTGTGCAAAACACGATCGTGCAAAGCGGGAATAATCTCCACTAAGTTTTATGAAAAGTCCATAACTTTTCTTTGATGCACAACAAAGGGAACAGCATATTTCGTTGCCTTTGCAGCAAAAAAGGCTACTTAAAAATAAGAAACAAACATAACAGGAACAGCAACAGCAACGGCCAAAAACTATTGAACTACTGTACTTATGCCTCAGTCCCTGGTCGTGGCTTGTTGCGGACCCGTACGTGCAGACAGTCGTAGGCTGTAGGAAGCCTTGCGTATTAAAGAGACGGTACGCACATGGCACAAAACAACACATCCGACGTAGCCGTAGCTAGAAGATATGCATATTTAATCCGTACTTGGTCACGATTTTGTTCACGATTAGACTTTGAAACTGATACGTGTAGCCTGGGCTCATCTCACAGACTCTGGTAAAAACGTAACAGCCCGTACGGGTACGCAAGAGTTCGTACTGGTCATTGCGGAGCTTGATCGCACGGCGCCCGTACGGTGCCCTCACGGCTTATGTTTATGGCACTGTAGCATTACACGAAAGTCAATTTTCCCCCTTTTTTATAGAAGACCATGTAATATCCGATAGTCACGAGTATATACATGTATGGGACAAAATGAAGATCTAACGAGTATAAACTTACTTAAGGAATATTTCTTGATCTGGGTCGTTGATATTTTTCACTCCACCAGCCATGAATATTTTATGATAATCCTGTAAAACAGAATTATAATAAAATTAAATGCTGTGTACCCATTATAATGTCTTGTTTGTATGATGCGTTTACACCAGTTCAAACATGTGTCTGTTTTAAAACTTATATTGGCCAGTTTCCCTTCGAGTTTCCTAAACTGTACTCAAAACACTTCTAAACTGCATTTCCCAAATTACGACGTTCGACTGGTAGGCCTAATAATAGGATAACCAGCTCTGCATTGGTTCAAAACCAACACCAATGTTTTCTTGAGCAAGGGACTTCCTCCTACCATCTCAGTACTGGGAGACCAAGAAGCAGACTCAAAAATGTTAATCTAAGTTGTAAGAACTTGTTCAACAATTAATAAGTATAAAGATTGTAAAAAAACTTGTACCCTTAACTTAGCCACATGTATAGTAGCAACGAAATAAATTATAAGAACAGAACAGGACACATGTTTTATCTATTTTTTACTAGATTTAACGCTGTGTTAACACAATTTTAGGTCATTTTATGGTAACCGGCGCATCTAAACTAGCTTTCCTGGACCATTGTCTATAACCAGTACTCACCTACCGTTCCACAAGGTCGGAAACTTCTCCATATTATCCAATTAATGGAGGAAATTCGACATTATTGTCAAATTTTCATGGAAGGGTATTAACCTCCCCGGGTGGGATTCATACCCGCAACCCCTCGGGCATTCCAAATTCCGACGCGCTACCAACTGCGCTGTCGACCGGGTTGTTTTATTAAAGATTTGTACGACAAAGGTACAACAAATTACAAAACATTCAAATACAAATATAATACAGATGTATAATTAGACAAATTTACAAGGAAAAAACGCATACATGTGTATACATTTCCAAAATGGGAAAACTTATGAATGAAAGAATCGTGCAATTTAGTAGATAAACTGTTAAAAAGCTTCTGATAATGTTAAGTTACCCTTTGTGATATTGACATGAATTCACAAGTTTCTTTGGCAATGACTGTTGAGTTTCTTTGCGTACCATTGATTATTGCAAGCTCCTGTAAACGTGTAAAACGATGAATCTAAATAACTGAAATGTCATTAGGCTTCACATGGTTCTAATAATCTAATATGAAATCTCTGGTATTCTAATCGGTGGACTGAGTGGCTAAAGGATCTGGAAGCTCACTTTTAGTTACATTTACCCCACGCATGGCCATAAAAGTCACAAAAAAGAAAATAAATATACTGAAACAAGCTACTTGTACTTGATGAAAAACGTCATAATGATACATTCAGGTCACGTCTGGAAAATGTTTGATCGGTTGAAAACAATAGTTAGTGAATCAAAAACGCGTTCTTTATAGCTAAATCCATGTGTGTAAAGAATTCAAAGCAAATAATGACAAAATAGTTCAACAATTTTAACAACATAAACGGATAGTCAATATGTTTTAAATGATGTATGGATACATTCCTTATGCTCAAAATCGCTGCATAAAGTGAAAATGTTAGATAATTTTATCAAAAGTAAAAGCGTAAAGATGTAGGATATTTACCCCGAATGTTTGACCTTTATACAAATGTGCTACTGGTCTAGCGTATTTACTGTCTTCGTCCATCACCATGACTACAACTGTGAAATAAATACAATGGTTAGAAGACATTGCTTTGAAAGGAGGGGTCTAGCCTATTTTCTGTGGGGAAGCTTCAGAGCTATCGCTTTTACTCTCAAGTTCAAAGTGTTTCAGCGCCATATGATCCTTCAATGAACCGCCATTGGTTGTTTCAATTTACAACAGGCGCATGTTGGCTGTACTGACAGTCGTTGAAGGAACAGGATATTCGTTTCATTAGTAATTTGAAAGCAATGTAAATTATAGAACACTATTTTGTTGATATTTCACGACATATTATATATATAATGTTATACATTTATGCAATAATTATCACTAAGCTTTTTTATGAATAGCACTCAAACTCAAACATTTAAAGCCGTGACATATAGCATCCTGCTCGACTAGCTTAGTCGGTAGCATACAAGTCTACTGATCATGGGGTTGTGAGTTCAATTCCCAGACGGCGCATTCTTTCCTTAAGTTTGGTCATGAACTTATTTCTACGGCTATTCTCGCTCCTATCACCGATTCTAAATCATGTAGGACAGTTGTCAGTCACTTGCGAAAGTATGCACCTAGTAACTAGTTAGCAGCTAAAATCTAAGATAGACCCTTTCCAGGAACAGTAAATATATTGACTGACGATGTGTTCCAACGGAGTTAATGCAAACCAAAACAAACTTTTGACAGATAGCATGAATCTAACGCTGATCAATACTTTCTCACTTCAAAAACTTGCACACTTGAAGTTATCTATACTTGTTAACCATTTATTGATACAATCTCAGCGTATCTCATAGTTTTTAATATAATCAATCTTATTTAATAATAAATATTTCTGACACAATATGATAGCAAAAAGTCTTATACAGCACGTACATACTCTGTAGGATTTGAGTTTGTATTTCACCACATGTATAATTTTATAACTTTTGGTTTACGTTGTATTTCGATTTTTTTTAACGCCGTAATCTAACCTATCTATCTAACCCTACATGTACCACGAGGCTGACAACTCATGTATAGGGTATGACCTACCGCGACCTGTCTCGAACCCGCGATCTCCGGATTCGAAGTCAGACAAGCTAACCACTACGTCACGGCCGCGGTTACGTTGTATTTCAACACGTTTTCAATTATTCACAACGGTCACATGAACTTGGGAATTTCTCTCACTCTTTCAGCTTTCGCATACCCTTGCATATGATTTGGCATCATAAAGAACATGGAAGGAAGTCATTATTGTAGTACAGTTTGCTTAGCAGAGTATTTTCAGCACTTAAACCAGCATCGTCTGGTTAAAAATTAAGATTATCAGCCAAAGGTCACTATGGTCACGACAAATGAGATGTCAGACGCTGGATTCATTGAATCTGTGTCCATTGACTTAAATGTATTTATTGTGTGCATTCTGGCATTCGATCTAATCTGACGACGACATATGATTACATACAAAAATAGGGTCGGGGAGTCACAAAATTGTCCATTTTGTAAAAAATTCGTCATAATTTTTCTAAAAATAACTGAGAAAAAAGGAATACCCGTTGCCATGTCAACGGCAAAAGATTTTGACTAACAAACATTGTTTTCTATGCTTAGGCATCAAACTAAACATATGCTGTAAAAATCGTCAAAATCTAAGAGATTGAGTGCCGGACCCCTTATTTAAAATTTTGGTTCTTACAGAAAATTGGTCTTAAAATGTAATACTAATTACCTGCTCCCGACAATATGAAATAAAATGCAGACGCCGGATGTCCTTGTCTGACGATCACTCGTTTTGATTCATATCTGAAAAAAATATTTCAACAACGTTTTAATACTATACAAAATAACCTCGACAGAGTGGCCATCTACAGAACAAATCCTCCGCACGACAACCGCTTTTGATATTTCCCTTAAGTGTAATTTTAATTAAATTTAACTTCTGCTGAGCAACAACCTCTAAAAAGCAACATTCTTAAATCTCTCCCAAAGGGCGTTGTTCAAGAGAGGTTGTCCTGTAACACTACGTACCCGATTAGGTTTGTCCAATATTTTCAGGTAACGGATATCGCCGAGAATTTACGGTTGTTTTAATTGTTGTATATGTAATATATGCTTTAAAACAAAATAGAACGTCTTGGTCAGAATTTTAAATTCCAAAAATGTGAATCACGACTGTCAAAGTCTTTAAACAACGGTGCTGTAGCCTTTATTATAAAGTAAAACATAGTACCGACGAGAACAAAATAATGTCGGCCTCTCATCTCAGACAAAATGGAGTTGATCGTACTCTCAGTACGTACTACGTGGTGCAGAATTCATGAAGTAGCATGTCAGTTTAGCCGCCCGGCTAGCTCAGTCGGAAGCGCACAAGTCTACTGATCGAGAGGTCGTAAGTTGGATTCCCAGACAGAGCATACAATCGTGGAGCTTGGACATGAAATTATTTCTATGGACATACTGTTTCTAAATCATGTAGAGCAGTTGTCAGTCACTGACGGAGGTAAGTGCCTAGTAAATGATAAATAACTAAATCCAGATATTTAGCCTTTCCAGGAATAGTGAGTAGGTTGACTGACTGCCGTGCTATAACCTATATAATGTGTTGCTACGGCGTTAAACCAAACGTTAAAGGCAGGTCGGTTATTTTTATGAGTTTACCATTTCTAGTAAATCACTAATTAAGTCAATCACATGATATAAAAAATACCAACTTTTCATACAATCCAACTTCTGCTAATTTGTTCTGCATTCTTTTAGGATATTCAGCAAAACATTTTATATTTCTCAGAGCTAATACGACCTGTAAATACAAAAAAAGTATATGAATTATATATTGGTATAAATACTTATTGTTTTTATCCATAAACGTGCGAAACACATGTACCGTCTTAATTGTATCAACATTGCACATATGCATGTATTTTCAAATAATCTCTAAAACAAATGTTTGAATGATTTGTGTAAAAGTAAAATGGCCTTTATTTTAGAAAATGTATATCTGAAACGGACTTTCGAGAAAAACTATTTTCTCTTTTGAACTATAATGGCATAAAAGTAAGATTATTATGAGTTTGGAACATCTTTAAATATCATCCCCCTTTCTCCCCATGGAGCCCTATTCCCCTTATGAAGCCCGAATACCCTCATGAATCCCCATTTCCCCCTAGATCCCCCTTCTCCCCCTGGGCTATAACCCCGTTTTCCCCTGGACCCCCTCCTCTCCTGGACATCTCCCCCCTGGACCCTTTTTTCCAAGGAACCCCTTCCCCTGAACCTCCTATCTCCCCCTGAACCCCCCTTTTTTCCTCGGGACCCACTCTCCCCGGAACCCTCTTTTCCCAGGTCCCTCTGGATTCCCCCCATCCCATTCCCAAGGGAGAGATTCCTCTCCTCAGGAGATACCCAAGTACTAATCTTCCCACCATGATGCACTTCAACTCCGGTTTTTTGGTTAACCCGGAGCTGAAGAGCATTAGTAAGCAGAAGTCCCCAAGCAAGGGGAACTACTCTATCCTTTCTTTTCCCACCCGGACTTACGCGTGATGTAACCACTATAGGGGTAAAATGAACATGGACAAAAATGTTATGAAAGATGTTTATTACAATGTTATCAGGTGAAAAACGTTCATAGACACTTCAATTAAGTGATAACTTGTTCAAGTATCATTGAAACATACCCATCGAAAACTGATGATAGTCATTTATCTTGATTTTTAAAAAATCAAAATCAAACTTGATCATTCGTGTGTATAATATGTCCCCTGTACTATAATGTCATATGTTGTTCTGAATTCTTCTTGAATTTATTGAGTTGTATAGATCTATGAAGCTTATTTTGTTTAAAACAGAGACAAAAAAAGCATTGTCGTACAGGATCTCTACTACCTCAATGGAAGGTCACGTCGAGATGACCTTTATGTCGACTAATCAATGCGTAGCTTTCATTTAGGCAAAACACTATTAATAACATTTTGATTTCGTAATTTATATTTTTAGACCAAGGTTTGCAAGCTAATTTAACAGCGGTATTATTCTCAGTCTGCGAATTGGCGTACGCCGGCTTAAGCCGCCCTGGCAAATCAAGCCGGCACATGTCAATATGCCATCGATTTTTAGAACGGTGGAAAATGAAGGCAAAAAATATCGGAATAATTATATTCGACTCAGGTCAAAGTGGACAAGCTATGTATATCGTAACAACTTCAATCACTGTATGTACTTACTGTATAAATTTCTTTTTCTGATCTTTCTGATATTTCCATAGATAATATTCTCTTAGTTTCTTCTGGAATTCTCATCTGTAATAGATATTGTTACATTTTATTTAACTGTCAGTGGCACATACAATAACCCTCGCTGATTTAAATACTTACTACAGAACGTCTGTACTAAACTTCGTTAAAAATAGTTATCCGTATCTTTTTATGGGGATTATCAAAAAAATCAAATATTTAAATCTGCAGGGTTAATGTATGCACTACCGACAGTCATAGGCAGATCCAACGGGGGGAGGGGGTCAGGGGGGTCCGGACCCCCCCCCCTAGAATTTGGAAAATGTACCTGTCCATTAGCGTATTTCTTGCCTGTAAGTCATTTTTAAGTAGCATGAAGCAATTTTTCTCGTCGCTTAACATAGATTTAATAGTAATGTAGTACATGTATTTATTATCAATATGTTGCATTTTTTTTGCAAAATGTGTATAATGTGGTTGTGGTTCGAGGTTCGGACCCCCCCCCTAGAAATATTCGAACCCCCCCCCCCAGAAAAAATCCTGGATCCGCCCCTGCGACAGTTGAATATTTATTACAAATCAATGCATATGTTATCGTTGATATTTATAAAATTATAACTAATCTATAAAATAAACTGAATCCATTTTTTCTACAATTATAATTAATGACCTACCTGACGATTGGCCTTGAACTTTGAAAGGTCAATAAGTAGGTCACTGTTGTCTTCCTCATGAAAATGTAAACGTTTAATATATGGTGCCAAGTCATCATTCTGTTCGTTTATTCTGTAAACAAATGAAACACATATATACACTTAAAGAAGATCTGCTACTTGAAGTTTATCAGAAAATAAAATCATTTTGGATTGACGTTAATCGTTCCTGTCATTATTAATCAAAACTTTGCACGTGCAGACTGATAAAAACGCCTGATAAAGTAAAACTAAAATGTCACCATTAATTTGCATGTTTTGGTTAAAAATACATCTAAAATATTGTGAATTGACATTAGACAAAACATAAGTATAAATATCACGCTCATGCGCTCTTGAGAAACTTTTGGACCACTACAATTGTCGGATTTTTCATTAGTGCTGATTAATCATCAAATCAATGCTAACAACATACAATGTTAAAAAGTTTAAGTGTACTTGACAGTCTGCTTCCATATACATGTTAAAGACGTTTACTTGTGCGCATCGTTCTGTGCATCTCTCAAAACGACGTCAACGTTGAATCAAAATTTTTATTTCGATAAGTGGTACAATGACCCCTGCTTATTAGAATCATCTTCAGACAGGTGACCACTGACAGTACCTATTTACACCTGAGTGGAGTTGAACAACTGTAAGTAAATTTCTTGTTCAGGGGCATAAGCAGTACCCCATGTTAGGCTCGAATCTAGGTCCTCTCGGTCCCTAAGCGCGCGTGCTATTTCTAGACAACAGCTCATACTTATATATAATCGCCAGAATTACTAGCCGACTGAAAATTCCATAAAAAACATAAAAAATATATTTGAATAATATATTCTCTACGTGTGATAAAATATGTGCCACAGTCACATATAGTCAAATATTACTCTAGGATATGCCTTGACCTTTAACAATCAAAATCACCCTAAGATAGAATATCTAATCTTAAAGTACACAAAAATACAAAAACCACTGTTCGACTATGCTTAAATGACTTGGAAAAAACCTGCTCAAAATAAGTAGACCAACATCATTATGTAATCAAATTTGTATTATAAAACATTAATTTCAAAAATCTTTCCAATCCCACATCGATATTATCTATTTTACAAGGTCTTTAGGGATAATTTAAGGCTTTAATGATTTTCACTTAAACACGAATTTACTGCTTGACCTTTCACTATAAGATACTTGGCCCATAAAGAATTATCAAAATTTGTAAAACGCAATTTGATTGGTTCTGTGCAAGTTATCCAATCAGAGAAGAGTTTACGAGTGTTGAAGGAATTTTTGATGTCTTCTGTGCAATAAATCAATTTTCAATCGGACAAAAACGACATTCTCATTCCTTTATTTTTTAACCGAGTTTTAAGCCGTGTCAACGCAACTTTTAGGTCATTTTACGGCGTCCAGCGCACCTAACCTAGCTTTCCTGGACCCTTGTCTATAACCAGTATTCACCTACCCTTCCACAAGGCCGGAAACTTCGCCATATACCTTATTAATGGAGGAAAATTGACATTAGTGTCAAATTTTCGTGGAAGAATATAACCTCCCCGGGTGGGATTCGAACCCGTACTCCCTTCGGGACATAAGATTCCAAATCCCGGAATGGAATAAGAACGATACTACCCCTGGTTAGAATACTAAATGCAATAACCCAACCTCTTATGAAATAGTTAGTTAAGACACAATAAGAGTCAAAATTTTAATTAATCGAATCAAATCACAAACCCATTAAAAAAGAAATAAATAAATTATAAAATATAATACATGTACCTCCGATTCTTTCTGCTTAAACTGGGCACAAAATACAAATAAAAATATCGTTTATATGGTTTTGAAAATGCTTTTTCTAATTAACTTCTAACGGAAATGGGCTGTACAATGATTGCATTAAAACAATAAAATGTCGGCAGTAAAAATCGAAAGGATTTTGTCACGTGACTATTGCCCATTATACAAAAAACTACCAATCACAATATCCGTGAAATAAGGGACATGCAGTCATGTAACGCCAATCATGTAAGCTTTTCTGGTAAAATCGTGACTACAGACGGCATGTACAATGTTTGTTTGTTCTACCTAAGTTTACTTTTTTGTCACATTTTCCGGCACCTTTTCTAAGTCCCATGGGATTTTCACTCGAAGATACTGGCATGTGTATAAAAAGACTCCTAAATAGTATTTTTTAAGTATAAATCGTTCTGAATTCTATTGATATAAGAATTATAAATGAGCGATAAAAATGTTAGTTGAATAGTTTTGTCCTAAGACGTAATATTTTTGAACTGACGCCAGTATTGAAGGCGACGTCAAATGTGAATAATAACCTGGGTCGATAGCGCACTTGGTAGCACATCGGGGTTTTGGAATCTCGTGTCCCGATGGGGGTACGGGTTCGAATCTTACCAGGGGAGGTCATATCCTTCCATGAAAATTCAACAATAATGTCAATTTTCCTCCATTGATTAGATAATATGGAGAAGTTTCAGGCCTTGTGGGAGGGTAGGTGAGTACTGGTTATAGACAAGGGTCCAGAAAAGCTAGGTTAAGTGCGCTGGACGCTGTAAAATGACCTTAATTGTTTTGACACGGGGCTTAAATAACACATGAGGATACAATGTTGCATCAAGTCTTCATGACTAATTTTTATCAGCACTAGACATTCGGTCCAGCAAAATGAAATATGTTACTGGACTGAATGGAAGTTTACTGGACCAAAAACATAATTGTCAAAATTTGCAGTCCATTTTAATGATTTAGCTTTATAACATAATTCTAAAATTTATATCCTCTCATCCGGATGAATTATATAGACGAAAAACTTAGACATTGTTTTGCATCAGAAACAAATGCAGACTTTAACATTCCAACACTCTTTTTTCGACTACAAAAAGAAACATGTTTTGTGTCGGAAACAAGAGCAGCCGTTTACATTATTGATATATATTTTAGAAAAATACATTACCTCAGACAATGTTTCTTGAATGTTCTTGCACAGAATATGGTCAGCCTTACAGCCATTCTGAACTTAGCAATAAGACTTCTCTGAAATCCAGAAAAAGGTAATTTTAATTGTTTACAAATTGAAAGTCTTTTTGAAAATCGCCTTCCCTCAACACCATTTGAATTTACTAAAGGTAAGTTAAACGTTTCAGAAACTTTGCGCCAAAGCCGTCGCCCTTGGCTTCCGTCTGACGGCGATGCCTGGCGTTTTGTCGAGGTTTCTGTCGTATTTTGAAAACTTTTGTCGTCTGTTCTCACTGAACTATTTTTCCTGTTTTTCTTTATTTTTCCATAAATAACTGGTAACGTTAAAGTGCGTTTAGCTTTTTGCCACAATACTACACCACGTGATGCGTCTAGCGACATTGACCGCGATGCAAGTTGTTCAGACGCTAACATCTTTCCTGGCAATTAAGCGCCAAATTTTTACGTCGTCTGCTTAGAAGTGACAGTCTGTTACACAATGTGGTACAAGTAAATCCAAATTACTTAACAATATTACGTGGCTTTCAGTTATAAAGGTGGGTGTATATTTTGTTTTTGACCGGGTTCAAGGCGAAAAGCGGCACTTATAACATAATTAGTCCGTAAATATTTTTTCAAACACATTTAATTTCAAAAGTGACATTTTCGGTCCGAAAAAAGTCGCTATCTATTTGATTTTTCGTCGGTCAATTATGTTTTTATATAATATTGGGAGCATGTCCTTTGGGCAAGAAAACAGACTTAATGAAGAAGCAAGGATTTGTGGGATTAAGTTCTATGATAATAATGGAAAGGTGACTGTAGAAGGGCTTAAAGATGATCACGGCCGTTATCTTTCCGTACATGTATTGATTTTAGCCATGTCAGGCTAGTTTAAAGATTCGTTAATCCGTATTGACTTTGCTTTAGTATCTTACAGTGAAAACTCAGGGATGAATTCCATTAATTTTGAAACTTTGACAATATTCAGGCCAGTGTACTTGACAAGTTAAGTATATTTAAATCATTAAAAGATCCCAATATCGATAAAATCTAATCCAAACACTCATCTTAGCCAATAGATTTGTTTGAATTAGTGATTTGTAGCATTAAATGAAAACTTGAAAAAGAAAAATGTAACTACTTTTTTCTAAAACACTTGAAAATATATTAGTTGACAATACGACGGTAGCGAGAGTAGATTAAAAGGTAAAAAATTTTGGTCTTCAAAGATCAAGACGTTTGTTGTTGCCTTGGACATTTATAGCAGTAGTCTTCAATGATTGTGTACATTAAATGGTGAAACTATTTCTTATGTAACCCGGGTCGATAGCGCAGTTGGTAGCGCGCCGCGATTTGGAATCTCGTGCCCGAGGGGGGGCGGGTTCGAATCCCACCCGGGGAGATTGTACCCTTCCACGAACATTTGACAATAATGTCGATTTTCCTCCATTGATAAGATAATATGAAGAAGTGGAAGGGTAGGTGAGTACTGGTTATAGACAATGGTCCAGGAAAGCTAGGTTAGGTGCGCTGAACGCCGTAAATTACCTAAATTCTGTTGACACGGCGTTAATTCCAATAAAAAAATTAATAAACTATTTCTTATGTAATTAATTTTATCTAAAAATACATCAGTGTATTAATGAATCATAAACAAATTAACTACAATAAAAACAATGCAAGTAGCAATATACCATAGCTTATTTTGGTTGGGTAAAACGTCGTAGCAACAAATTATATAGGTCATATCACGGCGGTCAGTCAACCCATTCACTATTCCTGGAAAGGCCTAACCTCCAGATTAAGCAGTTTTAAACTAGTTACTAGGCACATACTAACTTAAGTGACTGATAATTGTCATGCATGATTTAATTTCAGTGGTAGGAGGGAGAATGACTGTAAAAATTATTTCATTACCCAGGAATAGAATCCCGCACCCCTTGATCAGTAGACTTGTGTAGTACCGATCGACCTAGCCGGGCGGCCTTAATTTGTTTTGAGGTAGAAACTACTCTAATATGATTAAGAAAACTGTTTCTATTTTGTTTAATGCTCGTCAATTTCGGAAACTTGAATACTCACGGAAGTACATTACTAAATTATCTTCGGAAACCTCTTTAAAGAAATCGACAATTTGATCTTATCAGAACCTGTTGGTATACACTATTCAATGTTGCTACGTTTTTAAAGGTATATGTTTATAAAGGTATATCTATTACAAAATTGTACTTTGAAGGTTTAAAATTACAAGAGAATATAACAATTTTATAACTAATTTCATTGATAATTCATGATACACTCCATATACAGTACCTATCAAAAGTTTGGAGACATTTTCACTTAGTAGGCTTACTGAATAGCTGTCATCTAAAATTTGATAATAGTTTAATTGAAACGCTTTTTAGTAACATAACTTTTTGTAATCATTTTACATGTTCTTATAACCGAGACCATCCAAATGTATGATGACATATTTCTGCCATCAGATAACGACATAACTAACTAGTTAAGTGAGAGGTTAACTAGCTACGGTAACTAGTTAACCACTTAACTTAATTAATTTAAGAGGTTAACTAGTTACGATAACTAGTTAACCACTTAACTCATAGTTAATTAAAAGGTTAACTAGTTACGGTAACTAGTTAACCACTTAACCACGTAACTTACTAGTTAGTTAAGAGGTTAACTTGTTACGATAACTAGATAACCACTTAACTAACTAGTTAATTAAAGAGTTAACTAGTTATGATAACTAAATAACCACTTAACTTAAAATGTTAACTAGTTATGGTAACTAGTTAACAATTTGACTAACTAGTTAACCAAGAGGTTAACTAGTTACGATAACTAGTTAACTACGTAACTTAATTAACTATAGGGGTTAACTAACTACCATTACTAGTTAACCTCTTAATTAACTAGTTAGTTATGTGGTTATCTGATGGCAGAAATATGCCACCATACAAATGGCGTAGAATCTGTGTGAAAGAGAATAATTACAATAAAATTTGAATGCTTTGGGATGTCAGATGCTCAATCTCATAAATATGCTGCATCCATGAAATTTGTTTGCATTTTATCACAAACCATACTTAAATATATTCGGAATAATAATTCTACAAAAAAGTCAAGAATTGTAAATTTCTATTGTCTCCAAATTTTTGATGGGCACTGTTTATTTTAGTTTGAAATTTGCTCTGTAGTGGAAGAATGATACAGAATAAGTAATGAATCATTAAGTGCAAAACACTATGGTTATAGAATAAATGAACTGTCAAAATTTTAGGGCGGCTAACCTTTAGGTTGAATTGTTCATTAATCTTCATTAAATATATAATATTTAAAGTTGACATGTACATTATATGCCATTTACATTATCTAATATTGGAATCAAACCTCGTACATTAATTTTCTTTTTTTATTGGATTTAACGCCGTGTCGACACAATTTTAGGTCATTTTACGGCATCCAGCGCACCTAACCTAGCTTTCCTGGACCCTTGTCTATAACCAATACTCACTTACCCTTCAACAAGGCCGGAAACTTCTCCATATTATCTAATCAATGGAGGAAAATCGACATTTTTGTCAAATTTTCATGGAAGGGTATAACCTCCCCGGGTGGGATTCGAACCCGCACCCCCTCGGGCAGGAGATTCCAATTACCGGCGCGCTACCAACTGGCAACTGCGCTATGGACCCGGGTCGTACATTTATTGAAACCATTATTATCTTCTGGCACATCTAATTAAATGATGAAGGGAGAGAGAGTTTTGACTTTTACGTGAAATCTTTGAATGATAATTAGTTGTTTGTGTTTTTAAGAGTTTGAATTAACTAGGCAATCGCTATGCGCAAACACTTTTCTGTGTTAGACATATGATTATTTAAACTCAACCTTGATCTGCTTTTCCTCGACCGGTCGAAATAACTTCGCAAGCGGAGACTTTTAGGTCTGGTTTTTATCAGATTAGTCTACCCTCGTGCGACATTTACGTTTGTCTCAACGTCGAGTCTAAACGTATTTTATGTTCATGATGTACGACATTGATCTGCGCTCGTACAAACTCGAGTCTTACGTTAGCAAATTAAATAGGGTTAATTTGTTGCTTATAATTTTTTAAAATCCAAATGATGTGCATAAATAATGCTTCATGTTACACAGCTTGAAAGTCATACTGGACTCGCCTATCGGCTGACTTTTCAAGCTGTGTACTCGTACCAATATAGTTCCGTATTGTACAGTAAAATGTATGGTAACCTTTAATTATTTTTATCAAAAAGTAAGTTAAACTATATAACGAAATTATACCAGTCATACATTTAAGAAAAGTATATCGCTACAATGATATTAAATTACTGTCTAATACAGAGTGAAAGATCTTCGCGTATCAAGGCTTTCTAAATTATCCAACGTATTATATAGAATCGAAACTGCAAGCTTATTTGATGTATTAGATATTTGAAAACAATTTTAGTTAAACATATTATAAGAACGATCATCGAATTGATTGTCTCTAAGCAACTCTTCATAGGTAAATTCGAAACTATGAAAATTGAAACTACAGTATGTTTTTTTTCTAACAGAAATAAAACGTATCGCCATAACCACTATTAAGGCGTCACTTGACAATACGGGGTAATTTGCATAAATAACTTAAACAATGCAGTGGAATTGAGATATATCTAAATATATATACTTAGTAAAAACTGACCTGAAACGGATTTATATAAGTACAGAACGTACATTGTAGCTACTTGAATTTATGAATGGAAATAACATTAAATTTCATGGTATGCCATTATTAAGGTCAATCTGCTCTAACTATACAAACGTAAAAGTCCAGGATTAAAAATCCTTATTGAAGCTATGGCGCTAAATTTAAATGCTTATAAGCCTACGCTATTACTAAGAAGTCTGATCACGTGACTCTACCTTGAATACGTCATCCTCCTCGGCTATTCCGTTGACCGCCGATTTCCTTCGTTTGTTTCTACCTCTGTTTGAAACAGGCCGAGTACCAAAGCTTACTGGAACAGATAAGTTTATCGAAGATTTTCTCCGAGAACCAGGAAATGTTGAATTTCTACGCACAGGGCTAGGCGTTCCTGGCAATGATAGCAACGGATTACCCTCTGACATACTGAGCAAGCGTCCACGTGAAAAAGTCGACGATCGTCTGCGTTGTTCTGTTAATAGTGAATTCTTTCGTACTGGCGTCGGTGTGAGAGACGTACGTTTGTTAAAAAAAGATTTCTTCAAACTATTTCCAGGCGAACGCACAAGTCCTAATGCTGTTTTTCCGCGTTCGACATAATGCACTGTCTGACGCCGTCCACATGACGTCATTCGTCGTCTGCTCAGTAAGTCTTTGATATCTAAAAGTTCCTGTTTTCTGGGAGATTCCATATTTTAATATTCCTCGCAACTAATATCACTAAAACGTCCAACACTATCTCGTTAAAGATTTTCTTGTCTTAGGCCTATTTTACATTATCACAAAATCCATTTTTAAATCAATAAATATAGATAGAAAAATTCTTCAATTGACATCCATCTCCAAGATTTTACAAATTTTCACTGATGTTAACTTTGACCTTTTTAAACTCATCAATGTCTTGAGTGAGCTTAGCGTAAACGTTAAACATCAACTGGCGAGGGTACAAACAAAGTTTCAGTCATAAACAAAACGGTATGAACAAATTTTGAAACACTCGAAGGTATCATAATGATTAGTGATTTTGTAAAACCATAAAAAACTTTAACTGAAGAAAATTATAAGTAATGTACTTCAACCCGAATGTATTTATTGCCAAGATAATGACGGCAATTTAGATTTACCGATAAGTCCAAATATTTCGTTGAAGGGCTTATATAAGTAATACAAACTTTATAATAAATGTATTTTTTTCACAAAGAAAATCTGTGACTCTTTTATTTAAGTATAATATTAACTATTTTCATATCTTCATATAAAAGAAATCAAAGTTCATTAGTGTATGTGCAATCCGGCAGAAACATAAGCGACATGTTTGCATTAAGATTTACAATTTTTATTCAATTAAAAATGACAAATCAAGATTTTCCATTAAGTGTATCTATTCAGTGTCAAATTCACAATATCAAGGTTCGACCTGAACGGTTAATTCATTATTCTACCAAGGACAACATAGGCGGATCCAGCGGGGGGGTCGGGGGGGGGGGGGGGGTTCCGGACCCCCCCTAGAATTTGGAACATGTACCTGTCCATTAGTGTATTTCTTGCCTGTAAGTCATTTTTAAGTAGCATGAAGCAATTTTTCTCGGTGCTTAACATAGATTTAATGGTTATGTAGTTTTTATTATCAATATGTTGCATTTTTTTCTGCAAAATGTGTATAATGTGGCTGTAGTTCGAGGTTCGACCCCCTTGAAAAGTTTGGACTCTCTCCCCCCCCGAAAAAGTCCAGGATCCGCCCCAGGACAATACGACTTCCAAGTTCACTGTTCATGTGTTTTTAGACTTTAACATTAAAGCATACTCACACGATATACCATATCTATTTATTCTGGGAATATTTGGTACGTCCTGACGTACCATGACATATTTTCACTTTAACTATTTTTCTTTGATCTGAGATTTCCATCACCAATGCTTATTTTCGTCAATAAAATCTTAAAAGTAATTTCAAAGATTCTCTCTTTATCTATATTTTTACATATATAGATGAGTTAAATGGAGATTTTATGTTGATTTGAAGGACATCATGTTGATACAAATACATTTTATAATTTACAACAAACACTTATATCTCTGAGCATGTTATAAAATTAAATACTTAATGGTCATTTTATTATGACATAAAATGTCAAGTGGTGTTCATTAAGTTAACACCTTTATTCATAAAATGTATAACTTTGCCCATTTAAAGTATTAGTGAAGTTTTTAATCTGGGTCAAAACTTAATAAGCTAAGTTATGCATTGCACCACATTACTCGAGTTATCTCCCCTGTTTTTCGTATGTAGGATTGGTCATTCGGAACTCCTTGGCCATTCACTAGGGATAACCTCGGCCATTTTAAATATCATTTAGGTACTATCTTTGCGTCACATACCCAAACAAAATACTTTAACCGGTGTTGAAGTAAACAAAACCGCGATGGTTTAGGCGATGACAAATGTCTCCTTATTTGTCATTTAATATAAAATACACGATTCGATGACATCCCCTGAACAATATAAAAACACATAAAGAGCATAAGAATTGTATTTACATTAGTATTATGTGTCTACGACAAGAACTATTTTCCAAACCCGTTGCGTGCTTTGCCTGTGCTTCGCCTCGCGTATGTAGCAAATAAAACAGTAGTATTGGTGGACCCCCACGAATCCTTCCGAGATTATTCATTCAATGAACGACCGAGGTGTTCTGAATGTATAATCAGTAAGCAGGGAACCATTTATATTCATTTATGCGTTTTCTCCCTTGTTTTATCGTATGTAGAATTAATATGCTGGGAACCATTTTTTATTCATGTATGAGTTTTATCGTATATAGGATAAGTGTGCTGGGAACCATTTTCCCACATGCATTTGGTATTTTAACGAATTATGATCACAGGCCAGGTACCAGACTTGGGCCTTTAATATTTATGACATTTTATAAGTCATGATATTTTAACAATTATAAGAAAGAACATAATTATAATAGAAAGTAAACTATTTGAACCAAATTTTTATATAATGCAAAAATGTCAATTTTCAATATTTGAACAAAAGTAATTAGCCAGCATTTTTAGGTTTTCATTTAGAACTTTCTATTTTCACATACTTTTTGTGAACAAAATTACTTAAATGTGTCTTTGATTCGGGTAGTAATGATGTTAATTAATGTCAAATATTCATTGGGAACAAAGTAAAGGTTTTGCTCGTATTACTTTAAGTTAATTTTCATAATGCAAACACTTATTTTTTTGGTTCAAAACAATTCACTACGTAAACCTACTAAAAACGATATGACGAGCATCAATAGTATTGATAGAAGTTCATTTGTGACACGTGAAGACATTATAACATTTTTTGTAATGTCAGAATGGGTATGAATGCCATCC
Organism: Mactra quadrangularis; assembly: GCA_025267735.1. Classification (NCBI taxonomy): domain Eukaryota; kingdom Metazoa; phylum Mollusca; class Bivalvia; order Venerida; family Mactridae; genus Mactra; species Mactra quadrangularis. The sequence goes on from CM046302.1 coordinate 3,145,135, forward strand.
TACTCCACAATTAGAATCATTTCTTATACAGTGTACATATATTTTTCAAATAACGAGTTCTGTTCTCAAGCCACTAATAATGATCGGCAAATTTAAGGTGAATTTCCATAGTATCGCTTCCGATTACTTTGTAACTTCGTGTTTTTAGACTCCATTAAAACCCGACGACAGGTGGTGCTTTCAGTGCTTTGATTTAGAAATGTATCCATTAACTACATACGGAACATCCTCGGCCATTCACTACGAATAACGAATTATTCATTCATGAAAGGTCGAGGGTGTTCCAAATGTCATTAACTAGTGATGACAACAGCTGAGTCAGATAAAAAGATAAGGGCGAAGAATCTAATTAATAATGTCCAATCCATTGTTAGAGATAATGACTTAAAGATCAGCCATGAACATTTCCTATCATCAGAATTAAGGCAACTTTAATCCAAGAATTAAGTCAATGAGCAGGCATTGACGAAGGAAATGCAAGAATAAAATATGTGTAAGATAAATGTAAGAATATAAAAAACTGGCAAAATATACGTATACGTATTGATAATTTTTATTCAACTGTCAGTGGCGCATACATTAACTCCGCTAATTTGAATACTCATTACAATATTTCTGTACTCACCAACGATAATCGAGTATTTAAATCAGCGGGGTTAAAGCATACACCAATGACATTTGAATAAAATTTAACAATACACGCATGTTCAAATGCATTTTTTGAGTCAATTACATATTACGTATTACATGAACCTTTAATTCTTTGTATATAATAAAACTACATGTAGACGATAAAAACCTAAGACAAAAAATGATAGTTTTTAAAGATTTGCTTCGAACTTTGTTAGACACCATTTTGGTTCATTAAAGATAAGCATTTTTTCCGATTTGATTTCCGTGCGAACTAGTAATAGACAAGAGCCTAGGAAAGCTAGGTTAGGTGCTCTGGACGCCGTAAAATAACCTAAACATTTGAGTTGACACGGCGTTAAGGCCCAGTATAAATAAAATAAGCAAAGGTTACCTCTGGTGCACGAAAATGGTTCGTTCCAAAAATGTAAATAATTTTAGACATATTACCTTATGTTGCTTGGCTTTTAATCTTAGATCTCTCAACATTCTTCTCTTATCCGTCTCTGAACTTCTCATAGTCGCTATATTCCAAATCCTTTTCATCGATTGTCTCCTAAGCAGTGGATTCTTATACCTGCTTGCATCTGTATTGATTGAACCCGCCGACAATCGCCTCGCTGCCTTGGAAACGCTTAGCGAAATTCTCCAAAATTGTTCAAGATTTTTTGGCTTCGTTATTAATGAAGTTACACTCTCTGCTCTTTTCCCTCTAAAAGCTTTAGCATGATTTCCTCGAGATGTATTCGTAAACAATCCGGCTATTGAGACCATTACATGATTCCGAGAGCTTGCTGTTGAACCACGGCTCGAGTCTTTATTTGACCTTTGACTCTGCTTCGAACTGGGATGGCTTAAATCCGGAAACTGGATCAATGTCGATTTCTTCCTTCCAGAAGAAAAGCTTTTCAACTGAGCGCTCGTGGAAGCCACACATTGAACAGTTGTCCAGGTGTTCCGTCTGTTCTTTTCGTACGTCGTAGAACTCATTTTTGTATTTTATTGTTTGATAAAAACTTGGCTTTTATTTACATAGTAAATACTCCAAAGACTAAGTAAACACCATTGAGTTATTTTCAAAGAGAGATTTCTTTCTCCGAGTATCAAGAAGCTAATCTAAAAGTCTCATTTTCCAGTATTTGCTTAATTGAACAATCTCCTAATAAGACGTGTGAATTAACAAACGGTATACCACTAATTAGCCGTCAATTAAATTTGTTACTAAAAATTGTCCGCCATTTCATTTTCAAAAATGCATTTTAATGATCAAATATTTAAAGAAACGAAATAACTTTATACGCATTACTGTAAGCTGTCAAGCCAAGAGCATATTTAAAACTCGGGATTGAGAACTAAGCGGTTTCAGAACAAAATAATTTTAACCATATTAAATATACTTTTTTATTTAAATGGCGTAAGAGTAATGGTCAAGTGTGCGATTAAATAAAGGTGAACTGTTTGAATTTTAAAAACGTTATAAAACAATATTGATGTAAGGAATCAAATTATATATTCTATAGAACTTTTAAAATGTACATGTATAATATGGTACTCAAAATTTACAAGTTTACAGGCTGTGCTAATCCCAAAAAGTGTTTCTATGTAGTAAAGTATATGCGGGAGTCGCTGCTTTCATTTACTTGAGTTAAGTGGCCAAAAAAGATTTAGTCTTGTTTTAGTTCGAAAGCTTTAATTTAAATCAGTCTTAATTACTTACAAATTGGGCACCGATTACATTTTGGTCTTATAGTTAAAATCAATCTCTCATACAGAGTTGTAGATCCTTACAGTGCTCTCAATCTCTGTTAACGTCTCGAAAGTAGTCCCAAAAAACGTGATCGTTTAAAACGATCATGTGACAATTTTTGAATTCTTTCCATACCCAACAGGCAAACTAACTAACAGATCACCTTTCTTGTCTTGTAGATGTTCAAAGGCTTGTCGTTGACAGTCCCTTAGCACGATGTTTTTGTCATTTTTTTAGCAATAGCATCGAATGTTGACAATTTTAGCGGATGAGTAAATAAGCCAATTACTCAGAATAGGAAGAAGTTTAAAAAAAATAGTTCCTGTAAATATAGCTTTTTAAAAATTGGATTTCGCCTACAATAAATTCCTATATCACGTAAGACTTTAAGATAATATATATAAAAGACGAATTACGTCTTCGATACAAAATCTAAATTATATTACTATTTTACAAGAATCTTGTAAAAACCTAGACGTTAACAGAGATTGAGAGCACTGTAAGGATCGACAACTCTGTATGAGAGATTGAGTTAAGATATGATTGTAAAAGAAAGTTCGATGCTTATGGTATACAGAGGGTAAAAGAGTACACGTTACATTCTCTATCGTTTTCGGGCGTTTTAATACAACATTGATGATGAATTAACATTATTATTTGAAGTTAAATGTAAAAAGCTAGATATAACAAACAAGAAAGCTATAAAATCGAGTACCGATTTCTTAAGGCTAGCATTCCATAATTCCGTGCTCCGTCGTCCGCGTCCGTGTCCGTGAACGAGTCCGTGTCCGCGATATTTCGTTCAACAAGAATATCGTTGGGTCTATTGCATACGTCTGATCCGTGTCCGCTTCTGTGTCCGTGTCGTTATGCTCAGCGAGCGAATTTTCAATTACACGGAGACTTCGCGGATGCATATTGTACAGGAAACGCAACTCAAATGGAAAAAAACAAGTTAATTGCCAAAGATATTTGAGAAAAAGTAATTGAAACTGTTGCGGAAAAAGAGGCAATTTATGATTGCACTCAGCGACCACAAATGCACATCGATTAAATGGAATATACGGAATTCAGCTGCAAAATCACTGAAGATAGTAGGCATTGTCTATTTCGTTAATCAATCATAGATCCCAACATTAGTAAGTGGTGAAATGTCGCACTTTCTTTGAAAGGACTTTGTATGAATCTCTCACAACTGCAAAAGAGCACTTAATTAGTTTTCGCGCATTATATACGTACGACTTGAACGAAAATATGGAATACCCCTCACGGACTTGAGCAATATGGACGCGGACGCGTACACTGACGCGGACGACAGAGCACGGAACTATGGAATACTAGCCGTAGGCTCTCTGCGCAAGCATTAAAAATTTAAGGCAGAACTCCATAATATATATTAAAGTCATAAAAGTGACGAGAAATAAGAACCATCATGATATCAAATAAAGCCAAAAAAGTTGCATAATAGTGATCTTTGGTCATTAAAATTACTAACTATGAATTAAAAATGCAGCGATTACCATCCATCACACAGATGACGACGGATGAAATAACCCAATTTTCCTTTCAGAGGCCATTTCACGGAAATAGCCGATAAGACTCGTACGTCATCGGAAAATTACGACAGTTGCTAATTTGCATATTAAACGGTGTTCCGGTAAAAAAACGTAATCATGATAAATGTCAAAGCTTGAAATATGCGGCACATACTTTGGTTTATCTCATTAAAGACACAACTTATCGCAAATTTTGACATCTGTGTTGCACGCTTTTTTCGGGCTAGATATAACGGTAGTATTTCAGTATGTTACGATTAATGAACATACTTTCTGAGGCCCTGCAATGACTACATGAACCTAGTTCAAATGCAGTGTTGATAATGATCGTTTCATCACACACTTGAAAAATATTCATAATTGACAATGATATTTGCTGTTTTGGGTTTGAGTTAAAATCTTTGATGCAACTGAAGTGATTTAAGTCTGTCAATACAAACGGCGAGCAATCGGGTACAGCCGCCCGATTAGCTAAGTTGGTAGCTCGCAAGTCTACTGATTGAGGGGTCGTAGGTTTCATCTTAGAGCGGGGCATACTCTCGTGGAGCTTGGTTATGAAATTATTTCTACGGCCATTCTCCCTACTACCAATTATTTTTAATAATGTAGCGCAGTTGTCAGTCCCTGACGAAAGTACGCGCTTAGTAGTTGGTTAAAAGCTAAATCTAGAGATTTAGCCTTTCCTGGAGTAGTGAGCCGGTTGACTGACCGCCGTGATATATAACATATATAATGTGTGCAACGGCGTTAAATCCCAAAAAACAAGCAATCGAGTGCTGATACCACAGTGGATAAACAATTATGTTTTCCCGACTTGTTTTATCGCCATTTGTGACCCATATATGGACGGTTTAGAGGGTTTGGTAGCCAAGTTTTGCACTGTGCAAGTACGCACTCAGGTATCAGCTCACGCTGATGAAATCTGGGGTTGCCTCGTGCCAGTCTCGCAAATGCCCTCCTGTCTATGTATCTTGGATCCCTCCAAACTCCCCGATTGCATAACATAGCCAAGAAACACACTTAGAGGCATTTTCTTTATCTTGAATTCAAGATATGTCTATCTTTATTCCCTTTAGGCCACCAGTCCTAAGTGCTCATTTGTTATACATGGTGAACAGAATCATTCAGGACAATCAATAAACCCCTGAAAATGCTGTGTTCTAAGGTGGTGGAGGAAGTTTTAGAACTTCAATAACAACATCCCAATTTCTGTCACGAATGAAAGACCTTAGTACTTCATGTTGATCATTTGTGACAAACATAACTATCCTTCTTCTAGCCATTTTACTTGACTGTATTTTGTTTTATAGTAGGATAAAAATGAGTTTATACAAGAGCAATGATTATTTCATAAAAAATGTATAGTTTGCATAAACATGTATAATTTATATTTACCAAACAACCAAATTCAAAATTTACCTTTGAACGGGCCTCAATTTATTTCACCTGCCAGCAAACACGAGAAAGTCATGAAACATGTAATTCTTGAAATTTTCACGACTATTATGATATAACCACTATACTACAATTTTCCTTTGATGTCCAGGATTTATAAGTTGTGTCTTTAAATATGCGAGTCACGTGACTTACGGAAACGACTGGTAATTTTCGGCGAGGATTTTAAATCTTTTAGGACATGGCATGTCTTAAAATATTTATGAAATTTCATAATTGAATTAAATCAAGAGGCGGATACTTTTTTTTTTTTTTAACATGTCAAAAACTATTTAAATATAAATACAATATGTCAATAATGTTTTTTTGCAAAATTAATTTTCTTTAATTTCGTCACTTATATATCTTTAACATTATATAGAATTAAACTCACAATGTACATGTAAATTAGTACAAAACTTTATTTCAATCATTTATTACACTTTGTTAATCATTTTGAATAGAGAAGAATTATAAACAACATTTTATTGCAAAATTTTTGAAAAAACTTTAATGAAAGTGAGTAATTATCTCCCTTTGATATGAAATTGGTGTAATTTAAAGATTTGTCTATACTAAAAAACAGTTGATATGATTAAAAAATCTGACATGATGAAAACATTAGAAAAACAATGTTCAATCAAATAGCTCTTCTCTGAGAAAAGCCACCCGGCTAGCTCAGTTGGTAGCACGCAAGTCTACTGATCGAGGGGTCGTGGGTTCGATTCCCAAGCGGGGCATAATTTCGTGGAGCTTGGTCATGAAATTATTTCAACGGCCATTTCCCCTCCTACCAATGATTTTTAATTATGATAATGCAGCTGTCAGTCACTGACGAAAGTATGCGTTTAGTAGTTGGTTAACAGCTAAATCCAGAGATTTAGCCTTTCCAGGAGGAGTGAGTAGGTTGACTGACCGCCGTTATATGACAATATGTTGCTACGGCGTTAAACCCAACAAAACAAACAAACTTCTCAGAGAAATTTGTTTAGTCATAAAGATAGTTTTGTATAAGGGGAATTCTACCTAAATGCCTAGAACATTATGAGCAGTATAATTTGAATATATTAACTCCATAACTTTGAGTAGGTTTTCATAAACATGTACTATATTATTTTAATTCTTATAAAAGTAATAGACAACGTGGTATGCCAATATTTCGACCCTAATCGTCATAACACCATGCAATAATATGTTACAACAATATTTTGACGAACACAATGACCCGTGGAAGATAAATTTCCTAATATTACAAGAAATTTGTATAGCAATGTTGATTTTATTGTTTAAATAGTTGGAATTGTAAGAACAATATTGTCATACGTTCACAAGGAAACATAACGTAGTGGGTCAAACGTGATTAAGTGGGCTTGAACGCAAAACAAATTACCCGTGATCGAGAGTATTTTAAAACTTCTAAAGTACAAATTGTTACTTCTCTGTTAGTTGTGAAATATATACATTGTCATCCAAAATTACCTTTACATATGTAAAAAAAGTCAGTTTTTCATGTAAACAATTAAAATTTATTTCATATGTATTTCAATCTCCGTAAACAGATATCCTGTAGAGCATTGTCGTACAGGATCTCTACTGTCTCAATGGAGGGTCACGTCGAGATGAACTTTGTTTCCACCAATCAATGCGTGGCTTTCATTTAGATGAAACACAATAATTATTAATAACATTTTGATTTCGTAATTTCTATTTTTAGACCAAGGTTTGCAAGCTAATTTAACAGCGGTATTATTTAGTCTGCGATTGGACGGCTCATTTCAAATTGCGTGACGTAGACGATGTAAACAAGTTACGGATGATAACAATTTCGTCATTAATATTATGATGAGAAAATGTCACCTGAACGTGACCCTCGTTTGAAAAAGGCCAGATCTAAATTAGCGAATTGGCGAGCGGAAAATTTTTGATCGGGTTTATTTGGTCTAAAAATAGAATTACGAAATCAAACGTTATTAATAGCGTTTCGTCTAGATGAAAGCTATGCATTGATTGGTCGACACAAAGTTCATCTCGACGTGACCTTCCACGGAGACAGTAGAGATCCTGTACGACAATGCTCTACAGGATGTCTGTTTACGGAGATTGGACTAAAAAGGGACCGTTTTGAATACGAACATTGATTTTAGTAATGTTTTAATCATGTCTTTACTTTTGTTATGTCCTTGTTTAATTCTGAAAACTGGTCCTGACCCCCCCCCCCCACTCAAATTGCTACAACATGACCATAAACCTAAAGTACCGGAAAAATACAATCATAAATGTCTTGTCGTAAAAAGCAGTTTAAACAAAAAATAATCAACTTCAAGAAACGATGATTTTGGCTATGACAGACAAAGAATATGCCTATTGGCTTTCAAACAAACATATTTAAACAGAAACCAATCCACAGACTATGACCCTGTCCACAATAGAAATAGTCCGATCAAAGGGAGGTAAATCTTACCATATGATTTTCGTATCGCAGTTCTCTCCCTTTCCATATACTAGTTCGTCCTTCCATGATATACCGTATTATCTCCCTTTAATCCTCGCTGTCGTTCATTACAAAAACTGGATCATTTTTACGTATAATGCCAACCGAATTTGGAACTCTAGATTCACTGACTTTCATCGTGGATCAGTGAATTCTAACAGTGCCAAGCCCAGTAGCTATGGCTTCTATACGATTCTGTGTCGTTCCCAGTTCAGCAGCTGGTTGGGGGTTTATATCCTGTCCATCGTTGAATCCCATCCAGGCTTATCCTCCTTTTTATCCGTAAGATTGCTTGTCCAATTTTTCTTCGAAGTATTTCCACCAATATAGATTACAAAAGTCGTTGAAAATGTTAGAAATCCATGCTCTCCTTACGTATGTTTACCTCTTCTAAGATAATCTCTTTTTCAAATCCGAGACTAATCCGTTGGTTTCAACAAAACCACTTCTGTTATTAACTGTATAAACGTTTCTTTGTACGTACAAGTAATAGACAAAACGCTCATTGAATATTTTATAAAATAATTGCGCACTATTGAACATACATAAAAGGGAGATAACTTAAATATCAAAACAAATGAAATCAAAAGAGTTAATTCCCTTTACAACACTGTACGCAAATTTCTATAATCGTTATATTCCTATCTTCATGATTTACATAACCATAATAAGGAACTTTAGTCAGTTATTTCCCCGTGTATACTCTTCAAAGGTAGGTCCTTTTAATTGGATTACTCGGATTTTACCGTTACTTTTTAATGTCAATTTGCCAAAATTAATCTTTAATAACTTTTTTGTAAATAATTTGATTTGTTTGAAATTCAAGCTTAGTATTTTTAAGGTATTTTTCTCACTTCTATTAATATCTTAATTAACAAGAAAGATATTAGATAAAATATTTTGTTATCCTTACATAGGAATTCAATGATAAAATCCGAGAATTCCAACTGTATGGACCTACATACAAATTGGATTGCCTCAGATTTTATCAAGGAAAGATAACTGACTAAAGTCCCTAATTATACAATGATAGCGTGGCTTTATTAATGAATAACAACGATAACCAAATTATCCATTATCTTACATCGATTCAAAATATGACAAATTTAGCCTCAACTACACCAGTATCCGTATGGGACTGATGATTATTGTAATATTGTACTTCTGCTGTTTCCAAAAATAGACTATCGATTCTTCGAAGTTGCTAATTTGTCATTCATAATACAGACTAGCTGTTTGACCCTCTTTTGTAAACCTTTACGTATAATTATGTGAAAATTGTACATAGTTAAATAAACGCTGACTTCTATATACGGTAGTCTTTCACAAAATATTGAAGGTTTTGCCATTTAACAGAAAAGGTAACACACATACTCTCTCACAAAATGTATTTATGTCATATGTTAAAAGCGAACAACTATGCAAATATCTGTGAGCACTTAAAAGGTTACCAGTGATGCAAAAGAATGCAACCACGTAAGAAGGTGTTTGGACAGGAACTATTTTTTCTTCATATTAAAGGTGTCTGACTGACAACGAAATCTTAGTAAATCAAAGCGCCGATAGCGCTGTCAGACATGGGGTTTTGGTAGAGTATATGGCTGTATACAACCCATGGAAGCGTTACAAGGGACCTTTACCTTACATGAACCAGATAAGATATACATGTACTTCTTATCGTCTGCTTGTAAACGCGTAATGCGGACTATATTAATTGCAGTGGTAATTATCCCTTTATTTGCGCGCGCACAACCGAATGTAATCGTCCGCGACAAATTTTGATGAGGATTTGCCACAGTCCACTACTAAACATGGGGAAACACAATGTAATAAAAAATGTACCATTCCTAATGTTTAAAATAGGTAATTTCTAAAAAAAAAAGTTAAATAACAGCATATATGATATTGATAACATTATAGTCAGAAAAGTCTGTTTTTGAATAGCTTCAAACATCTTTGTATGGCGTTCGTATGACATAAAATTTCTCCGTTCATAAAAGACGAGAGGTTCCGAGCGTTGAATATGGTGACAATCGTAACTTCCCGGCAATTTCCGTGACATGATCATAAGAAACACCCAGCGAGTACAGAATGAGAGTGAATAAGAAAAATAAGGCACGTGACACAAAATCGGATCACTTTGGGTATTATGGCAGGTTCGTATTTTTACGAAAACGCCCGATTTTCAAAATAGATTGTGTCAAAACAAACACAGACTTGTTAAAGATCTAGGGATCGATATTGGTGTATATGCTGATGACATAGATGAAAGAAACAATTTATCCTGAAGCAATTTTAATCAACTGATTTCATCTACAAATGAGAACACAGGTAAGGATGAAACACGCAAACCACATTTAAACACATGTCCATTTAAACAATAGGAGAATGTCATTATTGCGTGGCCAGTAGTTATTCACGCAAAAGGCTATTTTCAAAAGAAAAATGAAAATTGCAAATAGTTTCTCTAAGCAAATAGTGCCAAAAACAAATTAATAAATAATTATTTATAAAAGTGAGTCAAAAACCTTTTTTCTTAACATCTAAAAAGGGGTTAAGAGGACACATCAGTAAAAGCAACAGTCATAAAACACCGACCAGCCACAAAACCAAAAGGGCAAAGGGAATGTTTTAAGAGTTCGAAAGAATATTTCATTATAAAGGGGACACAACAAACAGATAAGGAAACAATCACTAAACTATCGAAAGTATTTTGAGCCGTATGAGGGAGATGGTTTAAAAGCACGTTAACATTGGCTTACGCTACCCACGCAGCTCAGTGAAGGGTTCGAATCGCACCCGGGGAGGTTATATCCTTCCATGAAAATTTGACAATATTGTCGATTTTCCTCCATTGATTAGATAATATTGAGATGTTTACGGCCTTGTGGAAGGGTAGGTGAGTACTGGTTATAGGCAATGGTCCAGGAAAGCTAGGTAAGGTGTGCTGGACGCCGTAAAATGACCTAAATTGTGTTGACACGGCGTTAACTCCAATAAATAAACATTCATAAAAAGTGAACCGGTGAAATTTTCAAGCGATGCAAAGAATAGTAACACAGGCTATAATTTATTGAAACCATAGTGATATCACCTCGAACTGTTTCCCTTAATATTCTACACACATATATTATATACATGTATTGCTTCTCAGGAATTTGACACCACTGTTATTTTTCTATAAACAACAAAAAAGAAATCGTGTTTCAAAGCGAGAAGTGTCTTGACGCTTTGACTCTTTATACATTTAGTTCATTTGTATCCAATATCCAAGCAGTAATACGGGTGTCATGTTTTCTTTGATACCAGTAATTACTATTTCCAATACATATGAATCACACTCGAAGCTACTCGGTGATATTCGTGATCTGTGAATAAGACCTGTATTGAGCAATCCCGACTATGTTCGGATTGAATCGGTGGCGTTCGTTAAACTTCGAACGTTTCCGTATAATTAAGGAAATGAATTCTTGAAAAGCTCAAGAAATATGGGAAATGCGTGGTGATCATGTAAAAATTTGTCCGAAATTCAAAGCATCCCCAAATTACTCTGCAATGGTGTGCTACCTTTTCACGAATTTAAACCAAATGACGAAAGTTTGGGATCATATTATTTCATCTATATGGGAAGTGATAGAAATATCCATAGTTTATCCATCGATATTGGTGCTATACATGTTGTGTCACGTGACAGCTTACCTGTACAAATAAGGAATTATTTTTAGTCAATACTGGATGCAACTAGCGGTCATAAATATTATTTCGATCGTTAGTTAGACATATTATATACATATATATGTATATTTACCAAGTTTACAATATACATTTCAGGGGCGGTTCCAGGATTTTTTTCTAGGGGGGGGGGGGGTCCGAACTTTTCTAAGGGGGGTCCGAACTTTTTTAGGTGGGGGGGGGGGGGGGGGTCCAAACCTCGAACCACAACCACATTATACATGTTTTGCAGAAAAAAATACAACATATTGATAATAAAAACTATATAGTCATTAAATCTTTGTTAAGCACCGAAAAAATTGCTTCATACTACAAAAAAATGACTTACAAGCAATAAAGAAATACACTAATGGACATGTACATTTTCCAAATTCTAGGGGGGTCCGGATCCCCCTGACCCCCCCCCCCCCCCGCTGGACCCGCCCATGGCTAGTTACAGTAGGATATTGGTAATATGGTCTTAAATTATGTATAGATCAATAAATAACCCAATAAATTGCTTTATTAGACAAACCATATATAGACCAAAAATACAAAACTTGCAATGCCTACACTAAATATTGATGACATAGCGCGAAACCTCAACAGTTGTATAAGCACAAAATGTTCATAAAAATTAAAACACAGTTTAATTTGTTAAAAAAACACAGAAGAAAACTTTTGTTTTTATTCAATTGTGAAACATGATCTCGTGAAAAGACCGTTTCCTGAGCCACCAGAGATTACATGTTAAAACTTTCATCAGGAAATAATGAGATGAAGTTACATTTTTTTAACGTCGTATTCAACACATATTTAGGTCATATATACGACGGCCAGCTCTTCCTACTGAAGGTTTCCTGGACACTTTTTCTATCAACAGTACTAACTTACCCTACCACGAGGCCGACAACTCATGTATAGGGTATGACCTACCGCGACCGGGCTCGAACCCGTGATCTCCGGATCCGAAGTCAGACATGCTAACCATTTCACCACGGCCGCGGCTATATGAAGTTACAAAATGTAAGATGAAATATAAACCCACGTGGTATTGGTTTCTACGGTTATTTGCGTCAGTTGCTTGGCTACGTCTGTTTAAAAATAATGAGAATCAAAACAGAAACTAAGAGTTTCTTAAAAATTGGGTATTTGAAAGACTCATAAAATTACATTGATGAACCCCCCCCCCTTAAAAAAAATTACGATTTTTACGGACCAAACCACGCGAAATAACCCCACCCTACCAAAGCAAGATGTCTAATTAATCATAAAAGAACAATGCATAAATGTATATGATACGTCTTGTATACTAAAAATGGGTCTGGTTCAGATATCATCCGTTATTTTAGTATTTGACATTATTTGTATTGAGTATGTATTGTGTATTTCATGTGTAATGTTATTATATCCTCCTAGGTCCTAATTTCGTCCCTGTCCTAATTTCGTCACCCCACTTTAAATACATAAAGCATATAGCAATAATAACATTTAGGTAATAATTCACTAAAATAAGCTCAGAATTTTTGTTTTTACCTCGAAATCTAAACGTAGGGCGGAGCTACATTGTGGACGGAGCCAAACCTGCACTGATTGTGATTTTACACTTCTAGTATACATGTCAATATTTAAAATGGCGGAATTTCGATGATTTTGTCAAAAAATTGTTGAAGAAACAATACAGTTTGGAGGTAAAAGATATTAATATTGCATATAAATAAAAAAACGAAGATTTGCTTCACATAAATGAAGAAAAAACTTATTTTTATATTGCTGCGATGACCTTTGGTCCTGCTAAAACAGTCGTCTGCATTTATACCCAGCCCCATAACATTGTGTTTACTAACGTTATTTGACAGAATAAACCCTAGAAAAGTTGATGGAATAAGAGCTTTATGATTCATTTACATATTTTGCAAATAAAAAGTCAGTTTAGAATTACAAATTTAACATTCCTTAAGGTGACGAACCATGGTCTTCCTAGTATATATCTAGCATTTTAAGTATTTGTCATTCTATGAATTGAATGTGTATTATGTATTCATGTTTAATGTTATTATGTATCTGGTATTTTAAGTATTTGTCATTCTATGAATTGAATGTGTATTATGTATTCATGTTTAATGTTATTATGTATCTAGCATTTTTAGTATTCGTCATTCTATGAATTGAATGTGTATTTTGTATTCCATGTTTAATGTTATTATGTATCTAGCATTTTTAGTATTCGTCATTCTATGAATTGAATGTGTATTTTGTATTCCATGTTTAATGTTATTATGTATCTAGCATTTTTAGTATTCGTCATTCTATGAATTGAATGTGTATTATGTATTCATGTTTAATGTTATTATGTATCTGGTATTTTAAGTATTTGTCATTCTATGAATTGAATGTGTATTATGTATTCATGTTTAATGTTATTATGTATCTAGCATTTTTAGTATTCGTCATTCTATGAATTGAATGTGTATTTTGTATTCCATGTTTAATGTTATTATGTATCTAGCATTTTTAGTATTCGTCATTCTATGAATTGAATGTGTATTTTGTATTCCATGTTTAGTGTTATTATGTATCTAGCATTTTAGTATTTGTCATTCTATAGATTGAATATGTATTTTGTATGCCATGTTTAATGTTATTATGTATCTAGCATTTTCAGTATTTGTCGTAAATTTAACACGTTGTCACCTGCATTATCAAAAACATAATTAAATTAGTTCTTGGCCTTCTGTTCAATGTTCCATTGGTTTATTTAATTTTGGCTTTGTCAAAAAATCATATTTGCATACGTTTTGTAAGAAAATTGCTGGTATTGTCATGTCCTGTATATGTTATATATGATTTTACATCATTGCCTTGTCAAATATGCATGTTATTTTTGTAATAATGTCACGTATATACACTACCCTCCATGATTTAGTACATGTATACACTTATGAAAACATACATGTATATGTTTTTGTAAAATTTTGCGCAAACATCTAACATGATTTTAATTGTTTTTGTATCCGTTCTGTAAGGAAAGTAATTAAATTGAAGGGTATAAAATAAAAACTAAGTTTCACCTATTTTTGACAAATTATGCATTGATTAAAATTTGGGTCATTTTTTTTAAATTTATCTTTATTTTTATTTGGAGGTGATTTTTTTATTGGGTTTAACGCCGTGTCAACACAATTTTAGGTCATTTTACGGCGTCCAGCGCACCTAGCTTTCCTGGACCCTTGTCTATGACCAGTATTCACATACCCTTCCACAAGGCCGGAAACTTCTCCACATATCTTATTAATGGAAGAAAATTGACATTATTGTCAAATTTTCATGGAAGGGTATAACCGACCCGGGTGAGATTCGAACCCTTACCCCCCCTTCGGGACACGAGATTCTAAATCCCGGCGCGCTACCAACTGCGCCACCGACCCGTTTTTTTTTTGGAGGTGAGATTTGTCGTGATACATTTATTCTAAATCATAAGATCAACTTGATTACTGGTTTGAAATGACATACATGTAATATGATAATATTTTTGAACGAAAATCATCAATTAAACATAATAATGATGCCGAATTAGTAATGGATTGGTATTTCGTTATATAACTTGAAAAAAAGTTCTTGATAACGTTTTATGACCAATTTCATGTAATGCCTACTTTGATTTGGCAATTTATAACAAATTATTAAATATCAAATAAATTTAATGCCAATTAAAGTATTTGTTTAATAGCTGGTTTCTTTTGCCTTTTTTAAGGTAATATCCCATAGATACTTACTTATGGAGGGTAGTGTACATGTAGTAATTGTTCATTTGCTATACAGCCTACGAATAGTAATATAAACTACCAAACTGAATCATGCTTGTTTACTCATTTCGATCGGTCAGCTCATAGGCGAATCCAGTCGGGGGGGGGGGGGTCAGGGGGTCCGGACCCCCCCCCCCCCGAGAAATTTCCAATTTCCAAAATGTACCTGTCCAATAGTGCATTTCTTGCCTGTAAGTCATTTTTAAGTTGCACGAAGCATTTGTTTCGGTGCTTAACATAGATTTAATGGTTATGTAGTTTTTATTATTATTATGTTGCATTATTCTGCAAAATGTGTATAATGTGGTTGTGGTCCGAAAGTTTTAACCCCCCCCCCCTAGAAAAAGTTCGGACCCCCCCCCTAGAAAAAATCCTGGATCCGCCCCTGCAGCTATCATACTTTCATCATACAATATTTATGTAAATGAGTGGATGACCAGTGGAGTTGAATAAATTATGTAAATCATGATATATACATCGCTTACGTTGGTTGACCTATAGACAAGGTTTGCTTTGACATTATTATGCCTTGCGGCCATTCAATGACCATTAAACATTTTTCCCAAACGAGTTACTCTCGATATTTATATTCACATAATGTAAAATTAACAATTCAGGCTTGTCCGGTTAATATTTACAACCCTGTACTATACATGAAGGTTAATTCTTAAAAAGACTTGAAAATTGACCAACTGACTAAAATTCTTTCAAGTTGTAAAACTTTTTTCTATTTACCCTACCGTGTTTGGATTAGGGATTTAGAAGAGCAAATGTTGGAGGTACTTTTATGTCCCTTAAACTAAACTTGACTATATTATAGAAAAAGTTAAGACTTAAAGAAAATGAACATCTCTGAACAAAACATTTAAGTAAACTCTAAACTGTGTAAGACAAATGAGTTTTAAATGTTAAGCTAAATTTGAACGTTTCAATGCCATAATAGAAACACAAATTTTTTGACCCAGGAAATTCAATTCCTGTTTAATTCATTGGATCTGAAATTGTTTCTGGAAGCCAGATAAACTAAAAGTATTGTTTCTTCTTTCTTATAGATCATTTGCATTTTTTGCACCAAATGCAACACTTGGCAAATACTCCATGGCAAAAAATGAAAACCTAAGTGTGGATCAGAACATTATTTTACTATTTTACGCCATAATACTATATCTAAGAATCTAGTCAACAAAAAATACGCATTAATAAAAGGCCTAAAATGCGTATTCTAAAGTAAAGTTGATCAAGTGCTCTGGCATTTTTTTCAACACTGAATTTTGCAAGAATAAAACGCCTAAAATGCGTCATCTAAAGTAAAGTTTATAAAGTGATCAGCCATTTTTTCCAAAATGAATACGAGTAAAACTAAACGTTTACTAATACACCACGAAAGTAAAATTGTAATTACTTGTACAATGTTAGCTTCTGTTAAGTGCTTCACAATTAATTGTGTCTAGGTTTAGACAGAACAAAAGAAGGCTTATATTTCTTTATCCTATTAAAAGTTATATAAAATATTTATAATAATATACAATAATATTATATCATTATATAAAAATATAATACTAAACCCAAGGTTTTAATACCGAAATAACAATACATTAAACCTGTTCGAACATGCTTCAACATTGTACTATGTGAATGCTATTTCAAACATATTTGAACTTGTTTTTGGTGGCAAAGATCGAAGTAATGCAAATATTATTCAATAGAAGCTATTTCAAGCAAATTCTACAAACTGGGCTACCCAGTTTAAAAATTGCCATTATTAATTCATTATTTCTCCAAAAAAGTGAAATATGTTCAGTGAGGCCAGATTAAAAAAAATAAGATAAGTTTAGGCCGGTTTTTCGAGTGTCGCAAATACAGAAAATCTCATGGAAAAATGTCACATGCGTTTGGAATATGCAACAATTTAGAGGACATGGTTTGAGGCATTGTAACCTTACATGGGTACGAGGGTTGAAGAAGCATAAACTGAAACGACGACAACAATATAGTTTTATTTTTTTTTAAGTCAGCAATACGAAACTAGTTTAATCACAGCAGACCAAGTTGTGGTGTCGTATAAGTTAGGTTTTATTCCATGTGGGAAAATCGTTTGAGTTCTACAAGGGAAACAGCGCTCGTTCTGTGCAGACAGTACTGTCAGGTAAACGCCCAATGGTCCAGTCTAATTCCTTGCAAATTCATGCTGTGCCAATACATTTTATCTGTGTCATGCAACACATTGGATGTCAAGCAATTCGCTGTGAGTCTAGCATTGCGCTTTTGTCGATCCCAAACCATCTCAGTTATTGACGAGCAATCCATCGAGTGTTCAGAACTCCAATGTGATCAAACCAGTGTGCATCCAACGATCCATTGGGTAAACAGCTTTCCAATGTGTCCAAACCATCTTGTGAGTGTCCAGTGTGGTCAAGCTATCCATAGAGTGTCCAGCTATCAACTGTGGTCGATCCACCCATAGAGTGTCCAGCTATCCACCGTGGTCAATCCACTCTAAGAGTTCCCAGCTATCCATTGTGGTCAATCCACTTATAGAGTGTCCAGCTATCCACTGTGGCCAAACCATCCATAGAGTGTCCAGCTATCCACTGTGGATAAGTCATCTATTGAGTATCCAGTTGACCACCGTGTGCCACAGAAGTATGTTGACTGTACATTAAGCATTAGATGCCACTGGGGAATCACGGTCTATTAACTAACCCCGTGAATTCTACCAGTGCCATTCAACGCAAAAATGTCAGAAAATTCTTCTTCCAAAGTCTTCAAATGCATATGAAATACCCTCCATCCGCAAGTGTGTCTTCAATGGTCCAATTTCTTCAGACATTCATCCACCATCATCATAAAAACATCGTCTAAATCATTTAGCTGAGTTATTCATCCTGTTATCCCAACCGTATCCAGATCCTTGGTTAGCCATGTGATTTCCACAAGTTACAAAGTTATTCCTAAGTGAAGAATGCCAAAAACGCGCCGATCGCGTCAACGAATGTTAGAAAAAAGTTTACCAGTAAAAAAGGCGTAAATCAAGATAAATCCATTTTACAACTAAATTAAGAGAATTTTCAAATCGGAGAATACATTCATGTAAAATTCATGCCATAAAATTCAACGTAAACCATATAATTTTCAGAAAAGCTCGACAGTTTCACCCAAAAAAAACATTATTTATATAAAAAATCGTTTTCCCGTACATAAAACCACCTACCCTACTCTACCCTCGCGAATACTAAATATAACAATGTAACACTAGAACTGACCATTACAGCCAATATGACGGACACTCCCCAAACCGATCAATATTTACCGTCATGACCACTACTAATTATCAGATTCATAAACAAGCTAGTTAATATAGATCTACCAGTTATTCAAGCCAATGTATAGGCTTAGTATCAACATAAAATGGCGGCTATATTCCATTTTTTTTCAAGTTTTCTGCCGTAGCGATTTTCCGTTTTTCGTATCACGTACGTTTGACATCGGCGCAATGTTGCGGGCCGCCGCGAAAGTTTCTTATTATCTCCTATTTTTGACTTTAAAGTAAAGCAACAAATATCGACGATCGGTACGCGAATAAAAATCGAAATAGTCCAAGAATTTGAAAATAAATATCTATATATATTACATTAAAATATTCATGTCCGATTCGGTCAGTAATTCCCTGGCTACTGGTCACACCGTTCGTAACCAAAGCATAGTATATACAAGTATCCAATGAATGACCAACAGTCGAGTGACCACTGATTCGTTTCGCACTGACCACGTTGTAGAATATCGATAATGTAACGGCTATGACCTAAGCTTTCTACATGAAATATGCAGTATGAAAAGAAGGTAGCCGTAGGCAACAAAAGGTTTTGAATAAAGCTTTCAGGTCTATTGTTATATAGACCAATAGAACTCTTAATGTTTTGTGTACGATTTAGTACTTGAAGAAAATATAGGAGCTTAAGGTAATACGGAATTATTTCAATTTATTTTTATAATTCTACGTTATCCTGCTGAAATATATAATATAAATCTACTGATTCGTGTACATATTTGAGGCATGAGTTAACATTATACTCCCTTCTTCCCACATACTATTTAGTACATACATATTTATAACGCTGTTATTTTGATGGCGGTGTCAAAACCTGACAGTTACGTGTCACTGCTCACAAGTCCGGTCAGTTTTTCATCGTAAGTACGGACTAATAGAGACATTAAAGGCATATACTCGATTTTTCATGTTAAAGTAAACCGGTTTACTTTCTTGCCGAACATTGAAAGTACACCAGACAAAGAACACCATACAGGGAAAACATGCGCTTAGCGGTATAATAAAGAACTAAGAACTGACCATATTATATTATTCCTCGTTTTGATTATACAATACAAAAATGTAATTTGTTTTGAATACTCGCACATTCACAACGCTGCTTGCAACGTTCTTAGAACCATTTACACTAAACAAAGTTCAAATCATAAAGACATTTGACAGAATGTCTGAAGGCTGGCTAAGCCATTCCATTTTCTTTGATTATAGAAAATACTTATTCTCGAGAAGTTCTGTTTTTTCCTGTCAAATTCCGCCATCGTTGCTGCGCACAACAACTAACCGTCAGCAATCTTCAAACTTGAAGTTAGCTCGCAACAACAATATTATATCCACAACAATTACAAAAGCAAAGTAATGTTTATAATGTTTCAAAGGTGCTCTTGACAAGAACTAAGTATAAACGCTCTCCAGGGAGTGACAACTGACCTACATGATGTAGCATAAATGTTCATTGTGTGTTTTAAACATCGTAACAAACAATCAACGATATTTTTCACAGCATGATTTTTTATCACCATTCATAAAAACTAACAGGGAAAACAACAACAGTGATAAAACGATGCACTTGTTCTCCGGCAACAGTTATGCCTCTGACGTCATCACGTGCAAGTAATAAACTTATGTTGAAGATATATACATTGTATATTTATGTCCTCAATGCAAGAGTGCATAACATATTACAAACAATTTCAATGCATAGCAAAATTAGAGAAAGATACCTAATAAATACAGAACCCACCAAAAGTTTGGAGACATTTTTACTTTGTAGGCTTTTATTTAAAATTTGATAACTGTTTATTTTGTAATACCTTTTAGTTTTGCCTTATTTTTTGGTTATCATTATAATTATAACTGAGACTACAAAAATAGCATAAAAGATATTTTATGGAAAATTATTACAATAAAGATGGTTTTGGAAGCTTTAGGGTGTCAGATGCTGAATCTTATAAAAGTGTTGCTTTCACGGAATTTGTTTTCATTTTATCACAAACTATAATTAAGTATATTAAAAATAATGATTCTACAAAAATAATCGCCAAAATTCAAGAATTGTAGTAAATTTCTGTTGTCTCCAAACTTTTTGTGGGTACTGTATATAAATTGCAAGATACAAAACAGGTAAATGTATATTGCAATTTATATATTTATTGTTTTTTTCCTGTAATTTTGCGTTGTTTTCACATTATATGCTCTACGGTTAAGAGGAAATAACAGTATGCAGGTATAATAATATTCATTTGCAAATGTACCGTATTTTATATATTTTAAGAACATGAGGTCCGCTTTGTTATGGAAAAATAACTAAACTGCATATTTCTCATAATTCCTTTATCTGATGCATTTTTGACAATAAGTCAGAAAAGAGCAGAAAGTTCAAATGAACTCTTCAAAGGCAGACAATTGACCATAGTTGTTGGTACACATTAGAATGTACCCCGAGTGAGAAATATAACCAAGAAAATTCATCGCGTTCGTGGAAATTGATTATGGTTCAATATCTATTATAATGATACGTGGGCTCAGTTTTATTCATGAATTGTTGGTTCAAAGGTCCCTGATGTGCCATAAAATGAATCTTCATTATAAATAATTCCATCGACCGATCGTACAATAGTAATTATTGAAATCGCCATATAGGAGACGTACGTGGTACAACTTGAAGTAACTTGTTAACGATCGCAAATTTAGTTGTACGATTTTTTGGCAGTCAACAATGTTTAAGTTTTTTTCTAAAATCTACTTTCGGGGCTTAAGACTCGTCTTTTGTGAAAATCATAAAAACTATTCGCTAATATGATTAAACTATTTGGATACCAGGTGAAAGCCCCTGGGGGTAGAAGCAATGACGCCTTATTAAGTCATAAAATCGATCGGCAGACGTACATTATCAACTTGGTCCATTTTAGCCGCTAAAATTGACCACAAGATCGAAAGAAAACAAAAGTAATCGAATTTAGCGACAAGAATTGACAAGTAACAAAATTATCCAATTATAACACCATTGTATCCGACTAACAACAAAATCAATATAATTATATACATTTATTATCCGAAATAATGTGTATACCCGATTGTACGTCAACTTTAATACAGGCCTTAAACAGAAGAAGTTTAATGGAGTGCAAAATGGTTTGGTGAAGACGTTATCGTAACAATGCTAAAATTAGTAATTTATAATAACATTTTTTTGTCAAGTACTAGATAAAATCATGTCATCCTTACGTTTTTAATAGTTCAGAGTATATCCTTTTCTAAGGTTCTAAATTACATTTATGATTTAACTGGTGTCCGTTCCTTTAAGCCAAGAATCGCACTTTCATTTTACTGACGGCATTCGCTTAAGTTCTATGGAAAAGCAAATGAGTGAAATAAAAGACCCAGTTCTTTTTTAAAATCTATCATTTGCTTTGCAAATGACGAACAAAAGTATATTTAACTTTATTTCCTCCACATTTGTGGAAATGAAGTTACATGTATAAAACATGTGTTTGGTATAAGAGAAATATAAATGATGATAGGGATATAAAAAAAACAGGAATATGTGTCAAGACTTTGAAATCAGCTGCAACTTAACAAGAAAACTGTATAAACAAAATATGAGAATTTTGACGAGTCAATTCAATTTAAAAATAATCTAAGTCAAATTGTCAAATGCATTTATATCCGGGTTGCATACAAAAAATATCAAAAATCTTACGATAATTTAACAATACAATGTAGAAGGATTTACGACTAAAACCGGTCGTAAGACGCTTAATAATACGAGCCCCAGGACCGGACGCTGATTTTAAAGTGAGCGATGTAGTAAAAAAGGCGCTAAAATACGCTTTGGACCAACGCTCTAGACAGGGTTTGTTGATAATTGACTGAATAAGTAAGGCTCTTTCGTCGTCAAGTTTTGCTTGAAAAGTAGATATGAATTATACCTGCTGAACTTAATAAAAAAGAATTGTTATTTTCTTTCAATACATTTGTCCGCAAGAATGATTTAATCTAATACTATGTTCAACATCGACGCTAATCCGCTTATACGGACAGATTAACCCCCGTATTTGGTACGGAAATAATAGAACTTTAAACACAGCCGATTTCATTTAAGAATGATATTTATATATAGGTTTATAGGGGATAATGCCAAAAATAAATACACTTAAAACGAAATGTTTGAAGTAATGAAAATATGACCCTGAGAAATTTTACTAACTTTACACAAAACACAGGTGTGTGATTTCATTTTTGAATATTCAAAAAAGGATGCATAAAAAATAACATCATTTCATTTGAACATGAATGTATCTTTAACATGGAATTAAAAATACTCGCTTTACAACCTCTTTTCTTTAAGACAAAAACATAGACAGCTTATTCCTATAGAAAATGACAGCTTTTAAAATTTTGTCTACCATTCCCACCAAAAGTTTGGAGACATTTTCACTTTGTTGGTCAACTGAATAGCTTTTATCTAAAATTTGGTGACTGTTTATTTTGAAATGCTTTTAACTTTTGCTTTATATTTTGGTTATCATTATAATTATAACTCCTGATAGTACGGAGTATTATCAAATATTTGGGTTGTCGCCCCTAATTTCCACAAATCACCGATGTTCATGATAGTTCGACGTGTGTACGGTTACATGCATGAGAAGCATAGCTTTCGTCAATCGAATGACTAAAGCAAACACGCGTACTAGCAGGTACGTGCGCTCATTAAAATATACCGGCATGTACAGTTCCGTATCTTGGACTGTGAAAATTATGACGATATTGTCCAAGTAAACCGCATGAGATTTTGCAGCGTTTTTATTCGAAAAAACCTACCTCGGTTTTTATCATAAGAGCCATTGCAAATTTCCACTCATTGTTATCTTTAGGCTAAAAGCTTAGGAGTAATAAGCGTCAACATTATATGTTGAAAACAAATACTGCATGCGCCCTTTGAAATACAGAAAACTTGATAATTTGTTTTCACATTCTTAACACTTTTAAATTAAATAAATTGTTTTGTCTAGCTCGATATGATAACTACGACAAATATGTTTAGCACTCTCATTATATGACCACAGAATACAGGGACGTCTTACTTTCTTACGATTTACACGAACATGCAGTAAGAAATGTCGAAAACATAAAACTTGACACACATATATTACATGGAATAAATGGGGGAAAAACAGTTGTTTGTGAGAACTTTAAAATTATTTATTTGATTGTTAGGATAACAACTATGTAATAATTCACTTGATTATCTGACCAGAGAATCGCAAAAGACATAGTGACAGCATTGTCCTTCATTTCTAAAGTCAACGAGGACTCTTTTTAAAAGAACGAAAATTTCACAAAACCAAAAAATAAACCGTTACATGTAAAAAACCAATTGTAAATGCAGTTTAAAAATGGCATTTCTGTTAAAGATCCATTAGTGGAAATTGTAAAACCAATTGACTAATAGCTTTTTCATTAAAAATTTTGAAGTAATAATACGACTGTTGCTACATGAACCCACTTTTCAAAGCAGTTATATTCAGTATGTCTAATAAATAGGACAAACAAAGTATAATTTCTTTTGTGCAAATCTTAGGCAATGATATTCGTACCAAAAGCTAGGACGGCTTATAAGGGATTACATGGTAGGTTTAGTAATTACATGCCGACAGAAACATAACTAGTCTTAACTTGATTTGGAGTTATTCATACGACCACAGTAACATATGCAATGTGACGAAAAGAGTTTAATCGAGCGAAAAGAAGGCAAGTAGCAACACGGAGAATAAGACAATAAAGCAAATTGTATTTAGAATTTTACCAAGTGTATGAAAACAAACACGGGGGTTGTAATAAAGAATAATATGAAACAAAATCTTGCACAATCAGTAATGAGGTTATTTTTATTAGTATACAAGTCATTAGTATAGGATATGGCACGACATTAGTGCATTTTTTCCAGTCAAATCAAGTCAATAGAAGTTAACTAAATCAAGCTCAAGTATTTTTTTTTTTGGGGGGGGGGGTTTAACGCCGTAGCAACACATTGTAGAGGTCATATAACCGCAGTCGGTCAGTCAACCTACTCACTGTTCATGGAAAGGCTAAATCTCTGGATTTTGCTGTTAACCAACTACTTAGCACATACTATCGTCAGTGACTGACAACTGCCCTACATAATTAAAAATCATTGGTAGGAGAAAGAATGACCTTAGAAATAATTTAATAACCAAGCTCTATGAAAGTATGCCCCACCGGGAATCGAACCAACGACCCCTCGATCAGTAGAATCGCGTGCTACTAACTGAGCAAGCCGGGCGGCTCAAGCTCAAGTAAACAGATCTATAGATGAAAATAAAGACTACAAGCAAGCAAGATCACTAGAACATTTAAAAAACTAAGTTCCGTATATAACTAAAATATTATATGAGATGAAATAATAGAATAATTAGAATATTATAAAATAAACAGCCATCCGGACCAGATTCTTTTTTCGTTAAGACCAGCTATCACAATGATATTACTCAAACATATTTTATTACATGATTTCTGGGTCAGACATTGTCAGTGACATACACTCTGTACGTTGTATTGTTTATTAGACACATGATGAGAATTATTTCAACTGTCATGTAAATATGTCACATTGTTTATTTTTCATACACGTGCATTAACCCTGTACACGAAATAAACAAAATCATGCATATACATATACATGAACATACATGTACATACATGTATATAAATACTATATATATAATATATATACATATATACATGTGTACGCATTGATAAGTACCCACCCAAAGTTTGGCAACATTAATCCCTTTTAAGCCTACTACCATATGATAGGTTTTATCACAAACAGGTTCCCATTTATTTTGAAATGCTTTTTAGTCTTGCTTATTTTTGTTATATGGCTCTTTTCACAAAAAATCTTACGATACAATCTTTATAAGTCAAAAGCAAGAAACGTACATAACACGGTCATTTTTGGCCAATCAATTCAACATATAATTGAATTATGAAGAAAATTGTACATATCTTTAACATAATACCAGTCATGTTTATTACCCTTCTGACTTTGAAATGCATATTTATGCAATCGACTTACGATAACTTTTTTCGTAAGAAATTTTGTGAAAAGTGCACTGAAGTTTATTCATGCATCTAAAAAGTACAAAATAATCTCTTTAATTTCATGCATTCGATTCGATTTCTCATTTTAATGGAGTTCTAAAGTCTTCCTTTAATTTTATACTGTACTTTCAATTTCGAGGATTATATTCGGGACATTGAAACATGTAAATACGGCATATACAATAAGGGACTTTAGTCAGTTATTTCCCCTTGTATACTCTTCAAATAGGTAGGTCCTAATAGTTGGATTACTCGGATTTTACTCCTTCTTTTCAATGTCTATTTGCCAAAATTAATCTTCAATAACTTTTTTGTTAATCATTTAATTTGTTTGAAATTCAAGCTAAGTATATTTTTAGGGTAAAGAACTATCTAAATTTCATCACTTGTGTTAACATCTTAATAAAGAAGAAAGATATTAGATGAAATATTTTGTTATCCTTACATAGGAATTCAATGATAAAATCCAACCATTCCTACTTACCAATTGGATTGCTTTAGATTTTATCAGGGAAAGATAACTGACTAAAGTCTCTTATTCTTAATAAAAAATGTGACGTTGAAAGGATAGTATATCGTATTCTATATTTTATATAATTTTTACTTTTTGAGTTACTGTTGGTCTAAGTAATTTGACCGACGATTAAGGTTGGTTGTTTCAACAGTCAGTATTAGAGAAGGTATGGCCTCTGAAGCTCATAATACGATAATGATTAATTGCTTGTCATTATAGAGATTCAAACTCAGGATTTTGACCATGGGGACCTAGAAACTCCTGTGGGGTTATCAAAACATAGTCAAACGTATAGTATACCCGAAACGAATGTAGGAAAATAAAACTTAGAGCATGAATATAACATCAACTATTAAACCAAAGTGAAATCAGAACTATTCAGTTCTTTTTCACGTAAAATGCAAATAGTTATAGAATAAGCAATCCTGTATACATGAAAAACCCGGGTCGATAACGCAGTTGGTAGCGCGCCGGGTTTTGGAATCTCGTGCCTGAGGGGTGCGGGTTCGAATCCCACCCGGGGAGGTTATACCTTTCATGAAAATTTGACAATAATGTCGATTTTCCTCCATTGATCAGATAATATGGAGAAGTTTCCGACCTTGTGGAAGGGTAAGTGATTACTGGTTATAGACAATGGTCCAGGAAAGCTAGGTTAGGTGCGCTGGACGCCGTAAACTGAACTAGATTGTGTTGAAACGGCGTTAAATCCATTAAAAAAATACATGAAAAGTGAAATTTCGCGCGCAATTACATGTAACCACGTGTTCCTGCTGATAGGGGGTAAAGAAGTATACATGTTCGTGTTCTGACATATTTGGATAAAATAAAACCATAACTAAGATATTATAAAATAATTTAAGGAATGTCCAGTCGTATATTTCAAGTTTTCAACTAGTCTTTGTTAAAAGCCGAGTATAATCGACTATATCATTGTATACGCCTGACCTAAAACGTTTTTACCGCGTTACTGCGTTTATACGAAAAGTAAATATTTACTGTGTGGGTCAATAGTGGACTGTGTGACATAATACTAGAATAAATTACTATTATTTGTCCAGTGTATTCATAACTTGACCATTTACATATTCATATTGAAGCTAGTATTGACCACTGACCAGCCGATATTCACGCCACATACAAAGTAATTACTCTCATGTGTATACATGTACAAATTAATCAGAACAATAGTATAATATGGCTCGCAAATGTTAGAAGTTCAAAGTCGCTTACCTTGAATAAAAGTAAAGATGGTTTTCCCACTCCATTTTCCTATCATCGAAGCTTGTCCTTTCGTTCTGCCATTTAAAGTCATACTAATTTAATAAAGTAGTTGTGTTGTAATATAATTGACTAAAACACGCCATGTCACTGGATTCACGCCCCTCCACGTGGGGCAGGCATCCATTATTTTGTATTATGTCACACGAGTCTACACAATGTAGGGCTAATTGGCTTGTCCACTTTTGATACTGGTTAAATGGTTTGAGGCGCCACAAGGGGGTCAAATGACCAACGTATTGAACAGATGGTTTTGGTGGGAAATAAAGGCTTATCTGGTTGACTGTCGATTTTTTGATGAAAATGAAAATGGCAAAAAATAAAACACCTCAATTTTTACCTAGGTTTTGCTTAAACATGTTAATAAGCACGTTGTGTGTTCAACTTTATTATAGATTTTCTGTTATACCGAAATGCACGAATAAAAGAAGCAAAAATTAAGTATTTGCCGAGAATACCCTTTTTTGCTAACTATAATTGTAATAAACAAGGCATAGGAAAGCATCTAAGTATGGCTTATTACCCTGCTGTTTCCGACACACTATATCAATGTAGATATAAAGTGACCCCGCAAAGAATTTCTTACCAACGAACTAAGGTTGCAAGAACAGAACTAAGTTTCATTGTAACATCGTATCAAAAAGTTAACATACACATTTACTTTTTCAAATGAAAATATGACACCGATTTGTTGTTTATTTGTTATATGAGCTAGGTGAGAATTTTGTTTCGTGAATCTAAAATACGCATTATTAAAGGGATATACAGGCAAATGACTGTGCCAAAAGTATAGAACCTTCGCTACTTGTCTTTTCAACATTCTTAGGCGGTTAGGATATCTTTTTTAATAGAATTATACTAATGTTGCACATTAACAAGCTCTAGTATCTTCTCATCAGTAAATTCATATTTTAACACTAATCTATTTTTAGCTAACCTGATCCACGTGGGTCTAGTTAGGAAACATCCCCCAAATATTACGAGAAAATAAAGAAATATTTTGCCCAGTAATATAGCAGTGTGTCTGTTGCATTTACAGTTATAAAAATATACGAATTCAAAACTAGGAAATATGAAGTTGAACTTTTGCCTTGCAATTCCTAAAATACGAAACCGTAAAATTTGAAGTATGACCAAGCTGTTTTTCTGATTTAGTCAATATCTAATTCGAAATCTGACACTTTCGAAATCAACAAAATTTGATATCATGTAAACATGTACATGATATACGAATGGTAAATTTCTTTGGTGTTAACATTTCCAAGTCGTATTGGCAGCTTCTTTCACGATGTATTTCTTCAATAGGATTCCACCCTGTGAAACGTACGTCATTCACAGCTGTGGACTGTTTCTATAATTACTTCACATTGGAATTTATTTGTGATACTTGTAAGCGTTGTTACTTTTTAGACCCCAGGGGCCCGGATTATCAAGCGTCTTACGACTGATATTAGTCGTAAATCCTTCAATATTGTTATGTTAAATTTTTATTTCCGTAAAATTTTGAAATATGCTGCCCAGAAATATGAAGCAAGTATGATTTTTAAAATTACATGCCGAGGATTGCCCACAAGACTGTATAGTTACTTGCTCTTAAAGGCAATGTACTTACTACAGTCTTGCAGGCAATCCTCGATGCACAACGTGCATGCTTGTTCACCTTAATATATTTGTCTGTCTCGAAACACCCATCATGTCATTAAAGATAATTTGTATACAATGTACTTGGCTCGTGTTTTTGCCAACAATACCATGACTGAAATATAGCCATTTTCCGAATGAATAATTGATCTCGCCTCTATAAGGAACGATAAATGAGTGCTGAAGAATCATGAAGAATTGGTTAGGTGAACCGACTGATGTAAATAAAAAAAAACAAATGAAGTTTTAAATGGTCTTACCCGTAAATAATCAAACATGAAATTGAGATTTCTCATTTTCGATCATATTTGAATACAAAACAGAAAAAAACAAGGGTTTTAGCCACTCGACCATTTTGTTTATGGAATTAAGTTATGCAATAAAGCGACCAATACAGACTGGCTTTCATTCGTGATACCTCGTATTTCATCGTTATAATCGTCTAAATTATCATACATGATTTATATGGGTACATTTGTATTTCAATTTTATTTCTTTATCATACCAAAATACACATGTACAGCTATGACCCCCTTGAAGAACCTCAGTAAAAACGTTTCGTCCATTGTTTACATGGTCAATATTTCCCCTAGGTCAATAGACAATAAAAATCAAATTTAATTTTCAATTTTATACAAAAACATTCTTTACATCTTGATTGGAAAGATAAAATATAATTGAAACGTAAAATGTTATAAAGCAATTTTAACTGTTGTATGTAATCATCAATTTGTAATTAATTGCATAAATGTTATACCCACAGGGTAATTTTTC
Source organism: Mactra quadrangularis (assembly GCA_025267735.1). Taxonomy (NCBI): domain Eukaryota; kingdom Metazoa; phylum Mollusca; class Bivalvia; order Venerida; family Mactridae; genus Mactra; species Mactra quadrangularis. The sequence continues at coordinate 3,175,170 of CM046302.1, forward strand.
ATTGTTTATTTATTTTTGTATATTAATGATAATTTATAGAAAATTTGGATCAACATGTATATGTTTATGTTTAGAACAAAATGTCGACTAACTTTAAGCATAAACAAGTACGAGTAATAAATTTTATAGTGTAAACTTTAGTTAATTTAGAATGTCTCGGTAGCTTAACGATCTGCAAAAAATCTTGAAGATCCGAACAGAAAAAATGGGACAGAACTGAACAGAATATACATCAAATTCACAAAAAACTCTGCAGTTTCGAGTGTTTAAATGTAGAAGAGATCGCGAAACTAACTTAGGTTATTTTAATAATTTGTCATTTATTTAAGTTTTCATTTCCACTTTTGGTATAACTGTTTAAGATTATACATGCAATAGATGATTTCAAATTGCACCACGTAAGTCTTCACAATTTAGTGAAAGTCCATAGCAATTATGCTTTTTTTTGTTTTTAAAAGCGTTCAAGATTTAATTCGAAAGTAGGAAAGTATACTTATCTAATATTCTATCGTACCAACTGATGAAATTCTTTTGAGGAACAACAGGTAACAACCAAAATTACAACTTATGTTGGCCAAATCATATTATAGGGGTTTTTAGGTATCAATAAAAACGCATGGTAACGAAGAGTGACTAGTAAGCAATTGTCGGGGTTTTAAATTTTTTATCGGAGCGCAAATCAAACATACTGTTTAAATATCTAAGCAAGTAAACAAATTATTACTTTGTAAGCAATAAAAATGATGCGTTTAGCTCTTTTGATTAGTAGTTTTATTTAATGTATGTAGGCATAGGTGATTAGATGGCAAAAAATCATTTTTCATACGAGTTTTATCAATTAGTTACAATTATTTACATTAATAAGCGATATTTTTCGTAGTAAATAATTAAATGAAAATAAAAAAAATATGTTCCGGTGCCGGGAATCGAACCCGGGCCGCCTGGGTGAAAACCAGGAATCCTAACCACTAGACCACACCGGAGCTTGTTATAATTGTTACCAAAAATAGTATATATAAAAAATTTTACTGGGTAATACCGGTTTATGAATCTAATTAACGTCCAATGGTTTAAATTGTTTTAAAACTAATTTAAAGCATACTTCATCAGTTTGTATCAATATTAAAACAGTATTTTTCGTATAGTCGTAAATTTAAGTACATTTTCTAGCACGTGGTAAATTTACATTTTGCCAAGGGAGACTAATGCTACTAATACCAATTTTTGTTTCTTACGTTGTTACCTCCCTTGTCGAGGGTGTAAACTTGGCATGTTTTACATGTATACAACATTTTGTGGATGGTCTACAAATTCACCAGACCGTTTGAAATAGTAAATTTATGCTTGATATTGTAAAAATTAAAGAAAAATAAATAAAAAAGTAATAGTTTATTGAAATTATTGTTTTATTTGGAGCAACCAAGTTTTCGAAGTTGTCAATGAACCAAAATTGCTGCATATACATGTTTATATTATATGTTGATATTGCTACTAAGTTTTCATTATAAATGGTATTTAATTAGTATTCTTTTATTAAAGATTCTATACTTCATGTACAATGAAGATATGTTTTCACTTAACTAAACCAACGGCGAACCCCAAAAACTTTAATAAAAAAAATACACAAAAATGACTCAAGTACAAGCATTCATGTTAGCCTATTTTTTGCACAACACATTATTCATATGAGGAGAAGTCATTATGCACTGCATCTGGTTCAAATAAGTATTTTTTTCTAGAAATATTTGCATATTATCCAAGAAGATCATTTGATCGAAGCAAACTATTAATTTTCCCTTTGATTTTAGTCTAACATCCAGGGTTGGAGTAACTGGCATTTGTATTTGAATTTGCAAGTATTTGAATTCAGGTTTTCAAGTATCTTTGTTGTATCGGTACTTGAAGATTTTATGATGAATGTATCTGTAATTTATCAAATGCATTATCAAGTAATGAGAGACCTTTGTCAGTTATCTTTCCTTGATAAAATCTGAAGCAATCCAATTTGTAAGTAGGTCCTATCAGTTGAAATCCTCGGATTTTATCATTGAAGTCCTATGTAAGTATACTAAAGTAATTCATGTAATATCTTTCTTGATAATTAAGATATTAACAGGAGTGGTAAAATTTAGATAATTCTTTACCCTTACAATACTTAGTTTGATTTTCAAACAAATTAGATGATTAACATGAAAGTTATTGAAGATAAAATGTGGCAAATTGACATTGAAAAGTAAGGGTAAAATCCGAGTAATCCAACTGATTGGACCTACCTATTTGCATTCGGAACACCCTCGACCTTTCATGTTTCATTCGTAGCGAATGGCCGAGGATGTTCCGAATGACCTATTTGAAGAGTATGCAACGGGAAATAACTGACTTATCTCTGTTATTGATTAAATACATGATAAATACATGAACTTTCAAATGCATGTGTCTAACCGTGCAGTTAAATTTACGTAACAGTTTAAAGATTAACACCATACAACACTTCATTCATCATAATATATAGATAACAGAGGAAAGGCGACCTTGTAATATCATACCATGATAATGATACAACTGATTAAATATCATTGATGATATTATTGAAGTGTACACGGAACTGAATGATTGTGAAATGAATTTGCATAGGAGTACAGTTGGGAGTTCAGTTACCGCGAACGTTACAGAACGTTCTGTAACGATACATTCGGAACTCCTCGACCATTTGCGGCGAATAATCTTGGACATATTTAGACGCTATTTTGAAACTACTGGTGTTGAGGTAAACAAGTATATGGCCGAGGAGTTCCGAATGTATCGTTATGTAACGTTCTGTAACGTTCGCGGTAACTGAACACGCCCCTGGAAGTTTAAGCTACAATTGACCAAATCATATGCTAAACTCCCAAATGATTAAAAAGCAATGCCCGAGAGAAGGAATAACTAAGCTGGTCAGACAATGGCCTGGGCAGCATATTATCATCAATCTTACGATAGTTTAACAATACAACACACAAAATTTACGACTTCAATTGATCGTAAGACGTTTGTTAATACGGGCCCATAGGACTTGAAAATGAGCCAGTTTTAAATTACACCAGGGACGAAGCTTATTCTTTTCAGCTAGAGATCGTTGCATATCAGCTATGAGTGTATTCTAACATAGTGGTACGATTTGTCAACTGTGTAGCTATCGGTACAAGAATGCCAGGAAAAGAAAGATTAATTGCTATATAGTAATGCCTCAGTCCCATAAAATCGTGGCTTGTTGTGGACCCGTACGTGCAGACATATGTAGGCCGTGGGAAGCTTTGCGTATTAAGGTGACGGTACGCACATGGCACAAAACAACAAACCCGTACGGAGCCGTAGCTGGAAGATATGCTAGTTTAATCCATACTTGGCCATGATTGTGTTCAAAGCCAAACAAAGGACCCTGGTAAAAACGTAGTAGTCCATATGGGTACGCAAGAGTTCGCACGAGTCCTTGCGGAGCTTGATCGCACGGTGCCCGTACGGTGCCCTCACGGCTATTTTTATGTTTATGGAACTGTAGCTTAACCAGTGGACTGGTGACGTTGGTACAACCAATGTCCAAGACATGGAGATAGAGTTACAACATGAAATCTAGACTGTTAAATACTAATCACTAATACAACTGTACATTTAAGTAAGATAACTTACATTAACCTGACCAGCGAACATTTTCAAACTTAGTTAAACGATGGATTTGTATGTTATCTCTATATTAAAGATTACACCAATGTTTAGACCAGATAAAATACTTTCCACTTTGAAATGAATATCACCGTATGAACAGTTGCTAGTTCAACCATGCTTCGGTTAGGATATATTTTCACAGTAAGTTTAAATGCTCATTTGTTTTATTTACACATGAATACAAGTATTTAATAAAGTAACTACACTAATGCAATTTGTATATGTATTATCCATTCGTTTATTTGTTTTTTTATTTAAATTTTCCTTTAATTATTTAAAGTATCTATTTAGTTATTAATTTAGGTAATATGTGTATATAATAATTATAAGTTGTCCTTTATCATGCCTGTCACAATTTCATGCATATAGACAATTAGTTCAAGGTTAGTAAAGTGGCACACTAACCGACTTTTAAGCATTTATCTCCTTTTACAAGGTTACAGGTATGTCCCTATCAATCTCCCACGCAGTTATCCCGTCTTACGAGTACAAATAAGCGAAGTGATTCAATCGCGAGTTAATTAAGTTTTCAACCAATGATTCGATTCGATACATCGCAAATCGATTGCGAGGGCACCGATTTAATTGTGATTCGGGAACTCTAATTTTCGATTCGATACCGGCCTTTAAACGAGTCTGTAAAAGGTATACAGATTAAAGCCATTATGCACCTAGTAGATATTATATACATGTGTATCTGCGTTGACTGTGTTACACTTTGTAACATTTTTCTAAAGTTTCCATCACGATTTTAAATAAAGTGTCTTGGAAACCCTGTTTCAAATTTATGTTTTCTATAGTACATTTGTATATATTTCAGAAACAATGTTGAATTTTTCCAGTTTTAAGCTTAAATAAATGTATTGGTGTATAATTTTCCGGTGAATCGTTGCAGCCCTACCACTGAACAACCATTCCTACACGATAAAGCCTTCCTCTTTTTATAATGATGGAGTCAAATAACAAAAACAAAAATTATAAATTGTCCTCAGTACCCAGCCCAGTGGAATACATTTGGTATTGTTACTGGAAGGCATTTGTAGTCTTGCTTGGTAACCAGCAGTTTGATCCCATTATGGTGATGGTCTTCTTCATTTGGTGGACCAGAGTAGAGTAAGACTTGTCCAGAGGATAGTTTCACCTTTTAAGCTGTTGTCCATCTCACTTCACTCAGACTCATGATGTCTAACTGGTACTTGTCCTTCTCTCTTGCCACTTGTGCTGTCCTTCCTGCTTCGTTAAGTGTTCTTACATCCTTTACTCCTATCATTGAGACGTTCTTGGAGGAGAGAAGGTTTGTCCGCTGATTTCTCCACTTCATAATTATGCTCTTCTCCGAGTCGATACCGTAAATCATGAGTTACTGTGGTTTCAGTTTCTGTAGTGGGTATCGTTTTTACGTGGCAGGGGTGCTGGCCCTACGCACAACCCTCCTTCTTTCGCACCCAGGCTTGGGACCGGCATAGGTGGAGTTGTTTATTTTGTGTCAATATAAATCCGTGCAATCAGTGTAATAGCAAAAAAAAAGAAAATTGATAGATATGTAGATATAGAAAACACAGATGTCAGTAATTAAATGACTACAGAAGCCCACAAAACAAAATTGCATTTAAGTTGTATTCAGTTCATTGAGTTCAATTTGCTTTGAGTCACACCTTGTCATATCATACTTCCTTTTTTTCAGGTGGTGATACTTGTAGCCACACCGTCTGTCTTGGCAGTACCTAAAGGGTACACGCTGAAATATGACATCGGTAAAAGTCTCAACGTGTCAATTGGTAATACTTTGGTAAGCTAGTACCTTTTACTTTGGTTAAAAGTTTTAAAAACTTCAAAGCGAAAAACGACAAAAAGTGCCCGACTTTCAATTATTTCTTAAAGCGGATTCGACTTTTCCACACGTAAAATGCCGACTTTTGCCGACATGTATCAAAATTTGATAGTCATGTCAGAAGAATTCTACATAGCAAAAACAACTATAGGCGAATACTGACGCCAGTTTTGTGGCCCCTAAGCAGAAAAATCAAGACCCTACTAGCTTAAAACCTATAGCATATTATATATTTCAAATATAAAAGTGTCAATATTCAACAATTTATTTCGACAACGTCAATTTTTTAACAAAGAATAAAATGCATTCATTTTGTTCAAAATGGTAAACGCTCCATTGACGTGTGTTTCTGTACTCACACATTCATGTGTGCTTATATAAACTAACATACATAAATGTCATCAAAAAAGGTTCCAAGGCTGAACTAGGTAATTACAGTCCAATATCTATAATCCGTATTTTATCCAAACTACTGGCACACATAGTTGTATCCAATCTGATGCTTTTTGATATAAACAAAATCACGAACTTAGCTATGATATAATTTTAATGACCATTCTTTACCTTACCACTGATTCTATATCATGTAGGGCAGTTGTCAGTCACTGACGGAAGCATGCGCCGAATAACTGGTTAACAGCTAAATACAGAGAGTTAGCCTTTCCAGAAACGGTGAGAAGGTTGCCTGACCGTCGTTGTTATATGGCATATACAATGTGTTGATAAGACAATACAAACTACATGTTGGTCATATATCAACTTGGTATTTTATATTTTGTAGATACTCTCTCATACTCCCCAATCGCCAATGGTTTTTGTTGGAGCGGGACAACTGAATTTCCGTGAATTTCGTGGTAACTTTTTCATCAATAACTACATAGAAGACAGGATAGGACTTTCCTCGTTCACGGTCGCTGCGTCAACAACGGACCAAGATACTATTTACTTTACTTATGGGAACATCGTCAATGTAAGATATAGTTTTATAAATATACATTTTAGCTTGTTTACATAGCCCCAAGTAGACAAAGGTATTTTTTATCAAAACCTTTATAGCTTTTAAGTTTTAGTTATTATTTGCTTGCTTTAAATAAGTAATTGAAGTACGTGTATTTTTAATGCATCTCAGTTCATTTTGAACTAGAATGGGACAGCTCATGACTTTTTATTTCCTACATGCATGTACTTTGAAAACCAGAAAGAGTTATTTCCCTTTGTACTCTTTTTCTTTGCATACAGTTAAAAAGCTAAGCCTCAAAACTGTATACATACACACGGACTGAGTGGTCGACACAAAAGGTCATCTAAACATGACCCCCTGAGCAATGCCGGGAGATCCTGTATGACAGCGGTCTCTACTAGAATATCTGTTTAAGGAGATTGGTCACAATGTTGAGACAGTCTTTATTCAAAGTATTGTGCGTAAAGTTTGACCCCGATCTGACCTTTATGCAAGAATATTCATTACTTTGAATACGAATGTAGTATTATTAATGCTCGATTACACCGTGGCCGTGAGTATTATGTGTTGAAATTTAACACATATACATGCTTCTATAATTTTACAATCGCTGCCGAAGTGTAGAATAGGCGTGGTACTGATTTTCGTCGGGATATGTGTAAGATAATTATTAGATGCAAATGTGAAAGGTCAGATCGGGGTCAAACTTTACGCACAATACTACTGTATAAACCTATGTGTTTTATTTGCAGTTAACAATGATTCTAAGGTCAACAAATTATCACCCATTACAAGTTTCTGTAGATATATCAGATCCAATATTCAACGATTTTTGGCTCAGAATTGTGGCCACTCGTGAGGAACAAGTCTTTGGTCTTGGTGAACAATTCTCATATCTTAACTTACGTCATCATAACTATCCCATATGGACAAGAGAGCAAGGTAAAGGTCGTTCATGAAAGCAATGCCAGTTTCATTAAATATCAAAGCGCCGATAGCGCTGTCCGGACATGGATTCAACTGGGCAAAAAATTGTGGTGTCTTGAGGGGTCTAAAATTCAGAAACAAACTTTATAATGAAGGATCATGACGCTGATACCGCCCGCAGAAAAATGCGAATCAACTGATCGTTATTTCCTACACCAAAGGTATACGATATATTAATAGGCAGTGGAAAATTGCAGGCGGGTCTATTTTAAGCAAATCGGGAATCCAGTTGAATGTACAAAAAGAACAGATACGGGTCAGAGGTTACATAACTTGTCATCTTTATCAGATGAATGGCGGTTCTTAATCGAAAATGTTAATACGGAATTAACAATGATATTTTCATGTATTTTTTGTTGACAACAAGACTGCTTAATACTGTCATATATTACGAACAAGGGGACTATATTTATTCATGCGTAGGGTTAACCTAACTAAAGGCCGTTGTACTGAATCTGACTGCGCATGTCCGTCGAATGTCTACGTCCGCGACATTTTGTGATGCGTTTCAAAATATGTCGCTTACTAAGACCTGAATTGCTTACGCAATCCATGTCAATAAAAACCACTATATGGGGCTAGAATAATCATAACTATTTAATAGTTTAGTTAGTTGAAACATATCTTAGTGACTTGTCATTTTTTACCCCCCCCCCCTAGAAAAAAATCCTGGATCCGCCCCCGGATCCTATACGACAGCGGTCAAAAGGATGTCTCTTTAGATTGATATCATCCCAGTAACTAAGTCGACTGACTGGAATGAAAAGTGCTATGAATTATGTAAACTTTGAAAGTAAAAGTGGTTTGTTTAAATCAGCAAATAATGTATGTGCATCGATAGGTCTACATTCACCTATTGAATGAACAAGTCTATTGTTAAAATGTCCAATTATTTCACTTTGTAGTACTTATTATGCGAAACAGACTAAAGTTCGAGAATGTTATTCTGTTTAGACGACTCAGTAAATATCCCAAGCATATCTAAAAAAATACATTTTAAATATTTCATAAGTTACTGATGAATGTAAACCCTGAATACTTCTTCCGTGTCGCTTACTTTATAAATTATGTATTATTTTGTGTTTATTTATTTTTCCGCAACATGCTGTAAACCAAGAAATCTTTTCGCGAATTTTACTTTAGCAACTTTCGCGGTCGCAGTCTTTCCGCGAAATGTGATCGCCGCTAATTTGCTGTGTTGCTTAACAATCGCGAAACTTTCTATTTTTGGAAGGAATTGTTTTCAAACAATTCCTTTCTATGTCAGCGCTCTCAGAAATTTGAAAAAGAACGAACAACACATAATTGAACTCTAATTGAACACTTGAATGTGTATACTATCAATTGCAGACGAGTTGAAAAAATACAAATTTAAACAAATACTTAAAATTATGATATTCAATGTTTTTCACATTAATCAAACTTGATTATATCTGTGTACGGAGAAAAGTTATTTTGTATTATTGCGCATTTTCTATCTTTCCAATTTGCTGATGTTAGGTATAAATTATCAAATGTGACGTGTCAATCTTTACAAACATGTATATACATTAGACCCTTAGATTCAAATTAGTAATATGTGTATAAACAAAAGAAAAAATAAGATACTTGTAAATTTCAAACGGACAGTGTGACAATCAATCTTCTAAAATGACAAAGACTATAGAAAAATGTCGCAGCTATTATTATTTCGCGATATTCGCAGCAGTTGTAAATACGCGAACGTTTATAAATTGTGAAATATTGTATACTCGAACGTTTCTTAGTTTACAATATCCATGGCTGATAAACCGTCTTTGTAATACATCATGTTGATATGTGAGGAATGCCATTAAATATTTGTGCATTTCATAATTGATCAGTGTGATGTGCTAAACGTTATCAAGAATGTCTTTGTTTGTTGATAATATGATAAATAGACCATACATGTTTTTTCTACTTGAACAATTGACTTGAAATCATTGATATAACATGCATCCGAGACACAATCAGCATGTCGCACCATTTTGCTTTAAAGTTTAAGCTAAACAAGGTTCAAATTTCGTTAAAATTGAAAGGGGTCCTTTTACAAAAGCACTCAGTACTATTTTTTAGTAAACGTTGATAATGCATAATCCAAAATCATTTTAGGGCTAAATCATAGCCATGGTTGCCCGCAAGACTGTAGTAACTGGCTCTTTAACGCAAGGCACTTACTACAGTCTTGCGGTCTTGGACCCTCGATATGATTTGGAGAAACTGTTTCTATACAATCACAAGACTTAAACATACGTTGATCAAAACCATTGTTTACTGTATTGACAACCAAATTCTACTTTCGGTTTCGAGCAACTTCCATTTTGAAATGCAATAAATACAATGTAATATGAACATATTTTAGCAATACTTAGTTTGCTTAGACATCTTTATCATAAGAGTACAGTGGAACCTCAAAAAACCGAACCCTCAGAAAAAAACCTCTAATCCGGAACCTCCGAATTCCGAAAACCGAACCTTATCCCCAACCCAATTAGTATATTTTGCTCTTTAAATAACCCCAGAATACCGGACATTCGCACCTGTACTACAGGTGAGAGCTCAATGTCTGTAGCCTGTTCATTTACACTAAACGTTCCAAAAACGTTCCGTAACGATACAATGGCAACTCCTCGGCCATTCGCTGCAAATAATCTCGGACATATTTAAACGCTATTTTGAAACTACCGGTGTTAAAGTAAACAAAAGTACGATCGTTTAGGCAATGAGTGATGTTTCATTTTTACTCCATAAATTTTGAAACATCACTCATTGTCTTAACGATCGTATATTTGTTTATTAGATTAGATTACTCGCAGCGAATGGCCGAAGAGTTCCGAATGTATCGTTACGGAACGTTTTGGAACGTTTAGGAAAGCAGTTAAGAAATATTTGTACCAGATAAATGTCTATTTTCTTCTCAGTCCATGGACAGTGTTAGCTTTGCAATAGATACTTAAAATTAAACTGGCTTACATAATTATTACCATATAGTTTTAAATAATGATCGGATACCCCTCTACATGATTTCAGGAGTTGGCCGCAACAAAAGTGACATAGTAACATTTTTTGCTGATAAGGCTCTGGCTGGCGGCGATTATCACACGACCTACTTTCCACAGCCAACATTTATTAGTAGCCGGAAGTATTACTGTCACTATGACGACACGAACTACGTCGAAGTGAATCTTCAACCTCCGACTTTTCACGAAATATATGTAAATGGACGTGTAGGAAATTTCCTTTTTAAAGCTGAATCATCAATCAAGAAGTTGACCCAAGAATTAGCCAAGTTTCTCGGTCTTCAACCAGAACTTCCTGATTGGGTATTTACAGGAGCCATTTTAGGAGTGCAAGGAGGGACTGACGTCGTGAGTACACATACAAACAATTTAAACCATCTACGTATTGTTGGGCTACATCGTGATAAATGTAGCATCAATAACGTTGTCAATACACATACAAGCAATTTAAACCATCTACGTGTTGGTATACATCGTGAATAATGTAGCGTTAAAACGTCGTGAGATATAATAAGGTAAGCCAACGGGGGTTCCAACATTAGCTAAGAAAACATTTCTGTTTCTATCAATAAATGTACAAAATTGATGATCTGATGCAAAACTCAAAGTCAACAGACTATCGTTCGTAATCAAAATATATACTTTATTGAAACCGACATAATTACGACTTTGATAATCTTCCCATCACTAACCTTAAAGTAAACTTTTATTCAACTGCCAGTGGTGCATACTTTAACCTCGCAGGTTCAAATTTTCACTACAGTACGTCTGTACTCACGATCCATAAATTACAATTTAAATGAGAGGAGTTTATGTATGCACCACTGACAGTTGAATGAAATTTAACGATACATGTACCATATATGAACTTTCTAAAACATTACAGATGTTACAAAGATACAAGACTGCTAAGAAGAACGGTGTACCTGTAAGTGCATTATGGATTCAAGATTGGGCTGGCGTACTGAAAACATCATTTGGTTCAAGATTATTTTGGGATTGGAAATGGAACAGTACATTGTATCCAGGTATTTTAGTTTAACACCTTTACTATGCACTGTCATTGTCTTGAATTAATTTCTACAGTCATTTTCTCTCCCACCACTGATTCTAAATAATGTCAGACAATTATCAGTCATTGACTGAAGTATACCTCTAGTAACTAGTTGGCAACTGAATGTAAAGATTAAGCCATTCATGAAATTTTGAGTTGGTTGACTGACTACCGTGTTTTGACCTATACAATATGTTGCTACGGCGTTAAACACAACCAAACAAGTCTTTGACTATATGGGGGGGAACAAATCAAGCGTTGATATCATTAACTTCTACTTATAAGTTGAAAATATGATTTAGAGACAGTTAGAACTTGGTTTTCGATAATACGTAGTTAACAAAAATAGATAATACTACTAAGACAATTGACAAATACAAGTTACAACTTGATAACAAGCAAAGCCATTAAAGACAATACCAATACGTTTGGTTTATCAGGTCACGTTATATGGCTTAGATTGTTAAAATAAGTGTATTTACCACTTGAAACAAAAGAACCAAAGTCCATTGTTGATAACACATTTTCATTCATATCGATTCAGGATCTAATAGATATTTTATCATTTTGCTTGGAGGGTGTTTTATTTACACAATCATTTGTACGTGTGGTGTTAACCTCAAGTCATTATGAAATTTTTTTAAGCAATGACACTCAATTATATCAAATTACGTAGCTATCATTTGTGTGATGTAGTTTTTCAAACAAGTCCGGGATATATTCTATTATATGCGGTATATAGCGGAAACGTAATTTATAAACGTTAAAATTACCATCGCAGTTTGCATTTGTATGCTTTATACTTTATTATTTACCTATTATATCTCTATCGACACTTTTTCCGTTCCATGGTTTTATTGAAACAAAAAATACATTAACGCCTACTTAAAATTTTTGACAATAATTGCTTTATATTTACTTAAACTGCTATTGAAAACCTGATGTAAGCAGTATACATGTATATATAATCACCCTGGTACATTCACCTTATCAATATGTCTATAAGTTGGTATGTCTGAATTACCTTTTGTTCGAACCAATTTGAATTTGTTAAGCATGTCCAATTCTCAATGTCAAAATGTCTACCTAATTAAGAAATTAAGAATCACTTTGAGCCTGACATATCTAGTTTGCCAATTTTCTCAATAAAAAGGAACATCTAAGTCTCCCCAAATCCATTCAAGTATAATTCTAGTCCCCAGAAATGATCAAGATTCTCGATCTGATGGATTAATTGAGATTCTCGATGTCCTTTGGTTAGAAAATGCTGCTGAAGTATGTGTGCCATATTATTAGACTTTAGATCAGAGAATATCAGTTATTATAACGACAGAATAGTATTTATGATTCTTTGATCAAAAGTCTTTGAACAAGCTACTGTAAAATAGGCACTATATCAAGATAGTCTTTTAAAGCCTTTATAGATATTCATTCATAGTCATCAAATCACTTGGCCAGGAACCTGCTATGTACGTCAAAAAATTGTGTTACTTAACAAACACGGTAATATTTCAGGTCTTGTTAATTATTCATTAAAAGTTATCAAATCACTTGGCCAGGAACGAACTATTTTGACGAAAGTAAAAAGTTGTGTCACTTAAAACATTGTATCATTTCAGATCTTAAGAATAAAATCAAAACTTTAAAAGATGAAGGTGTACGTGTTCTAGCCTATATCAATCCAAATCTGAATACAAACGGTGAATTATTTAAGCAAGCAGCACAAGGTGGATATTTAGTTAAAAAAAATACTACTGGTCAACCATACCTGACAGACTTCGGTGAATTCTATTGTGGTACTGTAGATTTAACAAGTGAAGCAGCAAGAAATTGGTATAAGGGTAATGTTGCTTCTCATTCTACAATGATACCTGTGTGTTAAAATTGTGTTTGTTTTCAATTTTCTAAGAAATGTGACTTAGTTTAACAAATAAAGAGTTGACTCTTTTGAGGTGGTCAAGATTTTACTGACCTGTCAAATTTTGAATGATAATGAAAATTATCACAATTCAAGATGTTAAACCAGGCGTAAGTAAGGTATATTTCACTCGATATCTTCTGAAATCTATATGATTCAAACGAACTATGAGAGAAAATAAAATCAGTCAATATCACTTTTGATTTCTGATCATTTTTGTGGGGTTTTTTTTGTTGTGATTGAAACAAGGTATAATATTTACAAGATCTACGACCATTTTATTTGATATTTTTTTCAGGAATCATTCAAATTAACATGATAGATCTTGGACTAAGTGGATGGATGGCTGATTTTGGCGAGTATTTGCCTCCAGATGACGTTGTTTTCCAAGGGAACCTTACCGGAAGAAAGGTACACAATAAATGGCCTGTGGCTTGGGCTGAAGTAAACAGAATGGCTATTGATGAAAGAAATGTCACTGGAGATGTTGTGTTCTGGACTCGTTCTGGAGGAGCAGGTAAGACAAGTAGACCTATCGTATGATTAGATGCATATTTTTTTATCAAATACATTAAACTTTTTAAATAAGAGAAACATTTCTAAAAAAGAAACTGATGACAAAATCGTCATAAAAACCGTGTACTAGTTAACTAAACCAATTTGTAACATAATCAGAATTGAAAAAAAATGATTACAGTATGATTATGAAGTGCGATAACATTTATATGTCATGAATTACTATTGAATCACTTAAACGCAAGAATGACGTCGTAAAATTATCATTTTTGATTATCCATATTATTTGCTGTATTCTATTGGAAATTAGAAACTCGCTTAGTGTAATATCTATTAGAATTAATGGCTGGTCGTATAAAACGATGCCACGTATACAAACAAAATTTAATTTTGCTTTCTGTCACAGGTTCTGGAAAATATACAACGATAATGTGGGCGGGTGATCAAAATGTTGATTTTAGTTATGGTGATGGACTACCCTCGACTATTCCTGCAGCTTTAAACCTTGGAATGTCCGGTATTGGTATTACACATTTTGATATCGGAGGTTATACAACAGCAAGTCAATATAAAGCCATGGGGTTTGCTTTAGTTAGAACTGAAGAACTATTGTTAAGATCAGCAGAGGCCGCCATATTCACTCCAATGTTTCGAAGTCATGAAGGTAAAATTATATTGAATTCAAAAACACAAAAATTACCAAAAGCATCATCATACGTATTTACAATCAAAGTATCCTTATTATTATTACAATTTGCCTAATTCATTAAAGTAATGATTATCGTCATTAACTAATGTTGTTATACGAGTTTACAAGTTTATTCATTACCAAACAAATGGAAGGTCTTAGGCCCTTGCGGCTAATACATACATTACAACATATAAGCAAAATATACACATGCATTAGTCAAATTTTAATATACATTGTAATCTGAGTTGGCAGAGTCAATGAAGCCGACTTGACTTTTATGTCCATCATCTTTATCTGTGTCTATGTGTGCTTTTCAATGGAATTTAATATATGGTTGGACAACCAATTATTTAACAAAAGAAGTTTAAGGAACTTCAATAAAGCAGCACCTAAAACAACTGTATTAGCAAAACTTACGTTATAATAGAACCTTTATTTAAGCAATAACATCTTTTTTCTAGGAAATCAACCAACAGCAAATGTCCAGTTCTACAGTAGTGACTACATTGAAAAATGTTTTGGTCGTTTAGCAAGTATATTTGTGCATATTTCTAATTATACAAAGAACTATGTAAAAGATAATGCACTATTTGGTACTCCAGTACAACGACCAGTGTTCATGGAATTTCCAGACGATCCAAAATCATGGAACATAACATATCAATACATGTTTGGCGATGACGTCATGGTTGCTCCAGTAATAGAATCAAATGTATCCTCTATGAGTGTCTATCTTCCAAGTGGCCAATGGTCTTATATTTGGGACACAAAGGATTACATCGGTGGAAAATTTGTAAGTGTAGATGCTCCCTTGGGTAAACCACCTGCATTTTACAAGAAAAATTCCGCATGGGCAGACATGTTTTCTGAGATTAAAACAAAATATCCCCTAGTTCCGGTTCCAGTTACATTTTCCACCACCTCGAAACCAGTAAATGGTGTATATAGACAAACAGTACCAGTAACACTTGTGTTATTATCTCTTTTATTGTCAATACTGAATTAAACATTAATATACATGTAGCTACATATGAATATAAATTACAACTAATTCACTTAACACTTTCTGTGAAAGCATACGATTGCGAATTGAAATCACTGTTGTCTTTAGAGTTTAAGACATAGGGAACACAATAATCTCAGCTAGTGATAGAATAACTTGAATATCAATTTTGGTATATGTTTA
This sequence comes from Mactra quadrangularis, assembly GCA_025267735.1. Taxonomy (NCBI): domain Eukaryota; kingdom Metazoa; phylum Mollusca; class Bivalvia; order Venerida; family Mactridae; genus Mactra; species Mactra quadrangularis. The sequence goes on from CM046302.1 coordinate 3,191,057, forward strand.
AAAAAACTTAACGCACGAGTCAACTGTACATGAAATTATAAAAAATGCTCACTCAAATTGTAAGAATACTTGATAAAAAATGATAAAATCACCAAATCCATCGTTATATTCGTTTATAGTACTACAAACCCATCCTCAAGTATAATATAACAAACCACACCTCACATTCAACTTTATTTTGCTAGAAGCGTCGTAAATCACTAATAATTCAATACATGTCTTATAATAATTTCGTACATAATGCATGGGAAAAGTATGCAGTATTGGTCTATGAAAGTCTAGTTTGCTTCAGTAATGATATCAGCTTGGTGGTTAAGTAATTTGCTTTGTTGAAAATTGGCATTAAAGCAACAAAGCAGTTGATGCAACCATCAAAGCTCACTGCAGGTAATTGTTAAAATAGACTAGTTCATTGATAGTTAGAAACTAACAGATTTAAGTCGCACACAGTATCTCTAAATGTGGACCCAAGTGATCTTATTTTGTAGTGTCCGATTATTTATCGAACGTTACATAAACAAAATACATGTAATTAATATCCGAACGAGCCGAATTGGACGGAATGTCCGGCTAAAAGTTTATCAATGCCTTGGCATCTGTATGGTTTTTTTCAGACAGTTTTACATGATCAAAATGAAAATATACTTGACATTCCTTAGTGACATTCCACTGAATAATAACAATAAATTGATGTCGGTAACAAACGCATATACAGCCCTGTGCTCAGTAACTACTGTTAGCTTACGTTACGGATCCGTGAGAACTCAACCCGAAGACAACTCAACCTGTGCAATACTCAACTAAAAGTTGGGACAACTCAATCCGTTAGTAGAAAATTGAGTTCTCTCGGGATAAGTTGTCTATGGGTTAGTTGAGTTGTTCTGACACTTCCGTTACGGAACGTTTTGGAACGTTCAAGGTAACTGAACACGCTGCTGGTCAATGTGTTATAATAAATGATTGCTTTTAACTACAGGAATAGTTAATTTAAATGCATAGTTAAACCGTGTATTCTACTTTCGAATTCAAATTAATGTGAAAAGATTGACAGATGTAAACGTGTTAGGATGGAGGTTTAAATACCGGTTGAAAAGTTTAATTTATTGAGAATTCACGTAATTGGTTGGATAGTTACATTTTATTAGAGTAGAAACAAGACACTCTTTTTGTTCCGTGCAGTTAAATGGGGTAAATAAGCAGTTCTACCCATGATGCTTAGCTTCTCCGTACAAATGTTAGTGAAACCGTTTGTATACAAAACGGTACTGTTCTGTTATCAAAACAAAGAACTGTCCTAAGATGCATTTTCATTGTTGTCGTTGATCTTTTCATATGTATTGTCCGTTTTTCTCAACTGTCAAAACATGAATAATTTCACGGTGAATGCGTTTGTCAAAATGTTTGTCGTAATACACCCATGAGTTTCCGAAAGTGTGTATTATGTTTGAGTAAAGCTTCTTATCCCGTATGATAAGTATTATTCAAGATATTTTTAATAAAAATTGGGCCACCAGTACAAAAACAATGCAATCAATCACCGTGAAATTATTCAAGCTTTGACAGTTGAGAAAAATACGAGTGCATGAATAAAAAATCCATACATCATACGAAATATTTTATCATTTACCGATGCCTTAAAATATTGACAGAAAATAGGAAATGAAGACCTATTAAATTCTTAAATTATTCTCTACAATGTTAAATAATGATAAAATGTATATTAATTACCTTATTTGAGATATACATATATTTTATTCTCGTTTTCATGATAAATTCATTTTTATTTTAATGTTTAATTAGAGGCTTTAATGGTCCAGAATTTTTTTATGATTGTTTGATTGTAAAAACGACACAGTAACACTTGCTATACATTGTATAACTTTAGATAACTTTTCTTATCATTAATTTTGATGTAGTTACAGATACGTAAAGAGTTTTCCAATGGTACCAATTAATACCCATTCCAAACGCAGTGTTTCCGTATTCGCCATTTAAATTCGACATGTGACAATCTCCGTACCACCATGCCCCATGATATATTTGAGCACAAGAGTATGCAAATATATCATTATCTCTGTCCAGCGTAGAGAATTGAAAGCCATTTTGATATATTAAACTATCACCAATATTTCCACTGTATCCTCCAACAGACAGAACATAATTAGAAGCTTCATCGCCAATTGCAAAAGTATCATACTCAGCAAATCCACTTTCAACATTGTACGTCAACTCAACCCGTAACTTCCAATGTCCATCTTTTGTCAAAGTCCATATTTTGTCATTTCCTAACCAGAAGTTTCCATTCAAATCACCAAAGCCTTGTTTATACTCTTCCCATGTCTTATAAAAATCACTCGCACTAATCCTTTGTTGTATAACAATCCATCCTCTGTTATCTGGGGATATATCACACCTTACTGAGAACATTGCCCCAATAGCAGGGTAAATGCTGTATACACCAGGCATATCATAGCCTTGTGTATACCATCCATCACAGTCATTATAACCTGGAACTATAATCAAATAAATCTTGGTCACCAGCTTATATATATAATGAGTCCATAATATTGATATTATATATTTAATGACTTTTTTACAACGATTTGATTCTGTCAATAAGGGTCGTTTGAATTGCATGGTACTGATCGTATATAAATTATGTTACCCGGCTATACACACATCAATTGTACTCCAATATTTTAACCAAGTTTTTGCTCTATTGTGTTGTAATCTACATAGCTGAAATCTTGTGTTGGTACATATATTGGTCATGAAATCGATTGAAGTGTTTTATGGGGCATTTATGTTCATGGATAACTATTGCTGATATTGTACAATATCATATTGCAGACATTCATAACGTTAAAAAGGATTAAATGCCAACTCCTGTTTAATTGATAATAAATTGAACGTTGATTAAAACTTAAATAAGAACTATCATATTACTTATGCTAAACACTGTATTTCAATATGCTTTAAGTACGTGTAGTATTGTATAAAAAATAATAAAGACAATCACCTGTGTAATACTTTGTATTTCCTTTACTTATTAGCCCAGTTACTTCTGCAAATATTTGGTTATGGAGTTGACAATTAGATGATGATTGTCCTGATGTAAAGAACAAAGATAGACATGTTGGAATATCTTGGCATGCCATAGCACATCGTATCAGTGAACGTGATGTTGTTTCCGTGCCATTTGTTGCTATGTAACCATCAAGCGATGAAACGCTTTGTAATGTTTGAAACGAGGCTGAAAATTAAATAAGTCAGTATCTAAAAAGATCTAACACCGACACACATTATTAAAGCTAATTAGCAATCAACACGCTTAAAGAATAAAGATACATTGACGACAAAAGTTAAAAAGTAATGTTGATACATGTTACAGCATTGCGCTACAATGTAATATTTGTGCTGTAAAACATTACATGTGAACATCCAAATCCATATCAAGAGGCAGAAAATCACGTTAAACATCTTTTTGATGGAACACATTATTAACTAGGAATTCGGTCACAACTTTAAGGAAAAAGATACAGAATTTAAAAAAAAAACACGCATGAGTGATTTTTTTAATTTTTAATTTGCTTTTTAATTGTTGCTTTTAAGAATATGTGGTCTGATATCTAAAATTTAATTCAATAATCCGGTATAATAAAGACAAATCAGATAAATGAAGAACTAAAACTTTTAAAGGAAAGAGTGAAAAATACAATTTTCCATAATTGTGTACTTACCAACCACGATTTTCCAAATCAATGTTATCACAAATACTCCTCCAAGTTTCTTCATTTTAACACTTGTTGTATTACAGCTCGTTTTACATAAAGGAATGAAACAATCAGAAAGACCAACTGATATAAGCAAAATTTCACGACCTTATGAACTTGTACTTTAAATACCGGCAAAGTTAAGCTTTGCTTTGTTTCACATTCAAGTCAATCGATCGGAATAGTTACAAAAATCTGACCACTTACAATAATCAATTGAAAGTTATATATCAAATTTTACGTATGTTGAGCAATTCTTATGTAGGGATCCGGATATATACTGTCGGTTATTTTTATAAACAAGCCACTCTGACTTACTTCAGCAAGCAAAGGAAGTTATTGCCATCGTTTAATTCAAGAACCTTTTTGACCACAAAGTGATTTCTCTACTATGTTTGGGACTAGAATGTGGGTCAGAAGCTAGTATATTAAATGGGTTCAGTATTCAAAGTGGGAAAGGATCAGAAATACGCTAAATATATTTATTCAGGACTGAAGTCCCGAACAAATAAAAATCAGAATCCTTACAATACCGAAACAGTCTCGTGGTCCCGAATTTACTTGTTCTTTATTTAACTAGTCAAAAATCCTTCTAATCCGGAACATCAGAATTCCGAAAACCGAACCTTATCCCCGACCCAATTGGTATATTTTGCTCTTTAAATAACCTCAGCATACCGGACATTCGCATCTGATTAAATTCATGAGTCAGTTGTTAGATGGAAAATTATCAATGACATGATACTGTGTACGTGTAATAATATATCTATTGTTAAAGTAAAAATATGAAAAAGTCATTGTTTGATTTGAATAGAATGGCAATTGTTAATATTTTGTTGTGTTTTTTTTTTAAAGAGGACCAATTAATAGGACAATTACAAAAATAGTTTACTGTTATAACAGCAAATTCATAAAGTTCTTTAGTGTTTTACAGTACTTTTTATTTTTGATCTGTGATAACCTGTTCATCTAAAGAAAGTAGTTAAAAACAATATTTGTACCAGATAAATGTCTATTTTTTTCTCAGTCCATGGACAGTGTTAGACTTGCAATAGATACTTAAAATTAAACTGACTTTCATAATTATTACTATATAGTTTTAAATAATGATCGGATACCGCTTTACATGATTTCAGGAGTTGGCCGCAACAAAAGTAACATAGTAACAATTTTTGTTGATAAGGCTCTGGCTGGCGGCGATTATCACACGACCTACTTTCCACAGCCAACATTTATTAGTAGCCGGAAGTATTACTGTCACTATGACGACACGAACTACGTCGAAGTAAATCTTCAACCTCCGACTTTTCACGAAATATACGTAAATGGACGACCAGGAAATTTCCTTTTTAAAGCTGAATCATCTATCAAGAAGTTGACCCAAGAATTGGCAAAGTTTCTCGGTCTTCAACCAGAACTTCCTGACTGGGTATTGACAGGAGCCATTTTAGGAGTCCAAGGAGGGACTGACGTCGTGAGTACACATACAAACAATTTAAACCATCAACGCGTTGGTCTACATTATGTTTAATGTAGCGTTAATAATTTCATGAGTACACATACAAACAATTTAAACCTTTTACATGTTTTCGGTCTACATTATGTTTAATGTAGCGATAATAATGTCATGAGTACACATGCAAGCAATTTAAACCATCTACGTATTGTTGGTCTACATCTACTACTATAGCGTTTAAAATGTCGTGAGTACATATTCAAACAATTTTAACCATCTACGTGTTTTCGGTCTACATCGTGACAAATGTAGCATCAATTACGTTGTCAATACACATACAAGCAATTTAAACCATCAACATGTTGGTATACATCGAGATTAATGTAGCGTAAATAACGTCGTGAGTACACATACAAACAATTGAAACGTTCTACGTGTGTTCGGCCTACATTATGTTTAATGTAGCGTAAATAACGTTGTCAATACACATACAAACAATTTAAACCATCTACGTATTGTTATCCACATCGTGATAAATGTAGCATCAATAACGTTGTCAATACATATACAAGCAATTTAAACCATCTACGTATTGTTGTCCACATCGTGATAAATGTAGCATCAATAACGTTGTCAATACATATACAAGCAATTTAAACCATCTATGTATTGTTATCCACATCGTGATAAATGTAGCATCAATAACGTTGTCAATACATATACAAGCAATTTAAACCATCTACGTATTGTTATCCACATCGTGATAAATGTAGCATCAATAACGTTGTCAATACATATACAAGCAATTTAAACCATCTACGTATTGTTGTCCACATCGTGATAAATGTAGCATCAATAACTTTGTCAATACACATACAAGCAATTTAAACCATCTATGTATTGTTGTCTACATCGTGATAAATGTAGCATCAATAACGTTGTCAATACATATACAAGCAATTTAAACCATCTACGTGTTGGTCTACATCATGATTAATGTAGCGTTAAAAAAGTCGTTAGATATAATAAGATAAGCCATGTTCCAACATTAGCTAAAAAAACATTTCTGTTTCTATCAATAAATGTACAAAATTGATGAGCTGATGCAAAACTCGAAGTCAACAGACTATCGTTCGTAATCAAAACATATGCTTTATTGAAACCGACATTATTACGACTTTAATTATCTTCCCATCACTAACCTTAAAGTAAACTTTTATTCAACTGCCAGTGGTGCATACTTTAAGCTCGCAGGTTCAAATATTCACTACAGTACGTCTGTACTCACGATCCATAAATTACAATTTAAATGAGAGGAGTTTATGTATGCACCACTGGCAGTTGAATGAAATTTAACGATACATGTACCAAATGTGAACTTTCTAAAACATCGCAGTTGTTACAAAGATACAAGACTGCTAAGAAGAACGGTGTACCTGTTAGTGCCTTATGGATTCAAGATTTGGCTGGTGTACCGAAAACATCATTTGGTTCATGATTATTTTGGGATTGGAAATGGAACAGTACCTTCTATCCAGGTATTTTAGTTAAACCCCTTTACTATACACTGTCATTGTCTTGAATTGATTTCTACAGTCATTCTCTCTCCCTCCGCTGATTCTAAATCAAAGAGACAGTCATTGATTGAAATATGCACTTTGTATCTGGTTAACAGCTTAATCCAGAGATGTAGCCATTCTTGGAATGGTGAGTTGGTTGACTGACCCCCGTTATGACTTAAACAATGTGTTGAAGTCACTTTAAACTCAACAAAACGTCACTGACATTATGGAGGAGTGAGTTGATATCATGAACCTCTATACATGAGTTACAAAATGAGAGTGTAGCAGGAAGGACTGGAATTGGTATTTGATAATACGACAGAAAGCAAAACCATTAAAAACAATATCAATACGTTTGGTTTATCAGGTCACGTTATATGACTTAGATTATTTAAATTAATATACTTACCATTTAAAACAAAGAACCAAATACCATTGTAGAAAACTCAGTTCCATTTTTATCGATTCAAGGTCTAATAGATATGTCATTATTTTGCTTGGAAGGTGTTTTATTAACACAATCATTTGTACGTGTGGTGTTAACCTCAAGTCATAATGTAAGGTCATTGTGAGATTGACACTCAGAATGATATTTAAGTGGCTATCACTTGTTGACGTAGGTTTTCGAAGAAGTCCGGAACATATTCTATTCATTGCGGCCGATAGCGGAAACGTAAGTTATGTACAATAAAATTAGTATCACAATTTGCATTTGTATGCTTTATACTTTATTATTTACTTACAATATCTCTATCGACGACACCTTTTCCGTTACATGGTTTTATTGAAAGAAAAATACATAAACGCCTACTTAAAATTTTAGACAAAAATTGCTTTATATTTACTTTAACTGGTATTGAAAACCTGATGTAAGTAATAAACATGTATATATAATCATCCCTGTTACATTTACCTTATCCATATGTCCATAGGTTGGTTTGTCTGAATCACCTTTTGTTCGAACAAATTTGAATTTGTAAAGCATGTCCTATTCTCAGTGTCATATTGTCTACCTTATTTAGAAATTCAGAATCACTTTGAGCCTGACATCTCTAATTTGGCAATCGTCTTAATAAAAAGAAACATCTAAGTCTCCCTAAATCCATTTAAGGTTCTGGAACTGTAATGGTGACCTTCCACAATCTTTATAATGATATTGTTTCTTGAATCTATACTATTAAAGACATTGAATGGTGAATTTTTAGGGAAGTTTACCGTTCGTAACTTAAGTTATGTGCATTTTTATAACGTGACCCTTGATTTTCGAAGAGACCGTAAATTGTGCTGTGACAAAAATGAAAAAACATTGTTTTTTCAAATTCTGCTGTTTTATATTCACATTTTAATCAATTTTCCTGTTACACAATCATATCATGATAATCCAGGACAATCAGATTACACTTTGGACAAATACTTTTAAAAATATAGTGCTTTGTATACATGTACCCCACGAGCAAAAATCCGTGTTTTCGAGAGTGTTCAAAAAATTACCCTATCTTTAAATGCTAATATTTCAAGTTCAAAGTTAGTTAGACACATGCAACTAGTTTTAAAATTTTCTGCAGTCTTTTCTGCCCATGATATGAAATATTTAAGAAATTTTACCGTTTCTAATTTTTTTTATAAGAATATGTATAAGATTACTACTATGAAACTGCAAGAGAATTTATAGCGAAAAAATTACGTCAAAATGGTAAATTACTGATGATACTCTTTTATTGAAATATATCATCTAAATTGGTACTGGATAAAGAAATATAAATGTAGAACTCTGCAATATCATCTTTACTGATTTTGGCTGGTTTGAGGGGATTTTAGAAACTTACAACTTAACATGTTGTTTCGTAAAAAATCCTGACTAGTTAGGAATAACGGAGTCAAACACTTTCTGTATTGGAGACTCTTGGTTGACTATCACAGTTTTTACTCGAAAACACATTTAAAAGTCCATTCTGACCAGCCAGAAAAATATCAGAGAAAGTTGAGCAGACGTTAAACCTTATCCTGCCGTGTTTTCTGCAGTAGTTTTGCATACACATTTTGACACCAGACTTAGTAATGTTGGCATATTTTGAGCCATAGCTTTCAAATAATGCTGATTATTGTATCATTTACTTTATAAGTAGATAATGATTACATTGAAAACAGAAAAGTACAAAGACACTGTCTTCATATGCACACGCAGATCAAGCGGGGTGGGGGTCGGGGGGGGGGGTCCGGACCCCCTTGAATTTGGAAAATGTACCTGTCCATTAGTGTATTTCTTACCTGTAAGTCATTTTTAAGTAGCATGAAACATTATTTCTCGGTGCTTAACATAGATTTAATGGTTATCAAGCTTTAATTATCAATATGTCGCATTTTTTCTGCAAAATGTGTATAATGTGGTTGTGGTTCGAGGTTTGACCCCCCCTAACAATGTGCGCACCCCCCTAGAAAAGTTCGGACCCCCCTAGAAAAAATCCTGGATCCACCCCTAAATTATGCCTCACTATATTCTACCGCATGCCAAATTGCTTAATATGACGATGTGTTGTGTGTCATAGTATTGAGGTGCTATCTTCTAGTGGTTGTGGGGGCAAATTTAAATCGCAAATACAAGTTGAAACACTGCATTTTACACCTGCACACACAGAATTAACCCAACAGTTATGATCCTATACGACGTAACATTGTTTTGTCGATATACCATTATTTTACATAAACGACTCGACGATCACGCTGTCTAGCTCCAGATTCTCCACTTCGTCCATTTCGCCTCAAAATCTCCATTGCGTGTTTTAGTCATACGCAATTTATATTGCAAAAACAAGATGAAAACCGTGCATTTTACACCTGTACACACAGAATCAACTCAGTAGGTACGATGCACTACGACTTTTCATTGTTTTTATGTCGATAAACCATTATTTTTACGATAACTAACTACGATCACGCTGTAGAGCGTCTGGTTTCGCCATTTTCGGTAAATGGGTTACACTATGACGTCATGGAAAACCCGGATCGCGAGATGAAAATTACTAAAAATAGCAATTACGAAACTTGACGACGACAGCTATTCGGGTAAAACCGGATTATACCGAGTGTCGAAGTTTGCCGAAGTTAGTTACAGTTCCAGAACCTTAAGTATAATTCTAGTAGCCAGAAGTGATCAAGATTCTTGATCTGATGGATTAATTGAGACTCTAGACGTCCTTTGGTTAGAGAATGCTGCTGAAGTATGCGTGCTAGATTATTAGACTTTAGATCAGACAATAGAAGCTATTATATCGACAGGATAGTATTTCTAATTCGTTGATCAAATGCCCTTAAACAAGCTACAGTAAAATAGACACTATATCAAGGATTTGAAATCTCGTGTCCTGAAGTGGGTACAGGTTCGAATCCCACCCGGGAGGTTATACCATTCCATGAAAATTTGACTATCATGTCGATTTTCCTCCATTGATTAGATAATATGGAGAAGTTTCTGGCCTTGTGGAATGGTAGGTGAGTACTGGTTATAGACAATGGTCCATGAAAGCTAGGTAAGGTGCACTGGACGCCGTAAAATGACCTAAATTGTGTTGACACGGCGTTCAACCCAGTAAAAAAGATTTTCATTCAAAGTCATCAAATCACTTGGCCAGGAACCTGCTATGTACGTCAAAAATTGTGTTACTTAACAAACACTGTAATATTTCAGGTATTGCTAATTATTCATTTAAGGTTATCAAATCACTCTGTCAGGAACGAACTATTTTTGACGTAAGTCAAAAGATGTGTCACATAACAAACATTTATCATTTCAAATCTAAGAATAAAATCAATACTTAAAAAGAGGAAGGTGTACGTGTTCTAGCCTATATCAATCCAAATCTGAATACAAACAGTGAATTATTTAAGCAAGCAGCACAAGGCGGGTATTTAGTAAAAAATACTACTGGTCAACCATACCTGACAGACTTCGGTGAATTCTTTTGTGGTACTGTAGATTTAACAAGTGGTGCAGCAAAAAAAATGGTATAAGGGTAATGTTGCCTCTAATTTTTAAAAGATAACTGAGTTAAAATTGTGATGCATGACAATTATCTAAAGTACTTGAAACAAAACAAAAAAATAAAGAGTTAACACTGTTGAGGAGGTCAATTAAAAATCTAATGACCTGTCAAATTGTGAATGAAAAGGGAACTTTTCACTATTTAAGATGTTGGTAAAACGCATTTTAAACCAGGAGTAAGTAAAGAGTACATTCATTCGATACTCTGCAGAAATCTACTCCATTATGTTCAAACAAACTCTCACAATCACGTCTATGAAAGAAAATAAAACCAGTCAATAACACTTTTGATTTACAATCATTTTGGGCTTGACCACCAGGTTATAATTATAGACTAATTAAATGTTTGCATGATATTACTTTTTGTTGTTGTGAAAGAAACAAGTTCAAATATTTTATTTGATAATTGTTTTCAGGAATCATCCAAACTAACATGATAGATCTTGGACTAAGTGGGTGGATGGCTGATTTAGGCGAGTATTTACCACCAGACGGCGTTGTTTTTTCCAAGGGTACCTGACCGGAAGAGACATACACAATTAATGGCCTGTGGCTTGGGCTGAGGTTAACAGAATGGCTATTGTTGAAAGAAATGTCACTGGATATGTTGTGTTCTGGACTCGTTCTGGAGGAGCAGGCAAGTCAAATAGACCTATCGTATCATTAGATGCATATCAAATACATTAAACTTTTTAAATAAGAGAATCACACTTCACTTACATTAAAACGTGAGTTTCCGTATGCGTGTATTCGTTTATACACGTGTTTATAACATTCGATGTGACTATAAATCAATTAATTAAAAATGGCATGTTATTGTACTTTTAATTTTGGACACATTGGTTTTTGGAGAAATAAGTAATTCAGCAATATTATGGCACAGTTTGAAAGTATTTATTCTCATAAAAACAACATTAATTGTTCAGTACAAGTATTTTAATGAACTTAAATAAAACAACTGTTTTAGCAAAAATTACGTTATAATAGAACTTATATTTAAGCAATAACATTTTTTACCAGAAATCAACCTACAGCAAATGTCCAGTTCTACAGTAGTGACTACATTGAAAAATGTTTTGGTCGTTTAGCAAGTATATTTGTGCATATTTCTAATTATACAAAGAACTATGTAGAAGATAATGCACTATTTGGTACTCCAGTACAACAACCAGTGTTCATGGAATTTTCAGAAGATCCAAAATCATGGAACATAACATATCAATACATGTTTGGCGATGACGTCATGGTTGCTCCAGTAATAGAATCAAATGTTTTTTCTATGAGTGTCTATCTTCCAAGTGGCCAGTGGTCTTCGGGCCACTTTATGCTTTTGGTCTGACTGGGAGGTCACTTTTAGACCAGGAGGCCCTCGGTGGTGTGTACTATTTCTAATCAACTACTGATACTCATTTATGACCCTTGAATAGGCGCAAAAGGCAAAGTAACTTATGTTCTAGAAAATATTAATTATATTTTTATCTAATGTATATTAATTCACTTATTTGAGATACACATATGTTTTATTCTCGTTTTTCATGATATATTCATATTTATTTTAATGTTGAATTAGAGGCTTTAATGGTCCCAAAAAATTAAAAATTTATGATAGTTTGATTGTCATAATCGATACACGTAACACTTTCTATACATTGTACTACTAATTTAGATTACTTTTCTAATCATTAATTTTGATGTAGTAACGGATACGTAAAGAGTTTTCCAATGGTACCAATTAATACCCATGCCAAACGCAGTGTTTCCGTAGTCGCCATTTAAATTCGACATGTGACAAGCGTTGTACCACCATGCCCCGTGATACATTTGAGCACAAGAGTGTGCAGATATATCATTATCTCTGTCCAGCGTAGAGAATTGAAAGCCGTTTTGATTTGATAAACTATCACCAATATTTCCGCTGTATCCTCCAACAGACAGAACATAATTAGAAGCTTCGTCGCCAATTGCATAAGTATCATACTCAGCAAATCCACTTTCAACATTGTACGTCAACTCAACCCGTAACTTCCAATGTCCATCTTTTGTCAAAGTCCATATTTTCTCATTTCCTAACCAGAAGTTTCCATTCAAATCACCAAAGCCTTGTTTATACTCTTCCCATGTCTTATAAAAATCACTTGCACTAATCCTTTGTTGTATAACAATCCATCCTCTGTTATCTGGGGATATATCACACCTTACTGAGAACATTGCCCCAATAGCAGGGTAAATGCTGTATACGCCAGGCATATTATAGCCTTGTGTATACCATCCATCGCAGTCATTAAAACCTGGAACTATAATCAAATAAATCTAGGTCATCAGCTTTTATATATAATGAGTCCATAATATTGATACTGTATATTAAATGACTTTTTACAAAGTACTTACAAAGATTTGATTCTGTCAATAAGGGTCGTTTGAATTGCATGGTATTGATCATATATAAATTATGTAACCCGTCTATACAAACATCAATTGCACTCCAATATTTTAACCAAGTTTTTGCTCTATTGTGTTGTTTTTTACATAGCTGAAATCTTGTGTTGGCACATACATTGGTCATGGAATCGATTGAAGTGTTTCATGAGGCATTTATGTTCATGAATAACTATTGCTAATATTGTACAATATCATATTGCAGACATTCATAACGTTAAAAAAATTAAATGCCAACTTCTGTTTAATTGATAATAAATTGAATGTTGATTTCAACATAAATAAGCACAATCATATTACCTATGCTTATCACTGTATTGCAATATGCTTTAAATACGTGTAGTATTGTATAAAAAATAATAAAGACAATCACCTGTGTAATACTTTGTATTTCCTTTACTTATTAGCTCAGTTACTTCTGCAAATATTTGGTTATGGAGTTGACAATTAGATGATGTTAGTCCTGATGTAAAGAACAAAGATAGACATGTTGGAATATCTTGGCATGCCATAGCACATTGTATCAGCGAACGTGATGTTGTTTCCGTGCCATTTGTTGCTATGTAACCATCAAGCGATGAAACGCTTTGTAATGTTTGAAACGAGGCTGAAAATTTAATAAGTCAGTATACGAAAAGATCTAGCATCGATACACATTATTAAAGCTTATTAGCTATCAACACGCTTAAAGATACATTGACGACAAAAGTTAACAAGGAATGTTGATAAATGCTACAACATTGCATTACGATGTAATATTTTTGCAATACAACATTATATGTAAACATCCAAATCCATATCAAGAAGCAGAAAATCATGTGAAACATCTTTTCGATAGAACAAATTATTAGCCACTAAAACACTTAGGATTCGGTCACAAAACAACTTTAAGGAAAAAGATACAGAATTAAAAAAACCAACGCATGAGTGATTTTCTAAATTTTAAATTTGCTTTTTAACTGTTGCTTTAACGTAAGTACATGTAGTCTGGTATTTAAAATCTAATCCAATAATCCAGTATAATAAAGACAAATCAGATAAAAGAAGAACTAAAACTTTTAAAGGAAAGTGTGAAAAATACAATTTTCCATAATTGTGTACTTACCAAGCACGATTTTCCAAATCAATGTTATCACAAATACTCTTCCAAGTTTCTTCATTTTAACACTTGTTGTATAACAGCTCGTTTTACATAAGGGAATGAAAAAATCAGAAAGACCGACTGATATAAGCAAACTTTCACGACCTTATGATTTTGAACTTTAAATACCGGCAAAGTCAAACATTGCTTTGATTTTACATTCAAGTCAATCGATTGGAATAGTTAAAAAATCTGACCACTTACAATAATCAATTAACAGTTATAAATCAACTTTTACGTACGTTGAGCAATCCTTATAGGGGGGTCCGGATATACTGTCGGTTAGTTTTATAAACAAGCCACCCTGATTTACTGCAGCAAGCAAAGGAAGTCACTACCATTATCTAACTCTAGAACCTTTTTGACCACAAACTGATTACTCTGCTCTGTTTGGGACTAGAATGTAGGTAAAATAGAAGAGATCAGTTGTATGGACAATTAGCATTCAAAATATGAGTACACGACCAGTATTTACTCGATTAAATAATTTTGATACAGTAATTTTATAAGATCGTTATGTCGGAAAAGAAAGAAAATGTGAAGTTAATGTACTTCGATGGTTTATTCCATAAATATTCACGTAAGTGATCAGAATGAATGCAAAGACTACTAATTACTCATACACCTATAAAAGAAAAAAATATAAACTACCAAGTAATATGACATGAACAGGAATGTCTAAAAGTTTAATTTATTACTATCTATTCTCAAATTTTTGTGTATAAATGTGTAAAAACAAATTCAACAAAACAGTAATTAAACAGTAATTAAAACACATAATTATGTTCTGATACAACTGATATAGAAACAAAAATAGTTTAAATGCACTAACATAAGTAACATATATACGATCATTTAATATTGTTTATAACTATCGAATGATTTAATTATGCTATGCCTATAACATACAATTTCAAAAATATCGTAGGCCCTAGTTAAAACTTCCAAGAAGGGGAAGTAATCATTGCAGATATTTAAGGTTTGTATGTCCTGAGAGTAACCCTCCTTTTCCTCCTTTTTGAAGAGTTTCAAGACCGACAACACAAGTCAGCGTAATGTAATGTATTATAATGAGATGTTAATAAGCTTCACGCTTGAACTACGCCTCTTTGTCTATGTTGAAAATTGTTGAAGCGTGAAAAGAGTAATCTTATTCTTTCTAGTTACCATTGGAACGATGTTTAGACATCGTTTCAAAAAATGACTAGTGAAGCAATTCAAACAGTATTTAATGCACCTTAGCAAGTGAGTTGATAGATAAAATGCTATATCCAAACCCCAATTACATACATATTTATTCAAACAAACCAATTTTACCGACGTAGTAGTTGGTCGAAATATCAAGCTTCGGAAACTAAATACCTAAGGCGTGCAAAACTTAAGAATAAATGATAGTAAATCATATGGTAATTATTAAGTCTTGTTTGCCTTGGAAAAATTACCCGTAGATCATGGCGTCATTGTTTAAAAAATACTTCTTTCATATTACCAATTTCATTAACAAACAAAAAGTTTACGATAATCTATAGAAGTTTAAAAACCGTATTATGTGATTAATTGATAGACGATGCAATACACACCAAATCAGGTGGTCAATCACGACACTACGCAATATGAGTGAAATAAATTGTTAAAACCGACAACATTTATTGACAATTAGAGACTACAATTTCCGATTGATAGAGTTTGTTTCCTGAAATAAGTAATTCACGTAACCCCTAGGTGCGTTTTGCAAAAAGTGGAACAATACATTGCCCTTAACAAGTTTGCGTTATAACCGTAATGTGGAAATTTATTTGACAAACCATTGTACCAATAGAGAAGTAACAATCAACAGACGAAAAAGCCAGAAGCAAAATATTTGATTGCTCTTCGGTCTATTTTCATTATTCCAATGAAGCAACTGTTTTAAATTGTTTTTGTACTACGAGTATAAAAAATATACATCATAAAAACTATAGCGTCAGTTTACTGATACATCAAATCAATATATTCATAGAAAAGTTAGAAAGAAGACCATTTAGAATACTTGAAACCAAAATATTGTAATAACACATTCTTATTTGTTTCTAAAACTATCTATGATAGAAAAATATCAGTGAGTTGTCTGACAAACATATTCATCATCAAATAAATTGCATGAACAACAAAACCAAAGAAAAACAATTGAGACATTTAGAGCACAAAACTGTGATTAAGCAAACCTGAAAATAGTCAAGCCGTTCGCTGACAGTAAAATCAGATGATTTGAAAAATAGTATGAATGTCCGAAAACTACATTTTGTCAAAAACCACAAAAGAGTTAAATAAAGTATTGGCTAAAAGTGAAAACAATACATTGCCATTAACATTAATATATAGTCAACACTTTTACATACAGTATTTATCTGGGCTTTGATATTTCGACTTTCCATCTACATTCAAGAAAACATACTTACTTGTTTAAAATGTTCAATGTTAAATAACCGTATACTTTTAGTGCTGACGGTGATATCAAATATTTGGTAAGTGATATGGTAAATGCAACCTTTGAGATAAAAAATCTAAAATCATCTTAACCAATATATCAATGGACAATTCTATAACGAGGACACAGCAAAAACAGTGTAAAACATGATTTGATCATAATTTTTATAAAGAAACGAGAACACTTGTCAAACAGTGTGGCTTTAACAAATCTCGATTTTGTCAAAACGAATCTGAAACTAGAAGAACGTCCTTACTTCTTTATACGTTACCAGTATTCGCGTCTTACACAAACTTATACATGTTTGCATAACTAATGAAATACAGACATTCAATATTTCTCAGACTAAAAAACTCCAAAGTATATATAGCTGATAATTTGAACTTCAAAACTCAAGTTAAGATACCACTTATTATTTTGTACAATTTACCTCTTTTAATTATTTTTGACTTCTTAACATGCACTAAATGCAACGATATAGCTTACCCTTCAATTCCTTTGAAAAATGTGTAAGTATCCAAATTTTAGTATCACATTTTAAAGTAATATTATGATGAACGGCGTAATAAAGATATTTTAAGACAATAGCGAACAAATTGTAAAATGCCATAGTATTTACCATTATTCGAAGAACTAAATATATCATCAAAACATGCATTACCAACGCTGTTTCATTAATTTAGAAGTTTCACGTTTAGCCCCCTCTGCAATTTTGTTACCAATATACACAAAATCTCTTAAACCAAAAATGACAGATACTAGTGCAAAGATTCATTTAAAATGTGCAAACGGTAAAGGATCAAATATTATAGAACATTTAAGATAATACAGCTTAATTATCAATTTATTAGGAGCAATATATATTTCCTTATGTATACAATATCAGAAAAAGCTCATCTTTATTTAAAATGAAGGATTCATGATTGTAAGATAGTCATAATTGATACACACAACAGTTGTCTTGTTTGCTTTATATATCAGTCAGATTACTTTTTCTATCATTAATTTTGATGAATCAACGGATACTACATGGCCTTTCCAAGTGTACCAATTGATACCCTTTCCAAACTCGGCGTTTCCGAAATCGCCATTCAAATTCGAATGGTGACAAACCGCGTACCACCATGCCCCGTGAAACGTTTGAGCACAAGAGCTCACATATATATCATTATCTCTGTCCAGCGTAGAGAATTGAAAGCCATTGTGATATAATAAACTATCACCAATATTTCCGCTGTATCCTCCAACAGAAAGAACATAATTAGAAGCTTCATCGCCAATTGCAAAAGTATCATACTCGGCGTATCCACTTTCATTACCGTACGTCAGCTCTACTCGTAATTTCCAATGTCCATCTTTAGTCAAAGTCCATATTTTCTCGTTTCCTAACCAGAAGTTTCCATTCAAATCACCAAATCCGTCTTTATATTCTGCCCATGTCTTGTAAAAGTCACTTGCACTTGATCTTTGTTGTATTACAATCCATCCGCCGGTATCTGGTGAAATATCACATCTTACTGGGAACCTTGCACCATGAGCCAAGTTAATGCTGTATATGCCAGGCATATCATAGCCATGTTGATACCATTCGTTACAGTCATTAAAATCTGAAACTAAAATTACATAAATGCATGTCATTAGCTTTTTAAAGAAAAAGTTTAATGTGGTGATAAACTTTGGTTTAAACAAAATTCTTTTCTCGTACTTTGGGGGTGTTTTAATTGCATGCTTCGGTATGAATCATATTATGGATGTGGTAATCCGGCATAACTTATGACTATTAAATCCCAATATTTAACCCAGTTTCAGTAGAGTTCAATTGTTTTTTACAAATGTACAACTCAGCAGAAAGTATCTTTTCAAATGTATGTTAACACGTAAATAAGCCATAGAATTGCATAAAAAATCACGCGGCATGAGTAACAATTTTTTATAATTCCGTGGTAATGGGGTCCACAGACTTGTATTAAACATAACGCCAGTACCATCTTTTTAAACAGGCATACATCATTTTGCAAATTAGTGCATTCCAATGTTACTGCTACAAATACGAGAAGACAAATTAAAAATAAAGACACATGTACAGTAGTTACTAAATTGTCTATTTGTTTGTTTTTTCTCTGTTAAGAATTGTCCTAACAACACAAATATCGAATTTATGTAAATAGTAACATTTTAATACAGTATGCAGATCGTATTCTAGGACATGCGTGTTCTCCCCACTTGAACTGAAGAACTTGCCAACAAAATCAGAGAATAAAAACTAAAAATTATCACCTCTGTAATACTTTGTATTTTCTTTATTTATCAGCCCAGTTTCTTCTGAAAATATTTGGTTATGGAGTTGACAATTAGATGGTGATTGTCCTGATGTAAAGAACAAAGATAGACATGTTGGAACATCTTTGCATGCCATAGCACATCGTATCAGTGAACGTGATGTTGTTTCCGTGCCATTTGTTGCTATGTGACCATCAAGCGATGAAACGCTTTGGTAAACTCTAGTTTGAAAAGAGGCTGCAACGTTGATAATTCAGTATAAGAAAAGGTCTAGCTATAATGGTATTATCCTCTTACTATTTATAACAATGGCACAATTAGAAGTAAATTAATATAATCTCCCCGAGTGCGATTCGAACCCGTAAGCCCCTTCGGAAGGTTCATCATGAGATTACAAATCCCGGCGCACTACCAACTTCGCTATCGACCCGGGTTCAATTTAATATTAACTGTATAAAACACATGAAAACTTGACATGTACACTGTTTTGAAGTTCGTGAGCAAATGCAGCATCTTCAATACTAACATTTACTTTATCAGACAAACATTTTTTTTAAATATTTGTGCACTTAAGTTTGTGTCTAAATAACCTTTCAATGAACAGTCTCTTTAACACTATCATAGGTGTTATTGCATTCATATGATAAAAATATTTAACGATTTATTAAAATAACATATCGTGGTTAATTATATGCTTTGTTAATATGTTTATAAAAAGTACAAATAGTTTTCGCTAATGGCCCCATTTTTCGATAAACGGTATATTTAATCTACATTGTTGATCGTAATTGGTACATAAATTATTTGACTTGTAAAACTTCTTTTAACTGTTGCTTTTACATGACAGAACAGAATAGATACTTTATTAAAGGGCTTGAGCAATACTCATCACCCAAATAATTACAATATACATATATATACAATTACAGGCGACATGAACACATATTTTTAATAATAACTTACGAAAAGAGGGGAAAATTACATAGAGATAAATAAACAAGTTATTTATATTCAGTAAAAGAATTTAAGGTTAATAAGTCAAACGTTAACATGGGTAAACCTTATCATAAGTGCATCCTTTACGTATTTGGATAGTTTAAAAAGAATACATTTGTTTTCAGAAAGTAATAATCCAATAAATTTATGCATTGAAGGCTTGGCATAGAAATACTTTTTCAGATATTTTTTACGGATAGATAATTACTTGGGACATGTACAAATAAAATGGAATTCGTCTATTTTACGTACGTTTGTGTAGCATTTTATTCCAGTAAATACAATACATTAATGACAAATCAGATAAAGGAAGAGCAAAACGTTTGCAAAGAAAAGTAAGTAAAATACAATGTCTTTATAATTGCGTACTTACCGAGCACGATTTTCCAAAACAATGCTATCCCAAAGACTTCATCAAGTTTCTTCATTTTAACACCTATTAATTTTTAGTTCGCTTAATATTGAGAAATGAAACAATCAGGAAGTACGACTGCTTAAAGCAAATGACAATGGGGATATAAACTGGTACAAGTAAAGCATTGATTTCACAGTAAAGTCAATCAATCGAAGTCCGGATGTAGAAATAAAGTAAACATGTTTTAATGTGAGCTTTATTTGAATTATGACTACTGAACATCTCAGGCACAGTTAAGCGACATATACAGCGTAGTGGGATGTTTGTCCATATCGTGTGAAGCTATCGTTTATTTCTGCAACGTCAAAGACTGCACAAAACGTCAATGTGAGCGTCTGTGTAACTCGTTCCAAAGATGTTCAATTGAATAAAAGTCTGTAAAAAATGACAAGTCTAAAATGTAAATTGCTCTTAGATATTCAGTTGTTGCCGGACGCATTGTAGTCAGGCGTTATCTTTTGGTGAATTAGACCCGGGTGTTCGTTGGTGTAGGAACAACGTTACTAAGAACTTCATCATGGAAGCATTTCATGCTTCATGGTTCCATTAATAACTACGAGGCTCAGCTTGACAGATTGATCAACGCCACCCTCTCATCATAACTGTACATTTCCGGAATCGATTATCCCTAGTAACACAGTCGTCACTGTAACGGTTGTCTGTATGTCTGTAGACACGTGAATGTCAATCAGTCCATTGAAAGATAAAGCGAGATTCGTCCGCTGATAAAACATGATCAACTGTCTAGCTCTCCATCTGCTGTGCTTCTATACCACATTATCATGCTATAATAATGTAAGTCAGTCGGAACCGGTCCTTTGTAGAACGAAAAGGACGTATCCCACCTTTACGAATACTGGTAAGTACACTTAGACAGCTTCTTAGACGGTCAGGATTTCCTAATGGAACAACTACGTATAGTCGTAATTGCTGGTGTATGTTTGCCTCACACGTGTTATTATCAGATATCTTTGTCCTGATCTTCTGTTGTCACATGACTCGATTAATTATCCTCTACCTGAATGTAGGAAGATGCATGAGTCACAAGTACATCAGTACATTTTTAACACATCACACTCAACAGTACTGATAAAATGGGTAAAAAAATGATAACCTGCATGAATAAATTTGCCTTATAACATGGTATTTGTTGCATACCCAACTTTTAGACGCATCAAGATTTTCGCTGTTTGATAAACCCATTATGCACTGACTGTAGATACGTCAGTTTTGCGATAACAAAATCTACAAGCCTTGACCCCATGTTGTGATCGATAAGGATCAGATAAGGATCATAGATCACGGTCATAGCCATATAGATTACAATGCATTATCGGGGGATTAAATCCCTTGTGGACAAATGTTTTATAATTGTATTATTGTCCATTGTGCATGACGTGTAAATTAACAAAAATAGATGTCGCTACTTTAGTGGTGACATTTTGTATACATGACAGTCAGTTGAAACAGGGATTTTATATAACAAATGTATACATGTCATATAAAAATATTTATATATATTTTATATATAAAAAATATATAATCCCTGGTTGAAACAAAATTAACGATTGAAATAAGTTTTTGATTGTTTAAATATGTTAGAAATGAGAAATATATTACACCATTTCATCCCCTTTTAATTAATTTATTGCCCGTCCGTTAATTTTGATATGCCATATTTTTAATTGTAACAAAAGCTTTAAAGTTAAATAATAAAGTTAAATTGCAACAACTTATTTAATCCTCATCGTTAATGTTAAGTCGTCAATAACTATGTTTTGTTTCGTTTGTCCGTTGCAATATTTTACTTTGACTAAAATGTCCATGCATTCATTAGTATAACGGTTTAATTAATTTCACATTTTAATGATATTGCTTTACATGAATAAACTAGTCAATAAAAAAGGTATAGTGCGTACATATTGACCCCGACCTTACCTTTCACATTTGCATCTAATTATCATCTACACATATCCCGGGAAAATCAATACCACGCCTATTCTACACTTCGGCTCGTTACGTATTAAAATAAGTAATGATTTAAAGCGATTGTAAATAGCAGGGGCGGTTACAGTGGTTGCATAGGGCTTGTAGACCCAATTTTTGGTAGGTACGGGAGGGGTGTCCCCTCCCTTTGGTGCGGGTACGGGGGGGCTCCTCCGGAAATCTTGAAAAATGAAGGTCTAAAATTGTGCATTCTGGTACATTTTTGGCCGTTTTTGTTGCATCCATAATAGCACAGATTAACTATTAGCATGCATGGTCAATCCCGCATTTTCATGTGTCTGGATCCCCTTTAAATTGGCTGCCATGGGCCTTGAAATTGGTATTTCAAACTGGATTTAGTGAAATTCACTTTAGGAAATTACATCAATAATAATTTTAACAAGGCATACA
Organism: Mactra quadrangularis; assembly: GCA_025267735.1. Classification (NCBI taxonomy): domain Eukaryota; kingdom Metazoa; phylum Mollusca; class Bivalvia; order Venerida; family Mactridae; genus Mactra; species Mactra quadrangularis. The sequence goes on from CM046302.1 coordinate 3,214,019, forward strand.
ACACAGTATTGCAATCAATAAAAAACATCGTCCAAATGGTCCTGTCAATCAAGCAAAGGACCCTATATTTATTAATATGTTATATAGGGTCCTTGGAATTCAAAGGTTTTAAGGGTGTGATGTCGGCCATGGCTAACGTGCATAAGTCTAACAAGACATGTATAGAGTATAGCCTGCATGTATAACAACTCACGGTTCAAATGCATTCAAACAGGATACTAGTGTTCTTACCTTTTTAATTACCAATAATAATTAAAATGGGTGGGGGATGGCGGTTGTGGGGCTAAAACTCACAACCTATGAATTGGTAGCTAGCCACATCGTATAATCCTCTGGTCCGGCCTATGTGTAATATATGTATATAGACACTCATTGTACGCTTTAAATGTACTTTAAAATCAATCCCTGTGTTATGATTACATTAGAGTCTTGGCGATATAATCCGATTGTTATCGAGCATTAATACTACATTCGTATTCAATGTAATGAATATTCTTGCATAAAGGTCCGGTCGGGGTCAATTTGTACGCACTATATCTCAAGGTATCTTCGTTTAAAGAAATAATAACTGTAGTGGCGAAATCAAAACAATTATACATGACTTTCTTTCACTTATTATAATGCCGCCCAAAAAAAAAAACTACAACACTTAATTAATGTGTGAAAGTATTTATTATATTATGATATGATTACATTAAAACGCAAAAACGCAAATTATATGCATATAAATATATTATAAGCAATAAATTGTTTAAGTAAAATTGTTTCAAAGTAATATTGTTATTATCGTAGTACTGATTTCAGTCGTTTTTATAGTCGAGTAAATCTACCCCAAAAACATTTTTTCTCAACAGTCTAGAATAATATTGTTTTCTAAACCTTTATTGCTTGGTCATTTGACAGATACAACTAATATCAATAAAAAAGAAACAGGAAGGTTATCCTGTCATAAAAGTGTACCCGCTGCGCCTTGCTATACAGTGTTTTATACAATCACACCATGGGGTCCCTATATCCGATAGCGCACATTATAAAATTAAGAAAAACATACAATAAAAAATCCAAAACGTTTGGAAAAATGTGTAAAACAGACCAAAACTTCATATAGATATTTGAAAAAATAAAAAATGCTCCGGAAACTAGAAACATACAGCTTTCTCATGTCATTTGCACAAATTTGATCAAAGAGTCAGAAAGGCTTTATTTTTTTACCTTATATCAATATGGGTATTTCTTTTCCTTCTTATTTTATAGTAACGTAAGTAATAAAATAAAACCTACAAACAGACCAAAACTTTATAATTTAACAAAAATATTAAAACAACCTTATAAAAGAAGAAGGTGAAAAACTTTCTAGCATCATTTGCACAAAATTATTATCTTAAAAAATATTAGAGATATGGCTGTTTAAAGAATTATTTCATATACTTTTCTTTTGAAAATCGAGCAACGTCTTGAGATCATGTATGGGTTTAAAAGTTGGACATGATTTGACGCACCAGAATTTAATAGGTAGTTGTTTCTTTAATACGCAACCCTGTACCATTTCAACGACCTGTTCCCCGGTCTGAAATGATCTATCTTGGCATACACATAACAAAACTTATAAGTATACATGTATATTTCGACTCATATCTAAGTTAATGTCTGTCCGATTTAGTTCAAATTTTCAACAAGTATAGTTTAAAGACGAAACATTATCATTATGTTTATTTCAATACATGGAACAAATGATTTAACAAGTAATAGCAAAAACATCACAGAGTGTGAAAATGTCAAAGTAATAGTATTAGGATTGCGATTTGCGTGACTAAGTGAATGTAGTATAATGATAGTTGAATCTGGATAAATGTGTCAACGAATCTCTCTCTTATAACAAGGGTGGCCTCCATGGCTGTTGAGAACAGCTTGGCATCGCGTTTTAACGGATCTCACACACTGATGGAAAAGATTCTGACATATACCTGCCCATTCGCGTACAATCCTTCCGCGTATCTCAGGAAGGGGTTGGGCTGCAACACCACGGTCACACGACGGTTCAATTTATCTCATACGTCTTATTTTATGTTTAGCTACACATTCCATCAGCATGATTTTGTTGTCAAGTAGTAATTCTGCTGTCGCTCCTGCGGTGTGGGCTGGCGCGTCATCCATTTTAACAACCCAATAGCTATTCCTCGTTGTTCTATCGTTAGCCGGCCTATTTTGTGTTTTTGGATGTGTGGGTCATAATACTGTCCACAGCGACCATGTGCAAGTTTGTTCGCGCCAGTCACGATTTTCTCCTGCATTTAATGAATTTTATCGATTCACGGTCCAACGCGCTGGTTAGATTATTTAACATTTAGTTAAAAAATATTGGTTAATTAAAAAGTTATGCGCAATTGAAATATGTATACCTTTAAGTTTTGTTAAGTGTATTTACTTGCTTGTTCCCAAGATGACCAGTGCTATAATGTCATTGTGTTTCTAGAGTATTCAACAAACTTAAATTGCCTGTTTAGACGCAAACGTGCTGCTCGGAATTCACGAAGATCAGTGAAAGGGACTTGCCGATGTTGCGCGATCTTGAAAACGTGACAACACCAGAAATTCCAACACATTTTCAAGTGCAAATTAACTGCAAGACATAACAATGTTTAAACAATTGTATTTTATTGAATTAAATGTGCGTTAAGAAACTAATCTTTGCGAAATATCTTTTGCTAGGTATATCATACAATTTAGTATAGATTCATTAACTTGATGAATTTGGATTACCCTGATTCTATCAAACAGCTGGCACTGTATTGATACCATGGATTTCAATTATTTTACAATTGCTTAAAAGGTTCATGTATAAGTAAACATTGCCTGTCTGAATTAAAGATAATATATTCATTGAGAGATATTAGTATAAAACATCATTGATAAAATACATGTGCATGAACATGACAAAGAATTAGAATTAAAACAATGAAAGCAAACCATTAACTGCATATCTATTCCAATAAGAATTTAATGCAATTGCATTAGACATCAACGGTAATATAGATAGTTAAAATTAGTTTTAAGCTTCGTCGCCGATTGCAAAAGTATTATACTCAGCGAATCCACTTTTAATACCATCTTTTGTAAAAGTTCATATTTTATCGTTTCCAAACCAGATATTTCCATTCAAATCGCCACTGAATCACAGTTCTTTTTTATTGCTGCAGCATTAACCTTTTATCATTATTTTTTTCATCTAATTTTATATATATGCGAAACTTTAGTTTCTGTATATTTTTTGAGTAAATATTTGAATCTTTCTCATGTATAAAACTCTTTCTGCAATCATCCAAGGTTACCTGTAAAGTATAATTCATCTGTCTTTCTATAATTACAGCTGTGTTAGGTGCGCTGGACGCCAAAAAAAATAAAATGTGCTCACACGGCGTTAAACCCAGTATAAACCTGATAAAACCCAGAGCCACACCAATTAACCCAAAAATAACAATTTTTGGTTGTCTTGAAGATTTAGTATTCATGCAATGAAAAAACAATCAGTGTAAGCGTCTACATTTGTGAGCCTTAAGAAAACAATTTTATTTCTAAACTCTTCTGATCATCATTTTTGACGTCGTAAGGGAATTACTATAGCCCTTCCAAGTTAACCAAATAACCCCTTTCGCATACACCTTGCTTCCATAATCGCCATTTAAATTCGAACTGTGACAACGTGAGTACCACCATGCACCATGATTATTTTGAGCACAGTGACCACTAGAAACGTCATTATCTCTGTCACGCGTTGAAAATTTGTGGCCATTATGAGCTGAAGTAAGACTATCACCGATATTACCACTGTAACCGCCAACTGTGAGGATATAATTTGAGACTTCATCGCCAATTGCAAAAGAGCTATATTCAGCATATCCACTTTCATTACCGTAGGTCAACTCTACTCGTAACTTCCAATGTCCATCTTTTGTCAAAGCCCATATTTTTTCGTTCCCAAACCAGAAGTTTCCATTCAAATCTCCAAATCCTTCTTTATATTCTTCCCATGTCTTGTAAAAGTCACTTGCACTCGTTCTTTGTTGTATTACAATCCATCCTCCGCTATCTGGTAACACATCACATCTTACCATTAATTTTGCTTCATTTACACAGTCATTTAAATCTGAAAAGAAATTCTTAGCTTAGGTTTTTAGCTCGTCATACACTGTATTCTATCAACTGTAACAATTATGGTAGTTTATATTCTGACACAAACCTAAAACCTATACTAGGACTGTTTAAAAACAGAACAAGACAAACAAAAAAAACGAAACAGTTTACTGCAAACTGCATTATTAATGCCGAACTCAAACAAATTTCTGACGTCAATTGAACATCTACATGCTGACACTAATCTAGTAATATTTAGGTATTATGACTTAAATGCAAGAACTTACCTGAAACGACGTAGTATTTTGTATTCCCAACATTCATTAATCCCATGGTTCCAACAAATATTTGGTCATGAAGTTGACAATTACCGACTGTTTGTCCTAACATGTAGAAAAACGAAGCACATGTTGGAACTTTTTGACATTCCAAACAACATCGTGCCAGTGATTGTGCTGTTTTTACAGAACCATTTGAAGCTATATACCCTTCAATTGATGACACATCTTTCAAATGCAATGGTTGACGAAAAGCTGCAATAAAAATATCATGTCGTTTGGAATGTTTTTTATGAATGTACTAGAATTTAAAGGACATAAACGTAGTGGTAAATTTAGACAGAGGACTGTATTGCAGATTTCGTCTCAAGATAACTTTAAAATGGCTTATTAACTGTTTCATGTACGAATACGACTTCATTTAAAATCTAGGCATTTGAAAATTTGAAAACATATATAAGTTGGTATATTTACAAATAAATTTTGGTAACGACAATTTAGGAAATGATACATGTGGTAATGGGTACTTAGACGGAAAGAATAATGATACCTGTAAAAACTAGAACGGTATTATGAACAGCATTATTTAAATAAAATCTATACCGTTAGTTTCATTTCAGAGGACCGCTGTAATTTGTCCCGTTTGTGAATTTAAATTGTCTGCAAATTCAAGTGGTAAATAACTTCAAATTCAAATAATAAGTAGCTATTAAATGATAAATGTTTCAGATAATAAAGCGAACTGTCACTAACTAATTCCAACAACAACAAGGAGCTATTTATGAAAAAGATAATATTTTCTCAAAAGGAACATGAGTATCATATTATAAATGCTTATCACTGTGAGGAATGTTTGATACTTGATGTCACATAACTATTTGACGGTTCTACTATCGAGTCATATATCTATTTATAATTGTGACAATTTGTCTACGATACAATACGGCCTGGAATCATTTTATCACCTTAGAGGTAAGTGAAATTTAATTTAAGATTCTGTTCCTATCTTACTAGAGCTTTGTTCTCGTGATTTGTCGCAATTAAAATCGGCGTTTTAATATATTGTTTAATGAATGGTTTTCAGAGAATTATGAAAACTAGCATTAGTCATATTAAATCATTAATGTGGTAATTCTGCAAAACGGTGTACATCGGTTTCAAAATCCGGTACAACGCTTTATGAAACAATTGTCGATCCTGCGTACGTCGGAACATTTGGAAAATAATGCCAAATAAAGAATTATTATCAATTTTAGGGCTAGGCAACATGTAAACAAGTACGTTAAGTCAAGTTTATACGCAACCAATACTTGATAGAGAACGGAGATTGAATTTGCTTAAAATATTTGAGTGTAAAAGATGTTTGTCATTATTTGGTTCCAATTCGGCGATCAACTTTCGTCGCACACCGGAAAGATAACAGCGCTTGCAAATCAATCATCTTCATATACTTATTTACCGAAGTTTAACTTTTATAATATAAAAGTGTAAATAGTAAATATATATTATTACTCACCAAAAACGACTACCGAAGAGAATAATGCTACTAAGAACAAAATAAGAAAATTCCTATTCATCTTAATAACAGTTTAAACTGAAGAAAGATGTTTAAAATATAGCCGGGTTTCAACCTGAAAAAGTACATATAAACCAATTTAGATTATTTTCATATGGCGACCGATGTGATCTTCTGTTTAAAATGTTTGCTGGAACAGTCATTTTATATTGATATAATTACGACCTAAACGAAATAATACAATTTGATTGGTCAAAAGTGAACACGTGACTAGAAAAAATGTGTTTGCATTTCCGTATAAACGCAGTTGCCAACAAGAATTCATTAATATTCATGACTTTAAATAACGTCAATTCGGTACTAATTTCATGAATGAAAAATCTATTTTAGCGCTGTCACTCGCAAAACAAAAGAAGTAAATCATCGAAAACATGAAAAATGGTCCGACAATATCATATTGAAAATATATTAAGAAATTAATGTTAACCGAAATAAACATTTCAGTTTCACTTTTATCTTTACTATAAATAGCTAGTAGACCTCGACCTTGATAAACGCACGAGATAAGCGTAAAACTTTCAACTTGTTTACACGTTTTTTAAAGCTACACAATCTTGGGTTTCCCTTTTAGTGCTCTTTTTATACAAATTAAAATCCAATTACTTACATTTCTATGCATAATTGGTTCTGTTATGACATTAAATCCTTGAAAAATTGCATCGAAGCGGAGAACAAAATGGCCGACGGCTGGCATGAAGGACCTGTGTACGACCAAGATTATTCCGCACTACAATGCATTCGGCTCTTACGCACTAAAATATAGTTCTTGATATCAACGCAAATTTCGCCCAGAAAGGTTGTAATTATAAGGAATGAATTCATAGAAACTGACTTTCATCGAAAAATAAATGTCATTTTGGTGATAGCTAATTTCAGCATAGAGGCCTTCGGCTTTTATGCAAATTAGCTATCACCAAAAGTGACATTTATTTTTCGATGAAAGTCAGTTTCAATGAATTCATTCCTTAAATAAAAACAATGAAGCCATTATATTGATGCTTTAATATTCTTTCTATCTAGGGAGTTCCATAACAAAAAGAGCATTTTCAACCGCAGTCAACACATAAATTTACATTAATAAATCATATCCATACAATAACCTGTATTTTTATTATGATTCTAGCATTACTCGTAACTTCATTTAAGTTATAAAATATGACATTTTAGCTGCCATAAAGCTTTATGAATAATATATATCTGTATACAAAACAATATTGTTCTGATTACTCATGAATTAGCATTTTCAATGTGGATTCAAATTCTATTCTATTATTCTAAACAGACCAATGATCGAATTCGCTTTCATTATCGCTTATAAATCTAACATATAGCGTTTCAAAAATAAATTATTAATAAATACTCATTTTTACATTGTCAAATGAATAACATATTAAAAGCAATATATAGTTAATGGTTAATAGGAAACTACTCACTGATGATGATATAAATCTGCTATCTATATACATGTTAAATTATTTGCTGATGACATTGTTCTGTTTACCACAAACCCTATAAGTCTACAAAACCAATTAAATAGTATATATGATTATTAAACTATTTGGGAATTAAAAATCAATACATCGAAAACTAAGATATGTGTCTTCGAAAACAGGAAGAGTATTCACAATAATCAATGGTTTATTAATAATGAAATCATAGATGTAGTTGATACCTTTTGTTACTTAGGTATTAAGTTTTATTATACTGGTAATATGATAATATGCTGTTAAAACATTACAAGAACAAGCACTCAAAGCGTACAATTTTCTATTATTTGTTTTTAGTAGAGTGCAGCTTGATGTTAAACCTAAACTTTCTCTTTTCGATTCTTTGGTAGCACCGATTCTTCTATACAGTAGCGAAGTATGGGGAATATATTCTTTTAAAGAAATAGACAAATTACACATAAAATTTTGTAAAATGATTCTTGGTGTTCGTACCAGTACTTCAAATTTTGCCGTACTAGGTGAGCTAGGGCGCTTTCCATTATCTATAATTTGTAATGAAAGAGCTTTAAACTATTGGATAAAAATAAATAATAACCACATTCATTTACATATCAAATGTACATAGAACAAGGTAACATTAATGAATTAAATAATAATAAAACTTGGGTTAACAGTCACCAAAATACATTAAATAATTTAGGACTTGGGTATCTTTTTCACAGTAATGTTCTAAATAACAATCATAAAAAGTTATTGAAACTAAGACTCCGCGATCAATATATACAAACTTGGCATAATAATATAAACACTCAAACAAAAAAGACATACTACAAAATGTATAAAACAGAATGTACCTTCGAAAAATATATTGACTTAATTAAAAATGATTGTATTAGAAAAGAACTTACTAGATTCAGACTTGGTTCACATAATTTAGAAATTGAAGTTGGACGTCATAATGAAATATTCAGACAACAAAGAATTTGTAAATTATGCTCACAGAATGCCATAGAAACTGAATACCATTTTCTAATGTGTTGCCAATCATTAAAAGAAGCCAGAACTAAATATTTTAAACAAACATCTTGGCCTTCACTAAATAAATTTAACTGTTTAATGGCAAATACATGTACAAATAAACATGTTCTGGACAAATTTTCAAAATTTATCTACTTTTCTATGCAATTAAGAAAAGATAAGTTGTCATTCATACTTAATGTCTAATAATTTTATTGTATCTTTTATTTATTTATTTTTATATATTTAAGCCTTATACACGTACAACATGTTGTAAAAATATTATTATTTTTTGCTATTCAAATTTATTAAATCGTACAAACACAAACTAGCTATGAGTTCCATGTTTAAATTATTGTAACATAAACTGTTGAATGTGCTGCTTCAATATTTGTATATTGCATTGTTCATTGAAATACCTTACCTGTGTGCTTATCACTATGTTTATATATTTTCATGTTTAAATTATATGTATGTATGTTATATAGCCATAAGTACTATGTACTAATATGCTGTTTAAATAAACTGTAAACTGTATAAAGTCATAATCTAAAAAATCTAGGGAAGATCTGACAATGTCTACTTAAAATATATCATGGAAGTTCCAAAACATCATTTCAGACAACAGTGTAAAATGTATTCATGAATATAGAAGCTGACAAACCTATTCTTAATATCTTTTTAAAAGTTTCTTCGTAAAAGCTCTGTATTTAACTGCAATTAAATATAGATAGGGCGTTTATGCATGAATAGTATCTAACTCTCACAACGTTTTTATTTCATTGTTAGAAGAATAACAACAGCAGTTCAAATAGCAACGTGTGGTGGAACTCAATGAGAGATTAAATAAAATATGAGCAATATGAAATGTAGAGTTCTGTAAAGCTAATAGACTAATTTTGTCAAATGCAAAATGTAAGCGAAAAATGTAATGGTAAATTCACTGTGAATAAATCCTTCCCGGTAAATATTGTAAATACAGATTTAAGGAAATTGTCAGCATTTTTTTAAAAAGGATTTCGCATTATTTATACTGTAGTCAATTTTAATACGTTTGTAATTCTATGATTGTTTATGCTGAAGGTGTAAATAATGACCCCCTATCGGCGTTATGGAACATACCCTCTTCGCGGCCGTAAATCATAGTAGAGCAAATCTTTATAATTCACAATATTCTAGTATATATAGATAGTAAGGTATGTAATATCGAGTTTTCTCCGTAAGAGAAGTTATTGGTTACTGAGGAATGAAAAGCAAGAACTTCAACTGTCCATAAATAAGCGTAAATATAGTTAACATATTCTAAAGAACCTCATATAACCAATAAAGCACCAAGTACGATTTCTAAACCACTTCCTCCTAATATATGAGAAAATACTTTACGTACCGCTGTTACGTAACATCAACAAAAATCGGCATGCTACATCGAAAACTTCTGCGATTTGTCAAAACATCATCATAAATTGCCAAAATATGCAATAAATAAGTTATGAAACTGGGCGAGCTTGAAGTTGATAGGCTCAACAAAAATGCAATCAAAATGTAAATGAATTGCGCCAAATGCAATTTGTAGTTTATAATTTATAAATGAATAGAGCAATGGAAGTGAAATATTTTATTTCACTGAAGATCTACGTCTCCAAGGCACAGTTAAACGACATACACAGCGTAGTGGGATGATTGTCCATATCGCGTGAAGCTATCGTTTATTCCTGCAACGTCAAAGGCTGCACAAGACGTCGATGTGAGCGTCTGTGTAACTCGTTCCAAAGATGTTCAATTGGATAAAAGTCTGTAAAAAATGACAAGTCTAAAATGTAAATTGCTCTGAGATATTCAGTTGTTGCCGGACGCATTGTAGTCTGACGTTATCTTTTGGTGAATAAGACCCGGATGTTCGTTGATGTAGGAACAACGTTACTAAGAACTTCACCATTGTAGCATTCATGGTAGCATTTCATGCTTCATGGTTCCATTAATAACTACGAGGCTCAGCTTGACAGATTAATCAACGCCACCCTCTCATCATAACTGTACATTTGCGGAATCGATTATCCCTTGTAACACAGTCGTCACTGTAATGGTTGTCTGTATGTCTGTAGACACGTGAATGTCAATCAGTCCATTGAAAGATAAAGCGAGATTCGTCCGCTGATAAAACATGATCAACTGTCTAGCTCTCCATCTGCTGTGCTTCTATACCACATTATCATGCTATAATAATGTAAGTTAGTCGGAATCGGTCCTTTGTAGAACGGTAAGGACGTATCCCACCTTTACGAATACTAGTAAGTACACTTAGACAGCTTCTTAGACGGTCAGGATTTCCTAATGGAACAAATACGTATAGTCGTAATTGCTGGTGTATGTTTGCCTCACACGTGTTATTTTCAGATATCTTTGTCCTGATCTTCTGTTGTCACATGACTCGGTTAATTATCCTCTACCTGAATGTAAGAAGATGCATCAGTCACAAGTACATCAGTACATTTTTAACACATCACACTCAACGGTACTGATAAAATGGGTAAATATAATGATAACCAGCATGAATGAATTTGCCTTATAACATGGTATTTGTTGCATACCCAACTTTTAGACCCATCAAGATTTTCGCTGTTTGATAAACCCATAAAGCACTGACTGTAGATACGTCAGTTTTGCCATAACATAACCTACAAGCCTTGACCCCATGTTGTGATCGATAAGGATCAGATAGGGGTCATAGATCACGATCATAGACATATAGATTACAATGCATTATCGGGGGATTTAATCCCTTGTGGACAAATGTTTATAATTGTATTATTGTCCATTGTGCATGACGTGTAAATTAACAAATGAAGATGTCGCTACTTTAGTGGTGACATTATGTATACATGACAGTCAGCTGAAACAGGGATTTTATGCAACAAATGTATACATGTTATATAGAAATATATATAAATATTTATATATATTTTATACATAAAAAATATATAATCCCTGGTTGAAACAAAATTAACGATTGAAATAATTTTTTGATTGTTTATTATGTTAAAAATGAGAAATATATTACACTATTTCATTCCCCCTTTAATTAATATATTGCCCGTCCGTTAATTTTGATATGCCATATTTTTAATTGTAACAAAAGCTTTGAAGTTAAATGATTAAGTTAAATTGCAACAACTTATTTAATCCTCATCGTTATTGTTAAGCCGTCAATAACTATGTTTTGTTTCGTTTGTCCGTTGCAATATTTTACTTTGACTAAAATGTCCATGCATTTATTAGTATAACTGTTTAATTAAAAATAGAGACTGGTCGATATGGTAACCAGAGAATCGACCGCAACCAACGTTCGTGTAATATTTGTAACTCGACAGACATTGAAGACGACTTTCATTTTGTAATTGTTTGCCCTAAATACAATACTATACGGAAACAATATTTGAAATCGTATTATTTTATCAGGCCTAGCGTTTTAAAATTTACACAATTAATGCAATCTGAAAGCAAAAAATAAATCTTGCTAAATACATATATTATGCATTTTTATTACGTAATCAAACCACAATCTCAGTTACATGATCTATACATTGTATTTGTAATTCCTGTAGAACCTATTTTTAACTTGTTAAAATAATATATAACCTGTTTCTTAATCTCAATTATCATGTTATATACATCAGATATATATCCATTCTAGTTTTATAAGTACTGAAAATATTCGTCATATACAAGTAATATTGTTATTATCGTAGTACTGATTTCAGTCGTTTTAATAGTCGAGAAAATCTACCCCAAAAACATTTTTTCTCAACAGTCTAGAATAATATTGTTTTCTAAACCTTTATTGCTTGATCATTTGACAGATACAACTAGTCTAGTTATCAATAAAACAGAAACAGGAAGGTTATCCTGTCATAAAAGTGTACCCGCTGCGCCTTGCTGAACAGTATTTATACAATCACACCATGGGGTCCCTATATTCGATAGCGCACATTATAAAATTAAAAAAAACACATTAAAAATCCAACGTTTGGAAAAAAGTGCAAAACAGACCAAAACTTCATACAGATATTTTCTAAATAAATAAAAAATGCTCCAAAAACTAGAAACATACTAATTTCTCATGCCATTTGCACAAATTTGATCAAAGAGCCAGAAAGGCTTTATTTTTTTACCTTATATCAATATGGGTATTTCTTTTCCTTAACGTGAGTAATCAAATAAAACCTACAAACAGACCAAAACTTTATAATTTAACAAAAATATTAAAACAACCTTATGAAAGAAGAAGGTGAAAAACTTTTTTGCATCATTTGCACAAAATTATTATCTTAAAAAATATAAGAGATATGGCTGTTTAAAGAATTATTTCATATACACAATGTACTTTTCTTTTGAAAATCGAGCAACGTCTTGAGATCATGTATGGGTTTAAAAGTTGGACATGATTTGACGCACCAGAACTTAATAGGTAGTTGTTTCTTTAATACGCAACCCTGTACCATTTCAACGACCTGTCCCCGGTCTTAAATGATCTATCTTGGCATACACTTAACAAAACTTTTAAGTATACATGTATATTTGGACTCATATCTAAGTTAATGTCTGTCCGATCTAATTCAAATTTTCAACAAATATAGTTTAAAGACGAAACATTATCATTATGTTTATTTCAATAAATGGAACAAAAGATTTAAAAAGTAATAGCAAAAACATCACAGAGTGTGAAAATGTCTAAGTAAAAGTATTAGGATTGCGATTTGCGTGACTAAGTGAATGTAGTATAATGATAGTGGAATCTGGATAAATGTGTCAACGATTCTCTCTCTTATAACAAGGGTGGCCTCCATGGCTGTTGAGAACAGCTTGGCATCGCGTTCTAACGGATCTCACACACTGATGGAAAAGATTCTGACATATACCTGCCCATTCGCGTACAATCCTTCCGCGTATCTCAGGAAGGGGTTGGGCTGCAACACCGCGGCGTACACGACGATTCAATTTATCTCATACGTGTTATTTTATGTTTAGCTTCACATTTGATCAGCATGATTTGGTTGTCAAGTAGTAATTCTGCTGTCGTTCCTGCGGTGCGGGCTGGCGCGTCATCCATTTTAACAATCCAATAGCTATTCCTCGTTGTTCTATCGTTAGCTGGCCTATTTTGTGTTTTTTGGATGTGTGGGTCATAATACTGTCCACAGCGACCATGTGCAGTTTTAAATGACTGCGCAGTAATAAATGGTATATAGTAAATAACAAATGTACAACATTTCGTTAAAAAAATACTGGTTAATTAAAAAGTTATGCGCAATTGAAATATGTATACCTTTAAGTTTTGTTAAGTGTATTTACTTGCTTGTTCCCAAGATGACCAGTGCTATAATGTCATTCTGTTTCTAGAGTATTCAACAAACTTAAATTGCCTGTTTAGACGCAAACGTGCTGCTCGGAATTCACGAAGATCAGTGAAAGGGACTTGCCGATGTTGCGCGCTCTTGAAAACGTGACAACACCAGAAATTCCAACACATTTTCAAGTGCAAATTAACTGCAAGACATAACAATGTTTAAACAATTGTATTTTATTGAATTAAATGTGCGTTAAGAAACTAATCTTTGCGAAAAAGCTTTTGCTAGGTATATCATACAATTTAGTATAGATTCATTAACTTGATGAATTTGGATTACCCTGATACTATTAAACAGCTGGCAGTGTACTGATACCATGGATTTCAATTATTTTACAATTGCTTAAAAGGTTCATGTAAAAGAAAACATTGCCTGTCTGAATTAAAGATAATATATGTATTGAGTTTTTGTTTGTTTGGGTTTTACGGCGCACCAAAACAGAAAGGTCATATCGCGCATATTTATTGAGAGATATTAGTATAAAACATCATTGATAAAATACGTGTGCGTGAACATGACAAAGAATTAGAATTAAAACAATGAAAGCAAACCATTAACTGCATATCTATTCCAATAAGAATTTAATGCGATTGCATTAGACATCAACGAATATATAGATAGTTAAAATTAGTTTCAAGCTTCGTCGCCCAAAAAAGTATAAAACTCAGCGAATCCACTTTCAATGCCATCTTTTGTCAAAGTTCATATTTTCTCGTTTCCAAACCAGATATTTCCATTCAAATCGCCACTGAATTACAGTACTTTTTATTGCTGCAGCATTAACCTTTTATCATATTTTTTTTTCATATAATTTTAAATATATACGAAACTTTAGTTTCTGTATATTTTTTGAGTAAATATTTGAATCTTTCTCATGTATAATACTCTCTCTGCAATCATCCAAGGTTACCTGTAAAGTATAATTCATCTGTCTTTCTATAACTACAACTGGGTTTAGGTGCGCTAGACGCCGTTATAAAACCAAATGTGTTCACAAGGCGTTGAACCCAGTATTAACCTGATATAACCCAGAGCCATACCAACAAACCCCAAAGTAACACATTTTAGTTGTCTTGAAGCTTTAGTATTCATGCAATGAAAATACAATCAGTGTAAGCGTCTAAATTTGTGAATCTTAATGAAAACAATTTTATTTCTAAATTCTTCTGATCATCATTTTTGACGTCGTAACGGATTCATATTTGCCCTTCCAACTAGACCAAAGAACTCCTTTTCCATACTCCTTGCTTCCATAATCGCCATTCAAATGCGACCAATGGCAAGCAAAGTACCACCATGCACCATGATACAGTTGAGCACAGTGATTACTTGCAGCGTCATTATCTCTGTCACGCGTTGAAAATTTGTAGCCATTATGACTAGAAAGACTATCACCGATAGTACCGCTATAACCATCAACTGTGAGGACGTATTTAGAGACTTCGTCGCCAATAGTAAAAGCGCTATATTCAGCATATCCACTTTCATCACCGTAGGTCAACTCTACTCGTAACTTCCAATGTCCATCTTTTGTCAAAGCCCATGTTTTCTCGTTCCCAAACCAGAAGTTTCCATTCAAATTACCAAATCCTTCTTTATATTCTTTCCATGTTTTGTAAAAGTCACTTGCACTTGATCTTTGTTGTATTACGATCCATCCTCCGATATCTGGTGACACATCACATCTCACCATTAATTTTGCTTCATTTACACAGTCATTTAAATCTGAAAAGAAATTATTAATTGTACAACTTTATATTCAGTGGCTTAGGTTTTTAGCTCGTCATACACCTTATTGTATCGACTGTAACAATTGTGGTAGGTTATATTCTGACACAAACCTAAAACCTATACTAGGACTGTATTAAAACAGAACAAGGCAAACAAAAAACGAAACAGTTTACTGCAAACCGCATTATTAATGTCGAACTCAAACAAATTTCTGACAACAATTGAACATCTACAAGTTGGCACTAGGCTAGTTATATTTAGGGATTAGCACTTAAATGCAGGAAATTACCTGAAACGACGTAGTATTTTGTATTCCCAACATTCATTAATCCCATGGTTCCAACAAATACTTGGTCATGAAGTTGACAATTACCAACTGTTTGTCCTAACATGTAGAAAAACGAAGCACATGTTGGAACTTTTTGACATTCCAAACCACATCGTGCCAGTGATTGTGCTGTTTTTACAGTACCATTTGAAGCTATATACCCTTCAATTGATGACACATCTTTCAAATGCAATGGTTGACGAAAAGCTGCAATAAAAATATCATGTCGTTTGGAATGGTTTCTATGTATGTACTAAAGGACATAAACGTAGTGGTAAATTTAGACAGATGACTGTATTGAAGATTTCGCCTCAAGATAACTTTCAAATGGCTTATTAACTGTTTCATGTACGAATACGACTTCATTTAAAATCTAAGCATTTGAAAATTTGAAAACATATATAAGTTGGTTTATTTACAAACAAATATTGGTAACGACAATTTCGGAAATGACACGTGTGGTAATGGGTACTCAGACGGAAAGAATAATGATGCCTGTAAAAACCAGAATGGTATTATGAACAGCATTATTTAAATAAAATCTATACCGTTAGTTACATTTCAGAGGACCGCTGTAATTTATCCCGTTTGTGAATTTGAATTGCAAATTCAAGTGGGAAATAACTTCAAATTCAAATATTAAGTAGCTATAAAATGATAAATGTTTCAGATAATAAAGCGAACTGTCACTAACTAATTCGAACAACAACAAGGAGCTATTTATGAAAAACATAATATTTTCTCAAAAGGAACATGAGTATCATATAAATGCTTATCACTGAGAGGAATGTTTGATACTTGATGTCACATAACTATTTGACGGTTGTACTATTGAGTCATATAATATTATTATTTATTATTATTATTTGTGACAATTTGTCAACGATACAATACGGCCTGGACTCATTTTATTACCTTAGAAGTAAGTGAAATTGAATTTAAGATTCTGTTCCTATCTTACTAAAGCTTTGTTTTCGGAGCATTATGAAAACTATTATTTGTCTTATTAAATCATTAATAAGGTAATTCTCTAAATTCAAATTAGGCGATCACACTTTCGTCGCACGCCGGAAAGATAACCGGGCTTGCAAATTAATCATCTCCATATACATATTTACCGAAGTTTAACTTTTATAATATAAAAGTTTAAATAGTAGATATAAGTATTATTACTCACCAAACACAACTACCGAAGAGAATAATGCTACTAAGAACAAAATAAGAAAAATCCTATTCATCTTAATAACAGTTAAAACTGAAAAATGATGTTTAAAATATAGCCAGGTTTCAACATGAAAAATTAAATTAAACCAATTTAATTTTTTTATATGGCGACCGATATGATTTTCTGCATGAAATGTTTGCTGGAACAGTCACTTTATATACAAAAAACCAATGAAGCCATTAAATTGATGCTCTAATATTTTTCTATCTAGGGAATTACATAACAAAAAAAGCTTTTTCAACCGCAGTCAACACATAAATTTACGTAAATAAATCATATCCATACAATAACCTGTATTTTTATTATCATTCTGGAATTACTTGTAACTATATTTAAATTATAAAATGTGACATTTTAGCTGCGATAAAGCTTTATGAATAATATATATCTGCATACAAAACAATACCGTTCTGATTACACCTGAATTAGCATTTTCAATGTGGATTCAAATTCTATTCAATTTTTCTAAACAGACCAATGATCGGTAACGTTATCATAATGCATTCATTTTCGCTAATAAATCTAACATACAGTGTTTCAAAGATGAATTATTAAAAATAGTCATTTTTACATTGTCAAATGAATAACATATTGAAAACAATATAAAGTTAATGGTATAAAGTTGTATATGCTGAAGGTGTAAATAACGACCCCTATCAATGTATGGAACATACCCTCTTCGTGACCGTGATCCATAGTAGAGCAAATCTTTATAACTCACATTTATTCTATTAGAATTAGGTATGTAATATCGAGTTTTCTCCGTAAGAGAAGTTATTGGTTACTGAGGAATAAAAAGCAAGAACTTCAACTGTCCATTAATAAGCGTGAATGTAGTTAACATATTCAAAGAACCTCATATAACCAATAAAGCACCAAGTACGATTTCTAAACCACTTCCTCCCAATATATGAGAAAATACTTTATGTAACGCTGTTACGTAACATCAACAAAAATCGTCATGCTACATCGAAAACTTCTGCGATTTGTCAAAAAATCATCATAAATTGCCAAAATATTCAATAAATAAGTTATGAAACAGGGCGAGCTTGAAGTTGATAGGCTCAACAAAAATGCAATCAAAATGTAAATGAATTGCGCCAAATGCAATTTGTAGTTTATAATTTATAAATGAATAGAGCAATGGAAGTAAAATATTTTATTTCACTGAAGATCTACGTTTCCAAGGCACAGTTAAACGACATACACAGCGTAGTGGGATGATTGTCCATATCGCGTGAAGCTATCGTTTATTCCTGCAACGTCAAAGGCTGCACAAGACGTCGATGTGAGCGTCTGTGTAACTCGTTCCAAAGATGTTCAATTGGATAAAAGTCTGTAAAAAATGACAAGTCTAAAATGTAAATTGCTCTGAGATATTCAGTTGTTGCCGGACGCATTGTAGTCTGACGTTATCTTTTGGTGAATAAGACCCGGATTTTCGTTGATGTAGGAACAACGTTACTAAGAACTTCACCGTGGTAGCATTCATGGTAGCATTTCATGCTTCATGGTTCCATTAATAACTACGAGGCTCAGCTTGACAGATTAATCAACGCCACCCTCTCATCATAACTGTACATTTGCGGAATCGATTATCCCTTGTAACACAGTCGTCACTGTAACGGTTGTCTGTATGTCTGTAGACACGTGAATGTCAATCAGTCCATTGAAAGATAAAGCGAGATTCGTCCGCTGATAAAACATGGTCAACTGTCTAGCTCTCCATCTGCTGTGCTTCTATACCACATTATCATGCTATAATAATGTAAGTTAGTCGGAACCGGTCCTTTGTAGAACGGTAAGGACGTATCCCACCTTTACGAATACTGGTAAGTACACTTAGACAGCTTCTTAGACGGTCATGATTTCCTAATGGAACAAATACGTATAGTCGTAATTGCTGGTGTATGTTTGCCTCACACGTGTTATTATCAGATATCTTTGTCCTGATCTTCTGTTGTCACATGACTCGGTTAATTATCCTCTACCTGAATGTAAGAAGATGCATGAGTCACAAGTACATCGGTACATTTTTTAACACATCACACTCAACGGTACTGATAAAATGGGTAAATATAATGATAACCTGCATGAATGAATTTGCCTTATAACATGGTATTTGTTGCATACCCAACTTTTAGACCCATCAAGATTTTCGCTGTTTGATAAACCCATAAAGCACTGACTGTAGATACGTCAGTTTTGCCATAACATAACCTACAAGCCTTGACCCCATGTTGTGATCGATAAGGATCAGATAGGGGTCATAGATTACGATCATAGACATATAGATTACAATGCATTATCGGGGGATTTAATCCCTTGTGGACAAATGTTTATAATTGTATTATTGTCCATTGTGCATGGCGTGTAAATTAACAAATGAAGATGTCGCTACTTTAGTGGTGACATTTTGTATACATGACAGTCAGTTGAAACAGGGATTTTATGCAACAAATGTATACATGTTATATAGAAATATATATAAATATTTATATATATTTTATACATAAAAAATATATAATCCCTGGTTGAAACAAAATTAACGATTGAAATAATTTTTTGATTGTTTATTATGTTAAAAATGAGAAATATATTACACTATTTCATTCCCCCTTTAATTAATATATTGCCCGTCCGTTAATTTTGATATGCCATATTTTTAATTGTAACAAAAGCTTTGAAGTTAAATGATTAAGTTAAATTGCAACAACTTATTTAATCCTCATCGTTATTGTTAAGCCGTCAATAACTATGTTTTGTTTCGTTTGACCGTTGCAATATTTTACTTTGACTAAAATGTCCATGCATTTATTAGTATAACTGTTTAATTAAAAATAGAGACTGGTCGATATGGTAACCAGAGAATCGACCACAACCAACGTTCGTGTAATATTTGTAACTCGACAGACATTGAAGACGACTTTCATTTTGTAATTGTTTGCCCTAAATACAATACTATACGGAAACAATATTTGAAATCGTATTATTTTATCAGGCCTAGCATTTTAAAATTTACACAATTAATGCAATCTGAAAGCAAAAAATAAATCTTGCTAAATACATATATTATGCATTTTTATTACGTAATCAAACCACAATCTCAGTTACATGATCTATACATTGTATTTGTAATTCCTGTAGAACCTATTTTTAACTTGTTAAAATAATATATAACCTGTTTCTTAATCTCAATTATCATGTTATATACATCAGATATATATCCATTCTAGTTTTATAAGTACTGAAAATATTCGTCATATACAAGTAATATTGTTATTATCGTAGTCATGATTTCAGTCGTTTTAATAGTCGAGAAAATCTACCCCAAAAACATTTTTCTCAACAGTCTAGAATAATATTGTTTTCTAAACCTTTATTGCTTGATCATTTGACAAATACAACTAGTCTAGTTATCAATAAAACAGAAACAGGAAGGTTATCCTGTCATAAAAGTGTACCCGCTAGCGCACATTATAAAATTAAAAAAAAAAAACACATTAAAAATCCAAAACGTTTGGAAAAAAGCGCAAAACAGACCAAAACTTCATACAGATATTTTATAAATAAAAAATGCTCCAAAAACTAGAAACATACTAATTTCTCATGCCATTTGCACAAATTTGAGAAAGGCTTTATTTTTTACCTTATATCAATAGGGGTATTTATTTCATTAACGTGAGTAATCAAATAAAACCTACAAACAGACCAAAACTTTATAATTTAACAAAAATATTAAAACAACCTTATGAAAGAAGAAGGTGAAAAACTTTTTTGCATCATTTGCACAAAATTATTATCTTAAAAAATATAAGAGATATGGCTGTTTAAAGAATTATTTCATATACATAATGTACTTTTCTATTGAAAATCGAGCAACGTCTTGAGATCATGTATGGGTTTAAAAGTTGGACATGATTTGACGCACCAGAATTTAATAGGTAGTTGTTTCTTTAATACGCAACCCTGTACCATTTCAACGACCTGTCCCCGGTCTTAAATGATCTATCTTGGCATACACTTAACAAAACTTTTAAGTATACATGTATATTTGGACTCATTACTAAGTTAATGTCTGTCCGATTTAATTCAAATTTTCAACAAATATAGTTTAAAGACGAAACATTATCATTATGTTTATTTCAATACATGGAACAAAAGATTTAACAAGTAATAACAAAAACATCACAGAGTGTGAAAATGTCAAAGTAAAAGTATTAGGATTGAGATTTGCGTGACTAAGTGAATGTAGTATAATGATAGTGGAATCTGGATAAATGTGTCAACGATTCTCTCTCTTATAACAGAGGTGGCCTCCATGGCTGTTGAGAACAGCTTGGCATCGCGTTCTAACGGATCTCACACACTAATGGAAAAGATTCTGACATATACCTGCCCATTCGCGTACAATCCTTCCGCGTATCTCAGGAAGGGGTTGGGCTGCAACACCACGGCGTACACGACGATTCAATTTATCTCATACGTGTTATTTTATGTTTAGCTTCACATTTCATCAGCATGATTTGGTTGTCAAGTAGTAATTCTGCTGTCGTTCCTGCGGTGCGGGCTGGCGCGTCATCCATTTTAACAATCCAATAGCTATTCCTCGTTGTTCTATCGTTAGCTGGCCTATTTTGTGTTTTTTGGATGTGTGGGTCATAATACTGTCCACAGCGACCATGTGCAGTTTTAAATGACTGCGCAGTAATAAATGGTATATAGTAAATAACAAATGTACAACATTTCGTTAAAAAAATACTGGTTAATTAAAAAGTTATGCGCAATTGAAATATGTATACCTTTAAGTTTTGTTAAGTGTATTTACTTGCTTGTTCCCAAGATGACCAGTGCTATAATGTCATTCTGTTTCTAGAGTATTCAACAAACTTAAATTGCCTGTTTAGACGCAAACGTGCTGCTCGGAATTCACGAAGATCAGTGAAAGGGACTTGCCGATGTTGCGCGCTCTTGAAAACGTGACAACACCAGAAATTCCAACACATTTTCAAGTGCAAATTAACTGCAAGACATAACAATGTTTAAACAATTGTATTTTATTGAATTAAATGTGCGTTAAGAAACTAATCTTTGCGAAAAAGCTTTTGCTAGGTATATCATTCAATTTAGTATAGATTCATTAACTTGATGAATTTGGATTACCCTGATACTATTAAACAGCTGGCAGTGTACTGATACCATGGATTTCAATTATTTTACAATTGCTTAAAAGGTTCATGTAAAAGAAAACATTGCCTGTCTGAATTAAAGATCATTTATTTATTGAGTTTTTGTTTGTTTGGGTTTTACGGCGCACCAACACAAAAAGGTCATATCGCGCATATTTATTGAGAGATATTAGTATAAAACATCATTGATAAAATACATGTGCATGAACATGACAAAGCATTAGAATTAAAACAATGAATGCAAACCATTAACTGCATATCTATTCGAATAAGAATTTAATGCATTTGCATTAGACATCAACGGTAATATAGATAGTTAAAATTAGTTTTAAGCTTCGTCGCCGATTGCAAAAGTATTATACTCAGCGAATCCACTTTCAATACCATCTTTTGTAAAAGTTCATATTTTCTCGTTTCCAAACCAGATATTTCCATTCAAATCGCCACTGAATCACAGTACTTTTTTATTGCTGCAGCATTAAACTTTTATCATTATTTTTCATATAATTTTAAATATATACGAAACTTTAGTTTCTGTATATTTTTTGAGTAAATATTTGAATCCTTCTCATGTATAAAACTCTTTCTACAATCATCCAGGGTTACTTGTAAAGTATAATTCATCTGTCTTTCTATAACTACAGCTGTGTTAGGTGCGCTGGACGCCGTTATAAAACCAAATGTGTTCACAAGGCGTTAAACCCAGTATTAACCTGATATAACCCAGAGCCATACCAACAAACCCCAAAATAACAAATTTTGGTTGTCTTGAAGATTAAGTATTCATGCAATGAAAGAAACAAACAGTGTAAGCGTCTACATTTGTAAACCTAATGAAAACAATTTTATTTCTAAACTCTTCTGATCATCATTTTTGACGTCGTAACGGATACATATTGGCCCTTCCAACTAGACCAAATAACTCCTTTCCCATACACCTTGCTTCCATAATCACCATTCAAATTCGATTTAAGACAATGTGAGTACCACCATGCACCATGATACAGTTGAGCACAGTGGGAACCACCATTAACGTCATTATCTCTGTCACGCGTTGAAAATTTGTGGCCATTATGAAAATAAGTAAGACTATCACCGATATTACCCCTGTAACCGCCAACTGTGAGGGTATAATTTGAGACTTCATCGCCAACAGCAAAAGAGCTATATTCAGCATATCCACTTTCATCACCGTAGGTCAACTCTACTCGTAACTTCCAATGTCCATCTTTTGTCAAAGTCCAAATTTTTTCGTTCCCAAACCAGAAGTTTCCATTCAAATCACCAAATCCTTCTTTATATTCATCCCATGTCTTGTAAAAGTCACTTGCACTTGTTCTTTGTTGTATTACAATCCATCCTCCGGTATCTGGTGACACATCACATTTTACCATTAATTTTGCTTCATTTACACAGTCATTTAAATCTGAAAGGAAATTCTGAATTATATATTTTTATATTTAGTGGCTTAGGTTTTTGGCTCGTCATACACTATATTGTATCAACTGTAACAATTGTGGTAGTTTATATTCTGACACAAACCTAAAACCTATACTAGGACTGTATTAAAAACAGAACAAGACAAACAAAAAACGAAACAGTTTACTGCAAACCGCATTATTAATGTCGAACTCAAACAAGTTTATGACGTCAATTGAACATCTACAAGCTGATACTAAACTAGTAATATTTAAGGATTATGACTTAAATGCAAGAAATTACCTGAAACGACGTAGTACTTTGTATTCCCAACATTCATTAATCCCATGGTTCCAACAAATATTTGGTCATGAAGTTGACAATTAACAACTGTTTGTCCTAACATGTAGAAAAAGGAAGCACATGTTGGAACTTTTTGACATTCCAAACAACATCGTGCCAGTGATTGTGCTGTTTTTACAGAACCATTTGTAGCTATATACCCTTCAATTGATGACACATCTTTCAAATGCAGTGGTTGACGAAAAGCTGCAATAAAAATAACATGTCGTTTGAAATGGTTTTTATGAATGTACTAGAATTTAAAGGACATAAACGTAGTGGTAAATTTAGACAGCGGACTGTATTGTAGATTTCGTCTCAAGATAACTTTAAAATGGCTTATTAACTGTTCATGTACGAATACGACTTCATTTAAAATCTAGGCATTTGAAAACTTGAAAACATATGTAAGTTAGTTTATTGACAAATAATTTTTTGTACCGACAATTTAGGAAATGATACATGTGGTAATGGGTACTTAGACGGTGTAAAAACCTATATGAGTAGCTATTAAATGATAAATGTTTCAGATAATAAAGCGAACTGTCACTAACTAATTCCAACAACAACAAGGAGCTATTTATGAAAAAGATAATATTTTCTCAAAAGGAACATAAATTTCATATTATAAATGCTTATCACTGTGAGGAATGTTTGATACTTGATGTCACATAACTATTTGACGGTTCTACTATTGAGTCATATATCTATTTATAATTTTGTGACAATTCGTCTACGATACAATAAGGCCTGGAATCATTTTATCACCTTAGAAGTAAGTGAAATTGAATTTAAGATTCTGTTCCTATCTTACTAAAGCTTTGTTTTTAGGAGCATTTTGAAAACTATTATTAGTCTTATTAAATCATTAATGAGGTAATTCTGCAAAACGGTGTACATGTATATCGGTTTCAAAATTCTGTAGACTACAGCGCTTTATGACACAATCGTCGATCCTACGTACGCCGGGACATCAGGCAAATAATGCCAAATAAAAAAGTCTTAACAATTTTAAGGTTAGGCAACATGTAAACAAGAAAATATTGATGCAAAGCATCAAAGAGCGCAAAAATTAATAACATGAAAGTACTGCTTAAGCTTGTAATTCTCTATAAGTGAGGCATTAATATTTTTAAATATTGCTTATTGAGCGCTAATTAAAGCAATTAAGTATGATTACTAAACACAAACACCTATATAAATGTACAAAATATATAATAGGATTATGATGAGTGATGGTCTAATAATACTTCTTAGTTTATGGTGTCAGTGTTTTCGCCAGCGGTTAAGACCGTCCCCAAAAATGATCTTTACGAGCGTGCTTTCTATAAATAGACGTCGAAGACCGTGAGAGTCAAGTATACGTTTTAGTTTAAACCACAGTTTAGAAAAGAAGCTATTACATTCTTGGAACAATTCCTAATAAAGATCATTTATTAATTCTAAACAAAACAAATGAAATGTTTACAAAACACGCCAGATAAATAAATTTATTGACTTAACATTTCTCGTCTAGCTGTCTTGCCACAATAAATACGTACGCTTTTTAGTCTTACCTTTGCTGACTTCAATAGCGGCCCCATGAGAAAAATGAGATAGTCAGTAATAAGGCAGTGACAGCCGAAAAGTTCCGCATGCTGCGACATTATCAAAACTGAATACATACATAGCGCAACGCTCCAGCCGCGTTACGCTAAACAAGTACGTTAAGTCAAGTATATACGCAACCGATATTTGATAAAGAACGGAGATTGAACTTGCTTAAAATATTTGAGTGTAAAAGATGTTTGTCATTATTTGATTCAAATTAGGCGATCACACTTTCGTCGCACGCTGGAAAGATAACAGGGCTTGCAAATCAATCATCTTCATATACTTATTTACCGAAGTTTAACTTTTATAATATAACAGTGTAAATAATAGATATATATTATTACTCACCAAAAACGACTACCGAAGAGAATAATGCTACTAAGAACAAAATAAGAAAAATCCTATTCATCTTAGTAACAGTTTAAACTGAAGAAAGATGTTTAAAATATAGCCAGGTTTCAACACGAAAAAGTAAATATAAACCAATTTAATTTTTTTATATGGCGACCGATGTGATCTTCTGTATGAAATGTTTGCTGGAACAGTCACTTTATATACAAAAAAACAGTGATGCCATTGTATTGATGCTTTAATATTTTTCTATCTAGGGAATTCCATAACAAAAAAAGCTTTTTCAACCGCAGTCAACACATAAATTTACGTAAATAAATCATATCCATACAATAACCTGTATTTTTATTATCATTCTGGAATTACTTGTAACTACATTTAAATTATAAAATGTGACAGTTTAGCTGCGATAAGGCTTTATGAATAATATATATCTGTATACAAAACAATACCGTTTTGATTACACCTGAATTAGCATTTTCAATGTGGATTCAAATTCTATTCAATTTTTCTAAATAGACCAATGATCGATAACGTTATCATTATGCATTCATTTTCGCTTATAAATCTAACATAAAGCGTTTCAAAAATAAATTATCAAAAAAACGTCATTTTTACATTGTCAAATGAATAACATATTGAAAACAATATATAGTTAATGGTATAAAGTTGTTTATGCTGAACGTGTAAATAATGACCCTATTAACGTTATGGAACATACTCTCTTCGCGGCCGTGAATCATAGTAGAGCAAATCTTTATAATTCACAGTATTCTATTATAATTAGGTATTTAATATCGAGTTCTCTCCGTAAGAGAAGTTAATGGTTACTGAGGAATGAAAAGCAAGAACTTCAACTGTCCATAAATACATGTAAGCGTGAATGTAGTTAACATATTTTAAAGAACCTCATATAACCAATAAAGCACCAAGTACGATTTCTAAACCACTTCCTCCCAATATATGAGAAAATACTTTACGTAACGCTGTTACGTAACACCAACAAAAATCGGCATGCTACATCGAAAACTTCTGTGATTTGTCAAAAAATCATCATAAAATGCCAAAATATGCAATAAATAAGTTATGAAACAGGGCGAGCTCAACAAAAATGCAATTAAATGGTAAATGAATTGCGCCAAATGCAATTTGTAGTTTATAATTTATAAATGAATAGAACAATGGAAGTGAAATATTATAATATTTATTAATATTATCATGATGCGTATCTGTATCTGCACTCATTGAAAGTATTTTATTGTTGGTATCAGACTTATAAACTTCTCTTCCGCTTGCAAACATAAACAATTAATGGGGGTACTCGAGATTGACGTTTTAGAATATTTTAAACTACACATGTTGTTTTCTAATTACAATTGTTGAATGGGGAAAATTTTATACCTTAACTTTATAGCATTGTTATGGAAATTAGCTTTGGTTATTTTAATGTACATTTGTATGCTATAATTTGCATATTGTCATTTTAGTTTAAACGATAACTAGATCAACAATTGTATTCAATAATTGGGTTGTAAAATTGTGTTATAGCATTCATTAGCTTATGCAGATATACATTTAATTAATATGCAAACGGGATTTTTTGATCTCGTAAATTGAGAATATGCATCGACGAACAAAAGAATAATCAGTTTCCGTTCGTTGTGGCGCGATATAACCTTTCTGTGTTGATGCGCCGTAAAACCCAAAACAAACAAACAAA
Source organism: Mactra quadrangularis (assembly GCA_025267735.1). Lineage (NCBI taxonomy): Eukaryota > Metazoa > Mollusca > Bivalvia > Venerida > Mactridae > Mactra > Mactra quadrangularis. The sequence goes on from CM046302.1 coordinate 3,241,772, forward strand.
CAAAACAAACAATCGTTCGTTTGTAGAAACACATTTGCAAGTGTACAATGTTTTACTCCAGTTTCGTGACACGTTGCTACTTTATAGTCATTATTATCCAAATGAAATAAATAAACACGGAAATTTAAAACTTTTCATGAATAACTCGCCCTATCTATATTTCATAGCAATTACCATAGTTCCTTTAAATACCCTTTAAGGATGGAAGGAAAATGTACTAAAAGAAAATATTTTTATAAAGATAATAAGACTAAGTTCGTCAGTTTTTATGTATGATCTTATTACATCTTTGTTATTTAAAGTTTGAACTGTTGCTTTGGAACTTCCGTGCTACAATACGAGTAAACATTGGCTGATTTGCTCAAGAATTGTCAAAACAATGACTTTATACTTATTATATAATAATATGTATAAATGTTAAACATTGAACGATGTAAAGAGCTACTATATAATAATAGTTTATCGTTGAACGTACGCTTTATGCTAGAAATATGAGCGACGATGTTAAAATTACATATTCAACCACTGAATTGTTAAGAAAAATGAATAAGAAAAGAATCTCTTTTGATTAACATTAAACAAAGAGAATGGTCAATGCAAACAAAACGCTTCAGTTTTGTATAATATGTATGTGTATAAATGATTGACAAGGTACATGTATATAAAATCATACTTCCATAAAATTTGTCACTGTTAATATAATTTTTATAGCTACATGAATTAATAATTTCGAAGTAGTCACAAGTACTGATTGGATTATTAAAAATACTTTCTTGATAAATTTTATTTGATGGATATGGTATATTGATGTAAATAATTGTGTTGACTGCGGTTGATAATTTGTTTTCTACTGGAATTCCCTTGATAGAAAAATATTTAATCATCGACCAATTGGCTCCATTGCTTTCTTATTAAATATGTAGTGACTGTCCAAGCGAACATTTTACTGTAGATCGAATCGATCGCCTTATCACAATAATCTTAATGTTAGGTATAGTCCTATTTTATTAACCTGTCATTCATACATAATTTCATGGTATGTTCACACTCAAAAATAAACACTCTATTTATAGTCAGTAAACTAGATTAAGAGTGTGTACACACCATGTAATTATATTCATGTGTGACAGGTTAATATAATAGGACTATATATAGGTTGAAACCCACTACAGTTATAAATCAGTCTTTTGTCCAAACTGTCATTAAGATGAAAAGGAATTTGTTCATTTTTTTCTTGGTGGTTTTATTCCACTGGGTTGTCGTTTTCGGTGAGTAAAGCTTATATCTATTAATTACGTCTCTATAATGCCATAGTTAATTTCGCTGTTGGAGTTAATGAAGATGCTTGGTTTGCAAGAACTGCTATCATTCCGTTGTACATCGAATGTGTGATCGGCGAATGGCGCCGCCGATTTGAATCAAACATTCCGGCTTGACAAATATGTTTTACAATCAATTATTTTAATCATATTTTAATCTTCTTCCTTTACAAAGTATCGGGTACTTATATACTAGACGAATGGTATGTGTTTACATGTTGCTTATCCGCTGAAAGCTTTATAGTGGAATTATTCACCAGATGTTAAGGCGCACACAGGATCGATGATTGTGTAATAAAAAAGATACTGCAGATTTTGGATTTAGAAATCGGTAAACGCCGATTGGAAAATTAAGTCATATCTATGTTATAACAAGAAACCAGCTTTCTTGCTCGCTTCGAAAACCGTTCACAAACCATATTATGAAATTCCAATTTTATTGCGACAAATCATGAGAACAAGCTTTTAGTAATATGGGAATAGCATTTTAGATTTCAGTTCACTTAATTCTAAGGTGATAAAACTATTCCAGGCCGTATCTTTTGGTTGACAAGTTGTCATAGTTATAAATTAATATATGACTTAGTCCTCAATAGTAGAAACGGCGATCAGTTTTAAACGTGGCATCGAGTAGCACATCATTTGTTATATTAGATGTACTTTCTACTTTAAAAAGGGTCGCTTTCAGATAAACGGTCCCTATTTTTATTGTCGGAATCGATTCGTGACAGTTCTCTCTAAACATTTATCTTTTATTTGATTTTCAAGTTAAGTTTCCTATTTGAATGTGCAAAAAAGTTTGATTTTAATTCTTAATCGCGACTACATACACCGGTTCTTTGACATGAAAACATTATAAAGATTCTATTTAAACCATGTTGTTTAAAACATTACTGAGCAGCTCTCATTATTACTTCCATGCCAATACGCTCACATTTCCATAAGATAAGCTAACAAAAATTATGTATTCTTTCGTAACTTGTAGTAATCGATGTTTTGTTTGTCAATATCAAATGCTTAAGAGTTGTCATATAGCAAGAATTTTACATTGAAAATCAAAATTAATAGTGTACAAAAGTCCGTTAATAAGCAATTTAAAAATACGCTGGAGACGAACTCTATAATATAATCCGCTGTCTGAATTTACCATAACGTTTATGTTCTTTAAATTCTAGTACAGGCATGTATACCATTCCTCACAACATGTAGTTTTTGTTGCAGCTTCACGCCAACCAATGCATCTGAAAGCTTTGACATCTATTGAAGGTTATATAGCTACAAATGGTTCTGTAAAAACAGCACAATCACTGGCACGATGTTGTTTGGAATGTCAAAAAGTTCCAACATGTGCTTCGTTTTTCTACATGTTAGGTCAAACAGTTGGTAATTGTCAACTTCATGACCAAATATTTGTTGGAACCATGGGATTAATGAATGTTGGGAATACAAAGTACTACGTCGTTTCAGGTAATTTCTTGCATTCAAGTCCTAATCCCTAAATATTACTAGTTTAGTGTCAGCTTGTAGATGTTCAATTGACGTCAGAAACTTGTTTGAGTTCGACATTAATAATGCGGTTTGCAGTAAACTGTTTCGTTTTTTGTTTGTCTTGTTCTCACGGTTTTAATACAGTCCTAGTATAGGTTTTAGGTTTGTGTCAGAATATAAACTACCACAATTGTTACAGTTGATACAACATAGTGTATGACGTGCTAAAAACCTAAGCCACTGAATATAAAGTTGTACAATTAAGGATTTCTTTTCAGATTTAAATGACTGTGTAAATGAAGCAAAATTAATGGTAAGATGTGATATGTCACCAGATAGCGGAGGATGGATTGTAATACAACAAAGAACAAGTGCAAGTGACTTTTACAAGACATGGGAAGAATATAAAGAAGGATTTGGTAATTTAAATGGGAACTTCTGGTTTGGGAACGAAAAAATATGGACTTTGACAAAAGATGGACATTGGAAGTTACGAGTAGAGTTGACCTACGGTGATGAAAGTGGATATGCTGAATATAGCTCTTTTGCTATTGGCGATGAAGTGTCAAATTATATCCTCACAGTTGAGGGTTACAGTGGTAATATCGGTGATAGTCTTTCTCATCATAATGGCAACAAATTTTCAACGCGTGACAGAGATAACGATATTTTTAACGGTAACTGTGCTCAACTGTATCATGGTGCATGGTGGTACGTAAATTGTCACCATTCGAATTTGAATGGTGATTATGGAAACAATGCATTTGCAATGGGACTTAATTGGGTCACTTGGAAGGGTCATTATGTATCCGTTACGACGTCAAAAATGATGATAAAAAGAGTTTAAAAGTAAACTCGTTTGCTTGACGTTTAAAAATGTAGACAATTATACAGATGTATTTCTAGGTATTTACTTTCATAGGCAATCTAAATTTGACAGAACTGGAAATTGAGGGTTATCCATCGCTGGTGGCTCTAGGAAGGGTCATTATGTAATATGTATTCAATTCGAAATAAAAAAAAATGATGATAAAAATAGTTTAGAAATAAAATTGTGTTCTTGAAGTTTAAAAATGTAGTCACTTATACAGATGTTTTTTTTTCATTGCATGAACACTTACAATCTTTTTTCTATAAAAATTTACTTAACAACTCATATCGATGTTCCTAATGGATGGTATTGATATGCACAATTATGATTCATTTGTAAATTTTTATATAATATATTTCTACCCTACAATTGTACTATTGCTTGAGTTAAATTTATAAGAGAGTTTGTAATGGTACTTTTGTTCGAAGCTTGCTTTACACGATATCATCATCGTGACATTTTATAGAAAAATGCCGTCATGTCTTATTGAAACACAAAATCTATAACAGACCTAATTAGCAAAGGATGATGAAATTTATATCTTTGAAAATTATTGTACGTTGACTGTCAAATTTAGGATTGCCTCAATATACAGATCTCCAACCAGTGTATACAAACCAAGATAAAAATAAAAAGACTAATTATAACCATATTGAGAATACAGTTTTGATTTTATTCAATAACAATAATTATACATTAACACTCGCTGCGTTATACAAAGGATTTTCATAACGATGATAAAAAGGGAGCGGGTGTTAAGTATCATACCAAATAACATAACATATTCTTTATTTTGGCATCAAATTTATCATTTAAAGTCAACAAAACATAAAATAATACGATATAATGTAAGTACTTATGTTCCATATCAATAGTTGAAACTCTTATGAACGATAAAAATGTTTTTTCTTGCTAATTTATTAGTTTTAATAGCACGGATTGTGCAGTAATGCAAGAAAACAATTGATAAGAAGTAGTTCCACCAAAATAGTTCCATTTATCTATGTTCTGGGTGCGTTACCAACTCCAAGTACAGACTTGTAAGCCCCTGTCCCATATTTTCCAACTGAAAATAGATATAAGTGTATAGATATTAATACAGAATGTACAAAAACAAGAAATTAAAAGTTTTGAAAAGACATTAAATGATAACTTTATTGTACATATTATACGATCCAGTTCTTGGCTGTTTACATGAACCACGCATTGTTGCTTATTATAGAAAAAATATTTACAATTCACCTAGATATGGCAAAAACACGACTTAAATCAAAACTTGTGTGCGTTTTTATTAAATTCCTGTTTATAGTCAAAGTACAATTTATTAGATGTAGATTATGTATAGGGAAATTACATTTATCAATGATCACTAAATGAGAACCTTGATAATTATCTAAATAAGACTCTGAAGTTTGTACACTAGAAACATTTTTTTTAATTATATACAATGTAAATTAAACATTCATAAATATGGAGTTTGCACACTAGAAACAACATTCCTTTAATTCAAATATATTCTCAATTGATAAATGTCAATACGTTAAATAAATTTAAAGTTAAAACATATATTTATCATTAACAATTGGTGCACGTGTCTTATTCAAAGCAGATGAATAATTGTTTAAACATGTATACAATATATGTACACTTCAATCATGAGCGTTTTCTGTATTACATTTACCAAAATAACTTTAAGCATATCCATCTTTTATTGTTTCATAAAGTTTGGGTCTATTACTATCATAATCGAAATGTACAATCTAAATTGCAGCTAGCAAACACTTCAGAATCTAAATATCTTGAAATTACGTTAGATTAAAATAATAATAGTGAATAAGAAATAAATAAAACAAATTAAAACACCTGAAATTGTTTTAATCCATTATCAATACAGATGTATTTGCAAATTTGGTATTGACAGTTCGTTTTTCTGAGTATTATAACAAATATTCTAACACCAAGTCTAAAACACCCACACACTCTTTAAACACTTGCATGAAACCGTGAACACACACTACCAATATGGAAAGCCCAAATAAACAAAACACATACGTTATCTAAAAACATTGACCTGACATTTTTTCAATTTTTAGCACGTGTAGCTTAGTCATTTCCTCTGCTAACACGTGAAGTTGTGTAACTTTGTTCAAATGCTATGGACACTGTCACTGTCATGAGAAATACTAAGCGTATGTAGGTCAATGTTTTCATACAATATATAAATTAAATATTAGCATATAAGCACAAACCATGAATCTATGTGAAATCCTTGCTTCCCTTTGTCCTTACTGTATTGACTCTCTCGGTGAAAATTGTTATTATTGCAAGTCTTCAAATGAACTTGTCCAAACAGATATGATTAGATACAATTACATAATAAACACGATGGTATTTGATGTGATAACAACGTAGACAAGTAAGCAAAAGCCGCATAGGACGTTACGAAAATATATTAGCGTTGTGGGGCGCTATTGTATGCTATTGGACGTCAATATACACGTGTTGGAAAACGTTATTAGGACACGTTAGAAGAAAGCAGGACATATGTGACGTCATTACATTTGGTTGCACCAACATGCGTCAGTAATGTTTCGCCACACAAATAAAAATAATAAGTCGACGTTATGTGACACGAATATGAATAAGTCAGGAGAAGTTTATGTTAAGTCAATATAATTAATTTTATGTGACACACACACATTTAGTTTTTACCTAGTACATCTCAGATGACATTTGTTACGTCATTATTCACTAGTTAGCAAACGTTATATATAAAAAGGTTCACACGTTAGAGATTTGTGTGGCCCTCAAATACATAATGGTCGATGTTACAATGTAATGACTCTGCCACAATAAATGCCAAAAATCACTATTAGTATTACTATATATTTAAGATGACGCCATCACATTTAAGACGACGTAATTTTAATAGGGTCAATATATTTCAGAAGACATAATTAAAAATGTTATCATGTCACAGCTGACGTCATCATTTTAGATAGCATCATCATTGTTTCAGATGACGTCATTATAGAAGGGTTATTATGCCACAATTGACATCATCATATTTCAGATAGCATCATCATTGTTTCATATGACGTCATTATAGAAGGGTTATTATGTCACAGCTGACATCATCATATTTCAGATAGCATCATCATTGTTTCAGATGACGTCATTATAGAAGGGTTATCATGTCACAACTGACATCATCGTTGTTTCAGATGACGTCATTATAGAAGGGTTATCATGTCACAACTGAAAAGTTATCATACTAATACATGATAAGAAGTGAGTACAGATGACATTTACTACATAGAATGTGTATGTGCTGGAAGAGTACTTACTTGTGCTTATACTTACACAGTGGTGTCTTTGTTTTATCGATCAACCAATATCTGAATCCTTCCCTTGCACGCTCATTTAAAGATGTACGAAATCTGTCTTTTTCACGACTTTGTCTGTTCTGCATTAAATGTCTATTGCCAGTAAAATAGTCTATGAAAATAAAGAAATATTTCATCTTAGATGCGAATGCGACTCGAGAACAAACATGACAAATTGTCGTGGAGAAATATTTCAGTCTATCCTTCATTCAATGGTGTGTGAAAAACACACATAAAACAAAAAACCCTTATAATATTGTCAAGGCAAAGGGCAAATTGTCTACCCAATGACCTTACGGAAACCAGAGAACCTCGAAGAACACTGAGACAGGAATGAAAGATACATGTAGAGTCAAAATAATATTACACAAATACATGTATATTACAATTACTGTTCGTGCATAAAACGAACCCCTGTTTATTCCGGGCATATATTAGTACTATTCTTACCAACTACAATTCTGTCTGGGTTGTATCCAATCTTTTTACCATTAAATGAATTCTGGTAGGACGTTTTCTGAAACAAAGTGAAACAAAAACAAAAATATTATTTCACTCAACAACTGGCATAAATGTTTTTATCCAATTTGCATTTCGTAAATACGATGGCAAAAATGAAAACTTTATAAGTTCAGTTTCTATTTGTCAAACATTAGATTCATAAACATTAAGATCAGACAAAGATATTGTTTTCTGTTACATGATTTGTATTTAATGACGTAAGAGGTATAAATTTGACAATCATATGAAGAAATAACAATCTTATGGTTCAATATCTGATAATCAGATAAAAGGCGAACGAACTAAGGGACGAATCACTCATCTCATAAATAGGTCAAGGAATATGTCTTCCTAAATGTTGTTCCTACGAGCAGAATTTTTGGTAAGTATTTATGATATGAAGACACATTTAAAAGATATTTGCCTTTAGTAAATGTAGCTTTTTAGAGGACATTACTGATATGTGCACAAAACTTTACTGATCGAGAGGTCGTGGTTTCTCGTACGGTGCATACTTGTGTGTAGTTTGGTCAAGAAATAATTTCTACGGCTTTCTCTGTTCTACCACTGATTCTAAATCATGTAGGATAGTTGTCTGTAACTGGTTTAAAGCTATATTCAGAGATGTAGCTATTCAAAACGATAAGTTGATTGACTGATCGCCTATACAAGGTGTTGCTGTGGCGTTAAACCCGAACAACAAATTATTATTTTAACATGATAATAAAAATGACTTACCCATACATCTTTCATACTTCTCGGTGTATTAAAGTTACTGTGCCTGGAATAAGACTTTAGTCTGTAATGATAAATGAGTTTTGATTGGTTAATAAGATAAAAGACGCGGTCAAAGTAAATATGACGTCATGCAAACCGTCTCTGATTGGTTGAAAGATACTCATACACCAAGACGCGATTAAAAACGATTTTGATTGGTCGAGTTTTACAAGTCGTCTCTAAACTGTTGAAAATACACAAAAACCGCCATGTTAAACATTTCAAATTTTAACGACATGACATGATATAATGTATCATAATGGTATTCGTCGAGCAATACATTTTTAATGATACATTTGAATATCAATTATAAAATGCATACAAAAGGCTTATGAATATTACATTATGTATCAATTATATAATAATTTTGTTTAATTGTATATTTATTGCGTTTCGAAGAAGCTTTTAAACACTAAGTTTCTTATAAAACAAAATCAATAGTTACGACATTTTTAACGTATAACTGCTTCATGCCAAGTTATGTAATAAGTAAGAAAACATCAATACAAAGCATATAAACTCAGTTTTCAAATAATTTACCTGTGAGTAAAAAAACTGCATACAAGTAATTATGAGTAATAGTTACACTCTTATCCATTGAGCCACACATACTCAACGGATACATTTGTTTTTATAAGGCATTAAAAACTTTGAAACAGTACAACAATAACTCGGACTATTGTGTATAGTGCGTACAAAAAACAAAACACTGTTTATAATAACAATACAATGAACTAACCCACGACGAGGGATGCCCAGGATGACTTTAAAAAACAGTTGTGATATGTTTTACTTGCGTCTTAGTTGTTGGTGTAATGGAAAGCGTTCTACCATAGCAAACATTATTTTCCAAGTGGCGGTTGTTTATCAACCATGGTAATTTTGTTAAAATAAATAACTCAAATTTTATTTTCATTACTGCCTACCCCTGAAATGAATTGTGTCATTTTCAATGTTTACCAAAACACGTTTTGTTTTTTTTGTACGCACTATATACGTGTACATTGTAATGTGTTTACTCTATAAAATGACGAGTCCATATTAAAAACACAAGAATGCCACGTTTTGCGCAATTAATTACACACATCATTTTATCGTATAAGTAAATCATTTCAAGGGATTAGAAGGCAAAATTTTCAGTTCCAATTTTTCTGGTTTTGCAGTTTGTTATTACAATAGTGGTTGTAACAGACACACTGATACATTGCTTTTCAAAATACTTTTATATTTTTTTATACTTAAGGTGTTTTCTAACTTGACCCACGTGAGTCACGTTAGTTAAAATAGATTAAGTGTTAAAATAAGCATTTATACGTATATGTAGCATTTTCGTTCCCAGAGTTTATGAGGATTTCTAGATTCCTGAAATCCTCACGGTACGAGAATGATATGCAGCTACAAGCGTTAATTATTACTTGATTGCTTTAGCTGTTAGTACTAAACACACACAACCTAGTGGCGCTTTTCACAAAAAACTTACGATAAAAATAATCGTAAGTCAAAGGGAAGAAACGTTGATAATTCGGTCATTTTTTGGCCAATACATTCCAAATATTGAATTATGTAGACTATTATATACCTTTTTGAATATCATATCATACTTATGTTTATTATCCTTCAGACTTTGAACTGAAAACTATGGTGGCACATTTCTGCCATCAGATAACTACACAACTACCTAGTTAATTAAGAGTTTAACTAGTTACCGTAACTATTTAACCTCTAAATTAACAAGTTAGTTAACTAGTTACGGAAACTAGTTAACCACTTAACTTAATTAACTTAAGAGGTTAACTAGTTACGGAAACTAGTTAACCACTTAACTTAATTAACTTAAGAGGTTAACTAGTTTCCATAACTAGTTAACTACGTAACTTAATTGACTTAAGAGGTTAACTAGTTACCATAACTAGTTAACCTCTTAATTAACTAGTTAGTAATGTAGTTATCTGATGGCAGAAATATGCCACCATAGAAAACTTTATGAAATTGATTTACGATAACTATTTTCGTAATCTTTTGTGTGAAAAGAACCTCAGAACTATAACTACTTTCAAATAATTTCTAGTACATGCAACTTAACAGTTTTCGAAGACCAGAGTACCAGGAAGAACATTGCGACAGGAATGCCAGTGGACAGTGGACCGAGTCCATTAAAATCACCGTCGGTCCAGCAACTTTAAGAAAGTGAGAGATCCGATGGTCAATCAGCATTTTACAACCACAATTATCCTAATTTAAATAACAAAATTCATGTTGCTATAAAATCTGTTGTTAAATTGTTAATCTAATTTAGAATATCTTATCCTAAATCGTTAAATATTTTAACATGTCTCTAAGACTCTTTGGTCTAGTAAACTGGCAATCAGTCTAGTAAAATTTCTATTTCGCTGGACCGATTATCCAATGCTGATGAAAGTTTGTCGTGAAGTTTTTTTGTTTTGTTTTTTGTTTTTGTTGGGTTTAACGCCATAGCAGCACATTGTATATATCATATAACGCCGGTCAGTCAACCTACTCACTCCTCCTGGAAAGGCTAAATCTCTAGATTCAACTGTTAACCAACTACTAAGCGCATACTTTCGTCAGTGACTGACAACTGCCCTACATAATTATAAATCATTGGTAGGATGGAGACTGACCGTAGAAATAATTCCATGACCATGCAAGCTCCACGAAAGTATGCACCGACCGGTAATCGAGCCAACGACCCCTCGATCAGTAGACTTGCGTGCTACCAACTGAGCTAGCCGGGCGGCTTTGTCGTGAAGACTTGTGTACGAAGTTGCAACTGTTAAGTATCATCTTAGTAAAGCAGTTAGTACTACACACATACATTTATATAACCAACCTATCCATATCAGCAAAATAAGACATAGAAGACAATGCCATTTTTGTTTTGTTTTTAAACGATATATTCCTTAAATGTCTTTCTAATAAATAAATATTTCGTCGATTTCAAAATTCTGTCATCTGAAAGAAATGGCAATAACATGCTAAAGTAAAAAACGTGATATACAACGTGAAAAAATATGCTTAAAATAAGCAACAGGGCAGCATATTATCAAAAATCTTACGACATTTTAAAATGACAGTATAGAAAGATTTACGACTAAAACCGGTCGTAAGACACTTGATATTATTTACGGGCCCAAGTTGTCTAGGAGACGTCAGTGACAATCATTGTATCTACATTACACTTAAAAAGAACAAAACATGAGTAGCTTTTCAAATTACTTTAACCCGGTTGTCATAGCAAAGAAACAAACAACGTTTTTGTTAGTTCCTGTGTCGCTTTGTTATGTCTTTACTGTTTTGTTTGTTTTCTCGTACAACTAAATTCTTCCATTAATAAAAAAGGAATGCATGTATCCATATTACCATGGATCAAAAGAGAGTAAAAGAATAAAAGTCTATAGAAAGCGCTAGCGTCTGACAGTATTGTGTCAACGGACATTCTACAAAATCATTCATTCCTTAAACCTACCATTCATAAAACGAATGTTAACAAAACAGATTTGATATTTTTGAATAATAAATTAATATCACAATTTCACAATAAATTTATGTCCTATAATAAAATTTATTATTTTATTTATTAATTAAATTTATTAAAATAATGAATACATAACACTCACAGTCTCATACGATCTATAATATTCCCGTCAACGTATGTCATAATTTACAGATATAAATTGTAATTAAACTAAAAGAATTGTATTTAAATTCAACACTTTTTATATTATAATTATTTTGGTCAAAGCTCGGGTCGCCGATTACAAATACACAAAATCAATCAATTTAATATTCTAATATATCGTATTGTTATGTATAACAATAGACAATCACTTTATGACTTCAAAGGGTGTACGCCGTGTATACTTCAAGATTTGGTAGACGTTTGATCAAACGCAAAAAGAACTTTAGACAGTTATCTTTCCCTGATAAAATCTGAAGCAATCCAATTGGTATGTAGGTCCTTACAGTTGGAATACCTGGATTTTATCATTGAATTCCTATGTAAGGAAAACAAAGTATTTCATCTAATTTTGATTCTTCCTAATGAAGATATTAATAGAAGTGATGAAATTTAGATAGTTTTTTACCCTAAAAATACTTAGCTTGAATTTCACACATTAAATGATTAACAAAAAAGTTATTTAAGATTAACTTTGGCAAATTGACATTGAAAAGTAAGGGTAAAATCCAAGTATTCCAACTGATTGAGCCTACCTATTTGAAGTGTATACAAGGGGAACTACTAAAGTCCCTAAATGTAAAAAGCCATATTGCTGTCACTGCTGTGGTGGAACTGAACTAAAATATTTACATGGTTCCAATTCTTACTATGGAAAACAAATATACATGACTTTTACAGTCATGTAAGAACCAGCAGATAATATATTGAAGAGTAAAAATTTAAAGATTTATATGTTGAAAAAAAGGCTATATTTTCTTGCGTATGCATACAAGCTCATTACAATGTTAGCTTAGTATTGTGTAACTGCAGTCTTTTTGGGGGCTTCATACCTACACTAAAGTTCCGCTATTAAGACCACTTTTGTTATTTCAAAATCATGCAATTTTTGACAATTATTAATACCCAAATGCTTAATTAGTGAACAAAAGGGTCTCTATAATAAGACCATTTCGCTATTAAGACCATAAATTTGGCTGGTCTTAGTAGTGGAACTTTACTGTATTTAGACCTACAGGCTCGCTATGGAAAGAAGTAGGGATCGTAGTTAATCACAGTGAGCGACGAAATAACCTAATCATTTAAAAACAATAGTTTACCTAACGACAGGGTCTTCAAATATCAAGTAGTCTTTTATTAGCCACATAATGCTACATAAATCTATTGTTTTATAATAATACTGATATTCGTGCGTTATCACTGTATCAAATTTACAAACAATTACATAGGCTTGTACAATAACACGGTTCAAATTTCAAAACCTTGGTTTAATTTTCACAATCAATAATAATTCATGTTCTTTGATACCTTATTAAGTAATTTAATTGCCAGGATTGAATTTCAGATTAAAGTTACTGATAGGAGAGACAGTTAATTAATTTAAAACCACGCTTTCATTTAAAGCACAGGCTGTGCGCATGATAAAATAAATCAAATAAATGAAGTAAAATATGTGCATAGATTCCCGCCAAATGTAGGCGAAAGTGTGAATTGTATATGACAATATTTCAATTCAATATGTTAGAATTAATGAAAAAATATTTCAATTGCAATATTTTATCGCCAAATATCAATTATTAATGAAACTAGCTTTGAACTCCTATTTCCGAGAGAATTTAGTCATTATTCATAACCATTGAACCATTTTTATATGAAAATATCATTAAAATGAACTGATTTGGAATGATTAATTTCAGTGTACAGACACAAGTTTGTGAAACCCATTAAAATAGAAAAAACATTGAATTCATAATTATTACATAAATTACATGTATAAACAATGTAATTGTACAAGTGTTAGAGAGTGAAAACAATAAAACATGTTTGTTTTTGTTATTGTTGGGTTTAATGCCGTAGCAACACATTGTATAGGTCATATAACGGCGGTTAGTCTATCTACTTACTGCTGCTGGAGAGGCTAAATCTCTGGATTTAGCTGTTAACCAACTACTAAGTGCATACTTTCGTTAGTGACTGACAACTGCCCTTCATAATTAAGAATCATTGGTAAAAGGGAGAATGGCCGTAGAAATAATTTCATGACCAAGCTCCACTGAAGTATGCCCCGCCTGGGAATTTATCCCACGACCCCTCGATCAGTACACTTGCATGCTACCAACTGAGCTAGCTTGGCAGCTCAACAATAAACATACCATATGAACAATGTTCATCTCAACTGAGAACTATTTTTCAGGTGTCTGTAAATAGGTTAGAATAACTTCTGCTTTCACAGGTGCAGTAATTTCTATTAACATACCTTAGGATCTACTTTCTGATTCTGTACTGAGGATTGATTTGGTCTGAAATTACAGTTGATATAAATTTGTTCAGACAGATACATGTAGTTAAAAAAATTGTCTGGATAATCTCGGATTGACATGACTGAAAGAAAAAATTGAAGCACCAATATCGCTGACAGACATGGGCCGGGTTTTGGAGTACATGGCTTGCATAACAAATGGAAGCAATACAAAGGATCTTTGCCTTATGTAAGCCAGATAAAATATACATGTACTTCAATTGCACAAACAGCATATTGTATGCTTGTAAACCGTAATACGGACTACATTTATTGCAGTAGTAATTATCCCTTTAATTGCCAGTGCACGGCCAAATTTATTCATCCACAGCAGATCTTGATAAGGAATTGCTGCAGTCCACTACTGAAGATGGGGAAACCCCATGTAAAAATGACAATAAGAATTTTTATTTGTTCTATGAATTTATTGTATTCCTTAAAATGTCACATAAAGAAGAGGAAAAAAATTAAAAAATGATACAAACTTCAATGCACTATAATGATATATTTATCTTCACATATAAGGTTGAAATAAAGTATGAGGATGCACCGGTACTCAGTAAAATACACACTTCTGCTACCATGGAGATATTTATACCTGACAACCAATCAGAAGTCATGTTACAATCTGAGCAAAGGGACATAATTCTATATGTACATGTTTTATGTTCAAATTCTATGCAGTAATTACCTCCCTTGGCAGTATAATTTTAGTTAGTATCAAAATAACTTGCAGAGAGCAAGTCACTGCATAAAAGAATGACCAATATATACATAAAATAGCACATTTTATTTGAAATAATTGGGATAGTCCATAGATACAAAATACACAATCTAAAACATGTACAACTGATTCATTAAATATAAAAAATCTGCATATATGAGTACAAATATCTGCTTTCCAGTCAAAACAAAGACTATTGATAAAAACATTCTTCTTCAAAAGTCCATGTATAAAAACGAAATATTATAACTTCCCCATAAATTGAACATTTAAAGTAGGGCTGTCACTTTTGAACCATTAATCCATTTTGGATTCAATTAATGAGATAGCAATTTCAACTTTAATAATCATTGAATAGTACTTTAAAACACAGGGTCAAGAATTTTGAACAGTGTCTGGTTGATATGACATTCTAGAATCTGTTAGAAATGAAATTTGAAATTCAGGTTTGAGCTTAAACATAGATTACATAATAAATTCAGTCATGAGGATCATTATTATGTTGGCATCCTTATTGTAATACTAAATAACATCTGCAGGCAATGCCCACCAAATATTTAGACAAAAAGGAAAATTTAGTAAAATTCTTAAATTTCTAAGTGTTTTTGTAGAATCATAATTTTTATAAAATGGAGTATGATTTGTAATTGTGCTTTCATGAATGCATCACAATTGCAAAATTGTCAAATTTTGATAAAAATCTATTTTTAAGCCAACTAAGTGAAAATGTCTCCAAACTTTTGGTGGGTGCTGTATTACTGCACTCTTGTATTACTCTAAGCATAGATTTATTTTGATCAACAGTCGTAAGTATGAAACAAAATACACACTGATTTGAAATTATTTCAAACAAATTATTAAGTACTTTTAAATATTTTTTTGTGACAGCCCTAACTTCAAGTATACATGTACACATACTAAGCATTTCCAGCACTGAGTCTGATGAACAATTTGTAGACCAAGTGCCATAATACATCCATTCAAGGTGCAAAAATATTTTTTTCCGAGTTGAAATTTCTTTTCTATACAAATACCCAGTCTTAGACTGTCTTGACCAACCTAGATTAATGAAAAAATGTAACATATAGGTGCTATACACAAGGCATGATAGAAACCCAAAGAGATCTATAAAGAAATGAATATTGAAATAAAATTCCTAAATAAATATGAAACATAACTTGTTGATGATAAAAATTAATGGTAATATAAATAAATAGTTGACCTCAAAACATAAAATCTAAATTTAGAACATCTATAGTGCAAATGATGATGAACGATAAATGATAATTCAGACCAGGTTTACCTTAAGTAGCCTTTCTTTGAGAACACCCAGCAAGCCACAGCTTGTGTCAACAATCACTCAGAAAACCATACACCACCTTAAGACTTACACATTCAAGAGCCAACTTACCCATCCACATTAAATGTTAAACAATAACAAAGCAATTCAAGATTTTTAAACAATTTCTATTCTTTATAGAGCACACTTTAAATTCAAGATGAAGTACCCACCAAAAGTTTGGAGACATTTTCACTCTGTAGGCAAACTGAATAGCTTTTATCTGAAATTTGATAACTGTTAATTTTGAAATGCCTTTTAGTTTTGCTTCATTTTTTGGTTACGATTATTATTATTACTGACACTACAAAAATAGCATAAAAACTATGTTTTGGAAAATAATTATAATAAACATGGTTTTGGAGGCTTTATGATGTCAAATGCTAAATCTTATAAATGAGTTGCATTCATGAAGTTTTTTTTTCATTTTAACACAAACCATACTTAAATATATAAAAAATAACGATTCAACAAAAATAATCATCAAAATTAAAAAAAAATGTTGTAAATTTCATTTGTCTCCAAACTTTTGGTGGGTACTGTAGATAACAGTATATACCAAGTAAACACCGACATGAATGGAAAGGTCACTTAAAAAAGAACTCTATAGAGTTCATGCTTAAAACAAGGGAGGCAAATCTCATCAATCCAAAATACATATATGAACATTATTCCAACAACATACTAAACTTGCATACTTCATACAGTTAGATAATATTTTGATCCAGTACTATTATTATTTTGTTAGACAAATATAGTATTTATACATATTGATTATAAAATTCATTTATAATGAAATTTCAAAAATTTGAAAAAGAGAGAATAAAATCTACAATTATACATTATTAATAAACTACAACAGCTATCATATGACAAAAAATGGTTAATAATATTTACATGTGTATAAATAATATGTGCTTGCTATTCTTTCAGCAAAAGAGAGACAAACATGATCAACAAAAATAACATTACCAGTTCTGGCCAATCAATGGCCAGTATATAAGACACTTTTATCCAATCCACTTTCTTATAAATGATCACATGACATATAATGACCAATGAAATTGTGCGAGACATCAACCAATGAAATGAATGATTACATGATCTTCTGACCAAGCTGACAATTAGCTTGAACAGAAAGATGCAAATTTATGACAATATGTTAACATCGGTACGGAGCTTGCAAAAAGCTCTATGTCAAAAAAAGCTCTGCATTTTTTATAATTCAAATTAATTTTAAAACAATATGAAATAATAATAAAAACGACATGAACAAATAAAATTATGACAAAAAATAAACATAAAGTGAATAATTTGAAAATAAATGGAGGTCGTCTTTGAAATACAATGACCTAAAATTTAAACATGTAAACGTGTTTTATACTATTATATCATCCCTGCTTTCTGACACACATATAAATATATATACTATAAGAAAAGTTCCGTGAGAAAGGTTTTATTTTAGTAATCCACAAGGATTTACGTTTCATTTATCCCTGAGAAAAGGGTTGTTACAAAGCAATTCATATTATACATAACATTGAAATAATATGAAGATGTCCAATACATATATATATATATATAAATATATATATATATATATAGACATACGACCACCTACGGGGCCCATATATAAGACCGACTTGAGGGGCATAATTTCATTTAGTTGGTTTCAATATATGCAACTATGTAGGCATGTATTGAACATTTCCAAACGACAGACCTAAGGGGCACTAAGTTATGTATATCAAATATATATTTAATTTCAAAATAGGTGACTTCAATATGACAAGAAATGTAGTACCCCATAAAAATTATACACATTAATGGGGCATATACCATTTACTATTAAAACCGCCTTATGCACACTATTTTAGTAGGGTACCCTACACCCCCCTACATCATTTAAAAGGTGCTAGAATTGCGAGGTCTGATATATGCCCCGTACGAAATATCGACCCCACAAGTATGGTTTTAAATAGACCGATACCCCGTAGATGGTCATATGTATTATATATATAGCTACATGGTTTTTATTAAATAAAATCATGAAAAACAAGTAAATCTGTGAGCTAATGCTCACTAGTGATACCCCCGCAAAAATCTAAAAATATGCGACAAACAGGAAGTAGATGAGCAAGGAGCATGAAATCGCTTTACACCACATGGGACTATGGGATGAAGCAATATGCAAAGTATTAGGCTGCTGCATGTTATGGTTGCTGAGAAAACTGCGACGGAAATTTTGTAACGGACGGACGGACGGACACAAGGACGCATGGACAAGGGTTAAACAGTATACCCCCCTCTTCTTCGAAGCGGGGGTATAAATATTGAAATTAGAAAGTAGGTGCAAGAATGAAAGTAAAGTTAACAAGTAAAAGCAAGTACAGCTTTCTACGGTTTTGTCTTTTAGTACTAAAAGAACTAACTTTTATGGAGTAAAAAATGAACCATGAACGAAAAGAACAAGAAATGATGATAGAAAGCAAACGACCACATAAACTGCATCAAGCATTTAACAAGAGTTTAAAAGTATGCGAGACAAAGAAGTTAGCAGACGACACACCAAAGAACAAAACAGACATCACATTGACTAGAAATAAAGACTTGGTTTGAACAAAAACAAAGAAAAATGAAAAAGCAAAAAAGGGTATTGAAATTAATAACAACACTAAAGAAAAGCAACAGATATTATGTATTAACTAAATTTTTTGAACAACCTAAAAGCAACAACGTAATGACAACGAAGAGGTACAAGAAAACAAACTTCATTTAAAATACCCAAAAATTAACATTTAAACACATATTGTGGGTTTAGCGCAAAAAAGTCGTAACTCTCTCTTTTCTTACATTGGGTTACAACCATTTTGCGCTTAACTCACAATATGAGGCATTTCTGACTAATTTCCATACAGATTGAACTGTACATTAACAGAAGAAGTAAGCACATTGAATATAAAATTATGACTAATTATTGTTCATCGAGTTTACTTTTGTCGAATTTGTCAAATAGATTAATGATTTTTTCAGCATAATACTATGTTTTGTGGCATGCAATTGTATACGTATGTATATTGTATTCATTTGGGTGATGAGTATTGCTCAAGCCCCGTAACAAAGTATCTGTCCTATTCTGTTCTAAACAATAATTATTGTTTTCAATCAAACAATCAAATCCATGGGTGCAAGATGAAAATTTTGAAAAACCTGAAAACTGTAATTTGAAACCATTTTTCTTCATGATTTCATAGCAAAACATTGTCTAATTTTTTGTGAAAAACCTGAACTTTAGGCATATACCTGAAAACTTGCACCCATGCAAATCCGATTTATTTGTCATCTGCTGCCGGTGGCCCAGAGACTGGGGTAGATAGTATTCTAACATGACAGGAAATAATTGACATTACCCTGAAGCTACTTTAACCACTCTCTTACACAAAAATTAGCTAATTTGTTTAACAAAATAATCCTTTGTGTCCAATGACATGCAACTAAGTAAGTCCAAATATATGCTAATCCTTTTATTGGTGAACAGATCATGAATATTCAAAACTGGGATGTCTGGCATAATGTCAATTCCTGAAGAAGCAGACATATAAAAAGCAGTATAATAGGGCTGTCACGATAAACCAGTATATTGCAATACAGAGCTGCAGCAATATGTACTGCGGTACGCATTTAATGTAGGCCTACCGGTATTTGGATATATTTTTTATTTCATTAGAAAAATCTTCCCTTCTTGAAATAAAAGTAGCAAAACGTCAGTTTTTCCATTGTTCATTCCATCTAACCTGAAGTTGCAAGAATTAAGCAATTAGGGCGTGTCAGTCCTAAATGACTGTAAATACTTAAAGAGGCTAGATTCTTTTAGTAACTGCATATAAGATTTGCAATTTTTCTGTTAAATACAGCGGAGAAACCACAAATTTAAAAGCCCGCAATATATCGTGGTACATATCGCGATACGATGACAGTTTATTGCAATATACAGCGGTACACTTCCGGCGTATCATGACAGACCTACAGTATAATACAAGCATTGTTATAGAGAAATGGTAGAGAAACGATTATGCTATAGAGATACACATATACTTTGATTTGCAAGGAAGACAGACGCTTAGCAGTGAGAAATGAAAGTGCAAGTGAGCATGTTATATAATAATGTGATCCCATAATGCAAGTCAGATCCATTTACATAATTATACATATAGATACAAAATCTTATCTTAGATATAAAGCCTAGGTTACAAGGTATTAGATTATAATATCTGAACTCTATCACAATGACAATGGTGTACTGTATTCTTTACACAAGTATTTGCGCCAATGCCAACTATTTTCCAGCTACTCATTTTGTTAACAATACTTTAAATACATGTCGAGGATTTCTCGCAAGACTGTAGTAAGTGCATTGTATTAAAGAGCGAGTTAAGACAGTCTTGCGGGCAACCTTCGGGGTAATACAGTATAACCTTTGCAGAGCAGCCCTCTAGAGCAACTCTGCACACCAACATATTTTGATATTTCCCTAAGGATTAATTTTCATTGAATTTAACCTCTGCAGAGCAACAACCTTTAAACAGCAACACACTTTAGTCCCTCCCAGTGGGTGTTGTTCAAAAGTGGTTGTACTGTAATTTAAATTAAAAAAATATGTAGAAACTTAGCTGTAACAATAGGCTCATTCAGCATATACATATAATATACATCGCCACTCACAAATATTTTTATGCTTGTAAAAATGTTGTTTTTTCATTAGTAGTACAATTAAATTTCATTTCAGATGTACAGTATAACCTCAGCTAACTTCTAACGAGCAGTGCCCGCTAATAACTGTATTTGCATTATGAAAACGGATAACAGCCAGTTTTCCGTACTGAAAACAGCCGTTTTTTGTGATCATTAGAAAAAGTCTACCTCTGCAGTGCGACACTTTTTTTCAAACTCCGCCGAAAGTCGCTCTGCAGAGGTTACACTGTGTAATCATAATGTGTAAATACATCTGAAATGAAATTGTACAGTGTATACTGCAACATTAAAATCTGCCATAAAAAGTAGTCATACAAATTGCAGACATCAACACAAATATTATTTATATTCTATGTTAATCCATGAAAAATTAATGGTAGATGATAACAATATACAAACATGAAGAACAAACAAATAAAACTTGAACTAATGAGAACACAAACCCTGTTGAACCGTCACATGTATTAACAATGATAAATATATACTCTTCAGAAAGGAGATAAAAAAACAACCATTAGAAGTCTGTGTGCTAGGACCAGTGTTTTGTTTAACATTATCAAGATTTACCCAAGTCTAGTTTTAGTGCACTAAGAATTAACACATACCAAAGCTTATCAAATTATTAGAATCCCACTCAGGGTGGTTATTATCCTTCCATGGAAATTTGACAATAATGTCAATTTTCTTCCATTAATAAGGTATATTGAGAAGTTTCCGGCCTTGTGGAAGAGTAGGTGAGTACTGATTGTATACAAGGTTCCAGGAAAGCTAGATTAGGTGTAGGTTGGGACACCATAAAACATCCTAAACAATTGTGCTGACATGGTGTTAAACCCAGTATAAATAAATAAAATAAACAAATTATCATCCAACCATAAGAAAAGACTCATTATGTGTAATCACTAAACTCCAAGAAGAACCTGAAATTACTTTCAGTATCAATAAAACAAACAGTAACAAATTTAAGCACTAAATATAACAAATCAGGGTGTGCCAAATGACTAATTAGACATAACATAGGCATAGACAATGATAGCACTTTCTTTCATGCTTTATGGTGAAACGTCGCGTTATTCGATGAAAATAAATTACGAAAATATAAATTTTATATTTTCATCGTAGTGAAAATATAACCTAATATTTTCATCGTTCACGCCGTCATATTAGAAGATAAATGACGTCATCTTGGAGAAGAAATGACGTCTTGTTGTAATTTGTGTAAAATACATCAAATAAAACACAAAACTAAGCATGAAGGAAACAGAATATTCGTCAACTTTGGTGTAAGATCTTCTTTATTTCAACTCGTGAACTCAGAAAATGACATTTTCACTGATGGCTATGCCACTCGTGAAAATATGTTTTCTGAGCTCACTCGGTGAAATAAAAATCGATCTTGCACCAAAGTTGACGAATATCCTCTATATCACTATAGAATGAAACAATTATACAGTAGATATTTTTCGTTTTGATGGAACACAGATTTCATGAGATAGATCAGGGAAAACATTTTTATATGTGACATAACCAGAACTGAAAATAACATTCTGAGCTCAAAAGTTCAAATGTATATAGTCTTAACATCTAAAGTGAATACAATTTTTTTCATTTTTTTTTCAATATTATGAAGCTGGATAATTTTTCCATAAACAAAATGTGACATCATAACTCATTGTTGATGATGTCATGATTTGATTTTATATCTAAACAGTACAATAACTGTATAGCATAGCATCACCTCACCACGTGACAGAAAGCAACATATTACCAATGATGTCCCCCACCCAATGTGAATACAATAGAGATAGTTATGTTTTAGTATCAATTCAAAATTTCGATTGATACACATATAAACAAAAATATTATCACTGAAAATGCTCATAAAATTATTGGTATATTGGTATCAATAATAAGGTACCTGGAGGTGCGTTCAACAATAAAAGCGCTCTGGGTGACATCGAGCACTTTCATTCTGAAAACAAGCACCCGCACGAGTGCACACCAGCACTCGTGATTCAGCTCGAGAGATGTTTCGCTTAGATATCGAAGATAGAGGCTGGAAAAATTAAATACTTTATCCAAAAGAATTATCCCTGAAAAATGGGAGGCAAACAAGTGTGTTATTTGTTCCACATTGTTGAACGCACCTCTGATTTCACAAAATACACCTATGATGCAATTCAAGGGCAGTAAATATGTTGTCTACAAGAAGAATTTGATGTCAAATTATCTCCCTTTGATAGCAACAAACAATCTCAATGACTCTTGTAAAGATCAAATGAAAGCAATTAGGTAAAGTTAAAAAGTTACAGTGGTGTTTAAAGATTGTTTCCATACACAATGTACATGTTTAGCCAATTTTCCAATTTTTTACAGTAACCCCTGATCATTGAAATCACCTTCCGGATAATGTTCTCTTTTCACACAGAGAAGAACCAACCAGGTGTATCACGTCTAACCAGTGCACCATTTCACAAAAAATCTTACGAAAAAAGTTATCGTAAGTCAAGCTCATAAATTTTGCAGTTCAAAGTCAGAAAAATAATAAACATAACATAAACATGATTTTCAAAATTTATAAAATATTCTACATAATTCAATAATATTTGGAACTGATTGGCCAAAAAATGACGGTAATATGAATGTTACTTTCTTTTGTCATACAATGATTTTTATCATAATTTTTTTTTCGGGAAAAAAGCCACAGTCATCCAGCAAACCCACCATAGATGTTTTAAGTACACCATGTCTTTTAATAGGCCCATAATAGAAATACAGCTGTTTGTTTTATATATTTATGAGGTATTTATAACACATATTTGAAAAAAATAAACATATACAAAAAATGAACCCTGCCACAAATTTTACTCGTAAAAATAAATAATGCTAAGATCTAATACAACTTTCATAAAAAATATTTCTTTTATAAGCAATAATGATTTTGTTAAGAAAAAAATAAGTAGGAATATAGTTTTCTTCACCATTCAATTACATGTAGAAAACTGTCATTAAAAACCTATACATGTATAACAAATCTCATGGATAAAGAAACCAACTTAATCTATATTCAACGGTGCTTTTCACCAAAGTTCTTACGAAAAAAATCTTCGTAAGTCAGTTTTATATAATTAGCACTTCAAAGTCAGACTGATAATAAGCATAACTATGATATGATATTCAAAAGATATACACTATTCTACACAATTTGTATAATATTTAGAATTGATAAGCCAAAAAATGAGCATATTATTAATGTTTCTTGCTTTTGACTTACGAGGATTTTTTTATTGCAAGAATTTTTGTGAAAATCACCACAAGTTTATAACAATTATTTTTATCAGTTTTTCTTAATATTAAGGAATGCTTTTTAAACCATATTTCAGTAAAAAGAATTTTTTAAACTTTAAACATCAGTAAAAAAAATATTTGGTAGACCATAAAGAAAATTGGTTCACACCAAATATGTAATCCACTATAAATAAAGCTGTTATTATATCTATTATTATTTTAACTTAATCATAAAAATGAAATTTTAAATTTATATCCCAAAAACAATGAATATTTATACTTGGTATATCAGTAAGACAAAATGGTCAGATTTTCACCCATTGAAATACATAAAAAAACTTATGCTACAGTCCCATAAACAAAAAATAGCTGTGAGGGCACCGTGCGATCAAGATCCGCAAGGACCCGTACGAACTATTGCGTACCCGTACGGACTGTTACGTTTTTACCAGAGTCCGTGAGATGAGCCTAGGATACACGTATCAGTTTCAAAGTCAAATCGTGAACAAGATCTTGGCCGAGTATGGATTAAATTTGCATATCTTCCCGCTACGGCACCGTACGGGTAAGTTGTTTTGTGCCATGTGCGTACTGTCACCTTAGCACGCAAGGCTTCCCACGGCCTACAACTGTCTGCACGTATGGGTCCGCAACAAGCCACGATTTTATGGGACTGAGGCATTAGACGTCACATGATCAGAACTACCAGTAAATGACCAAATAAGGATAAAATAATGATAAATGAAAATGTATCAATGAAGAACACAAAAAACAGACGCACAACAGTAAGAACATAAAACATTTCCTTATGATATAATAATACATGATCTTTGTTAGAATGAAAATTCAAATCAAAATATGAGGTACATATAGTTAACATTGAGGTATACAAAAACCTTCTCATATGGTCATTTCAAGATATTTTCAGCCCAGCTTACAATATCTTTCACAACTATTACAAGTAATATTAGAAAAGAGCTAAGCTTATGGTGAACAAATCCACTGAAAAAAAATTGTTCGGTTGAAAGTTTTGGTGTATTTAACTAGAGTTATGTCCCTTGTCGTAAGTCACAATGATATGGTCTGGACAGTTCATATTGTAGGGCTGCAATGATTCAATTTGATATATCAAAAATCTATTGCGAGGGCGCAGATTCGATTTCAATTTGAAACCTGCAATTTTCAAATTTGATATTGGCCTTTGAGCTTGTCTATAAAAGTTATAAGGATTTAAGACTTTTAGTTACAATGATTAACATGTGATAAAAAAATTTGTATGAAAATTGTACAGCTTTATTGATCGTGTTCTGAAATAAATTTTTAAAAATTTACGTAAAAGTTTTTCATCAATATAAGTTAGTTTTAAGGTAAAATGAATATATTACTGTACATTTGGTATAAACTATACTACTAAATGAACAGAATAAAAAAATTGAAGCGATACAAAAAAAATCTGATCCCATTGAATCGACTTTCCAGTAAGTTGTTGCAGCCCTATCACCCTGTAATTAAGATAGGTCATCAATTTACTTTGGTTTTGGTTGAAATTTATAAGTTTGTTACGATACGGATTCACAACTCTAAAATAATAGTATTGATAGAAAAACTATAACATGGGATTTTGTAATTTATGTTAGACCAAGAAAATGTTCAGAAATATTTTAGTAAAAAATACAGAGTAAATTCTATAAGCTTTTAGGAAAATACATATGAATTTAACAAGATTTTCAATGAACAAAGACATGAACTTTGAAAACAATCTTTAAAAAAAAAAATCTAAATCATTTCAAGAAAAATCAAGAACAGTTCCAAAAAATACCAAGAACAATTCAAGAAAAATCAGGAACAATTCAGAAAAAAAATTAAGAAAAATCATGAACAATTCCAAAAATTTTCAAGAAAAATCATGAACAATTTAATAAAATCAGGAACAATTCAATAATAATTCAAGAACAAATCAAGAATATTAAAAAATAATTTCTAGAAAAGTCAAGAACAATTCAAAAACAATTCAAGAATATTCAGACAATATTTCAAGAAGGTAATCACCACAATAAAATCATACAACAACAATGCTTAAAGCTATCGATCCCCTAAAAATAAGCAAAACAAACAAGTATTATGCAAAAATATAATAAAATTCTTATAACAACATTATACAGCAAATTAGAAGCTGATATTGCAAACTATTTTAAACCCATTTGTTACACTAACCTTCAAAAATACTGTTGTATTCAACAAACATAGATAGATTTTAAAACTTGGAAGAGCTATTTTCAATAATTTACAGTAGATTCAAGCTTTTATTAAAGGTTTATTTACTTCAATCAACGAAACAGACTTAACAAATAAAACAGTAAAAAGACATTATTTTACCCTTTGATGAAAGCCGAGCACATATGACACAAACAAAATGTGTTTTTGAAACACCATGCCCTAAGTTTAAGAAAACTTCTTAACACATAAAAGAAGCTTCTGACAAAAGTTAAAATAACCACAAAAGTTGAGGCAATATTTGACTTTTGACCTTGTTATCATGAGCTGAAATACTTTTTAATGACCTGATTTGATATAGTTTTTGGTTTTATGTGTAAGGATGAAGTTTCATTTCAAATCGAAATGACCTTCACATTTTTTAACCCGCGACCAAACTAAGGTCAAGAACAAACAGATCTGGTTTTTCAGGGACATGGTTATCATTTTAAAAAAAAGCAGACCAAAAACAATATACCCACTAATTTATTCAGAGGCACAAAAACATAGCACTAGTCATTGTCAAAAATAACTTTAACAAAAAATAATCATCAAAAACAAATAAAGAGTCCTGGGTGATTAAAATACAAAAAAAACATAAACAAAAAAAATAATTGTGAAATAGTAAAAACAATGAAAAATACAATTTTATTAATAATAATTCTTTTATACATTTCGAGGTTTTATTAACATAAATAATTCCTTGATTATGCAAATTAATTTGTAAATGTCATAGTTTCTATATAACACACAGTAGGGACATAAGTAAGCAAAACTCGCAACAAACTCTAAGGGAGACAACTGGTGCAAACTTTCAGCTGAACATGAGACGTCGTCTGTGATAGTCTACTATGTCATGGAATGTGAAACACTCACCATAGGATTATTATGATGGTAAGAAGTATGAACATTTTGATCCGAGTGTCTTTGATCGATCGGTGATTCCCGTTTATACGAGTTTAATAACTCACTCGAAGAAGAGTAATTTTTTGCATAAGAATCGTTATCTCTATCATTCGTATAAATTTTCCGCACTTCCATTCTGTCATCATCTTCTTTTCTGTCATTTTCACCATTGGGTTCAATTTTCATATTCAAAGCTTCTGATTGGTCCTCATCAGCTGAACTAATTTGCATATCAGGGTGTTCTTGTTTTAATGAGAAATCTCTAGAACGAGAATAATGTTCTTGATGTTTGACACCACTGTCTTCACTGGGAAACGGACAATTTGGAGCCTCACTCTCTGAGGTAATATTTCTGGTTTGTGGACTGGAGCGATTAGAGCCAACAGAATTAGGTAAAAGGCCTTTAGGGCTTCCGTGTTGACTAGCCTTCGGACTGAGATCAAGACCTTGGTTACTGAAATCACGTGGTGAATCGCTCAACGACTCACCACGGTAATTTAATGATTCCATATCAGAATATCTATCCCCATCCCTGGAAATAAAACAAAATATTTGATAAACCGTTATCTACAAAAATAATTATGAAGGATTTTACAATTTGTGAACCAACTGAAACTAACATCTCGGAGCCTCTGTGACTTATTGTCCCTGAAATTTACTCATTAAGTCTTTGAGCTATTATATCACATCATCCTGAAAAAGCAGCTAATCACCAAACAATGATATAAAAATATGACATTTTTAAAATTCTGCATTGCAGTAAAATGTTGAAGGAAAATCACTAGGGGTGTAACGGTTAACCAATATACCGGTTAATATTGCAATACGACTTCTGATGGTTTTTAACCGGTTAATTTTTCTCTGAACCAGTTTTTATAGTTATGTTCCATACTGATTGTTTTTATCAGAGTCTGAATTTTAAATGTTTGAATAAATGTTAAAATGTGTTCGGTTACTAGAAATATTTTTCTTTAAGTTAGAAAATAATTATCTTTGAAAGTCCTTTCAAAACATTTTTTTAACTTATTAAAACATTTGCATAATATGTGTAGATCATTAGAAACTACAAATATCTATGTACACTGTTAATAAAATTAAGATAATGCACGTGCATTAATTCATGCTATGCATGTATGTGCAAAGAACAATATGTATTGCAATAATATGCAATACGGGTTTTGTGTATTGCAATATATTGCAATACGGTTTTTACCGTATTGTTACACCCCTAAAAATCACCAAGACCAAAGAATCATTACATTTATGAAGGGCCAATCAAGTGTGAAGAATATTGCATTTGTTTTATGCAGTATTATGTTGAATATTGAATTCTGAAATGTATCCAAATTGTAGTGAAATATATACAATTTGAGATCATGATAAAATGAATTAAATATAATTCTTTATGTAAGCAAATATAGATATATGAACATGCAAGAACATGTAAGTGACAAAATTAGTATGAATCAAACCTACAGCCTGTAATCCAAATAAAAACTTGTATGCTTGTATGCTCTATTTTTTGGTGGGGTTTAATGTTGTTGAAATACATAGTAAAGGTCCTGTCATGGCAGTCAATCATCCTACATACTGGTTCTGGAAAGCCTAAATCTCTGGATAGTTCTTAACCAGATACTAGGACCATACATGATTTAGAATCAGTGGTAGGAGAGAGAATTGCCATTAAAATGATTTCATGACCAAGCTCCACAAAAGAATGCCCTACAACCCCTTGAACAGTAGACTTGTGTGCTACCAACTGAGCTAGCTGGGTGGACTTTGTATGTTCTAACATTCTGTGATAAACCAACTTTGTATGTTCTAACATTCTGTGATAAACCGACTTTGTATGTTCTAACATTCTGTGATAAACAAACTTTGTATGTTCTAACATTCTGTGATAAACCAACTTTGTATGTTCTAACATTCTGTGATAAACCAATTTTGTATGTTCTAACATTCTATGATAAACTAACTATAGAGTATACATACCTCTGAGGTGACTCAGATTTTATAAAGCTATCATTACTATTATTGTAACTTTTCATAGAGAGATCTTCCACACCATTGTCGGATAGACCACCATTACTCATTTGTTGTGAAAATAACAATGGATTCTGTTCCATAGCAGCCTACAAGGTGAAAACGGTTATAAAGTAAACATGGCTCATTCACAATTTTAGTGACAAAATTCAAGCACTTTTTAAGCACTTTTCAAGGACAAATGAGCCAAATTCAAGCACTGTCAGTTGTTACACGCTGACTCACCAAGCTGGCGATTTTTGTTGTTGTGTTGCAGAATTTACAATGAGCCTGTAGGTCAGAGTCCGCATCTTCCACCTAGTGGTACATGGAAAACCAAGATGTTTGATCTTCAGTAGTTTTATTCAAAATTTTATGAAGATTGAAGTAGCTTTTTAAAGATTGAAGTAGAAATTTTATAAAAATCAAAAATAAAGATACAAGTTGAGCAATTTACTCTTTCATGCAATGTCAGTCAACGAAATTAGGATATAAAAGTGGTTACCTGAACAAGTCATTTTAGCAACTAGCACTATATCTTGTTCGTAGAAACTGGGTGGCCCAAAAGAATATTTATTTTTTTTATTGTGCGAACTAGAAATTGGTTGTCCCAGGCAACCAGACACCCACTAAATTCATAGACTGCAACGCACTAACTAAAGTATTGCAGGCAACCCTCAAAGTTAAGTTGTATACTTACTCTAATACTAGCGTTGATAGGATCACCATATATACTACCTTCTGATGGATATGATGGACTGTTAGATATAGCTCTGTAATAAATATAATATAATATTATATATAGCAATAAACTAGCGACAGTTTTTGAAAGGGTTTAAAGGGATATACAGGCAAAGGACTGTGCCAAAAGTATAGAACCAAGTTAAGTCTTTAAAACAGTACTAAGAACGTAAGAAATCACTTACTAATAACATTTGTCACTTATAACATTCAAATGAACGAATAAAACATGTGGCATACATTGTTGAAAACCAAAGAAGGATACTGAGGGAATCACCAAGCTATTTATAGATTTGTTATATGTTGTACTTGCTGAAATTAAACATTTTCATTGGTCGCTTCTTTTCTTTTCAACATTCTTAGGCGCTTAGGATATCTTTTTAATAGAATTATACTTATGTTGCACAAAAACAAGCTCTAGTATCTTCTCATCAATAAATGCATATTTTACCACTATAATCTATTTTTAGCTAACCTGACCCACGTGGGTCTGACAAACTCCACCAGGTACCACACAAGTACCAATCACCAGACTCATTATGTTATTAGAAAGTAAGACTAAACATTAAACATAAAAGTGCACGCTTTGACAATAATGGTATACTCAAAGATTTTTAGGTTGAAACATGGGATCATCGTAAAACTTTCAATTTAAAGTGTTACTCAACGTAACACATAAATTATGTATATTAAGTAATTCTAAAAATTAACATATAATTCAAATTTTCTTTGTTTGTTTGGGTTGTACGGCGCACCAACACAAAAAGGTCATATCGCGCCAAAGCAATCAATGATACTATCAAATTCAAACGATATTAATGATGTAAAGCTCTAATTCAAATTTGCCAAAAAAATGTAACAAAAAACTGATAATAGAAATATATACCCAGTTAATTTTTGAGGTCTACGTTTATAAAACTCTACTTCATCGACGGTCCATACAGCCCCTTTAACGTTCTCTACACGCATAAAACATTTATGTAAACTAAGATTGTGACGTACAGCGTTCTGTAAAGAAAACATTATATAAATCATACAATATATTTCTATAAAGAGAATTTAACTTACTATCAAATGAGGGACTTATGTCAGTTATCTTTCCTTGATAAAATCTGAAGCATTCCAATTGGTAAGTAGGTCCTACCAGTTAGAATCCTCAGATTTTATCATTGTAGTCCTATGTAAGGATAATAGAATATTTCATCTCATATCTTTCTTGTTAATGAAGATATAAACAGTGGTGGTGAAATTTACCCTAAAAATACTTAGCTTGAATTTTAAACAAATTAAATGATTTACAAAAAAAGTTATTTAAGATTAATTGTGGCAAATTGACATTGAAAAGTAAGGGTAAAATCCAAGTAATCCAACCAATTGGACCCACCTATTTGAAGAGCATACAAGGGGAAATAACTGACTAAGGTTCCTTTTCAATAAAGGAATTTGTTATCTTTGTGCTTAGCATGGAAAAAAGTTTAAGTGCAGTTTGGAGTCTGCTCCATATATATGTTTAAATGACTTTAGAATTTTGTACTATAACCCCTGGTTATAGAAATCAACTTCATGCAAGTAATCCCCTACAAAGGTAAATTTCTTGCTCAAGGAAATAACCAATACCCCAAGTGGGAGTTAGAACCCGAGTCTTCTCCATACTTAAGCATGCACCCTACCACTAGACCACTGCTCCTATGTAGAAGGATCCTAGCCAAGATCTACTAGGGAAAGATCCACCTTGTCAAATTTAGGAATGGTAGACTCTTGACTGCGGTTTGAAGCTCAACCAAAGTCCAACTTTCTATGAAATGTGGCAAGTCTATATATATATATGGATATAAGCAAGCACATTGATAGTTATCAAAAGTATTACCAAAGAAATGCAAAGACAAACTAAATACAAAGAAACTATACCTTCCAAGTTGCTTCATTCCTACGGAAATAAGCAAATGTATTCTGAAACCATTGATAGACTTCATTTAATGTTAACTGTTTATTTTCTGATTCAATTATAGCCTGGAAAAAAAGCAAAAGAAACAAAATGAAACGTTACTTTTTCCATTCTTGCTTTAACACAAGTCAACACAATTTAGGCTATTTTAAGGCCTAGCTTTTTAAACCTAGTTTTCTTTGACCATTGTCTATAAGCATACTCGCCTTCCCTTCCACTAGGCCGGCAACTTCTCCATATACCTTTTTAATGGAGGAGAATTGGTATAACTGTCCAATCTTCATGGAAAGGTATAACTGCACCGGGTGGGATTCTTATCGGTACCCCTCCGGGGAACTAGATTTGAAATCCTGGCACACTACCAACCGAGATATAGACCTGGGTTGATATGTAACTAAATACTGACTTAGTTATTTATATTCAAATTATGAACAATTCAGTCACTTTTACTTTTAGACTGCTCTGAGTAATGTATACCATTCTTGTATTCTTGTACTAAACAATTGTTTGTTTGTTTGTTTTGTTGGGTTTAACGCAATAGCAACACATTGTATAGGTCATATAACGGCGGTCAGTCAACCTACTCACTCCTCCTGAAAAGGCTAAATCTCTGGATTTAGCTGTTAACCAACTACTAAGCACATACTTTCGTCAGTGACTGACAACAGTTACTGTCCTATTTGATTAAAAATCATTGGTAGGAGGGAGAATGGCCGTAGAAATAATTTCATGACCAAACTCCACGAAAGTATGCCTAGCCCGGGAATTAGAACCCACGACCTCTTGATCAGTAGACTTGCGTGCTACCAACTGAGCTAGCCGGGCGGCGTACTAAACAATAGGCAGGTGCATATCACTGCATTGAATGACATTAAATATACACTGCATCATAAACAAATAAGACTTTTAATGAGTCAATTGTAAGAAACTTAATTTGCAAAAAAAATTCATATACCACAACTCCTTGTGCAATACTGTAACAGGGAGTGGCTTCACTAGAACATAAATTATCTATATCCATGAGAAAACAAACAGTGTTAAAACCTGATGTTAAATAACACCTCTACTAACTATCACAATTCTTACCTGTCTAATCAGTGATGCATAAGTAAAAGGAGGTCTTACATCAGTACTTTTATAAAAGTCACGATTTCTTTGGATTTCTGAAATAACAAAATAAAAATACTTTTGGTTTAACCATTACAGATATAAATTGTGATACCATTAAGTCAAGGATTTCAACCAAAAGATACAAATTCTAGACATTTCTCGGTAAAATTACTATTATCTCCATTAGAAGAACATGTAAGAGAAATAATTTATCAAAGAATTACCTCCCTTGGCAAACATATAAGAAGATAATTTCTAAATGAATTACCTCCCTTAGCAAACATAGAAGAAATTATTTTCTAAAAAATTGTCTTTTTATGTAACATGTAATCTACTGTTGCAAAAAATAGACAACAGATTTGAGCACAAAATCAATTTAACATAAGAACCAAGGATTTAGATTGAAACCTGAATGACCCGTCCCCTAATCAAAATAACACATGTCCAGAAGTTTTTGTTACTTGACACTGATTTATTATAGCTCAATTCAGAAACAAGTTCTTACAACTTCAATTTATCACTTTTGAGCACACTTTGTCATCCCCCAGTACAGCACCAATTTAGTAGGATAAAGTTTCTTGCTCAAGGAAACAACAGGGTAGGTTTTGGATATGATTCTAACCAACGCGGAGCTGGCTAACGAGTGATTACCAGTCCAACTTTGTAACCACTCGGCCATGCCTGCTCCTTTCCAGGTTTTGTTTCATCAACATGAAAAGAGTCAAACACAGAGTAAAATAATCTATAAATTGCTAACTTAGCGCAAAACGGTCTTAACTTACTCTTTTCTATTTCAAGTAACGACCAATTTGCGCTAAGCACGCAAAATGTTTGTATAAAAGTAAAACCCCTATTTCACGTACCAGCCGATATTGGAAGATTGCACTTATCAGAGACTCGTCTTCTCATTGGTCCAAGACCTCCAGTGGGTGTGGTCGGTTGTGACTGAGATTGTAAAGTACCGGGACCTGAGGATATAGGGTTCATACTTGAGTGTGGAGGTATAACTAGAGGTGTAAGACCTGATGATACAGGGTGCATATGAGATAAACTTGAATGTTTTTTTGGAGGTGGTATGGGTAAGGAGTTAGTATTCCCCAACGATGATTTCACTGGACTTATCATACTTGATGATTCTTTCGGTGAGGTTATCTGGAAAAAAACAAAATTTAAATGTAATCACATGCATGTCATTGTCATATACAAGAAGAATGCATGTTGTCATATTTTATTTGAAGAAAAAATTTGCAACCATCAAATCCATCGTATGACAAGTTCAAAGTCAAAATTAGAATTGACTTCCTGGTTCAGGATTGTGGTCATTGCATAACACTGAAATGCATCACAACATGGGACTTTTTAACACAGTTCACTATACGCTTAGCTATCCTGAAGACAGCCAAGGTCAGGGTCAAAGTTCATTCCTCAGACTTTTATAACAATAGCTCAATACTACAATGCAAGTGCTGTAATACACAAGTATTTTCCTCATATTAATAAAATTACAAGCATTCAGTTAAAAAACGCTTAATCTTCAGAATTTTGATAACAGCACATGACTATCAAATGTAATTGTCCTCAACATTTTTTATAAGTTTTCAAAATATGTGGCTACTTCACTTTGAAGGAGTCCAAGGTAAATTCAAGGGAGATCAAGTTCAAAATGCAAATATGAGCATTCACCAAGATTCACTAAGATTTTCTCTTCTTAGTTCTTTATCCCCTGCCACACCATTAGGAATAAGTATGTGACATCAAAATAAGGGGTACCAAGGCACTACACACTAGCTAGTGATATAGGTAGAAAACTGGCCACAGAAAATATATTGAGGACTGAATGAAACACTATTGTAACTCCATTGGAAAATAAAGGGAGTTACAATAGTGTTTCGTTCAGCCCTCGCCAGTACAAATCCATGGTCCGAAATAGGATTCGAACCTACAACCTCTCGAGTTGTAAGCTGACACTATACCACATCGCCATAAAAGCTAGCATGAAGGCAAGTGCGAACAAGTGCCGTATTATACCTCTACTACCGATGTTTAGTAGAGAAATGACTTTGTGGAGAAATGACCAGTTCTCTTATACTGTTTGCAAGACTCCGGCAGTTGCCTTCAGCAGAGCAAAAGGTAAAACATCACGGCAGAACCAGGGCTTTTTTCCAGAAATTGGGAAGAGGCCTTAGCCTTCCATTTTTGGAAATTTAAGCACGATTTTTGGTCAAATTGGGAAGTGGATAAACATTAAAATAACAAAAAGAAACACAATTAAGCATTTATTGTTGCAGTATTACATTTCATTAAAAAGAAAGTAGAACTAGCCAACAATTAGAGTCAAAGTTAGAGATTTAACCATTAGAATCTACTAAATGTGGCACAGACTGGACTTGTTGCACTTTATTTTGGGAAATTCGTCCTCTGAATTGGGAATTTTTTCCTCAGGATTGGGAATTTTATGCACTTTTTTGGATTGGGAAGCCACCTGTTATCGGCCTCTGTTAAAGAAGGAAAAAAAGCCCTGAGAACACTTACTTTTTTCTCTGAGACTTTATGTTCTGAGTGTTCTAGATTCTTTCTCTGAGGTTGTGTATGTAAATGTTGCATCATGGCATGTAATAGTTCCTTCTCTCGAGTCAACTGTAAATATTATAGCAAAAACTTAAATACATATAAAATTATAAAGACCAAGAGCATAAGAGTACTCAAGCTGCCTGGCAATTGGTCATTCAAGGTATATGATAAAAAAAGTATAAATATAGCTCAGCTAAATACTTAGGAATATTCAAATTGTTTGACCATTGGGCCCTTAGAATAGTTACATGTATGATAAAAAAGTATAAATATGAAGGCTAAATGCTTAGGAATATTCAAGTAGTCTGGCGAATGATCACTTAAAATAGATATGAACAATAAATATAAATACAAAGGTCTAATGCTAAGGAATACTCAAGTCGCTTGGGGATTAGTCGCTTAGAATTGTTATGATCAAAAAGTATAAATGTAGAGGTCAAATGCTTGGGAATATTCAAGTTGCCTTGCAATTGGTCACTGAGA
This sequence comes from Mactra quadrangularis, assembly GCA_025267735.1. Lineage (NCBI taxonomy): Eukaryota > Metazoa > Mollusca > Bivalvia > Venerida > Mactridae > Mactra > Mactra quadrangularis. Next base: position 3,278,244 of record CM046302.1, read on the forward strand.
GTAGATAATTATGTTCGTAAAGTATTAATATGAAGGCTAAATGCATAGGAAAAATCAAATTGCCTGGTTATAGGTCATTCAGAATAGGTATGATGTAGCTAATTGGAGTTGTTTTCATACAGGGCATTAGGTATTAAATAAGAGATAGTACACACCACTAAGGGCCTCTTTGTCTAGTAATGACAGACCAGTCAGCCCTATAACATTATAGTGGACCGAAGTCAAAGGTTGAGGTCTGTTAGTGGGCTGACTGGGAGGTCACTATCAGACCAGCTGGCCCTTAGTTTATAGCATAAACTTTGATTACACTACAGCTCCTTAAAGAATAAGCAATTTTATGCAAGGTATAATATACCTTATTAGTGTCCATCTGATTGACACCTTGCATTCAAATCTTAAGCCTTGCCTTCCTATAGTTGAAAAGTTGTTGTAAAATAATTTTGTGAATACAATACTTATGGCAAGCAGTCAAATGTCTGAATATTTCCTTATACAAGTAACCGTTAAAGTTCATGTTTCGTACATAGTCATAAATAGATCATAAATACAAGACTGTTTGTTGTAAATGGGCAGGTGTGAAACCTAAATCATGTCAACAACGTAAGCATGCATAATAAGATCTGTAGAGAATAAGTGACCAACTTATTTTAGGGCTACATAACTAGGGCTTGATTAAAGGTCTTCTGATTGCCCCTGATGACCTATATTTTGGGTTCTGGCAACTTGTTACTGCTAGTAAACATTTGATTCGAGCATAAGAAAATATATAGCAGATTGACAACATACTTAAATTAATTTAGAGTCAGAATACTTAATCTTAATTAAAACTAGACCTATCACTGAATGGGATAAAATACCCCAAAAGGTGTTTGTCAAGAAATTAGGTGCTGAGAAAATCAGCAGACAAGATTTCCCATCAAAGGGCCATAACTCTGTGAAAAATCAATGAATTGTAATCAAAATGGGATAAGCACATGTCTGCCTGATATCTGGTATATGTGTGAAGTTTGAATTAAATCCGTAAAATAGGTGCTGATAAATTAAGTGGACGCAGAAAAAGCTACAGACTGACCAATCAACAAGCTGACTCCTTTATGCCCCCCCCAAAATTATTTTCCAGGAGTTTTAATTAATATTTTTACATGAAAAATGTTTTCATGATAACAAGGCAAAGAAAACTTAGATTACCAATGCTACATTGGTTTCTATTAAATATACATGCATGTTGCGTATTTTAGTCAAGTAGGCCAGGGGCATTGTTAAGAAACATGTTTGTAAGATTCCCTATAACTAGTAACACCAACTAGTAATCAACAACTAGATCAAACAAAAACCCCCTCTGGTAAAATTAACACAGTATTCAATAAAATTAAAAGCAAAAACCGCAATCTGAAAACATTGTGCAAAAAAGTCAATGCACCAAAATTCAACAACATTGGCTTGTAGAACAACACTCGGTTTATTGTTGTTTTTCAATAACATTGTTCATAAAAAACAATATATTAATTAATGAAGGTATTCAAACAAACAAGTATTTAAGAATATCAAAAAACTCACAAAAAATTTGATTTTCACATGTTTTTATGATCTTTTGTGACATTTAAACCATTTTTGTATATTAAAACGAATAATACAAGGACAAGACTTGCACATTAAAGGTGACAGCCCGTCAATACTAAAAACAAAAATTGAGACAAACGGTCATAGGTGAAGAATTGAAAATATGACAAACAGCGCATACCATAAGTAGAAGGAATTACCTTAAAAATCACCTTAAAGGACACCAGGCTCGAAAAACAAATAAACCAAGACAAATTAAAATTCAATAATAAATTAAACAGCATTGAGTCATTAGGACCGAATTGATTGACAAGTCAACGGTCGTCAAACTGTAATACATATTCATTAGCTAAGTCTGCATAAGAGACATTTCGTTGTACATAAATGAAAAATGTAGGTCACTGGGACGTTCAAGTGTGATAAAAAAACGACATTACCAATTGTTTATTCATGTTTTATGAGACAATGATTTCAATTGTTTGTATGTTTGTGAATAACGTCTAATGTTCTTCCTTCGTTACATTAATCTGACATTCATCAACAAATAAAACAAAGCACGTTGACAAATTAATAGCTAACGTGTTGAAATAAACGGCTCGTCTGAAGTCTTTACGCCAGACGTACAAAATTTGTTTAGGGAAATGCCGTCACTCTAGATATAGTGATAAGATGAGACGGCTTTCATTAACATGATTTATAGCCGGTATGTGTTACATATTACCATATTATGACACTTTGAACATGAAAATAAAATGCAAAATAAGGCATGCATAAAACAAAGGGAATATTATTTTGAGAGATAGTAACCGACTAGGAAAGAGTAAGCATGACATATACAATGGACACACAAACAAAGACACTCATTGTTGATATCACGATAATATGATCGTAAAATATTCAAGAATAAACCGAGATAAACAAATTATTGTCTTCAAACAAGATCATGTTAAAACAATCATCATCATCATGAATTTAGATGTTACATTTATATGCATACATTGGTATAAAGCGCACCTAACTTGACCTAAGGCCAGACTGAAATTGCTGTCGAAGCAGTTTTGTTTAAATGCCAAATTATACAGACGTCCAATTAAATCTAATTCAATAAAGGTCATTTTGTAATTTGTAAAGTTAGGACATGTATACATGACATAATTATATATATTTCCTTTCTAGAAGCAGGAAAGTAGTGTTCTGATAATGACAATTTTAGTACAAATTGACATACGTGTACAAATGATGGTGTTTCAAGTAGTTCAAATCTACCCGGTATGTCACAGTATAGACACTTTTAGGGCATATTGTGAGTTTTATTGTATATTACTTGCAACATACAGGTCAGCTTGTCTTAAAATAATAAGTATTAATCTTTCTGACACAATCACAGACACTGAATGGTATTTTGAAAATATAGTAAAAAATAAACCAAATCTGTGAACTAGTACCTTTAACCATGTATTCAGAGCAATTAACTTGTACTTCTTATACTCATATTCAATCATACATTTTAAATATAAATCACTTTTTTCTACAAAAAGGTTGGTAAACCTTCTCAAAAACATTTTGTTAATTAGTTAAGGTTAATTACTTTATTACTATAAATAAAAATAAATGTTCAATGTTGAAGACATGTACAATGAAACTGCCTAGCTTAACTATCGGCTTGTTAGGTAACCAAGAGCATTGAAGTTTAAAAATCTAAAAAATCTCCCAATTTTCGTTTTTGCTGCTCGGAAGGTCTACGGTTTTTACTGTAGCTGATCCTGATATGTTTAATAATGCTTCAGTCCCATAAACATAAAAATAGCCATGAGAGCACCGAGCGATCAAGCTTCGCAAGGTCTCATACAAAACTCATGTGTACCCGTACAGACTGTTATGTTTTACCAGGGTCAGTGAGATGGGTCATGGATACACGTATTAGTTTCAAAGTCAAATCGTGAACACAATCATGGCCGAGTATGGACTAAGCTTGCATATCTTTCAGCTATGGCTCTGTAGGGGTGTGTTGTTTTGTGCAATGTAAGTACTGTCACCATAATACGCAAGGCTTCCCATGGCCTACGACTGTCAGCACGTACCGGTACGCAAAAAGCCAGGATTTTATGGGACTGAGGCATTACACCTTTTCAGTAAGACGGAATAAGAATTATAAATTTATAGAGAAACTTATTAAGTTAAAAAAATTCATACTAAGTACTCCAGTTAGCACTTTTTTAGTGCTAAAGCTATATGCATGAGAGTTTCTAGCCAAAAAGCAAAGTTGGGTATGAGCTTCGAACAAATAGCCTGTCTACAAAATTAGGATATGAAAGTGGTTGCCTAAACAGGTCATTTTAGTAGGAAGCACTATAACTTGTTTCTAGATGTTTTGCATCCAAAAGATATTTTTCGTTGCCCAATCCAGAAATTGGTTGTCCTAGAAACCAAAACCCACTAATTTTGTAGACTGAAATACGAACTGGCTACCAAGAGATAAAACCGGTCAACAAAGTGTACCACATGATGAAAAGCAATTGTCAATGCATGATGTATGATAATATATACATACATACAGTACAAGAGTGGGACAAAAGTTTATCATCAGTTTAAATGTATCGTCTAAGTTCGTCAGGATATTAGGACGTCAATTTGTCACGAGTTTAATAAAAACCTCGTTAAACTGTAACATTATGTTTTTATTTACCGTAAGCAAACATGATAATTATATAAAATAACGTCACATTTAACACTTTTCATACAGCATAAAACAAGTTATGTAAATTATGTAAATATGTACAAACTCATCAAAAACAATGGCCGAGCTGACAAACAGTGGCTGTGATCAGCAATGTATGTATGACACGTATGGGTCGAACATTCATACGCGGAAGCCCATGATATATTTGATTAAAATTTCAAGCATTGAGTTTTAACTTGAAAAGGAGTCACACTGAGGCAAACCAATGTACAAGCAAACCGATTTAAAAAAAAACATAAGTTTTCATTGGGTTTAAGTTGGGGCAAGGCTAGTAATATAGCCTGAAACACAATCAATATACTTTAAAAAGTCCAAGTTAAAATAAACTCTCCGCTATGGCACTTTTAGACTAAAAGATGCATGCAACATGTTGGCTTATCTTAGCTAATCTATAAAAGCATTTCATCAAAGTCAACTAAAAGCACTAAAATAACTTCAAAAATAACTTATTCATATCATGCCTATGTCATTTCATATCATGAAATTAAATTTTCAGCTTTAAATTGATAAAATGTAACCAGAAACCAAAATGACTACGGATTCAAGAAAAATACTGAAACTTGATTGGATAATAGATGTATGATGTCATCACTCATGCAAGTTGATAAATTGATAATTAATTATGTTTTAATTGTGTATGAATATTAATATATGTTGATGGTTGACAAAAAAACTTGATAACTAAGACATTTTCACAGGGCATTGATATCAATACCTTTGCTATATGAAATCGTAAACTAGTTTACGGAAAACATGAGACACATATTCACGTGATCACTGTCACACGGAAGAAATGCGGAAGAAGTACATCAGTACAGACAGGCGGATTTTCTTCAATGAAACACAATCTCAATATACGTGGCAGACTTAAAACCAACACAATGTCATATAAATGACATTATCATGATGTTTCATACTTGTTTATCTGCTTAATACATTAGAATGTTATATAAATCAGATATTTTTGCTGCATCATGGTTCATACAGACTTCTCAAACATAAATTTAGGGCCTTTTTATGGCTTTTTCAGGGCATTTTTTCTCAATATATGGCTTAATTATTTCCTAAGGCTTTATTTGGATGCCTCTGACTTCTACTTCAGAAAACTGGACAAAAAATCGAAGAGTGTTCGTCCCCGAGTCAATTTCCCACAAAATACAGAATCATATAATTATGTATTAAAAAGATATATTGGAATGGGCATTAATTTATTTCATGACCAAATTCTTTTTAAAAGGATTTTTTACAACCATATTTGATGGTGGTGTTATTCACAAGCTGTGATTTGATGGCTTTTTCAAAATTGAATGACATAGACGATGTTAACTTGTTACCGAACAAAATGATTGCGTCATAAATATTATAAAAACAAAGGTCAGCTGAGCATGACTTGTGATATAAAGTAGCCAGATCTAAAATCAGCAAATATGTGAGCGGATTAATTTTACTTAGGGTCCATCTTGGACTTGCTTCCTCGATTTTTCCTGACCGGTTTCGTACTGATTATTGGTACTCTTCAGAGGTTTTATTTGACAGAAGGTGACAAATTTTATTTGTGCCAGTGTGTTTGGCATGGGAAATTTATATACCCAAAGGTGCCTGTGTTGGTGCCGGTGTTGTAGCCGGCGGTGGTGCCGGTAATATTTTTTGGATTTGGTGTCGGCTATGGTGCCTGTGGTGGCATTTATTCGATGAATAGTGTAGGTGAGGTACCGATGTTTGTGTTTTACATGTATGTTATGCAGTGTGAGTAGGATAGCCTGATTATGAGATGTTTGGAGTTCCATACATATGGATTAGTGAGGTATTGTCTATAAGAAAGACAGAGGGTTTAACAATCTAAAAGGAATGATAAAAGATAGAAAAGAACTACATTTAAGATAGATAAGATGAGTGCCATTATTTATTATGGTATTTAGTATGGTATAAAAGGCCATTATTTATTATGGTATTTAGTATGGTATAAAAGGCCATTATTTATTATGGTATTTAGTATGGTATAAAAGGCCATTATTTATTATCGTATTTAGTATGGTATAAAAGGCCATTATTTATTATGGAATTTAGTATGGTATAAAAGGCCATTATTTATTATGGAATTTAGTATGGTATAAAAGGCCATTATTTATTATGGTATTTAGTATGATATAAAAGGCGCGATCGTGAATTCTTTATGATACAGCAACTGCACACACTAGCACCAATCGGGATCAATATAACCATCTAGTACTCCCCCAGTCACTTCATTATTATTTTATCAGAATGGTGTTTATTTTAATAAATCTAAACCATACCTGTATCTCCAATTGTGAAACAATTTGCATCTGTACCCTGGCTTGAGCTGTATTCTTATCATCTAATTTATGTTCACTTGATAAATGTCTAAAAATATATAGAAAGTACATTACAGGATAAAAGTCAACTGGAGAAATAATGAGTATTGTTTAAAATAAACACTATTGATTAAAAATTTTGACTAAAAAAAGATTATATAGGACACCTATATTCTATGCCCGAGGAAAAATTAAATTAAGACAAGTTTACTAAAATCAAGCTAAATATTTTGTATGGGAAAACTAAAATGTTAATTTTCCATGAAACTGTTGAAAGGTACATGTAATTACAAACATATATATGATAACACCAAACTAAAATAGTGTTTCTTATTTTTTTTTTTTTTTTTTGATTGGTTTAACGCCGTGTCGACACAATTTAGGTCATTTTACTGTGTCTAGTGCACCTAACCTAGCTTTCCTGGACCCTTGTTTATAACAGTACTCAGCTACACTTCCACAAGACCGGAAACTTCTCCACATATCTTATTTATGGAGGAAAATTGACATTATTGTCAAATTTTCATGGAAGAGTACAACCTCCCAGGGTGGGTTTCAAACTCGTACCCCTTCGGGACACGAGATTCCAAATCCTAACGCCCTACCAACTGCGCCCCCAGGTTTTCTTATTCTTATAACATGTACCAATCAAGATTTTTAGATGGTTTTAGAAACTTAATAGGAGGACAATCAAGTGCCCAATGTGGGGATCGACCCCGCAACCTCCTCCACAACTGAGCTTTTGGGGCCAATGAATATAACGTACAAACAATTTAAACATATATATTTATATTTTAGTTTATACTAATTTATTTTAGCTTGATTGTGCAACAAGTTCAAACAACTTTCGAGTCCGCTTCCTGGTCCCCAAATAAATACTGAATTAATAGAATAAAGTATCTTGCTAAAGGAAACAACAGGGTAGGTTTTAGATGGGATTCGAACCAAGCCGAAGCTGGCTACCCAAATTAATACAAGTCCTGCTATAGATGCAACATGAATTTTAACATCCAAAGATTATCAATAAAAATTTGAAAAGTTATCACTACATTGTAGAACACACCCACTTTGGTAAAAGGGGCGGAGTCCAGTCATTTCTTACAAGATCAACTTACTTGGTGAAGGAGTTAACATCGTTACATTCTGTATCACAACCAGGCCATTTACACACACCATGTCTATATAGTGGATTTAAACCATCCTCACTTTTCAATGCCACAGGTGGCTGACCAATCAATGGACCTGTAAAATATTTAAATTACAATAAACCAATCAATTGGCCTGTTACAATTTTTCAAATTACAACTAACCAATCAATGTGTCTAAAACAAAAATCTAAATTACAATTAACCAATCAATGTGCCTGAAACAAAAATCTAAATTACAACTAACCAATCAATGTGCCTGAAACAAAAATCTAAATTACAATTAACCCAATCTCTGTAAACAGAGATCCTGTTCTACTCGGGTTGTCGTACTGGATCTCTACTTAGTCAATGCAAGGTCACGTCGAGATGAACTTTGTGTTGACCAATCAATGCGTAGCTTTCATCTAGACGAAAACACTATTAATCACATTTTGATTTCGTAATTTCTATTTTTAGACCAAGGTTTGCATGCAAATTTAACAGCGGTATTATTCACAGTCTACGATTGGACGGCTCATTTCAAATTGGGTGACGTTGACGATGTAAACACGTTACGTATCATAACAATTTCGTCATTAATATTATGATGAGAAAAGGACATCTGAACGTGACCCTCGTTTGAAAAAGGCCAGACCTAAATAAGCGAGTAGGTGAGCAGAAAATTTTAGATCAAGTTTTAATCAGATTGAAAATGTATCATATCGTTATTTAGAAGGAAATATCAGTCTATCTCAGACACTATGAATAAAAGCCACTCCTCCAAGACAGCTATAGAAATATTGAATCTCGGTGAGTGTGTCACAAAGTTCACTACTCCCATTTTTCAATATCAATCACCGTGAACCATATCTATAAAAGTAACTATGAAATTAATAAAATATCAGAACTATATCATATGAAAAACATTTTTACACATCATATAGGAGACTTTGACCTTATGACAGGTCATTTACATATTATGTAAGGCAGTATAAAACACACCTTGTTCAGAAAAGCTGTGAATACAATATATTCTGAAACTAAATATGAGCTTACAGGTTAATAGTGAGGTCGAAAGTTATGTAACTCCAGTTTAGCCTCGACATTTGTGGTTAGAGTACAGTTAAACAGTCAACTTAATTCATTAAGAGTTTGCTTATCAAAGGAGATTTAAATAGGGCCATCATCGGAAATCGCGATATCGATATATCGCCGATTCTTGTCAGACTATCTGATATCGATTCATAATAACGAATATCGATACAATCTAGCATTTTATAAAACTATAAACTATATGACTGTTTATATATATATTTTTTTTATATTTGAAACAACTTTTAACATTATGCATAACATCAGGAGGCCTACATATATACAATGAAGTTATAGAGGCTTTTATTACACTCCTTGTCTGACTCAATATATCAGTATATTACCAATACTTGCCTTTCGATATATCCTGTTTGGCAAAAATGATTTCAAATGGTATCGTAATGGGCGTCTTTTAGATCACATTCAATGACAATGCCCAGTTTTTGCCCCTAGCCCCCCCCCCCGGTATCATCTGTTGGACCGCTCACCTACTTTCATATTCAAAATGATTACATAATTAAAATACAAACAAACTAGTGTTGGAACATCGGCTGAAAATCGTAATCGATCATCAGTTGTAATCGGTTACTGTTGTCGATGCGATTCTTCCGATTATAATCGGTTCCTGATAAGTTTGCTTTTGTGTGCACATTTCACTGTGAATCCTTATAAAATATATACATGTACTATGGACTAGGAAATAATTTTTCTTTTAGCCAAATGTGTCAAAACAAAAAAATCAAAGATACCTCCAAAAATAAATGATCAATTGACTAGTTCTCTTGACTAGTGTAGTAGCTTTACCTTTGGCGCTTAAACAAAATTTATTAGTGTGCAATACAAGTGCCGATGATCGATTATGATAAAGTTTAATCGATTATCAGAATCGGAAGCTTCCAACTAGTCGTTAATCGATTATTCCCGATCATCGGTACACCACTAAAACAAACCATACCTGAAAATGAATCTGGTGACATCCCATTAGCTCCTAGTCCTAGTAGAGATCCTTGCAATAAATGATTCAAACCTAAACTACTTCCATTCAAAGCCCCTAAACTGGTCCCATTAGTTACCATAGATTTTAGGGGATCGTCGTTAGTACCCTGAGTTCCGGTCATATCTTTCCATGCTTGGTGCAAGTCAGCAGTTGAAAGTATCCCTGAAAATACAGAAAAGGGAAAACTTTAGTTTTACATTAAAGAACAGAACAGAACAGTACATAACATACACATTATTTGCTCACATCCACCTAGAAACATGGAATATGATAAATACAAAAAAATAACATACAATAATGCATTAAATCTATATTTGTTTGGCTTAAACTAAAACTCTGGTTTTTTTTTACAAAATGAATGAAGTACATTTACTATTCTTAGACTTCAATGGATTACGAGCAACCTGCAAGACAAAAAGTTCAAATGTCTTGCAAAAATAAAAACAACATGAATTCTTTGTAATCACTGACTATATATAAATAACACCAGCAAGAACTTGCAACTTGTCTCTTAATTAGAATAATTATTGCTTAAATGAGTCAATTATATTAATTGTATTAAAATCATGTACGCTACACATGTATTAAGGATAAGCTTAGAGTACTTTACAATCCATGATTTTGAAAACTTGTCTATTATGTAAACCAAATATTTGAACAAAAATATGAATGAATGAAATAAAAACAAATTTCATAAATTCTAATAAAAAACATGCAAATCAAAAGTATACCATTTCCAGAAAACAATTTAAATATCATGTTCAACCAGAATCACATAAAATGACATTCACACCACTCCGTAAGAAAACCCAATATATTAGAGGATTAACTCCCTTGGATCATAAAAACATACCAAATCTAATATCACATCAAGTTTTTCACAGATAACGGCAGGCTTTTTAACAACATTTACCAATCACACGATAATAAATGCACAGGGACGTGTTAACTATCGATTTACATCGTCAGCAAATTACGTTTGTAGTCAACAAACAATTAACACACAATTTGCCGCACAGTGACAAATTACAACAAATAAATAACAATCATAAATCAATGCTATAGAAGCATTTGTTACTGTTTTATACTATTATGATCATATTTATAATATATATATTACACGTGATCACAAAGTGAACGACAGAAAATATTAACTTATGATTTGTTTTTACTCTTCCTCCAAAAATAAATAAGGACCATAAATTACAGATTTTATGGTTAGTTTAGTTGGCTGCTTGTTTATATAGATTTGATAGTTGGTAGCGCACCTGGATTTCAAATCTAGTGTCCCGAAGGTGGTACTGGATCGAATCCCACCCAGGGAGGTTATACCCTTCCATTAAATTTGACAATAATGTCAATTTTTCCGAATCCCGGCGCGCTACCAACTGCCCTATCGACCTGGGTTCAAGTATAATTAAGGAACGTGTAGGAGTCCTGTCATCTCTGGAAATCAAACCTGGATGTCAGAAGACTACTAAAAAAAACAACAATGTAACAAAAAATTGTTATTAAAAGAAGCAATAACTCAGAAAAAATCAAATCTCAAATCAATTGTTTTTATTTAGTTGGGTTAAACACCATAGCAGCATATTGTATAGGATGTCAACACATCATGGTGGTCAGTCAACTGACTCAAAGGCAATAAGGAGTAACATTCAACACATCCAATGCTTTACCTTCCCAAGAGCACGATATCGCTAAACTACCCTAAAGCAGGATATTTTTTCTAAGTCAAAATAAAGATGTATGCTAAGAGTTTCAGGCATTATTTTTTCAAACAACACTTCCTACGCCAAAGGCAACTTATTTTCCAATAGGCGTAAAACTTATCAACAATTTTAAAGATGATGTTCAATAAATTTGGAATTTAACCCAATTTGTCACAACTGTAGTGATTTTGAATGAGGAATATTTCTCCCAAAATGGGTTAATGAAATTAGTCATGTACCTTGACATACACTTTGTCACAGCTTACGAGTCATTATACATGTAAACCACGATAGTATAAAGAAAAAATGTAATGTGGAAACCACATTAAAGCTGGATTTAAAAACTTTAACGCAAAAATTACAAAGGGAAATAATCTAAAATAAAGGCATATAGAGTTGTGGTTACTTTCTAATGTTGTTCATCACATATTATGTTATCATTGTATGAAATTTCATAATGATCTGACTATAAATGGCAGAAATATAAGTTAAAGAAAAACCTTAAATGCAATTGTTAATTGCTATTTAGTGCAATAACAGATAGAGAGTAGATGAAAGGTTATGATAATACAGGGATTATTGATATAAAAATATTATCATAAAGTTACAGCGGAATATGTTCTAACATAATGTATAATTATATACCCAGTTTGTTCATAATCAAGTCCAGTTCACAGTCTTAGTCATAATACCTGTATACACCTTATAAGCAAATCCGCTCAATATAGTAGCTAAAAAAATGGTAAAAGGTTTAGATGGGTTTTGAACCTAAATGCAAAACTGGTCATCTATCTTCACCACTTAAGAATAGCATTATGACTATTCACAACATCTGTCTGTCTGTCTGTCTGTCTGTCTGTCTGTCTGTCTGTCTGTCTGTCTGTCCACCCTTATGTCTTTCTGTCTATCTGTCTGCATGTCCGTCCATCTGTCTGCGTGTCTGTCTGTCTCTGTCTGTCCACCCTTATGTCTGTCTGTCTGTCTGTCTGTCTCTATTCTGCATGTCTGTCTGTCCATATGTCTGTCTGTCTCTTGGTCCCTCACTTGATCTTATATCAAAACACATGAATGCAAAATTGGTGATAATCAGTCCAGTGTTTTAACCTATGAGTAGGTCTCACCCTTTTCTTCTGAACACTTAATTGCCAATGGAAACTCTTTATCAAGTAATTACCACTCATGTGTCTGACTTTACCACATTTCTTTTTTTTTCTCTTAGAACTCATATCATGCAAATTGATCATCAAGAGATATCCATTTCAGAGTCTCCGCCTCATGGCATTAATACCCTTTCCATACCATAAAACACCGCCATCATACCATCAAAATGGCCAAGTCCATTCTAAAGGGATTTCACTGTATAATCAACACAGTACATCACAGGCTTTGCCCAAAATGGTGGTAACTCAAATTTAAAAAGAAAGAATGAGTTACGACTGTTTTGCGCTAAGCCCGCAACATGTATATAACCTCTCGTCACAATATATACATGAACAAATAACCTGATCTGTATATAGATTTAACTATGTACAAGTAAATAAAGTACAAGTCAATTTTACCTACATTCAAATACTCTATTCATTTATATAATAATACAAGTACGATATACAAAGACTTTCAGTGAAAACAAATACTAATAAACTAACATTTGTTTTCAATTTTTTCATTTACACTGTGCCAAAAACATGACCTAAGATAATCTCTATAGACCTCATTATGAAAACTAGAAATAAATAAACAACGTGACTTATAATAGAACAATAGGTATATGGAAATATTAGTGAAAACTAGAAGCAATGAAAGAAGTTCAAATCTCATTATGATAGGACACAGTTATAATCATCTGAAGTCATTTATAACCAGGATTTTTTTTAAATATTAAAGCCACTATATGAAGATATATTCATTAACAGTAGACTTGAAAAATGTTTTACAATCATGAAGTTATCAAAATATAACATGCATTAGAGACATAATAAACAGTTCAAACCATTCTGCAGCATGTTCAGTTACCCTGAACGTTCCAAAACATTCCGTAACGGAAGTGTCGGAACAACTCAACCCAAAGACAACTCATCCCGAGAGAACTCAATCCCCTACTAACGGTTTGAGTTGTCTCAACTTTGAGTTGAGTTTTGCACAGGTTGAGTTGTCTTCTGGTTAAGTTTTCCCGTACCCGTAACGTTAGCTTACAGTAGTTACTGAATGCGGGGCTGCTTTCTAAATTTCTGGTACCCTCCATTTGACATCACATACTTATTTCTTTTCATGTAAGAAGGGAACCAGGGGGCAAAGCACTAGGTAGCATTATATTTGGGAAACTGTAACTTGATCTAAGCACCAAAGTCCTGTGGCTGAGTTATCTATAATAAATCACCCTTGCCTTCAATTGAAATAGCTTTCTGGGCTTTTTTGAGTATGTGGGAAGGGATCTGGGGTCTTACTTTGTATAGAACAATGGGGGAAATTTTATCACAATTTCATTGATAGGAGAATGAAAAATCCAAGGTAACCTCAAAATTTGGGAAAAATTGCATGATTTTGAAGAAAATTCAGAAGGGGAAGACTGTAAATGGCCCCTGCTATATAAGGAAAAAAAGGTGTGAACAGTGATAAGACAGACAAGAGTAACCGTAAAACATTATCAACTGGTACCCGACTTTAAACAAGTAAAATTACAACTGGTTCCAAACATCCTTTGTATAAACCAGAAAACTACGCAGATCTTCTAAAAGTGTATTATAAGAACAGATTGTCAAAATACAAATAAAACATATGGATGACTAAACAACTTATAGCACAAGGGGACAGAGTACATAAAGATCATAAACAGATATGAACAAATCTTTTATAAACTTATAAACAAAATGTTTATACAGCTGTCTTCATACAGAATTATTTTGATACAAATTAAATCAGAGTCTATGGAGTAAATATGAAACAAAATCAGCTTTTATTGTTTACAAAAATCTTCTGCTATCAGAAATTATCATCATTGCATTTTTCTTTGTTAGTAAGTAAAAAATAGTTTTCATTAATAATTTGTAAAAATGACAAAGCGTGACGTAAGCACTGAGAGGAGTTTGGGCGTTCAATAAATAGATAGTATTACTAGCGTCATGTGATTTAAATGTTGGCAGTGATTAAGTAGCAAAGCGTGACGTAAGCACTGTGAGGAGCTTGCTTAGAATAATCCCTTTTGAGTCTGCTTCCTGGTCCCCCAGAACTAAGCTAGTAGGAAAAAGTTTCTTGCTCAAGGAAACAACATTAGTATACTTGAACTTTTAAGTTAAAGCAGACGTCACTGAGAATCATGACCCACTGGTCTATCTAGATCAGCTGCACTCTGACCGTTTACAGTACAGACTGTCCGGCCAAAAATTTCATCTCATCAACACAATTTTCTCCGGTTTAGTACAACTTGGTTTGATCCTGTAATACTTTGATCTTCACAGAACTTACTGTCCAGTAATAAACTGTTGAGTTTCTTGGTGACTGACCCATATAAAAGCATCCACCGAAGGAAACAACAAGGTTGGGATTTTTTTATAAGATTTGAACCCATGAGGAAACTGCCCATCCAATGACGTCCAATATAACATAACCTATGCTCAGTTTATTCTAATGATACCTCAAAAGCTTCACATACATGTACATTGTGAAATTTATACAGGACACAATATATTTTGTAAAACTATTTTTTCGCAAGCAGAAAAATGATTAAAAGCAGCCAACCATCCGTACAAAAGTAAATCAACAAAAAACTTGAAAACTATTGACAGTCAATATACAGAAATATAATATATATAACACTGATTAAACATAACCCGCCAAAACAAATGTCTCGGGGAAGAATAAACAAACATATTTTCTACTTTAGCCTCTATATATATTTATTATCTCTTCAGGGCTTTCTTTGTATTGTTTATGTTTCACGATGTTATATAAATAAAAGTTCAATTACGAATTCCCCCTGCAAGGGAAAACCTAGCTCTTGTAAATAAAAGATGTAAACAAATTCCTTGGTAACACACAACTGTGTAAACAATACTTCATTTTGTAAAAAACCGGTGTAAACATGGCAGAGTATAAACAGTGCCAGCTTTATGGATTGCCCTGGGCTGGAATAAACACATCTTAGCTAATAATAAACAGCCAAGCAGGAGAATCAATAAAGCTTGTTTTAGCAAAACTACATTAAGTTCTCATAATAAGTGGTTTAATAGTTTAATACAGATAGTTAAGGCTAAAGAGTCCAAACTAACATAACACTGCGTGAGAAAGTGCAATCACTTCATAAAAATTTATAGTTACTAATAATGTAAATTTTTTCACTTTTAAAAGAATGCACAATACAACGGCAAGAGAATGGTATTGGTTGTGACCGAGTTGTAGAGTTCATTGGACATGAACATGGAAATTGTGCTTTGAAAATTATGTGGGTGAAACTAAAAGTGAATTCCAAAACCCAATTAAAGAAACACTGGCGTCACATCCAACAAAATAAGGATACTTCAGTTGCTCAGCATTTCAACTTAAGCTACATTCCCATAAACTTAAAAATAGCCGTGAGGGCACTGTAAGGGTGCCATGCGATCAAGATCCGCAAGGACCCGTACAAACTCTTGCGTACCGGTATGGACTGTATCATTTTTACCATGGTCCATGAGATGAGCCCAGGATACATGTATCAGTTTCAGAGTCAAATCGTGAACAAAATCGTGACCAAGTACAGATTAAATCTGCATATCTTCCAGCTACAGCTCCATATGGATGTGTTGTTTTGTGCCATGTGCGTACCCGTCTCAAAAATACGCAAGGCTTCCAACGGCCTACGACTGTCTGCACATACGGGTTGCATAACTATGATATGATATTCAAAAGGTATGCACTGTTTTACACAATTTGTATAATATTTAGAATTGATAAGCCAAAAAATGAGCCTATTATTAATGTTTCTTGCTTATGACTTACAAAGACTTTTTTGTAAGAATTTTGTAAGAAAGGTTAAAAGTCATCACTAATACCATATGATGGGGTTTATTCTGACCAATGTAATGATACCTATACATTATAATCAAGACAGTTTGATGACCTGTGGTCAAGAAAAAAATAGCCTTTGGTCACAGATAAACTTTCTCATTTAGATTTACACCACTCAGGTCAAAATGGTCAACATTTAAAAGTACAGAAACAAGTTTTAAATGTAGGACATTAAAGTAGTCGAATAGTAATCAGAAACACGGAGTACTGGTTATTGTTTGTTTGTTTGTTGGGTTTAAAGCCGTGGCAACACATTGTATAGGTCACATAACGGCAGTCAGTCACCCACTGGCTCCTGCTGGAAAGGCTAAATCTCTGGATTTAGCTGTTAACCAACTTCTAAGCGCATACTTTCGTCAGTGACTGACAACTGCCCTACATAATTAAAAATCATTGGTAGGAGGGAAAATGGCCGTAGAAATAATTTCATGACCAAGCTCCACGAAAGTATGCACCCCCCGGGAATCAAACCCACGACCCCTTGATCAGTAGACTTGCATGCTACTAACTGAGCTAGCCGAACAGCTCTACTTGTTATTGAAAAGGGTCCAGGAAAGCCAAGTTAGGTGCACTGGTCGCTATAAAATAACCTATATTGTATTAACACATGTTAATCCCATTATAAACCAACTTCCCATAAAAAACAAAGAGCTAGCCATACAAAAACAACTAGAAAAAACATACCAATTATGATCACTTAAACCACTCCAAGTGAGTTGCTTACATTTATTAATTGCGGGATTAGCGCAACACCGCCATAACTCACTCTTTTAAAAAATTGAGTTACAACCATTTTGCGCTAAGTCCGCAATTTGTTTGTTTGTTTGTTTATCATTTGTCCAACAATGAGTCCATCATTAACGATCTTAACATGTATAAGCAAATTGATGGGTCAGAGCAAAACAGATCTACATTTCATCTTTGTTTATATGTAGTAAGACTTAGTTTTGCGTAAAGCCATCAAAATACAAGTAATAAAACAGTAATGATAAGGTCTTACAGTAATATATTTGACCCAGGTGTTATGTCTGAGGGTTGAAATTAAGGTTAATACCAGTCCATAGGTGTCACTATCAACAAGTTAATATCTCTATCATAAATGTATCATAAAATTGACAATAATCATAAACATACTTGTAACCTTAACTTAACTGTCTGTTAACTTTAGCTCAACTAATATATATATATATATATATATATATATATATATATATATATATATATATATATCAAAGCTTCTCATTGCATTTTTCTCATTGTGATATATTTTTCTTTTTTTTTCTTTTTATATTTATTTCTTTTGATATCGTTTCCATATTTTAAGATTGCCTATCAATGTCTGTAAATGTGTTAAGAAAACAGGATTCATACAGATTTTGAATACCAGAATTCCATGAATATTCCATGATTTTTCATGATTCTTCTCAGTTTTCCATGATACAACAGAAACACATACAGAACCCCCCAAACTACGAATACAATAATTACTCAAATTGATTACTCAAATTTCTTCTTCATTCTACAGTCGATGATTAATATTGTTTGTAAAATTCTCATTTTCTTACTGAAGCAGGTTCGTACACATATGGATTTGTACCCACAATATTATGGCCAAAAAATTATAATTAGTTGCACACCTTTGCACATAATGGCAAAGAGTACAACAGCTCAAGATTCGTATTAATCAATTTCTAATTATTAACTTAGTATCACTTTGCATGCATGAATATTAATTAAATTGAGGCCAATCAACTATGTTGAGGGTCACCCGCAAAACTGCAGAAAGTGCCATGTGTTAAAGAGCGAGTTACTACTGTCTTCAATGTGTTACTGATGCTCCAACTGCAAAATGACAAAAATCTACGCCAAATTTTCACAATTTTGTGGCAATCTTAACCACAAAATGAAAGAAATTCATTCAGGTGTTAAAACAAACACAGCTGACTGACCTATTAACCTCCTATCATGTTATCAGGGAAAGTGATCTTACAAACAACATTTATGTGTTATAGTTAATATATTGCTAAATGGTCCATTCAACAGCAATGATCCTTTTTTGTAGTCTTAAGAAGCTGAAAAGAAGTTGAACTTGACATAGGTACAATCTCTGTCAACAGATATCTTGTAGAGCAAAGTCGTACAGGATCTCTACTGTCTCCGTGGAAGGTCACGTTGAGATGAACTTTGTGTCGACCAATCAATGTGTAGCTTTCATCTAGACGAAAACACTATTAATCACATTTTGATTTTGTAATTTCTATTTTTAGACTAAGGTTTGCAAGCTAATTTAACAGCGGTATTATTCACAGTCTGCGATTGGACATCTCATTTCAAATTGTGTAATGTAGACGATGTAAACAAGTTACGTATCATAACAATTTTGTTATGAATATTATAATGAGAAAAGGTCACCTGAACGTGACCTTCGTTTGAAAAAGGCCAGATCTAAATTAGAGAATAGGCGAGCGGAAAATTTTAGGTCGGGTTTTAATCAGATTGACAAAACACCTGATAGCCAACAATTTTCTGGAAAATGAATGACCCTCTGTCACTGAAATATTACAGTGATTTGAATTCAACAATTTTAACCACTTCACCATGAAGGGTAAATTAACCACATGACAATGGTAGCCAATTGAACCACTTGACCATTGTCAATTTGAGATCAATTTACCCAAGTCACCATTAAGGGTAAATTAAAAGAATTGCAAAAAGAAACAGCAGAATCAAAATGAAACATATACACCATTATTTAATAATGCCAATTTCAACAATTTTTCAATCATAACAAGCAAAAGCAGGTTCAGCAAACTGCAATTTCCAGGAAATGTTATCGCAGCAGTTTTAACTATATCTCCTTAGAAGCCAACATCTTTTCCAAGAAAAAAATATTTTCAAAATCGGGCCTGATACTCAAACCCAACAAATTCATGTGGAAGAAAAAGAAACATTTACTATAGTCTGGCCTGATACTCAAACCCAACATATTTCATGTGGAAGAAAAAGAAACATTTACTATAGTCTGGCCTGATACTCAAACCCAACAATTTCATGTGGAAGAACAAGAACCATTTACTATAAATAGTCTGGCCTGATAAATTGAGAAAGTCAGAGTGATTATCAACATGCTTATAATTAAGTAGGTTAAGTAATACATTTAATAAACAAACAAGTAAAAATTTATCTGATTGCAAAAATGGTACACAGGCAATATATCATATAAACTTTGTTAGATGAAGCATTCAAGCAGAGACAATTTAACTTAGAGATGAGGCTTCAGAATTAAGGCAGAAGGTTTTAATTTTGTGTTACAGGAGATATTTTAAAGACTTCAATGCTAGGAGTGCATTTCTACCTTCACAAATGAACAGATCTTGTCTTCATAACCAAGACTCTTTTAACTGAATTATTTGTAATCGGTCTGAGGTTCTTTTGCACTTTAAAGAAAATCAAGATGAAATACTATTTAAATTGCATTGGAATTTTGCTATTTACTGCTATTTATCCTTACCACTTTGATCATAGCTCCCCAACCACTTACATGGTGACAACTAAAGATTGGAAACAGTAACAGCATTATCAGGCAAAATTGTGATCAACAGAAACCCAAATATTCTATCACATTGTTGCAAGAAACAGATTATTTTTTATGTTTAGCCTCTCATATCAAAATAATGTTTTCATGTTAGTGCATATAAACTAAGGCATATGTTGAAGTTGATGATATGAAGCATACTTAAAGGTGTTTACTCTCATTAATCCAATCAATAGTACAAAGAGCAACAACATTTATGGATAGATAAACAACAAGTACTGCAGTCACACCTAATGTAGAACCATACGAAAAATATGTTTTCTTTCTGAAAATTTTGTCATTAAAGAGGACAAACTAATCTTCTGCAACTGTTCGGATTTTATGAAGATTTGAAGAACATTGCTGTACATATGATAAGTTTTGACATTTCGTAAGTTCGTAAGATACTACAGTTTGTGATGCAAGACTTAGTTAAACCCTAAAAAACGGGTTCTTTGGTTTGATTCTGAGCTAAATCCACACTTTTTAACTGTCAGTCAAAGTTGACAAAGTCCAGTGTATTTATGTTTAATCTAAATGACCCAAAGGTCTAGCATCCAACAACCTCCAAAACCTAAGTTACCAAAACTTTCTTGAGCTGAGTAAAATAGTATATATGAATAAAATCGCTAAAAGCACTGACTGAATGATTTAATGTGTGTGAGGAACAGAGCTGAGGGCAAACAAATATAGAAGAATAAACCTCTTAAAATCATTCCATAAGTGGCTCTAAAAGCCAAACAAACCCTTCCGTCTCCCTCCACCCACTCTTACCAAATCAGCAACCTACCTTGATATACAGAGTAAGGTTGCATCAGTCAAATAAGCGGCTCTCAAAGAAAGCCATTTAAACCTTTTCACCCCCACTCTTACCTAATCAATGCCTAACAATTACTTTGTTAAGCAGATTAAGCCTGCATCATTCAGATAAATTGATGGCTCTCAATGCTATGTGAACCCTTCCACCTCTCCCCCTCACCCACTCTCACCAAATTCAAAGACGTACCTTGTTGTGCAGAGTAAGGTTGCATCAAACAAGCCAGCAATAATTGTCTCTGTTGTATTTGTATCTGTTGTATTTGTTGTACAATTTGTTGTTGTTGTAGACCAAGTTGTTGTAATTGTTGTTGTGTTTGTTTACCATTAGTTTTCTTCTCTTGTACCAACTGGGACTGTTGTAGAAGGTTCAGCTGTAATTGTTCATTCAGCTGTAACAATGCTTGCTCCTGGACCTTCTGTTGCTGTTGCTATGGAAATAGATGAAAAAAAATAAATATGGTTAATATAAATTATGGGAATATAATTTTACAAAATGATAAATTATAACTTTTCCAATAAGTTTTGACCATCTTTCAACAACAGTCACTTCTCAGCAACAGTCACTTCTCAGCAACAGTCAATTCTCAGCAACAGTCACATCTCAGCAACAGTCACTCTTCAGCAACAATCACTTCTCAGCAACAGTCAATTATCAGCAACAGTCACTATTCAGCAACAGTCACTTCTCAGCAACAGTCACTATTCAGCAACAGTCACTTCTCAGCAACAGTGAATTCTCAGCAACAGTCAATTCTCAGCAACAGTCACAATTCAGCCGCAGTCACCTAGAAAAACAGTGGCCTCTCAACAACAGTCACCTTTTAACATTGGTCAGCTATCAACAAAAGACACCATGTAAACAATGGTCACCTTTAAACAACAGTCACCTCTTAACACCAGTCACTTTGAAACAACAGCCACTTTTCAACAACAGTCATCACTCAACAACAGTCACTTTTTAACAAAAGTCACCTCTCAACAAACAGCCACCTTTAAACAATGATCACCTATATAAGCATTTCATAGACATAATATAAATATATGAAATTGACATAAAATCAGTGAAATATATTATTTATTGAGTTATATCATAACTATATGATATTGATAACTAATGTTTGTCTCACAAAGCTGTCGAACAACATCCACCTTATACAATTATACACCAGGCCTTTTTTTCCTTATATAACAGGGGCCGTTTACAGGTGCCTTCCCCTCTTAAAAGTTCTTTAAAATCATGCAGTTTAACTTGGATTTTTTGTTCCCCTGCCTGTGAAATTGCGATAAAATTTCCCAAAATGTTCTATATTAAAAAAGGTCCCTGGCCCCTTCCCTAAACAATGAAAAAAAGCCCTGTACACGCAATCACCTGTAAACATAGCTGTCAACATTTTACTTCTTTACATTTCACGTCTCTTCTCTTAACAACAATAATCTTTATTTCTGACTTATCATGCACTTTCATGTAAAAGACCATCTCAACAACAATAAATGATCATTTACACAACAGTAAAAAAACCACATTCTTTTCAACAGTCACACTTTCTGTTACTGACAAATAAACACAATTTCTGCTATTAGATGTTGATTTTTTACTTGATACAAAAAATTACCCCATTCCATCTAAGACACAATTATTTTCACTGTCATAAATAACAGGAGAAAATGTTCATAAATAAAACCAAACAAATAAACAAAAAAGACTTATTTATGAGGAGAGTGACATTTAAACATTAATGTAAGTATCATACAAGTTTATTTATACTTTATTTCACAAAATTATGAGTTTTCTAGTCATTTAATCTACAAATATTTGGTAATAATCTACAAATATTTGGTAATTAGAAGTCTATGGAACTCAATGGTAATTGTCTGCATTTAAAAATGATGGCTTTCCTCGATTTGCACTTGACAATGAGCTGAAAACAGTCAATCCCATGATATTGGTCACCAGTAAAAAGCAAAATCCTCATCAGTCAAGCATACAATACTCTCCAAGCTTAAAATACTGTTCTGGGGGGCCGTAATATCAAAGCTCTTATGTCCGATTTCGGTTGTAAACTGCACTTTATTGTATTACTAAATTATCGTAAGATTTTTGATAATATGCTGCCCTGGTGCACATGTGACCTGTCTTTGGAAGTCATCTGTCTTAAGCAACCTAAATTGTACTGTAATTGTCAGGCTACTTCATACATGTTTTGACAATAAAGTTTACATCTAAGAATACTACTAAGCCTGTCCAAAAAAAATGCATTTTATAGTCTAAGTTTCATGCTCATGCACACTCATCGACTTTACAGCTATTACCCCTAATCATCGGGCTATTGGTATCTATCTATCAATCTCCCTGGGGAGTCTTTTAACTCCGCTTAGTGCAGCCGACACTTTGGGGCAACGGAATATATACCACCCTCGGAGGTACCCATTTACACCTGGATGAAGTGAAGCAACCGCAGGTAAATTTCTTGCTCAAGGAAATTAGCAGTGCCCATGGTGGGGCTCAAACCCGGGACCTCTCGATCCCTAACCGCGTCCCACCACTGGACCACTGCCCCTACACTGTTGTCTAAAGCAACAATAACATTTCTATAACACAAAGATATTTTGGTAGCAGATATTAAAGAATTGTAAATAAAAGAAATTAAATACTAACATTGTGATAAACAGCTTCCAGTGTCCAATATTTTAAGTCAATCATTTAAGTATTTAAGTATTATATTTATGAGATTAACTTTAATTGTTTGTCATCACACGAAACATATAAATAACTTTAATATAATTTTCAAGCAATAATTATAAATTACTACCATAAGAAAAACACCTAACATTCTTGAACAACATAACAACTCCTTACAACTGTACTCATACTCATAGTATTCAAAACAATAAGGCTATAAAATTATTCAAACTCAAGGTTGAACAATAACAACAGAACATCAACCCAACATCAAACCAACAACAACAACAACAATTAATGAAATCAACAAAGAATAACGACCAAAAAAACACCACTCTTATTTCAGAAAATTAAATTATGTATCTCCGGAATTTTCATAAAATATAGGTTTAAAAAAATAAGATTAAAAATAAACAACAATACATTTTCTATAGTAATATATAACAGATATAATAAGTCTGTACATTGTAAGCCGAGAGCCGGAGTGAATTGCGTAAACAAATAAAACATATCTAGGTCATACACCTCCATGCACTCTCACTTTAATCTACGTACAATCATTTATCAAAAAATATTTTAGCGTAACACTTATATCAGTTAATGCTGATAATTAATGAAATAATATATACGATGTAAAAAAACACATTAAAAAACTTGCTCACCCAATCCATGTCAGTCCGACATAAACCGTTCACCAGACACAAAATTTTTTAATAATATAATAATATCAGCATTTTTCCCGTAACCTTACTTTGCTCGACTAGGCAATTTCAACTAATCTTCTTGCACAGTTTACTTTGAGATAAAATATTTGTTGTAAACATAACAGATAAACAAAGTCTACAGCTTTCAGCATTGTTTACACAACATATGAATTTCCGCTCAGAGTTTGTGATTACAAAATCTTAAACCAAGATCTTCGGTACTTATGATTTATAAATCTTCACTGACTATTCTCCCCTCTGCTGATATTTTTCAACAAATATTTTCATACTAACGTATATTTTGATATTTTTAAAAGATTGCTAAAACATTACGTTTTTACATATTTTAATACATTTTACTTTATAAAAAAGAGATGAGAAATAAATCTGATATCTACTCTTAACTTACATCAGGTTAAAATTATTGATAAAAACTATCATAGAATGTGAAATAAATCTCAATTGTATACAGGAAATGAGTTTTATTTGTTTATAAATCAGTTATTTTATAGCCCATTATCTTTAGTTTGTTTGTTTGTTTCTTGGGAGTTTAGGCTGTTTTATAAAAAACATTTCCTTTACAGATTACAAAGGGTGGTTCACCAAACCAGTTTTTTGTTTTTCCCATAACACATTCACCCCTCCAAAAAAACTTGTCACATCTTCCCCCATAGGAAGAAAAATCAACAAAAAATAATAGTAAACTGTCCTTGCATGGGTATTGTTAAAAATCTCATTTCACTGTCAGAGGCTCATACATTAACCCCGCTGATTTAAATATATTTGATTGATCTTGAGAACAAAATACTGCAGAGAATATTTAAATCAGCAGACAAAAACTAAGTTTCTGCAATGATCCTGAATAACCCATTGCCTAATTCCAACATATTCAAGTATTCAAAATTGTAAGTTAAGTATATTAAGAATTGCCCAATTCCAACATATTCAAGTATTCAAAATTATAAGTTAAGTATATTAAGAATTGCCCAATTCCAACATATTCAAGTATAAAAATTATAAGTTAAGTATATCAAGAATTGCCCAATTCCAACATATTCAAGTATTCAAAATTATAAGTTAAGTATATTAAGAATTGCCCAATGCCATCCAACCTATGAAAGTATTTAAGTATATTGCCTAAGTATTTTTATATTGCCCGACAGACCATACACCTGTTTTTAAATCACATTGATAATAAAGTCAGTAAACTAAACCATTAGAGGTCAAATCTCAATGACAACACCTTCAATATAATATAATGTATGTCATCAGTTTGTTTTAATGTTTGTACTATTTGTATGATAAAGATAAATATTTATGTTGATAAATTAAGAATGATAAGAGACCATACAACAACAAACAAACTATTAACTCAAAAATCTTCACTACAAAAAATGTTATCATCAAAATATATAAAACTCTGATTTATGACAGACCTTCTCTATAAAAAAATGATATGATGAAAACCATATGTGTCCCAATCATACGCATACTTAATAGTTCAAGATATAAAATATTCATTGGGTCATGTGACATTGAGTTCATGTGGGTTACTAGGTCACTGTGTGGTTAACATTATAAAGGCAGCCAAGTCATGGAAGAAACTAATGATTTTCAAAGTCATTTGATGACAACAACAGGTCAGTGTCATGTGACACAAGCAGGCAGGTCATATTGTCATATAATACAACATCACATAAGATACAGTGTCATGCGATATAACGAGGAAAATTACTGTGTCATGTGATGATACCAATATGTAGGTCACTGTGACATGGGATGTTATCAATATTTAGGTCACTGTGTCATGTGATATCATCAGCATGCAGGTCACTGTGTCATGTGATATTACCAAAATGTAGGTCACTGTGTCCTGTGATGTTATAAATATGTAGGTCGCTGTGTCATGTGATATGAACAACATGAAGGTCACTGAGCAATGTGATATCATTAATAAGTAGGTCACTGTGTCATGCGATCAATAAGTAGATCATTGTGTCATTCAACATAATTCACTGTGTCATGTGATATTATCAATATGTAGGTCACTGTATCATGTAACATTATCTATATGTAGGTCACTGTGCCAAGTAATTTTATCAATATGTAGGACACTTTGCCATGTGATGTTATCAATATGTAGGTTACTGTGTCATGTGATGTTGACAGTATGTAGGTCACTGTGTCATGTGATGTTGACAATATGTAGGTCACTGTGTCATGTGATGTTGACAATATGTAGGTCACTGTGTCATATTATGTTGACAATATGTAGGTCATTGTGTTATGTGATGTTATTAATATGTATGGCACTCTGTCATGTGATATTATAATAATGTAGGTCAATGTTTCATGAGATGTAAGACCACTGTGTTATGTGATAAAGACAAAATGTAGGTGAAAGAGTTAAGTGTCATTGTTGCAACTTAAAACTCATACAGATAAAATTGTTTCACATGTATATAAATATAAGTCATGAAGATAACAACAGCACGTTTTAACAAGACCATATGAATGAATAATTAATATAATCAGACAAATTATAAAACAGAAACAAGTGTGTTTTAGATAGCATCTTTCAATTAACAGATATAATAAGCTACATTAAGACATTAAAAAACAGAAACTTGACTTAATAACAGCACGGTTGATCTACTTAAAAACAGTCTGAATTGATTAATGAATTAAATAAAAATCTTCGGTATTCAACTAGATACTGTAATATTTAAAATTATATAATTAGAATTTAAGTAAGATACACTGTGTCTAAGAAATAATAAAATGATGCTTTCAGCTTCAAGGTTTGGGTAAAGTGGTGATAATTGATATCTGAAGCATCTGACCAAGTTTGATAAAAATAAAACAAAATGTGACTTCTGGAGTGGTAACAAGGTTTACTTCAATTTGACCTAGTTTTCCTCGCTCATGACTTATAATCAAACTTAATTGATATTTGTTACAATTAAGCTTCTAACCAAGTTTGATATAAATTGGAGCCAAATTGTGACGTCTAGAGAGTTAACAGTGGAGAGTTGACGATGCAAGACAATGGAGTTTAGGCAATCCATCCAACCACATGTGTCCATTATGAGCACTCTATGCTCAGATGAGCTTAAAATTTGTTGTTTTTTCGTGTTTTTTTTTTTGGTTTAACCCCGTGGCAACACATTGTATAGGTCATAAAATGGCGGTCAGTCAACCTACTCACTCCTCCTGGAGAGGCTAAATCTCTGGATTCAGCTGTTAACCAACTACTTTAAAGCGCATACTTTGGTCAGTGACTGACAACTGCCCTACGTAATTAAAAATCATTGATAGGATGGAGAATGGCCATACAACCCCTCAATCAGAAGACTAGGCGTGCTACCAACTGAGCTAGCCGTGCGGTAATTGGTACACAAGCATGATAGTGGTACCATTGTAATCAACAAATGATCCTCAACTCTAAAAAAAATATTTCTATTTCAAAGTTTACAATTCTATGAATTATAAACCAGTACTTATCCCCCATACTTTTTAAAAGGAGAATCTTTGATAGTTTTTATTCAAAACACTTTGATGTATTATCATCATTCAATTCATATTCTTTCATTTATTTACAAGTGTTTACAATTCTTGTTGACAAATAAAGTTTCTTAGGTTCATTTTTACAATACCTTTTTATAGCTTCCGTCAATTAATAACTTTAATACAGTAAGATTTGGTATTTTTTTTTTTTTTTTTTTTTATACTGAAAGTCAAGTAAGTGGAATTTAATTTCATAAATTAATATGTCACTCAAACCACGTATTATAAGCATGCTGGTCTTTTCATAATTCTGGTTGAATGTTAGAGGGAATTTTGACAGTAAAAAAGAAATTTATAGTCGAAATGCACTAAGCTTGAATTAAATAAAAACAAGACTTCAGAAATTCTGCCACATATGAAATAGCTATATATATATTTGTAATATGATAATCAGGCCTAATAATTTCTATAGTAAAAAAATACTGTAATATAACAGCGTCATTAATTACATAATATTGTGTTCTCGATGATCATACAAATTTAATGACAACAGCCATTCAGTTGTATTAAGCATAATTGTTGACTATTTTTGAATTCTAAATAACTCAACAAATCGTCAGATTTCAATGGATTTAAAATTCAGGACAGTGGTTAGATCAATATGTAGTTTTAAGTGCAAACCCCCATGCAGTTTGACAATTACTTGACATATAAAATAAAATTTCACCAATTACTTTAATTGATTAGTAAACAAATGACCATTTCAATTCAAAATTACATTGACAAGGTTATACAGCGTGATTAAAACATAAAAATATAAAAAAAGACACAGTCATTAATTTTTATATTCTTTTCAAAAATGAATCGTCCCCGAGCATAAAATAACATTTATTTTGTTTATCGAATAAAAAAAACGAGAAATAAATTATGATTAGTATCAGCTGGTTTTAAAATGTAAAAATAATTTGTCATATCAATTAAAGTTAAAAATCATGACTTAATAATGTTGAACGTTGAAGGACTTATCAATATTAGGCTTCTATCTTTAGAAAAAATAAACTTAACGGGGGTCTTATTTGCCTATTTCGGTTTCAGTAAATACAAATGTTACCATTGGAATAACGTAAATAACAAATAAACTTATCGTTCATTATCAGACGTACTTTAGAAAATATAATATACTGAAAATTAATCATCATTTTTCATTTTATAAAAGGTTTTTTCTATACACAATAAATAAAAAATATCTAAAATTTTTACTTTTGTTAAACATTAAAGGCACTGTCAATCACTCAAAGAGAGAATTTAAAAAGAGTGAGATGATAATTTTTATAGACCTAATTCAGCAGAACTAATTTTTTTGGATTTTTTTAAATCAATTTACAGATGGTATAAACAAATATTGTTGCACATTATTGCTGAAAAGCACGAAAAACAGACTAAATCCTATTGTTCTTTGTACAGGTATTTTCATTTTGATGGTACTGCCGTGAAAACCAAAATATTTAAATTCGGGATATATAGTCAATTAAAAGAAGATATGTTTTCAATCTCCGTAAACAGATATCCTGTAGAGCATTATCGTACATTATGGATCTCTACTTTCTCAATGGAGGGTCACATCGAGATGACTTTTATGTCAACTAATCAATGAGTAGCTTTCATCTAGACAAAACACTATTAATAACATTTTGATCTAGAAATCTAAGCCTCTTAATGGACAGTGATTAGGTGAACTGTTCACTATAAAATTACTGAAAACTTTTGTCAGTAATGTAGATTTAAGAACCAAAATTTGAAAAAATCAAACTGGCAATGCCAAAAAATGATTAAAATATTTGATGATTTTCAAAATCAGTTCAGTCAGAAGGCATTGACTGGTTTTCCTTTATAGTGTATCTTTAAGTAATTTAAGGCATTGACTGGTTTTCCTTCATAGTGTGTCTTTAAACAATTTAAGGCATTGACTGGTTTTTCTTCATAGTGTACCTTTAAACAATTTAAGGCATTGACTAATTTTTCTTCATAGTGTGCCTTTAAACAATTTAAGGCATTGACTGTTTTTTTCTTGATAGTGTACCTTTAAATAATTTAAGGCATTAATCATCTCTGTAAGAAGACAATTTTTGAGAAGACACTTATAGTTTAGATATTAAGTTAAGTGCCTATCACAACCTAGCAGAAGATTTCAAAATAATAATCTTGATATTTACACAAGTGTTGGGTAAAAAAGTTCTACTTTTCAACCAGAACAAATAAAGTATCAACTTATTACACTATAATATTACAGAGTATTGAACTCTTATCATTTTAATTATTTACTTGTAATTAACCATGCTGTAAAATGTTATTATCTAGTTATAAGGCCACAACAAGTTGATCATATGTTCTATGGATTCGCTCACACCTTAATTTTGACGGTTTTTCAAAACCAAATTTTTTATTTCCTCGCTCGCACATAAAAATTTGGTCAAACCGCTATATAAAGCAACTGAATTAAGATTTTTTATCTTTTTTTCTTCGCTCGCTCACCCCATTTTTTTCCCCGGAAAAATCTGTAGAACACATGACCAACTTGTTGTGGCCTAAACTATAATCTAGTATTCGGATTCATCTTACAATGATAATTTATCATAAAAGTGGTTTTTTTTGTGATTTAAAAAACTTGATGACATATAATACCATAAGAGTAACAGTTCCAAATAGAGAGTTTACAGTTTATTTCACCATTTCTTGGATCGACACAAACAGTGTCCTGAGATTCTATGGATCTTGGGAGAAATGCCAGTTATGCCAAAAGGATCCCTTTAAATTGCCTTTATGACATGAATTTGAATACCCATGATTATTTCTTCACAATTTATGACAGCAAATCTGTATCTATTAATAGATAGATAGATAATTTGTTTATTACAGCGACATTTGTACAATAAACATATATACGTTACATTCAAATATCATTAATATATGTACAACCGACCCATTGGGTCTATAAGTCACTTTTCATATACAAATAATTTTAAACAATGATTAACACATATTAAGATCAATAGAAAGTTAATTAATTGTCTGTCAAACAAGAACTCTTTATATATTATCATCTATAATTGGACGAATCCCTAACATTAAGGAGGAATCACTGAATGACTGACTAGGCATGTCACAAAACTTTCAACCAAGCATTATGAGGCATACAGTTTTGATTCTAGTGCAGTGGTAAGGTATGGGAGCTTATCAGCAAACTTATAACTTAAAGTCTTTAAGTTGACATTTGATCAAAATAATTTCATGATTTTTGCCAATTAGATTATTGAATTATTATAGTTCACAAGTAATAAGGAATATGGCCATCTTTGTATTCTTGATTGGTAAGAAATGTAATACAATTTCATTGTCATCATCTCCCACTCTCAACCGTTTATTTAGGAAAGAACCAATATTTCTTGACATATTCTGTCTTAAACTAAATTTCTGATATCATAATCATAGAGGCGCAAAATATGTACTTCTTATATAGAAAAGAACTGATATTACCCGAATACATCTTCTTAAAACAAGAAATGTAATGTGGAAACCTCATTAGAGCCAGATTTAAAAACTTTAATGCAAAAATTACAAAGGGAAATAATCCATAATAAAGTCAGGAAGAGTTGTGGTTACTTTCTAGTTCTGTTCATCACATGGTATGTTATCATTTTATGAAGTTTCATAAAGATCTGACAATAAATGGCAGAAATATATAATAAAGAAAAAATTTAACACAATTGTTAATGACACCGGACGCCCGCCTGTGTTTCGCCAATCTATCATCCAAAAGTTTTCTTTGAAAAATCTGGCTAACAAAATTAAAAAGTTGTAATATTTTATTCATAGAGGCATAAAATTTAACAAATTAGTAGTATCTCATAATCACATTAATTGAGTCAACAAAAATTGTCAATCCTGAGACATGGCAACGAATTTACGTCATTAATAAATTCATAATTATCCCCACCAATAAAGTAATATCGGCAAAACAGCCCATTAATAAATTCATAATTATTGTATATGATAAACACAATATACTTTCACAATATTGATTTAATAAAATAAATCAACATACATATTACATTAACTTGCATAAACAATGACAAAACTGAATCAATATTTTGTCAGAAAATATACTCCAAGCATCATTCAAGAGCTAATTTACAACAAATTAAAACTTTAAATTTTCTTTACAATATTATAAGACAATCTATTAGTTCTAGATTAAAAGTAAAAGCAATGTTCATAATGGCAATATATTAATTTTAAGAGAAAATTAGTGAAATTAATCTTCAGTCAAAATTAGCAAATATCAGCATGATGCGATCAGAACTGGTTATAATTTATGTGGAAATAATATGAACGAACTTGTTTCAACTCAAGTTTAGTGCCTTTACCTATCAAACTTGAAGTATGTACGATATAACGTATAATGATTATTCTGAAATTCCAATATCTTAAATTAACATTAAGTGTCAATATTCAATAAGTTTATGATTTAACTGAATTAAAATGGAATGACCAAATCATCCCAGCAAAGCCTATAAGTCATCTAAAAGAACGTTCGTAGTAAAGTATGGAAATAAAACTTGCGTACTTAATGTTCTTTACGTATTAAACTTTTGCAGGCTTACAAACATTTTGTATGTTAGAAGAAATTTACACTGCCTTTAACTTAACGACCCAATAAGGGTATATAAGGGATCTGACAATAAGTGACAGAAATATACAAATGTATGCAAAATTGAAAACTTTAATGATACTAGACACCCGACCGCCTGCCCATGTTTGACAAACTATTAGCCTAATTTTTTCGTTGAAAAATCCGGTTAAAAATGGAAAAGATAGTACAAAATTTTAAGGGAATTTTACTGCAGGGAAGGGGAAAATACAAAAGTTTTGGGAAAGAAATAGGTGCCTCAAAATGGCCTAGAAAAAAACATAACAAGAGCTAAATATTGAAGCGAGTAGTTAGTCAAACGAAAAGGTCACATAAAATCATAGAAAAGGTCACATAAAATCATAGTGTTATGGTTGAAATTATATATAGGTCAAGACTAATAAACATTTCAAAGTAACAAAGTCCTAATACATCATAAACAATTTTCATTCAAAGTTACTTCAACTTTGACCTAAATTTGTCAATTAAAAAGTAAAACATTGTTATTAATTACCTCAATAAAATTATCATAAACAAAACAGGTTGACTTGACCTATAATGTATTGCATGATATTTGAAATATATTGACGGGGAATATTTAAAACGATAAATCGTTAGTAAAAGAAGGAGTGACAATACAAATATCCTTGTTTTGTGACATCTGATTGACTGATAATTATATATTCTGACAATCTGTTAAAGGGATATACAGGCAAAAGTTCAACTTCACATTTCCTGATTTTGAATTATATTTTTTAGAACTGTGAATGCAACAGACACACTGATATATTACTTGGCAAATTATTTCTTTATTTTCTCGTAATATTTGAGGTGTTTCCTAACTAGACCCATGTGGGTCAGGTTAGCTAATAATAGATTAGTGTTAAAATATGCATTTACTGATGAAAAGATACTAGAGCTAATCATTGTGCAACATTAGTATAATTCTTTTGAAAAGATATCCTAACCGCCTAAAAATGTTGAAAAGATAAGAACGTCCAATGAAAATGTTTAATTTCAGCAAGTACAACATATAACAAATCTATAAATAGCTTGGTGATTCCCTCAGTATCCTACTTTTTTCAACAATGTGTATGCCACAAGTTTTAATTCAGTCAGTTGAATGTTATATTAAGTGACAAATATTATTAGTAAGTGATTTTAATACTGTATTAAAGACTAAACTTCAATCTTTACTTTTGGCACAGTCATTTGCCTACATATCCCTTTAAAATATAAAAGGAACCGTCTCTTACTGACCACACCATGCAGTTCCCCACAAGTTTAATCAAGCTGTAGTCGTACAATACCTAAAGGAGTAGATTCAACAAAATCAAATAAACATTTTTAACAATTCTTAACATTCAAAATTATATTTTTGTTTATTTTTTCGACATTTGGTACATTTATTAATTTGAATATTATGCAGCTTATCAATATTTTACCCGTGATTTATTTGTGCTGGCAAACCGGCGTAAAAAAACAACAACAATATAGTCTGCACATTAATTTCAAACAAGAAAACATATCAGTTTGTTTATTTATTCTATAAATATTTTCCAATCTTTCAGAACATTGAAATATTTATTACAGAATCCTTTTTCTTGTGATAAACAGACACAAGTATTAAAACTTTCATAATGTTTTATGTATAAGTATTTAATGTTCAATATTTAAAGATCATAATCAATATACGCCCAGGATAAAATATAGAAAGAATAAGAGACCTTAGTCAGTTATTTCCCCTTGTATACTCTTCAAAAATGTAGGATCAATTAGTTGGATTACTTGGATTTTACCCTTACTTTTCAATGTCAATTTGCCAAATTAATCTTAAATAACTTTTTTGTAAATCATTTTGTTTGTTTGAAATTCAAGCTAAGTATTTTTAGGGTAAAGAACTATCTAAATTTCATCACTTCTGTTAATATCTTCATTAACAAGAAAGATATTAGATGAAATATTTTGTTATCCTTACATAGGAATTCAATTTTAAATTTGAGCATTCCAACTGTAAGGACCTACTTACCAACTGGATTGCTTCAGATATTATCAGGGAAAGTTTATTTATTTGAGTTAACACCGTGTCAACACAATTTAGGTCATTTTACAGAGTCCAGCGCACCTAACCTAGCTTTCCTGGACCATTGTCTATAACCAGTACTCACCTACCCTTCCACAAGGCCGGAAACTTCTCCATATTATCTAATCAATGGAGGAAAATCAACATTACTGTCAAATTTTTATGGAAGGGTATAACCTCCCGGGATGGGATTCCAACCCATACTCCCTTCGGGACATGAGATTTTAAATCCCGGCACGCTACCAACTGCGCTATCGACCCAGGTTAAATAAATACAAAGCAAAGCAGCAGACATATGATTTCATGAAAATAGTTAAGTTAATCAAAGTTTATCCTTTTGATTTTCTGCAATACCATACAGGCAGAAGTCATAGGCTCCTTTCGAAAAAGTAGATATTTACTTGTCCGGTGAGACGAGACTGCAACCAAATAAAACAATTGATAATTTGCCTAAGATGTACATTATAATCAGAAAATTTCAATGATTTATAAATTCTCCAAAAAAACAATTCACATTTTTCCATTGATAATAATAATAAGCTTTAACATTAAAAAATCAGATAATTTTAATGATCATTAAAAAACTCCAAAAATCGTACCATTCTTATCCATTGCAAAGAGTGTAAAAAAATTTTTTTTAGAAAACCTATCTGACCGAAGTGATAATTATAATTTACATATTGTGTTGGTTGATAGTCAGGAAACACAGAATCACAATACAGAGGAAATCCAAGCTAAAGTTACAGCATTATTAAAAATACTTATACAATACAGGTAAAACAAACTTTTGTACTAAATTAAAGGTATTTATATAAAATTTTAGAGAGCGGATGTTTAACAGACAGCAAATTTGTAAACATACTACCGTAGGGAGAGAAAATTTCGAGTTCCAAAATTTTCAACTTTTTTACGAAGATGTTTTTCCTCTTTCAAAATGTTCCCTTTTTCTTTGCTTGATTCTGCTTGTTAGCATCTTCAAAAGTGTACAAAGATTTCTCTTATACTAATTTTTCATCATCACAAGTGCAAATAAGTAAAGTGAAAACTTTTCACTCGCAAATTTTTTCCACGATATGGTATAGTCTTTCATATAGTTACCTGGTTTTGTTTGTTAAACAAGAAACCAGTTTATTTTGTTGTAAGACAAAAATGTGCCAGCTTGTTAAGCAAGGTAAGTTAAAAGAACAACAATTGTTAACTGCATACAAGAACCCTTTATAACATACTTGATGTTATTACGGAACATTCGGAACATTCGTGTTGTACAAGTTAAATTTTTTTACTGGATGCCTCATAGTTAAACCAAGGTGTTACATTTTTTAAAACAAAGTTAATTTAGTTCTTTTTGTAATTATGTGTCTTTTAACTAAGGTTTTGATCTCAAATCAACTGTAAAGAAAAATGTGCAAACTTAAGACTGGGAGTTCTAAAAAAATAAAAAAGTAAAAACAAATAAAATTTTCAAACTAAGCAACAAGGAAAATTTATCTTTAATGTCTAGCTGAACAGGTTTTTACTTTTTTACTGTTTTACATAACATATACTTTTTAACACACAACTATAATGACAAAACATTGCACATGAGAACAGATGGTGATAAATTCACACCAATTTATAATAATTTACAATTCAGGAATATTAAACACCATAGCAAAAGAACTCTGACAACATTTCTATTAAGGTTAACCAAAGGTATTAAGGTTAACCAACACCATGCTATTCAGGTAAACAAAAGGTCTCTGACAACATTGCTATCCAGGTTAACCAAAGGTCTCTGACAACATGCTATTCAGGTTAACCAAAGGTCAATGACACCATGCTATTCAATTTAACTAAAGGTCTCTGACAACATGCTATTCAGGTAAACCAAAGGTCTCTGACAACATTGCTATTTAAGTTAACCAAAGGTCTCTGACACCATGCTATTCAAGTTAACCAAAGGTCTCTGACACCATGCTATTCAAGTTAACCAAAAGTCAATGACACCATGCTATTCAATTTAACTAAAGGTCTCTGACACCATGCTATTCAAGTTAACCAAAGGTCTCTGACACCATGCTATTCAAGTTAACCAAAGGTCTCTGACACCATGCTATTCAAGTTAACCAAAGGTCTCTGACACCATGCTATTCAAGTTAACCAAAGGTCTCTGACACCATGCTATTCAAGTTAACCAAAGATCTCTGACAACATTGCAATTCAGGTAACAAAAGGTCTCTGACAATATTGCTATTCAGAAAAACCAAAGGTCTTTGACACCATGCTATTCATGTAAAACAAAGGTCTCTGACAACATAGCTATTCAGAAAAACCAAAGGTCTCTGACAACATTGCTATTTAAGATAACTAAAGGTCTCTGACAACATTGCTATTCAAGTTAACCAAAGGTCAATGACACCATGCTATTCAGGTTAACTAAAGGTCTCTGACAACATTGCTATTCAAGTTAATTAATGGTTTCAAAGTAATGAGTAAGTCTATATATGTATAGGGACCCTTTTCTTCTGTTTTTCTTCTTGAATTAAGCATTTGGGACTTATATTTTTTATCATGGTCTTAGTAGCTGAACTTTACTGCAAAAATATGTGACAAGAAAATACCTACTTATATAAATTCTAAATAATAATTCAAATATTTACATAAAGCATGTTTATTGATGACAAAAAAGCAAACAAATAATTCATGCAAGTTGCAGCAGATGTCAGAAGCACTATTATCTTCCTATGTTTTTCCAGAAATATCAGATTGTAACCTAGTACAGTACAACCTCTCTAGAGCCACACCCACTGGGAGGGACTAAAGTGTGCTGCTGTTTAGAGGTCGTCGCTCTGCAGGTTTAATTCAATCAAAATTACACTTAAGCGAAATATCAAAAGCTGTTGTTGTGTAGAGGATTTGCTATGTAGAGGGCTGCTCAGCAGAGGTTATACTGTAAACATTTTTCATCAGAATATAATAAAAGGTAACAGATATATGAAACAATAACAAGCCATAGAACTTATGGTCATTGCCACAATAGTCTTGTACCTATAGGTTTTAGAAAAGTTCACACTTTTAGTGTCGTTTTAATGAAATAAACTTTCATCATAATCGGTGAATATGAGATTTTTTCGTCTTTTCTCTGAGTAAGGTACCGACCCACCTTAAATGGGACAGTAGGTAAAGTGACTGAACACCTATATCTTTTCTATGATTAAGGTACTGACCCACCTTAAATGGGACAGTAGGTAAGATGACTGAAACACCTTGATACAACTGACAAAATAAAGGGTTATGCCTCATATATAACAGTATTGTTTACTCCAGATATAAGATGCAACATTATATACTTAGTTACATTATACTTGGGTAACAGCAAAGATCCTTAATATGTTACTGTTGCATAATATATAGAGGATATTCGTCAACTTTGGCGCAAGATCGATTTTTATTTCACCGAGTGAGCACAGAAAACATATTTTCACGAGTGGCATAGCCACGAGTGAAAATGTCATTTTCTGAGTTCACGAGTTGAAATAAAAAAGATCTTACACCAAAGTTGACGAATATTCTGTTTCTTTTATGCTTATATTTTCACTACGATGAAAATATAAAATTTATATTTTCATCGTTTATTTTCACCGAATAACGCGACGTTTCACCATAAAGCATGAAAGAATGTCAGGAATTGTGCTACATTTTGGCAATGTCTTTAATTTGGTACGTAACCATATAGTAGAAAAAAAGGTTTATAAATAAAAACATAATAAATAACAAATAAACAAGAAGGTCCTAATGACCTTGGACCGCTCACCTGAGAGCTACATCCTGTAAGGGCATCACATTCTGATGGAGTCTGACACATGATTTGTTCTCACTTCATATTCAAATGTAAAAAAAAACTTTGAGACCCCTTAAATTGGGCTTTATGGTTTTTGATAAGATTTTTTGTTTAAATTGTAGAAAAACAGACACAAGCATGTACACACGGACTCAATAGATAGATTATTAAAGTCAAAAAGTTAGAGTGTGGTTTAAAGTCTGCTTCAGTATACATGTTCTGCCAACTTTACAATTTCATACAAAAACCCCAGATCATTGAAATCACCTTAAGGCAGGCAATCCCTCACACTTCCTATTTACACCTGGGTGAAGTGGAGCAACTGTAGGTTTATTTCTTGCTCAAGGAAATTAGCAGTGCCCCTAGTGGGGACCGAACCTGGGACCTCTCGATTCCTAAGCCTGTGTCCTACAACTGAATCACTGCTCCTACAAGATTGTGTTCAGATGAGCTAGAAACTAGCAGTAGGTCAAAACCTAGTACTTTACTATCAAAATACAACTGAAGAAAAAGATATCATTACCATTTAAAAGGAAAAGAAGCTGTGAGCATTCATTAACCTTTTTTTTAAAATAATATGATATACTATTATACATATAAGTACAAAAATTTATTAACTTAGTTCTATAAAGTTGTAAGTGTCAAAACTGTAAAGAGCACTTACTACATTATAGAACTGCAGTCCTGTCCATAAATGGTACTAACTGAATCAGACATTTATAAATGTGTTCCACTTTAGTCCAGGCACACCGAAAAATCATGATATGGAAAAGACAAATGTCGCAAGAGTTTTGGCCGATTAATTTCTGTATACTGTCCAAACTGAATTTTGTGTTGATCACTTGGGTTTCTAGTTACCTCCCTTTGGTCCTTCTAAAAATCATATAAAAGGGAGATAACATACCCTCATTTTTTAAAACTAAATTCATATGTTTAGATTGCTTCTGGTTCCTGTGTTTACCAATCTTTGCATTGTGGGACGGTGGGACTGTATGACTAAAACAGGCAATGAAGCCAAATGAAGTAGACATTGGCAAAATGGAGATTAAATTGTTTAACAAATATATGGCCCTTACGACCAACTAACTACTTCACTAAATTGCATGTCTATTGCCCAAGCTTTTATGACTTTTTAACAATGTTCTCATTATCTTTCTGAGACTATTGAAATTTTCATAGCTCAGAAGTCTTTGAGTTAAAGAACAGATTCCAACCAGAGACCTGTAGATTGTCTTAAGAGTGACTGTCCTACTGATAAACTACTCGCCATTCACAATCCTTCAAGTTTGAATAGTTTTCCCTCATTCATTTCCCTTGGGTTCATTAAACCAATCAACCCAAAGACAAATATTTAAAAGAAACATCATGTTTATAAAAACCCAAAGACAAAAATATAAAGAAAAGTAGCATCATTATTAAATAATAATAAATAAATGTGTTACCATGACTACGGATTGTTGTGCTTGGAGTAATTGTTGAACATGAGGAGGCATCACAGACCCTTGTTGTGACAGTAACATTTGTTGAAGTTGTTGAGGTGAGAGTCCATGTTGTGCTGCTAACATAAGTAAAGACTGTTGCTGATTTAAGCTTTCTAGTATATCCAATGATGGCTCATCTGAGTGGCGGGATTTACGCTTGGATGAACTTGAGTTTAATGTACCTTTAATGTTGATATGAGGTGAAGTTGGTCCCTGAGAAATACATTAAAAAATATGTAAGATAACATTTATTAGCTGTTATTATTTATATTTTAAATAATGTTAATTATGTAATGAGATATTGCAAGGAATATATCATTCGGAAGTATAAATTATAAAAAACTAAAGTCATGCTGTTTACAGCAGTCTATATTGGTCACCGAGTTGTATTTGAAAGACATATGATGATATGCAAGTCTTGACAATAAAGATCGTCTTATTGCCCCTGACAACCTATATTTGGGTTCAGGCAACTTTTTGCAGCTAGTAAACATTTAGTTTGGGCAAAATAAAATATATATTGTTTATTGTTATGAAAACTAGACCTGAATAATTGTAAGTGAGATAGACCCCTATCAACAATCATGGGTACAATTGAATTCTCGAATATTTTATAAAACAGTGGTGACAACATGAAAATCCTTTCCACAAAAAAACAATTTATGAATTATTTCTTTGAATCAGTGGTAAGAACAAGAATGGCTGTTGAAATTATTTTATGACATAGCTATATAAAAATATGTCACACACAGGATTCAAACCTACAACCCCTCAA
The DNA here is from genome assembly GCA_025267735.1 of Mactra quadrangularis. NCBI lineage: Eukaryota > Metazoa > Mollusca > Bivalvia > Venerida > Mactridae > Mactra > Mactra quadrangularis. The sequence goes on from CM046302.1 coordinate 3,318,978, forward strand.
TAGTATACACTTGTGCCCTACCAAAAGAGCTAAGCTGAATTACTTCAATAACAAAGCAACAAAAATTAAACATATTAAACCCATAAAAAAATTACGAGCAACAAGTCAATTCCCAAAACAAGGTAGTTGAATTAATTAGTAAAATAATTTGGTTACTCTGCTACTTATTTATGTATAGCAAACCAACCATAGGTAATCAGTCAATTCCCCAACTAAAAGAGATCAGTTTGATCAGCCTGATCTACCTATGGAATAACCATTGAAAAACAGATTTTCAACATATGAAAAATCGCTATAAAACATCAATTTGATTAAGTAAACAGTAATGTTGAAAACGAGCCAAATTAATACATAAATAATTATATGACTAAATATTACTTTAACAATTGATAAACATGTAAAAACAACAGATAATCAAACATAATTATGTAAATAAAATTAAATTGTCAGAACAAAGACCTGTTAATAAGGTAAAATTTTGTGCAGAGTAAATTTCACCATAATCCTTGTTTTTCGCAATAATATCAAAGCGCCCATTAAATATAGCGCTGTCAGACATGCGGTTTTGATAGAGTATATAATATGGCTTATACAATGAATAGAAGCTATATATACAATTAACCTTTGAGTTTCCCTTAAAAAAGGCCAGATTAGATTGCACAAACAGCATATTGTCTGCTTATTAAGGCTTACATTAATTGCCGTAGTAATCATCCCCTTAACTGCAGTTCTGTGACCTAATGTAATCATCCACAGCCTTTTTAATGTGGATTCAAATCAGTTCATAACTTAACATGGGGAAACCCCATGTAACAATTGTACCTCAAAGCTAATCATATGGACAGTTTGATTAAGATTATACATTAACACATGCAAATTTATTTGTCTCTGTTTTGTGGCACAAGTTCATGTATTACTAACCATTATCAAGTCCACTTGCAAGTTTCCTAGCTTATCACTAGCTCGCGCTTCAACCCCTGGTACCCTAGATTTGATATCACATACTTAATACTTTTGGTGTACGAAGGGTACCAGAGAACAAAGTGCTAGGTAGCAGTTTCTTTAGGAACCAGGCCACACATTTCTTCAGCGTCACAGACACTGAGCAATATATGCCTTAAGTTTTCAAGGATACCATATTAAATTACTTCACAAAATCTTCAAATAACAAAACCATTCCAAAATGACCCAATCTACAGTATGACATCACTAAACATGTTTACCAGTAAATAATGTAAACAATATCAAATTTAATTGATAAAACAGTTAATTACTGAATATGACAGTAATTAGCTAAACCATATACAAAGCTTAGCTTTTATCATTATGAAACAAAAATAATATTTTGAATAGTTTTCATAATTATGGCAAAAATAATTTGTTTACAGATTACTGGGAACATTTTTTTCATACAGTAAATAATTTGCAAACAAGTCATAATAGTTACAGCATTTCTATATCACTTTCCTAATTATTAGGGATATAAGTCAGTTATCCTTCCTTGATAAAGTCTGAAGCGATCCAATTGGCAAGTAGGTCCTATCAGTTGGAATCCTCTGACTTTATTACTGAAGTCCTATGTAAGGATAATAAAATATTTCATCAAATACCTTTCTTCTTAATTTATTAAGATATTAACAAGAGTGATGAAATGCCAATAGTTTTAGGATCAATAACAAGAGTGCTTTGGGCTGACTGACGTCTGCTAATAATCAGTTCCCTCCCTACAAGACAACTTGTCAACTGCATCATTCATCTAGAGCACACTGTGCTATTTTTCACGATGCCAGGCAATGTCACAAATCAACAACCTCTAAGAGAATAAATTACCATCAAGTCAACAAGGCTCCATTGAACAAACACTAACATATTACAATGTACCAGGAGCAAAAAGTAAGTACAATCTTTTCAACACTTTAAAAACAAGAGCAGTCCAAGGGCAGCGTGCTCAACTTTTTAAGAGTTCTGTTCATGGCAAGGCTTATCTTTAAACAAAAGTTCTTTCAATACAGAACTTAGTTTTTCAAAGGAAATAAATCAGTCAAATAATGATTACAAATTTGTATTTGTAAAATATAAAAAGGGGCATAATTTCTAAAACATACATTCATAGTAACCTCCCTTCACAGCTGAGTAGAAGTTAAAAGTATCAATGACTCAAGCATACCTGCTTTCATTTAAATACCTTTATTAGGTACTAATTACATTTTTATTTGAGCAAATTTAAACATTACATTGAAGGGGCATAACTCTATGAATAATTCATCAAGAGTTATGTTCCTTAGAGTTGTGTCGATATCATCGTCGACACCAACAACAAATCAACAAGGATCCCTTGAGCACATTCTGTCAGCATAATGTTCTAAATACTTAAAAAAAGTGCTAAATAACCCCAATCTGATAAAAACCCGATCTAAAATTTTCCGCTTGCCTACTCGCTAATTTAGATCAGGCCTTTTTCAAACAAGGGTCATGTTCAGGTGACCATTTCTCATCACTATATTAATAACGAAACTGTTATGATATGTAACTTGTTTACATTGTCTACGCCACACAATTTGAAATGAGCCGTCCAATCACAGACTATGAATAATACTGCTGTAAAATTAGCGTGCAAACCTTGGTCTAAAAATAGAAATTACGAAATCAAAATGTTATTAATAGCGTTCTGTCTAGATGAAAGCTACGCATTCATTAGTCGACATAAAGGTCATCTTCGTGTGACCCTCCATTGAGATAGTAGAGATCCTGTACAACAATGCTCTACAGGATTATCTGTTTACAGAGATGGTAAATAACCCAAGAGTTATGAAGCAAATGCCGTAACAAGTTACACAATATATCCTTCACTCATCATAAAAAGTATACAATATACCCACTTAACAATGTATTACAATATTTACATGATATGAGAATGTAATTTACTGTTTCTCACTTGATACCTGTAAAATAATGTGCGAGTTCTTAGCAAACGTTTTTATTGGAAATATACCGAAATAACTTGTCATAATATAATAGTTCATAACCTTAACAGATACACTTTTGTACAGACTGGCTTAGAACATAGAAGTTGTGAGGAACAAAAAACTAATAATAACAACTTATAAATAACTTGAACTCTCAGGGAAAAGCTGCACTTCAAGATATATTGTGTAGGGAAAATTTAGCGTTATGTAATATCAACCATTGAACAAAACACTATTGTAACTCCATTTGAAAATAAAGGCAGTTACAATAATGTTTCCTTAAGCCATTGAAATAATGTATTGAGTTTTACAAGGGGTACTGCTAATTTCCTTCAGCAAGAAATTTACCTGTTATTGCTTCATTTTACCAAATTGTAAATAGTTCTTGCAAGGGTGGTATAATTTAATTGTGTCAGCTGGGCTTAGAGGGGTAAAAGACTCCCCAGGAAGATTGATAACCGGCGATAATCAGGGGTAAAAGCTGTAAAGTGGGTGGACATGGCTGCATAAGCTTGGAACTTAGACTATAGATGCCATTACATCTCATGTTGACACACAAACTCCCCGCAGTGGTTATTTCCCTTTATTTAATCAATAACCACTGCCACCACAAGTAAATTCGTCCCTCAGAGAGCCGAATATTTTTTTTATCTTTTCTGTTACTTTTCAATATTTTCTACAAATTAAGACTTCTTATTGTAAATTATGATGTTCAAAGTACATAAAAATGAAAAATAGTTTTAATTAATAATTTGTAAACATAACAAAGCATGACGTAAGTAATGAGAGATGTTTGGGCATTCTATAAATAGATGGTATTACTAGCGTCACATGATATACGTGGTGGCAGTGGTTAAAGGAGCAAAGCGTGACGTACGCACTGTGAGGAGTTTGGTTGACACAATTTCAAGAGTACAAAAAATTTTGCACTATATTATTGCATCATTATCACATTGTTACAAGTCATATACAATAACAAAAGGTGATAACAAAAAAGCTCACCTTCGGCACGATTGTTTTAAAAGTGTTTGTGACAGTAATAAACTATAATATACATATTTCACACATTGTACGCAAAATAGACGAGTTAGTGTAGTACATCACATAACCAATGTGAGATTGATTTATCATCAGCTAGATCAGGTCATATTATATAAAATATGTCACAATATTTATGAAACAGTATATTGTAACTTATTGTCCATGCTTACTTTCATAGGAATCCATGTGAACATTATAACAGACAAGTACATATTTTGAACAAGGTAGCCTTAAATGGGTATTAATATGGAAGTGATTTTTTAACTTATACAACAGTTACTGTGTTTTGTTATGTTTGTTTTGTTTTAGTTGGGTTTAACGCTGTAGCAGCACATTGAATAGGTCATATATAACAGCTTCCAGCGCGTCTGTCTGTCTGTCTGTCTGTCTGTCTGTCTGTCTGTCTGTCTGTCTGTCTGTCTGTCTGTCAGCTATATTTTACGGTGACTGGACAATAAATACAACACAAAAAACAAGTCAAAGAAAACAGGCTTTGACTGAGACCACCACAGTTTAAAGCAGACATTGATTAACAACAAAAGAACAACAAATAAACAAGCTTTAATTGATAATAGACCAATTAACAAGGCATACTTACACTTATGGTCATAAACACAACATGACAGTTGACAAACATTTAGAAACACTGTCCTTTGATATTTCTTGTATATAGAGAAAACAACTATACTTTAATGTATCATTCTCTAAAACACATTAAGAGAACTTCCCTATATGTATTAAATAATGTATGAATATAATAGTATGAATATGAAACAACACAATATATCATATAAGTAATTTCTGAAGTTTTAACGTCCGAGAATACAAACACTTAGTTTCTTCTTTTTTTACTGGGTTTAACTCCATGTCAACACAATTTAGGTCATTTTACTGCGTCCAGCGCACCTAATGTAGCTTTTCTGGACCCTTGTCTATAACCACTACTCAACTACCCTTCCACAAGACCGGGAACTTCTCCATATTATCTAATCAATGGAGGAAAATTGACAGTATTGTCAAATTTTCATGGAAGGGAATAACCTCCCCGGGTGGGATTCAAACTCTACCCCCTTCTGGACACGAGATTCCAAATTCCACACGCTACCCCATTTAGTTTAAAAAGGTCTGGAAACTTGAACATAAAGTTTAAGTAAAGATTCATCAAGCTCACTTAACATAAAAAAACATATAATGCCTTGCATTCAGGCATAAATTGCCTGCAAACTAAATGAATCATTAAAAAATGATAATCCCTCCAATGTCAGCAAGTCTTTTAACATCTGGATTCTCAACAATTTTCAAATTTCATGTAACCATGACTATCTGTATCAGATCTAACTCTTGTGCACAAAAAATCAACAACAAACTCCAAACTGAAGAGTTTCTGAAATTTTGAATTGTTTTACAGATCAAAATCTATTAATAAAAAATAACAACAACAACCCAAAGGCAGAACCTCTAAAATGAAGAGTTCTGAGATAGTAAATTGTTATCAGGATGAATAATATAGTGATTATTTTGAAGCAGAAAAGCAGGGCACTATAACCTGCCCTTTTTTCTATCCCTCCAACCCTCCTTCCTCGTCCCTATGCAGAAAAAAGTCACTTCGCAAACATTAACCCTTAGATGATTGCTGCCCCTTTTTCCTCCACTCACACCCTTTCCAGAGTTCTGGAATAATGACTAGGATATTTACCTGAGAATGTGTATCTATGTCACCATTGGCAACACTAGAAGGAGAGCTGGATAGACTGGTACCCAGTTCATTAGAATGGTTCCCTTCTCTGCTCAGATTCATAGCAACTTCCTCCTCATTTGCCATCTTCACATCATACTGAAAATATATAGGAATACAACCATTTAAAGTTTGATCATATGAATGATATGTAAAGTTTTATTAAAATTGAGAAACAATTTTTTTCTAACACAGAAGTTGAAAATTAAACAGTGAGTAAAATTTAGCAAACAAAATCCATTCATGCAGGGTGCATTTCAGATTAAAGCTACAGTCCCAAAACATAAAAATAGCCATAAGGGCACCGTATGGGCGCCGTGCGATCAAACTCCACAAGGACCCGTACAAACTCTTGTGTACCCGTACGGACTGTTACGTTTTGCCAGAGTCTGTGAGATGAGCCCAGGATACACGTATCGATTTCAAAGTCAAATCGTGAACAAAATTGTGACTGAGTATGAATTAAACATGCATATCTTCCAGCTACAGCTCTGTACTGGTGTGTTGTTTTGTGCGTACTGTCACCTTAATACGCAAGGCTTCCCCTGATCTACAGCTGTCTGCACATACGGTCCGCAACAAGCCACGATTTTATGGGACTGAGGCATAAGAGTGTTATGCCCAAACCACCCGTCCAATGATTTTTCACAACATTCTGTTTTCCCAAAAATAATCTTATTAAATAGTGACATTACAAGGGCTTGTGTCCATTTGACTGTGAATGAGTGTGTGTGCGTGGGGGGTATTTCATCATTGTAATGCATGTATTATACAATGTACATAATGACCAACATTCATAGCCAAATATAAAAATGCTGATCCATACATACGTACGTACGTACAATGACATATTCCCAAATCAGATATTTACTTATAATATCAAAATCCTTGTATGACCAACTAACTACAACAAACAATAACAAGTGCCACATTTTGATAACGAGATTATCGATTAATTCACAAGATATTCGGATTAAATCCTACATTTATTTACAAGTCTTTGTTTTATTTTTGTTTACGGTGGCCAAACCTCGGGATTAATCAACATTTAATCTTCTATTAAAGGTCTAATTTACTGGTCATCTGCCAGACGACAAATCTGGGACAATAATTACCTCCCTTGAGTATTCAGTACCCTCACTTTAACAAATTATCTCCCTTTTATCTAGATTTCATAACAATAAAGGACAGAATGTTTTACCACTATCAAGATATAAGATCATTCATAAAATAAAAGGAGCACACATGCTACAAGTATGTCCCTTTAAATAAATTCATTGAAGTATTCAATGCCCTTTGTTTTACATAAAATACCTGTTAATTGGCGTCTTTCATAATGATCCGATATATAATACGTTATCTATGATATAGGGTCACACGAGGTGTCATATTATATTGAGACGTTTAAGTCCCATTAATAATCTGCTATACTGACATAAGAGCTTTGTATAAATGCAGGTCATTTGTAAACAAAACAGTAACAATCATTATGTTCATTCAAAAGACTTTTAAAATTTAAAAGGACACAATAAATAGTGAGTTTTAACAATAAAACAAAAGTAAAGTCAGTGATATGTATACCCTTAAAGAAACTAAAGATCATTCAAATACTGGCACGGTTCAAATATGTCCAAATATGAACACAACAGGGAGCAGGTCCAGAGTTATTAAAAGGGGAGGAGTCACGGTGGCCCGAGACAATAAATGTTTGAATACACGTCTAATTTAAGTTCATCTTTACTATTCAGCTGCATTACATGCAAACCCAAGGATGGGAATCCCTTTGGCATCCAGTGGCACTTTTCACAAAAAATCTTATGATAAAAATCATGTTAATAGTCAAAAGAAAAAGAACATTAATAATATTATCCTTTTTTGGCCGATCAATTCCAAATATTACTGAATTTTGTTTATTTATTTCATTTATTTATTGGAGTTAACGCCATGTCAACACAATTCTAGGTCATTTTACAGCGTCCAGCGCACCTAACCTAGCTTTCCTGGACCCTTGTCTATAACCAGTACTCACCTACCCTTCCACAAGACTGGGAAACTTCTCCATATATCTAATCAATGGAGGAAAATCGACATTACAGTCAAACTTTCATGGAAGGGTATAACCTCCCGGGTGGGATTCGAACCCACCCCCCTCGGGCTCGAGTATCCAAATCCCAGTGCGCAACCAACTGCGCTATCGACCCAGGTTACTGAATTTTGTATAATATTGAAAACGTTCTAAATATCACAAAAATATCATAGTTATGTTTATTATCCTTTGGACTTAGAAATGCAAAATTTATGAAATTGACAAACTTTTTTTTTTGTAAGAATTTTTGTGAAAAGGTGTCCAGACCTCAGATAGTAGGACCCGCTCCCCCGACCTCAGAGCACTAAACCCGTCACTGAACATAACATACATATTGACATAAATCTGTTGATAAGCACAAAAAGTATTACTTATAAATATACCAACAATATTATATAAAAACATGTACTACTCTATGGACTGATATAAGCCTTAAAGATTAACCTGACTAGGACTAAATGATCCATTTATAAAAAACTAAGCTAACACAATTTGTCAGGTCATTCAAAGTCATAACAGAGTGTACAAGTAAAATTAAAGGCGGGAGGTTTAATCCATTAAAGTACAGAGATATTAACCCAGGTGCCTGTTCAATTACCCTGAACTTTCCAAAACGTTCAGTAACGTTAGGTAAGGAACAACTCGACCCAAAGGCAACTCAACCTAAGACAACTCAATCCCTTACTAACGGATTGAGTTGTATCAACTTTGAGTTAAGTTATCCACGGGTTGAGTTGTCTACGGGTTGTGTTGTCCTGTACCTGTAATGTTCCCTACTGAACAGACGTTACTGAACACCAGCTGGACATTAAAGAAGTTGGTAGAGTCCCTGGAAGAAAATTGACATTATTGTCAAATTTTCATGAAAGGGTATAACCTCATCAGGTGGGATTTGAACCTGTAACCCCTTCAGGACACTAGATTTAAAATCCAGACATGCTACTAACTGTGCTACTGATCCGGGCTACAATTGATTGCTAGTCATCAACATATTAAAACATCTTCCTTACAAGACAATCTATAAGTAGTAGGGCTGTGGATCATTGAGCGAGTGACGATCCGATCCGAACCACGATTCCTGTGTAGCGATTCACGAACCGAACCACGATTCAATACTTAATGAAGAAGCATACAGGAATTCATGTAATAACAAAAATAAGTGAATAACTACAGAAGCTAGTAACTCCATTGATTACAGTAGCTTTAACTAAATGGAAAACATGTACTCCAAACATTTCTAATAACAAGCGTTTTATGGAAATTTTCAGAGAAACATTTTTGTTTAACTGTGTATCCATCGAAATTTTAGATTAAATATAATTTTCAGTGGTAATAAGGCTGAAAATGATCTTTCATTATTTTCAAAAATAGATCCCGATTTGATGATTTCCGACGTGACAAATATTCGTACTTGATTTTCTGGTCGGAATCGCGAATATCAGAGTATTCGGATACTCGCAGCAGCCCTAACGAGTAGTGAAATTTGTTTTACACTCAGTCTGATTCTCGTCTAAAAAGTGCTTACAAGTTATATATAAGTTATTGCCTATAGTTATACATAAATCTTAACCACCGAGTCCTCAATTAAAATATAATTAACACAACATACAAAATGATTTCCTTATTGTTTTTATTACATCTGTCTTATTTTGACAACATTATTTTCTATTTTATTACTATACTATTCAATCACGCAACATAAGGTAGGTGTTATGATTTAAAATATAAATATGAAGAGGGCAAACATTGATTGAGGGCGGCCAAATCTGAAGTACATATAGATCTACATTGGGGTCTACAAATTCAGCAATTTGTCTGGCACCGTGTGAACCTCTATTCAGTGTGGATGACCTAGAATAATTTTGGGCTTTCTTCAGTCTATGAAAAAATTATAGTGCAGTGTATTGTCCTGACAATCATTTCCATATCTACTTTCAATAAACTAAAATTTTTGTATGGATGCTAGGGAGAAAAACTACTGGTGTCAGCTGAACTGTACCTCATTAAGTTCATCTTGAAAGTGCAAAGGAACATTATGTATTTGAAAACCACTCCGATAATAAGGAAAATGATCCAAGTCCAAACTGTCTTAAAATTACTGTCCAAAGACATTTGTACGACTTTTCCAGCAGTTTACAAGCCAGCCAAGCTTTTCACAAAAATTCTTATGAAAAAAATTGTCGTAAGTCAAAAGCAAGAAACATAATATGCTCATTTTTGACTTATCAATTCTAAATAGTTTACAATTGTGTAGAATTGTGCATACCTTTTTGAATATCATATCATAGCTATGCTTATTATCAGTCAGACTTTGAAGTGCTAATTATATGAAACTGACTTACAAAGATTTTTTTCGTAAGAATTTTTGTGAAAAGCACCACAGACTAAGGCATCATCATCATCACAACATTTAAAAGTCTAGACTTAAAGAGGTCAGCAGACTTAGTATTCATAAAACACCAAAACAACAAAATCATAGTTTGCCAACATTTGTGACATATACATCAAAACAACATACAAAAAACAAACAAAACAAAATGTTGACAATGTTTGTCAATGCATCAAATGACACAAAACACATTACACAGGTTTAGCAAAAAAACAGTCGTAACTCAATATATGGAAAGAGTCAGTTATCACTCATTTGCACTAAACCTGCGAAATTTAAATATATAACAAAGATGTACATCATAAATACATAAATAAATCTTTCCCCCCAAACGATGATAATTGTCAATAATTGTCGTCACTGAGCCAAACAAAAAACTACATTAACTCTTTCTTTATGAACTTAAGTTTAATTTTTTAAATGACATACTTTTTTCAAACAGTCACAGTTTAGTTAACATGATTACCTCATCGCTAACATGACTGAGTTTTAGTAATTTCTCTTGCATCATGGTGACTCTTCATTTGAACTTAAGTAGAGAATAAAACGGCTTTACATAAGAAGAAAACATTAAAAACAAGTAAATCTGTGAGCTAATGCTCACTAAGTGATACCCCCGCCAAAATCTAAAAATATGCGACAAACAGGAAGTAGATGAGCAAGGAGCATGAAATCGCTATACACCACATGGGACTATGGGATGAAGCAATATGCAAAGTATTAGGCTGCTGCATGATATAGTTGCTGAGAAAACTGCGACGGAAATTTCGTAACGGATGGACGGACGGACACACGCACGGACAAGGGTAAAACAGTATACCCCCCTCTTCTTCGAAGCGGGGGTATAACAAGTCAACCAGATTATATATATAATTATTGTGAAGATTTTTAAGATCTACAGTCTTGTGGGTTGGTGAGTAAAGAGTCATGTTATAATTAGCTTGATCAAAGGAGTACTTGCTTTGTAAATTAATTTTTCTTGGTTTGAATCTTGGTCCCATTGCACATTTCTTGTGTTATAAATAAGTAACAGTCATAAAAATAATACCAATAATACAGACTTTATTTAACAAGTCTAGCGTCCCGAAGGGGGTATGGGTTATAAGTAAAACATGGCACGGTACTTAGTAGAGAAACATACTACAACCATGATTGTATATAATTATTTACCTAATAAATCTAACCAATCAACAATCTGCATTTGTACCACGTTGTTCCCATTTTGGATAAAAAAAAAATTTTCGTATTGGAGGGTTGGGTACATCATGTATGTATTTTCATCGTCAATGACATCATCTTGGAGATAGATGACTTCACATTATTTAACAACTCGTGAACTCAGAAAATGAATGGATGCGATTGCTTTGTTGGGGATGACGGTGATGATGATTATTTCAAAGTAAACAAAAGATATGTAATAAGAAGGTTATTATACTATTACTGTACAATACGGAATATATTTGGACTCGTACACAGCTTGAAAAGTCATATTGGCTATCGGGTCGTCCAATATGACTTTTCATGCTGTGTACTTACTCGTCCAAATATATTTCCGTATTGTACAGTAAAATGTACAATAACCTTTAAGTATTGATATATTTTATTTCATGAGTATTTTGTTATTTTACACACAATGATCTTGTTTAATTGCTAATGTAAGATCAGAGAATTAATCTTTGATCTCTTTGAACATCAGTTTATGAAATCAATACTTATTTCTACTTTATGGCAAAAACAAGTCATCATTGAATTGCATTATATTTATGTTGATAAATATTTATTATTTTTATTGATTCACCAAGTATGAGTTGATCTAAGTAACATTGAAGATTAAGATGGAATAAAAGCGAAGGTGAAACAGTAAGCTTGAAAGTTATATATTTCAGGAGCCTGAATTATTAAAGTTTTTTTTAGCATAAATGTAAACGAACAATTAAAAAAAGGTTTCCACTGTAATTTTTGTACAATTATCCTTTGATTTAAGCCAGTGTAGTGAGAAATGTCCATTTGAAAACATAATTATCCAATATCTAATTCATTACATAGGGCGTGGCCATTATCATGCTTTGCCTGACATTCTTTTACCTGATAAAATATGACTGGAAACCAGACAAATTGACAGTTAGCAAGGTAAAGTATTAACAAACAGGACTGATACTCAAGACTGCAAGGGTTATATCTTTCATTTTAAAAACATAACAATTTAAGTAGAAGAAATATTCATATCATTATGATTTTAATATCAGACAGTGGTCGAATAATTATGATTTAATTGGTCTGAATTCAAGACACTCACATGACAGACGGCAGGCCTATGGTAATAATATGATAATTCTTTATAATGTCATCTTCATTCATTTTAATGCCGTAATGTAAAGTCTAATGAACAGTGGCAAATAAGGGCATTTAGTCAGTTATTTCCCCTTGTATACTCTTCAAAATAGGTAGGTCTAATTAGTTGGATTACTCTGATTTTACCCTTACTTTTCAATGTTAATTTGCCAAATTTAATCTTAAATAACTTTTTTGTATATCATTTAATTTGTTTGAAATTCAAGCCAATTATTTTTAAGTTTAAGAACTATCTAAATTCCATAACTTCTGCTAATATCTTCATTATTTTGTTACCCTTACATAGAAATTCAATGATAAAATCCGAGGATTCCAACTGTAAGGACCTACTTACCATTATTGGATTGCTTCAGATTTTTATCAAGGAAAGATAACTGTCTAAAGGCCCTAATTCTATTTCATTGGTTCAAATTCTGAAAACATTATGCATAACATTGAGGCAGGGTTTGACACTATCTCTAATTACCAGGAATCCCAAAGCAACCCCTAATCAGTTACTCAGGGATCCCTCTTTAACATAGGGGATTCCTCCAATAAAGACAAAACTTTGGGAACAGATTCACAGTCAATAATTCTAATAAACAATTTAATACAATGTTTAGGGATCCAGGCAGAATCCCTAAGTGAGAAACACAGGGAATCCTCCCAAGTTTTTGGGATCCTGGGAATCCCAGAACACCGTTAGGGTTATCATTTTCTTTCACTGGATTTACACAATTTAAGGTCATTTTACAGCGTCCAGCGCACCTAACCTAGCTTTCCTGGACTATTGTCTATAACCAGTACTCACCTACCCTTCCACAAGGCCAGAAACTTCTGCATATTATCTAATCAAGGGAGAAAAATCGACATTATTGTCAAATTTTCATGGAAGGGTATAACCTCCCCGGGTGGGATTCGAACCCGCACCCCCACGAGCACGAGATTCCAAATCCCGGCACGCTACCAACTGTTTGTGTCCAACCCTGAATTATTCCAGTCAATTTTTCTTACGAACGAAAAATGTTATAATTAACCTATTACCTAAATTTACAGTAGCTGGAATTCTACATACATTAATAATCCATTGCAGACAAAATAGCATTATGATAAAAACATATTTTATTTTGTACTAATATAATTTTCACCAGATGTTATCAAGCATAATAACCATAGGTATAACCTATTTTTTATGTCGAGAGAGCAATAAACAGAAAAAGAGTTGGAGTGAGAGAGATGGAGAGTGAGAGAGAGAGAGAGAGAGAGAGAGAGAAAGAGAGAGAGTTGGGAGGAGGGGGGAAAGTATAAATAGCAAACATATTACATGATAAACAAGTCTTAACAGAAAAAAAATCTTGTTTACCTGTGTCATGTTAGCATAACCTTGTGTAACTTGATTAAACCTAGGTGACCTCGATTCTTGTTGATATAAGACCGTCTGGGTCATGTCAGGTCTATCAGGTCTTTCACTATATAAATCATTCGGAGTATACATATCTTGATCATTCGTTACACTGTGACCCATATGAGAGCTAACGGTCAAGTTTCCAGCACCGACCCTCGTCGTCTGACCGTTATAAATATCATCTCTCCAATTAGGAATATTTCTATTTTTCACTAAACTGTTTAACAAATGATTGGAAGAATGTGAATGCTCCTCCATTGAATGAATTTTTGAAGAGTTTAATTTAAATGTTGATTTATTATTTTGTTCGTAATTCCGCGCCATCGCATATTTATCGTATTTATCCTCGGTTAACATGTACGAAGATTTATCTAATTGTTTTTCATGAATATTCATATAATCAACTTTAGAATCCGAATAATTATACACTTTTTTCATGAATCGGTTCCGATAATCCTTATCCCCATCAAAACAAATCCCAGGTTGAATATTTGCCATCGTTTAAACAAGCACCTTCATTGGTAGTCTTTACTGTTATGACAAATAGTGCACTACTCAGCCACACTAATAAAGAATCGAAAGTATACAAACATAAAAACACAAAGCTTAGAACTAATACTATTTCACCTACTGACTTAAATACTATATCAAATAACTATATCAAGTCCTGTTTTCATGAATGGCAAGCTGAACATCTGTTAGCCGAGTCGAGTCGATGTAGTCACTTATCGTATTTGTTATTCATAAACTAACACTCACTACAACACATGCCTAACAAAAGAGTTAAACAGTTTTTTTTCCGTTTAGCTTTTTTTTCAAACAATGTTATAATATATATATTATCTGAATCATCTAACGATTCCGACTAAGTTCTTTTATTGCCAGGATATCTATGTTTATCAAAGAAACGGTAAAAAAAACAAATTTATGGAAGCAGAACATTTGTGTAAATATTTTATAATCTAAACATTAAAATATTACATATTATCACTGAATAAATAAAGAAAAAAATGTTAAGCGCTATGATGGAGTGCTGCTGTTTATCAAAAGATTTTTAGTTTATAACTCATAAATAAATCTTACTTATGAATTTTCATAATAAACAACTTCAAATATATAGCACATACATATTTTAACATGTTTTTAACCAAAAGCCATAATAAAACTCACAAGTTTTTTACAATTTAGATTAAATCATTTCAGAGAAAAAAAACTCATTCATAAACTTCAATATAATAAATTTCATAGAATTCAACAATAAACAATGAAAATGTGAAACAAAATATTTATGAATAACATCAAGAATCCACAGTTCACTATAAGACAAAACAAAATAACTACATAAGACTTATAATGACAAAGCATCAAGAATGAATCCACCAATTTAAAGAATAATGCTTAACCATCAAAATTCACGATCCACTCTCCGACAAAATTTTTTTGCCAATTCATTTAATGATTGAATAAACAAACCCCAAAAAAGTGAACTATATTTACATACTATCAAGATAATTAATAACGCTATTCATTACAAAAAGAAATTTATACCACATCCTATGAAACAGGAAATACGACTAAAATAAATCCTTTGTGAAATTAAAGACCTAAAAAATATATATACATATATATATAACAATGAATTATGTATAAAATACACAAGAACTCATAACGAAGTTTACACTAAGTGTTACTTCCGCACGTATGCTTAAAACATACGAGTGACAATTATTCTATGACCCAATGCCCTGCTTATTTAATTGACGACCTAAATACGAGAGCATAAATCATAGTTTATAAAATTTTTAGCGTAATCATTATATAGCTAAATCAATATATGAACTAATTATTATACCGTATTAATTAAGTTAATTCTAAATAGTATGTACTAATATTTAATACATAGTACTAAACATAAGAAAAATATTCCAGTGGCAATAAAATTTCAAACATAAATTACTGTGAAAACCTATCTATTCGCTATAAATTTTATACTTAGGGAATTTAACGATTTTGATTTCGTTGAAAAACGTAATAAGTTGAAAAAACTTATAAATATTTAATTGAGGATATTTGTTGGTTTTTTTTTCATGAAATAAAAATTAGGTCTTACATTAAGATCTAGGTGTTTACTCATGGGGACATCATTTAATATGGGTTATAATGAATAAAATAAGAGCTGGCTATCACAGATAAGCAGTTCAACAACATCATAATTTACTATCAATCCACAAGTTTGTTTGTTCATTTTTGTTGGGTTTAACGGGGTAGCAACACATTATATAGGTCATATAACCACAGTCAGTCAACCTACTCACTGTTAACGTTCCTGGAAAGGCTAAATCTCTGGATTTAGCTGTTAACCAACTACTAAGCGCATACTTTGGCCAGTGACTGACAACTGCCCTACATAATTAAAAATCATTGGTAGGAGGGAGAATGGCCATAAAAATATTTCATGACCTAGTATACGAACCCACGACCCCTCGATCAGTAGACTTGTGTGCTACCATTACTGAGCTAGCCGGGCGGCTATAAATCAACAAAAGTCTTCAATCTCTCACTGTACCAGTTAAAAAAGTAATTATTATTGTTTGTTTGTGTTTAATGTACTACTTTCAAAAAAAAGTAAAATATTAGTTAATGAATAAATAACAACATTCAATTTTTTAAACACATGCCTGTATGATTAATAATCTATTTGTTCCACTTTCAATAAATTCTAGTTAAATTTAAAGGACTATATCATAAGTAAATTTTAGATCATTTTTAATTGAAGCCATCAATTAATAAAAGTGAAGTCGAATGCTGAAATTCTTTACGACATCAATTAGAATCTACTACAATTGATTCAAAATACATCACTTAACATAGAATGACTGATGGAAATGCATTAACGATGGTGATCAATTGTTAACTTTTTGTGTTTACAAAAACAACAAATTGGTTAAATTAAAACCAAGGCATGATTTATTTGTAATTAACCCAAGGACTTGATGGCCTAGATTTGAATGTTTATTTATTTATATTTCATTTAATGTTTCAGGATAATAAGGGACTTTAGTCAGTTATTTCTCCTTGTATACACTTCAAATAGGTAGGTCCTATTAGTTGGATTACTCGGATTTTACCCTTACTTTTTAATGTCAATTAGCCAAAATTAATCTTAAATAACTTTTTTGTAAGTCATTTAATTTGTTTGAAATTCAATCCAAGTATTTTATCTATCTAAATTTAATCACTTCTTTTAATATCTTTATTAACAAGAAAGATTATAATTAGATGAAATATATATTTTGTTATATAGGACTTCAATGATAAAATCCGAGGATTCCAACTGTAAGGACCTACTTACCAATTGGATTGCTTCAGATTTTATCAGGGAAAGATAACTGACTAATTTTTGTCCCTAATTAAATGAGACAAATCTAAATGATATTCTATTTAAAAGTGTATCATGCTAACCTAAACGAACTTATATTTCAGCATTTTCATTCTTTTAAAAAAGCATATCTAACTTGGTTCTACTCTGGTGGGAATACTTTAAGCATGTGATTATTATTTTTGTTCTTTGTCTTTTTTGTTGTTATTTGTTTTCTTGCAAATGTACCTGCTTTAATATGTTATATAATATTTGCTCATTTCTTTCAATTTCATTATTGCTCATTTCTTTCAATTTCATTACTGCTCATTTCTTTCAATTTCATTATTATATCAAACTGTCATCATCATTGTAAATATTGTGGAGGCTCTCAGGGAAGACTGGGCTTGCCCAACTGAGTTGCCTCATTAAATAAAGTTATTATTATTATTATTTTAGAAGTTGTTTTCAACGAATGGCTTGCCTAACCAAAGTTTTGGTAAACTCCCTTACCAAAATGTAGTTTAATACTCTTCCACAAGGAGACAGCAATGTGATCCCACTATATACAACAATGTGTTTTTTCGGGTCGATAGCACAGTTGGTAGCGCGCTGGGATTTGGATACTCGTGCCCGAGGGGGTGCAAGTTCAATTCCCACCCGGGGAGGTTATACCCTTCCATGAAAATTTGACAATAATGTCGATTTTCCTCCATTGATTAGATAATATGGAGAAGTTTCCGGCCTTGTGGAAGGGTAGGTGAGTACTGGTTATAGACAATGGTCCAGGAAAGCTAGGTTAGGTGTGCTGGATGCCGTGAAATGACCTAAATTGTGTTGATATGGCGTTAACTCCAATAAATAAATAAAATAAATAAACACCAATGTGTTCCTTTTCTGAAAATGAACCATTTTCTACGTAACAACTTGTTAATAATAATAAACATTTCATTCATGCAAGTAAAATATATAGCTGGTTGTCCAAATTCGGGCAACTTACTTTAAAAATTAATGTCGAGCTCTGCTAACATTATCTTTAATTTGAATATACAAAATGACCATCTTCAACTTGTGACAATTTAATGGGTCAAATACGATTCTCTGCTGACACTTAGACAAAATAAAAAATAGGAAATTTGGGACACAGGCAATCCTGTTCAAATTGTTTGTCAAAAATGAAAAGATACATTAGTTCATAATTGTTTAACTAATGACTAAAAATACCTGATTAAACTTCTAAAGTTTAGAAAACAGATTTTCCTATTTCAAAAGTAGGAGAAAAGTAAAGAGTTTTTGAAATGTGAACTTTGCCCATTAATGTTTGAACAAACAATGCTATTGAAAGTCCGCCACAATAATAACAAGACTAGAAAAATGTAAAAGCTTTCAGTAAATTTAATCTGAAAGTAAGCAAAGCTTGTTAGTCGAGAATGAAGTCAACTTTATTTATTTATTTTCAATGACAAATATCACCGAATGTGAAACACAATGGGAATCGAAAAACTGTCGTAGGCAATGTGTTTATTAGTGATTACTTTCCAATCAATAAATAAATATTAAGCACAGGTAACATTAATAAATATTTACTAAATAACCCTCCTACGGCGATTTATGAAATGTAAGCATCTAAAAATAAAGATCACAGGTAATCAGCAATCGAACAAAAGCTTGAATCGGTCAATAATAACTCTGCAACATTTTGTTAATACAATTGGTTACTGCCACAAGTTGGTAACTTAATTGCTACTTGTAAATATCAAAGCTACGATACATAATAAAATTGACAGATAATTTTACCTCATTCAAAGAAGAGTAAATATAATTTAATAATCAACCAGTAGTTTTTTTTTCAAAATCTGGTTAATAGGAATGCGACTGGCATATAAAACAGTTTTTTTTATCAATTCATTAGCACAGCGATATTTTCAAGAGGGTTGATATTCGAAACCTCTAAATACACCCACAAACATAATACGAAAATAAAGGTACTCTTTTATTAGAATATAGTGCATGGATAAATAAAATAGACTGGGTGGTAGTAGGCAATTATTTACAAGTGTATTACACTACAACGGAAGGCAAAGGGGGTCTTGACAGAGCATGTGAAAAGGTGATACTTAAGTTATTAATAAGTGCAGGGTTATAAAAGGGAACAGCAAAAGATCAGTTTATTAAAAAAAAAATCTTTGAAAGTAACAGGATATCTCAGTCAGATAACTGAATCATAAATATCAACAGTGGACGAACATTGAATAATTGACAGAGAAAAAAACATCATTTTTTTATATTTTTTAAACAAGAGGACTATCTGAGTTCAAAATTGCTAGTCTAAAGAAGAAGAAACAAAAAAGCTCTCCTAATCTCATAAAATACAAGTTTTTTTTGTCATATTTATTTTTGGTTAGGTTTAACACTGTAGCAACACAGACATATTATTTTTTATTGAAGAGTTCATAATTCATCATGATGGTCATGAGTCAACCGTTCCAGTGAAGGCTAAATCTCTGGTTTCAGCACGTTAACCAGATACTAGGTACATACATTCGCCAGTTACTGACAATAATTGCTCTGCATGATTTATAATCAGTGGTAGGTTGGAGAATTATTTCATGACTTTGAAGCCCAATTAAAGTATGCCCCGCTCCGGATTTGACCAATGACAAATGCGTTCTGTAGATTGGTGTGCTACTGACGGAGCTTTGGGGGGCTAAAAGCTAGCTGAAACTGCAATCTCCGTAAACAGAGCGTTGTCGTACTGGATCCCAACTTAGGCAATGCAAGGTCACGTCGAGATGAACTTTGTGTCCACCAATCAATGCGTAGCTTTCATCTAGACGAAAACACTATTAATCACATTTTGATTTTCGTAATTTCTATTTTTAGACCTATGTTTGCATGCTAATTTAACAGCGGTATTATTCACAGTCTGCGATTGGGCGGCTCATTTCAAATTTCGTGACGTAGACGATGTAAACAAGTTACGTATCATAACAATTTTGTCATGAATATTATTATGAGAAAAGGTCACCTGAACGTGACCTTCGTTTGGAAAAGGCCAGATCTACATTAGCGAGTATGCGAGCGGTAAAATTGTAGATCGGGTTTTAATCAGATTGGCTGAAACTGCAGACCTCAGCTCAGGGTTTTACAAGACACAGGATTTGGCATCCATATACAGTGTAACCTCTGCAGAGCGATTTTCGGCGGAGTTTGAAAAAATTGCCGCTCTGCAGAGGTGTTTTTCTACCGATCACGAAAACGGCCGTTTTCGGTCCGGAAAACTGGCCTTTATCCGTTCCGTAATGTAAATACAGTTTTTAGCGAGCGCTGATCGACAAAAGTAAAAAAAGTTTTAATAAGATTACGAAGTTTTTTAAATAAATAATTATAACGGTTGACAATTCCTAGCATGAAAGATAGTTTTATGCTAAAGAAAGCAATACACTAGAGAAATCGATTCTGTTACTGTCAAATGTTTTTATACTTGTCTAATGGCGAATACTATTTAGCATGAATTATCGTCGTCTTTTCGGGAGTAAATATCTGATATTATCTTAAACCTCAAATAATCTTAATACAGAATTCATTTCATCGAAGCTTTTAATAAAAAGAACAATAACAAATAAGTTTCATTTATTATCGTCAACTAGCTAGACGTATACATGTGCATCTGATACTTGATGACGTCAGCCTACCAAACAAAGCGCTCCTCATCTAAGGTCCGTTCGTTGGTGTCATGGAAACCATATGTCACTTGTTTATTAACCCCTATTAGTCAAATGATTTAGCAACATGACACTTGAGGGTAGTGTTATACGATTAGGGGTTTCGCTTATTGTTTAAATCATCCGGTTATAGATAATTATCGATTATTGAAGTAAACCTTGCTAGACTTAGTGTCGCTGTATAGAGGTAAAGATGAACTTTGGGAATTTATTTGAACGGCCGTTTACCGCTCTGCAGAGGTGTCGTTCATTAGAGGTAAATCATAGAGTAAAATCGACGGGGGGAATTCTAATATGCCGCTCGTCGGAGGTTGCCGCTCGTTAGAGGTGCCGTTAGCAGAGGTTATACTGTACTAAAAAATCACAAGTTGGACGCATGAATAACTGAAGTCTGCATCCTTGTGGATGCACAAAATATGTCAAACAAGAGGATCACCAAAACTGCTTAACTGATTATTATTAATTTAATTTCCACCAATCCATTACAAAATCCAACATTTAAATGTAAACAATAGTCCCAATTATCAGCATGTATACAAATTATCTTTCATTTGGTCCTACATTTTCTCAATAATATGACAATATTTATTTTATTGGATTTAACGCCGTGTCAACATAATTTAGGTCACTTTACGGCGTCCAGCGCACCTAACCTAGCTTTCCTGGACCCTTATCTATAACCAGTACTCACCTACCTTTCCACAAGGCCGGAAACTTCTCCATATTATCTAATCAATGGAGGAAAATCGACATTATTGTCAAATTTTCATGGAAGGGAATAACATCCCCAGGTGGGATTTGAACCCGCGACCCCTTGGGCACGAGATTCCAAATCCTGGCGCACTACCAACTGAGCTATCAACCCGGGTTAATATGACAATAATACACACCTTTTGTTGAACCCAAAAATTTGCTCTAGGCACCCCTGTTTTCACAGGACCTGGACCCCTAAAATTTAAGAGCAATGTAAAACTCTGCTCAGATCATTACTAAGATCTTCATATCCAAGAATGTATTATTTCATCACCTAAAGCTTGGACTGGTTTATAAAAATTGCGATAAAATTATCGGGTATAACCTATATAAGCGCATGTTAATCATATTCATCATTTTTCTGTTAACTAGTTTCGCAATTTTTGCTTCAACCCTTCGCCAATCTTCAGCAACATGATTAATGTCCACGATATTTTGATAACTACAGCAGTGACAGTTTTCATGTTGTTTTTTGTAATACACTCTTTGTTGATTGCATAAATTAAAGGTAATTTATTGAGTACCTTTACTGTGAGTGCCCTACATTTTAATTGAAATATTTCTTAAATTATGTTTATATCCATAATCATGTATGATGTAAAATTTATGAAAATGGAGTAGCTTATAAACAAATAGCAAAAACAACACGTTTAACGTAAGCAAAATTCTGAATGACTTCTGACGCATTTATGTCAATTTTAGTAGAAATTTAAATTGTGATGTTATAAATGACACAGTTGCAATTAACCTCATAAGTATGTACATAATATTTCAACAAGATTTTACAAAGTGATGTAAACAAGTTATTACTACTTTTAAAGCGATACGTTAAATTTTTCTACTTTCATGTATGACATTTAGTATAAATAAATAATCACAACTATGTTTTTATATTGGTTTTAAGTTGTTAAACACCAACAACAGTCATTATCGCCGGTCCTGATCAGCGATATAGACAATTATCAAGCTAGCTCAGTTGGTAGCCTGCAAGTCTACTGATTGAGGGGTCGTGGGTTCAATTCCTGGGCTGAGCATACTTTCAAGGAGCTTGGTCATGACATTATTTCTACGGCCATTCTCCCTCCTACCAATGATTTTAATTATGTAGGGCAGTTGTCAGTCACTGACTAAAGTATGCGCTAAGTAGTTGGTTAACAGCTAGATCAAGAGATCTAGCCTTTCCAGGAAGAGTGAGTAGGTTGACTGACCGCCGTTATATGACCAGTATAATGTGTTGCTACGGTGTTAAACCCAACCAACAAACAAACAAACAAACAAGCAATGAGAGGTGACCATTGCTAAAATATCTGTTTATTTGGCAAGTCTTTAGATATACAATATTTTATTATATGCTTTCCAGTGGAATATAAGGGATTTATCAGTGAAATAAAAAATCAATATTCAACTGTTTTAAAACAATGAAAATAAATTTGTTATTTTTCAATGTTTAGATATATATACTCTTTATGAGCTTAAGATATTATATTTGCATCCTTAGCTCACTCGTGAAATAAAAATCTATATTACACGGAAATAAACAAATAGCCTCTGTGTATAAGAGCCAATGAGTTGACTTTTTTTATAGAAATTATCTAAAAAATAAATTACTGATAAAAATTCAAAATAATTTTACGGGGGTTATCAAGACTTACTGCGGAAATAAAATCTCAATTCTCAATCTGCCATGATGGTTACAGCCGTTATATTTTAGCATCTAATATAATATTAAACAAAACCACTCATTAATTACTAATAGGAAAAGTGTTCTTATATTATAAATGGTGTTTTTCATGACAGAAAACTAAACAAAATCTATATTAAGAAAATACTATATACTTAATTCAACTTGATAAAAATCTAGGACGCAGTCAATTATATGTGTTATAATAGCTAATAGTTTCGTTAAGTTGCTTTTTTTGTTCAAGTGCTATAATGTAAGTGGCATTGAAAACAAACAGTTATTTACACTACCTACTGCAAAGAATATCTCACGGTTTATAATTGGCAAACACCTATCATTTTTAAAAAAAATACAATAAATTGTTCTGTCAATATAAATAAATGTGAGCTCAAAAGACCGCATATTGATTTACCAAAAAGCATTATTCGGTTAAAAACAAGTACTATTAGCTAGACACATATCAAATTCTGATTTTTTATTTACTTTTCAAAGCTGGATTGTAAACAATTCAGAACATAATTTATTTATAGAATATGGAGACATGATTTATTAGCAAGACTGTGAAACAGGCGAAGCTATAAGCGGCATTTCAGAATTGCGATATTGAGTAGTGGTCCATTTTTCCGCATGCCAGCAAATAGTTCAATATAAAAAACTCGATACATAACTGCCTTTATCTTGCATTCTCACATATTTAATAAAATTCATTGCGACATCAAATCTCTTCAATTTTGTGAACAATTAAACTATGTTAGAAAAGTAATAACTCGACTGGTTACCGCGGATGTATACATGTACATCGATTTCATTCATGAAAAATTATGAATGAAAATATTTTACTCGTCCCCGTATCAAGCACTATAGTCACGTGATTAACAATTCAATAACCCTGGAAAGACTCGATCAAACGCTTTACTTTGAATTTGTAAGAACGGTTAAATTTCACAACAATATAAACAGTGGAGTAAATGTTTTATTTCTGTGTAAAAAAATAAACTAATATTGAATGACACAATATGCTAGTTGTGAAGTCGTCTATACGCCG
The DNA here is from genome assembly GCA_025267735.1 of Mactra quadrangularis. Lineage (NCBI taxonomy): Eukaryota > Metazoa > Mollusca > Bivalvia > Venerida > Mactridae > Mactra > Mactra quadrangularis. Next base: position 3,343,493 of record CM046302.1, read on the forward strand.
TGCAAATTCGAATATTTCATAAGTTCATTACTACTGTTCTTCGCAGTGAAACTTCGAATATTCGTAACATTTAGACTATACAGCGTAGGAATAAATTCCCAGAGTTAGATGTAAACATGACAGGAACGCTGACATTTAGACAAAATGTGCTCATAACAAAATTGATAAAAACTTGCGTTAAAACTGGATTTAAACATTAACATTCAGCAAAAGTGTACGGAATTAATTAATTCACATCTAGGATTAGGATTTAACATCGGAGGATACAAATTTACTGGAATGTAGAGGATCCAAATATGCGAACGTCGCGAAAACTGGTTACGAAACATACTGGATAAACAAATATTGATTTGAGCTCAGAATCCTAGTTCATAACCTACATATATGTGCTAATGTGTTCTGTGTGTTGCCCAGAACACTAGTCATTGTGTGCTTTATGGCTAGAGACATGCATCATGCTCACTTAACAGGAAACATGGAACGCAGAAAAATTAAACATGAAATTGAATTACAAGGTAACTTCTGATTTAAACTGTAGTTATTATGTGTAATATACCCCGGCCCGTTTCAATATTAGCTGGGGAGGGGGGGGGGTATTGCATTTACCGGTACGTAGTAATTCACCTGAACTAGAAATACCAGTATTAGAATTTTCAAAAATGTTTTACTGTGTATTCACAACGTATCCAAACCGTCCAAAGTTTATTTATAGAAGACAAGACTTAACATGCCCTGATAATATGTAAGACCATTGAGTCTATTTTTAGAATTCCAGGAATTAGCACGCTTTGTTTACAATTGGAGTAAATGAATTGAAGTAATATCCCTCAACGTTTTAAGCCGTGTTGAGTCTATTTAGAGAATATCAAGATTTGCGTGACACGTGAATGATACCTAACATTTAGACCTTTTTTGATTCATTTTATGGAACTTTCTGGGCTGATGAAAGTACACCGAAAAAACAGGTGTTGTCCAGGATTTGTTCGGACTACGAACATAAAACAGCATTATTATGGTAGACTCTAGAACTGTTCCTGTCTATTTGACATATAGGGACTAGCCCCAATCTTTGAGCAAACCGAAATATTCCTATATAAATAAAAAGGGTGTTAAGCTAACAGCTATGTTTATGAGGGGCATGACTTAAATCTGTCTCAGTGGATACTGGTTACGCCTCTCGGCTGATTGGATACAGATAATCTTGGTTTACGATAAACGCGATCCAAAATTCCTAGCTGGAGTAATCGCTTATAAATTGCTATCGCTTATAAATATGCAGCAAATCTGTTCACAAAGACGTGCGTGAAATATATCAGTACGTGTGGTTTTTAGCATGAACCACAATTTAGGAGAGCATCTATTTTGCAATGTATTAAGAAATAAATTAATGAAAATAATGCACTTAAAGTGCCCATCAATGGCAGAATTTTTATTGCAGTACTATAAAATTAAAAATTATTACAATTTAATTAGCTCTGTCAGCATTTGTAAATAAAAAAGGAGGACGCAAATAAAAGAAATCATGAACTGCTTCTACCATCAGATTCTGACGACTCCAATGTGTAAATAAGTGATCTTATTTTAAGTTCATGATATTTTGTCTTTTATCAGGGCTACTGTCCCCGAACACCCGCTTTGTCATGGTCATCGTCAATACCGACACGTTGAAGACACAGGGATTCATAACGATAACCATTTATACCTATATCCATGGCTGCCCTAATTGTGGCATGTACCCATTAAATAAAACCCTCTTTTGGCTTCAAAGTTTGCATTGCATGTCTATGGAAAGTATGTTATGAATTTAAAAAAAAATCAGAATTTTTGGATTTGCGAAGGTTAAAATCTATGCTATTTTAAAATCACAAACAAAATTTGAGTAAATTCCATCCGATAGTTATTTAGATATTTCATTGGGTCCAGCTTTAAGGCAAAATACACATAAAATGAAAACATTTTGTATTTTTAATGTGTATTTCACAATTCATGTTGTTTCATTTCAATTGGTGATATTGTTCTCTACCTCATGCTGTTGCGTTGTCCTTTTTTTCAAAAATGTACATACTGCAGGCTGATCCAACAATTGTTATCAACTTCATTTATGATAATTTCTACAGCATACCTTAAAAGTAACTCATATTAGCAGAACAGTTCTGTTCTGTTTATGATAGCTATGAAAGTAAGATTACAAAAACAAGAATTATTTGAAATTTCTTTTTTCCATTTTTGAATCATCTAGCTTGTGAATTATGATTTTAATTTTTTCTTCACGTGTTCAACATGATTTTGATATTTTACTTGAAGTACAATATTTTGTTATTATAGACAGGATGTATGAAATCATTGTGTTGACATTACTGAAAATCATTATTTCTATTGAATGAGGAAATAAGACTTCTCACAGCTCTTCATCAACTAGTAATTATACAAGTCCATTGATCAGTGAGTTATAAGAAAATGTATGCCAATCTTTCTTAAAAAGCTCTTAATCATCAGATTTGATTTATACCTAAATTAATGACTGGTTATACGTGAGACGAAACTAAAGCTTGAACTATTGATGGTTGTTTGAGCCTTCAACACAGTCTTGCTTCAGTGCTTTTCAGCACTTTGATATTGTATATGAGAGAATATTTCAACATAGAACGACCTAGCAACAATAAAACAAAGAAATATTTCATGTAATATGATCTTAATAATAAACAACATTGTCATACCTTTACAATATTCTCAGTGGCAAGGTTTAGTGGTAGAATGCTACACAACAGTTTACTGTAGTAGATATCTTTTACAAATTATGCTAGTGGCAAAATTTAGTGGTCAAGTCCGCCATGTACTCAAGGGTTGAGTATGATACTTAAATTTAACAAATACTTTTAGAGCCGCAAAATTTAGCCGTACAGTGAAACACAACAGTTGTGTATGATATTTTTTACTCAAATTCTTTGTGGCATTTTGGTTTAGCAGTAAAGTGCTCCACAAATGTTGTGTATGTGGTTTTAATCAATACTCTTAGTGGTGAAGTTTAGTGGTAAAACGCTACACAACCACTATCCTGTAGGATACTTTTAACTAATAATTTTGATGACATGATGCTTTAGAAAAATAAAAATTAATGACCATGGGTTTGAGTCTTTGCTCCAGGTACTTTCAGTGTCCCCTAGTTGATCCCTAGACAAACTCCATAGAAATTGGTGCATATACTGAAATGGGGAAGACAGCACAGATAAATTTACTCCTGCAAGCAATACTGGTGTCAAAGATTATGAAGCAATCTGAAAATGATCAGATGAAAATTGTTTGACTTAGACTATGGAAATCAGAGACAATATTACCCCATCAAGCTGTTCAGTTGCCCTCCATGAGTATTCCCATAATATGACATTACTTATAGCCAAGTGTTAAAAACATAGCGCAATCCTAATTAAAAACAAAATCTCACCGTATACAATTCGTACAAAAAAACAAAACCCTGTTTATGTTAACAGTACAATGAACTTATCTAAGACAGGGGATGCTCAGGATGACATTTAAATAGTACATGTATTAATTTAAATATATTCTAATAAGTGTTGAGTTGGTGCAATGGTAAAGCGTTCGACCATCACAAGCATGATTGAGTAAGGGGGTCGTGGTTTATGAACCTTACTTATAATAATTAACTTATAAACTAAACAACCTTTATTTTCAAATACTGCGCTACCTTTGGAATGGAATAGTTTATTTTAATGTATATGCAAACACATGATGTTATTTTGTATGAACTTTAATAACAGCACATATACAAACATAACATTAACACTCTCCTAGATGACAACAAATTAACTTTTACATAAAAACAACAGTAATATGAGTAACAGTCTCAGTGGTAGTCCATTGTTTGTTGTTTTCAAAATGATGTAATGTTAAATTTATTACCGTCAGTAAAAAACCCAACATTGTCGAGGTTATCATAAATTTGCTTCAAAAGAAATTTAATGTTGATAAACATAAAATAACTTTGTAAACATATTACAATGAGAGCTACACTTGGTTGAGTTTTTTCTACATTTCATTTTTTTCTCACGAAATAAAAAAAAACAGACAAAACTGTAAAGAGTTAGATTTGATGTAAAGTTTACCATTGTGAGTTTACTTTAGGGTTAATATAAATATTAACGATGAAATCCAAGTTTGTTTATTTGGATTTTACATCTTTGTTTATAACAACATTTTTCAGCTATTCATAGCTACTGGCTTTCTTTTTCAATTTTTTCAGAACCTGCTCTGACTTACTCTTCCATATGCGTTGTAAATTGGCACACCTGGGATTTGAACCTTTAAAGCCCAACTAAAAGTCAAGCATACCTTAACCACTAGAACACTTCCAAGACAGAATAAAGAACATTAAATTGTGGGTTTAGTGCAAAACGGTCGTAACTCACTCTTTTCTTATTTTGAGTTACGACCGGTTTTGCGCTAAACCTGTGGTTTGTGTATGATAAACCTCTCTTTAATTAAGCCTTAAGCTCAGTATGTTGAGAGCAATGCAGCCTCGCTAAGACTTGAACCTTAGAAGCAATGGTGTCTCACTTTAAGCAAGTCCTATCCCAACAGAGGAGATCTTGTAAGCCAAGAGGAAAAACAAAATTGGCAAGGTAAAAATAAAACTTGTCAGAAGAATAAGTTGGTATTGGTTACACATCCATCCTGATTCTAGCTCCTTTCTCAGTAATAAAACAAAAACTTTCCACCGATAACATTTCGCTAGAAAACAGCAAGACGAAATTCCAAAAATTTGTTCACTCGCCTCAAACTCCAGCCTGATTCAACCCGGGTCGATAGCGCAGTTGGTAGCACTCCGGATTTTGGACTCTCGTGCCCGAGGGGGTGCAGGTTCGAATTCCACCTGGGGAGGTTATACCCTTCCATGAAAATTTGACAATAATGTCGATTTTCCTCCATTGATTGGATAATATGGAGAAGTTTCCAGCCTTGTGGAAGGGTAGGTGAGTACTGGTTATAGACAATAGTCCAGGAAAGCTAGGTTAGGTGCGCTGGACGCCGTAAAATGACCTAAATTGTGTTGACATGGCATTAAATCAATAAAAAACAAACAAAAACCTCACATTGGCAGTCATTGTAAAACTTTGTTCAGTATTCAAGTTAAAATATATTTGAAAGCCACTTGACACAGATAACTGTAGAGTCAATGAACCAATGTATAAATGATCATAATTTCCATTATGAAAATACAAAACATTGTACTTTTAGCAAGAAATTATGAGATATTATTTTTCGATGATTTTTATCTAACATGAATTTTGAAAGCAATCATCCGACAGTATAACAATAGTAAACTTGGTTTAGTACTACAAGGGAGGGTATAGGCTGATTATTTTTAGGGCTGCGGCGAGTATCCGAGTACTTCAGTGTTTATTTTTGGTCAATTTTATAGCCATTTATGGGCTATATTCCCAATCTAAAATCATATCTTTTTTTTCCCAAATTTCAATCCAAAATTCCCAATTTAACTTGAAAAAAAGATTTTTTACAAAAGACAGCTGTAAGTATATACGTTTCAGCTTAAAATTATTTGTCCCAGTAATCTTTCTTTTTAATAAATTGACTTACTTAATGAAAAATGAAACTTCAAAATTTGTTAAATCTGCTATTGTTTTTAGATTTGCCTGACATTTCATCCCAATTTAGACCAAAGTGCCGATGAAATTCCCAATTTTAGGGGTATGGGTCATAATCCCAAATTTGTGGAAAGAAACACTGTACTCGAATATTCGCGATCCCGACCTGAAAATCGAGTAGTAAAAAATAGTTCCACAATTTATAGAACCAACAATATTTTGTAGTAAAAAATAGTTCCACAATTTATAGAGCTAACAATATTTTGTAACAAAAAAAGCTCCACAATTTATAGAACTTACAATGCATAAATAAATTTCGTAAATGCATTGTTAGCTCAGAGGGAAGGGTAATTCAGGGTACCAAATGTGGGTTCAAGGTTTGAATCTTAAAGTAGGCACAAATTTTACTTTACATGTAATCAAGTGAAGTATGGTTGGTGTATGACAGAATGTTCATCCTTGAGTCAGTACATGACACACAGAAAAGTCTAGTAAATATGTTGTAGTTAGTTGTATGAAAAAAATTGTAAATGTATGATTATATGTTTTGGAACCAATGGGTCTCAGACATTAAAGCAATTAAGACAGATTATCACAAATTTCTTGGGATGTGATTGTATTTATGTTCATTCATTTCTAAAAGACTATAACTGAAATTTGAATATTTGAGTTTTCCCCTGCGGTACGAACAAACTTTCACTATCGCAATGAAAATAAGAGTTCAAAAAGCAATAGGATTTAATCTGTATTTTTTGTTCTTCAGCAATAATGTGTATCAAACTTTGCACCACATGCGCACAAACAGAAAAACCCATAAATTTGAGTTCCAAATTAAGTCTACACTTGACTAAGTATTAAACAGGTTAAAGTAATATACATCTTGACTTGACTTAATTTGTAAAACAAAATTGACAAATTCACCAATTAACAAAATTAAGATCAATTTAAAAACCACAGTCAATTAACTTCAGTACACCATAAGTGACGAACATTTTACATCAATTTATCTTAAACACTAACTTTCAATAAGGCCACAACAAGTTGATCATATGTTCTACGGATTTTTCTGGAAAAAGAATTAAGCGAGCGAGCGACGGAAGAAAAAATCTTAATTCTTTTGCTTTATATAGCGATTTGAACAAATTTTTATGAGCGAGCGAGGAAATAAAAATATTTTTTTTGAAAAACGTCAAAATTAAGGTGCGAGCGAATTCATAGAACATATGATCAACTTGTTGTGGCCTAAAATGAAATAAAATATTTTCGTGCTGTGCATCGATATAAGTAACGTTACACATACATTTCACCACAATCGTAATTCTAGGTAATGTGAACAAAAATGATCAATTATTTGGAAAATACATGTATACATGTTTTGTGATCCATTGTAAGGACCTACAGAAAGAGTAAATAAAATATTTTAGATCTAAATCTTTGTATTATATATAGTTGCATAATTGTAAGATTTTTTATAATATACAGCCCCGTCCCCCGCCCACACACCCCCTCACTCACACATGCATGCATCTTTTAGAATATAAATACTTATTCTCATGGCAAAATACATCCATTCAAACAAACAAACAAAATAAAAAAAAATCATTTTAAAAATCACTTTGAAAATAATATTTTCCCTACTGTTATTCAATCAATTTCATTGTATTTAGAAATACACCCCTCTATCCATTATTATTCTAAACATGCATCACCCCCAACAAAAAATATCAATACAATCTTTGTCTTCGAGATATTGAGACAAAAAACTCTTAGAAGAGCCACACGCACTACATTAGAAAATGTCATCTTAATCATAGTTCAGACTATTAACCGACTAAATACATTGAATCTTAATTTACAGCCCAGTAGTACATATAACTTTCTCAGAAAACATCAATACTCGCAATACTTGTGCTGTCACAGAGTTGCTGCTCCAACAAAAAAATTCAACACCCCATTATCACCCCCTCATAGCAAATGTCATTTATACAATAATCTTTAAAAATATCAAAAAATTAACATCCCAGTGGAACAGACCCCTACCCTCCCAACACAAGCATGCATCATGCAAGACATAATAATCAGCTTTGTCCTGTTGACAATCAAACAAAACAAGAGCAGTCCACAGACAGCGCGCTCGACTATTCCGGGTATCTGTGTAAACGACAGCAACAACCAATCAAAACTCATGCTGGAGTTATGCAACTCAGTACTTGACCTTCATTCCTAACCCTGTTGACATGTGTAAAGTTTCAAGTAAACCCCTTCAGTAGGTTCAAAAATCAAATATTGCACCAAAAATTTTAACCAAAAAAATCTAAGTATTAGAGGGCCATAATTCGGTCAAAATTCTTGCTAGAGTTATGCAACTTGGTATTTGACGTCAATTAGTACCCCCATAAATCCCTTCAGTAGTTGCAAAGATAAAATGTTGCACCTAAAAAATTAACCAAGAAATTTTCTAAGAATAAAAGGGCCATAATTTAGTCCAAATTCATCCGACACACAGCTGAGTAGGATAGCCCCACTTTTCTTCGAATAGTCGAGCTAAATATTATGAGTCCCCAACAGACAAAATTTATGCTGAATATTACTCCTTACTATAACCCAAATCAAATCAGCTCAATTATCAATATTAGAGTCTCAGCACTACAGCAACCAGCCTCTGTTACATTGACATCCTAAGTCACTCAGCCAAATCAAACAAAAATATCATGAGTCCCAAATCAGCTCAGATGATACTAAAAATCTTTCAAACAAAATCAAAAGTAATCTAAAACGGCCTAAAATACCCCTCCCCATGAAGTTTTCCCCACTCTTCAAAATCATGCTTAAAAGGATATCAAGAGTATTTCAAACAAAATTGAAACAAATTCAAAAACAGCAAAGCCAACAAAACAAACTCCCCCACCCCCTAAAGTTACACCAATCCCCGTCCCTGAGATATTCAAACCAACGAAATTATGCTTAAAATGGTATCAATAGTATTTCAAACAAAATTGAAATTAATTAAAAAACGGCAAAGCAAGCAAACAAACTTCCCCACCCCCTAAAGTTACACCCCTCCCCGTCCCTGTGATATTCAAACCAACGAAATTATGCTTAAAATGGTATCAATAGTATTTCAAACAAAATTGAAATTAATTAAAAAACAGCAAAGCCGACAAACAAACTCCCCCACCCCCTAAAGTTACACCCCTCCCCGTCCCTGTGATATTCAAACCAACAAAAAAATTATGTTTAATAGATCATCTCACATTTACATCACAACATATTTTCTTCTCAGCTGCAACATAGTTAAAGTGCAGTTAAGTGAAAGAACAGTAATAACAGCGAGAGGGAAAATCAATTTTCTCTTTGCTTCACTGGCTCTTTTTCATTGGAGGGCAAACAAACAAAACAAATAAACAACAAAGCTATCACATCTGCTGCGGTGAAAATATCACGTCTAAAAATACAGCTGTAGAGGAGAGAATTGCTAGTTACACTATAAAATGTTAACATTCTCAACCGAGAAATTTTTCTTCACGACACAATGCCCATTTTTTTGTTGAATTTATGGGAAATGAACATAAAATTTGAAATCGTATCGGTTAACAAAACATTTTCAACATCAAACAAAGATCTAGCAAAAAAATACCTAAAGGGCGTAAGAATTCACAACCTATTGTTTTAAATTAATTTTACTAAAAATCGTATTGATTGATGATCGAAGATTAAAAATTAAAACCGAGACATTTCATAAATGAAGAATTCATCTCTCACGCTTGGCATTCTTGACTAAAGATAATTAAAGTCACTGGGTTTATAAATGCAACAAACAAAATGTTTTCTCACCTTAAAGTGGCGAAAGCGAGAAAGGGAAAAAAAATGAAACTTGTTTTTTTTTTGCTATAAAAGATTGCATTGTGATTGAATATGGTTAATTATTGACAAAGATCAATACAATTATGACTAATGATGAAACAAGTCGTCATTGATGAGACACGAGGAGAAAATGCACTTGGTGTTTGTTGTTTAAGGCCTCGGCTTTTATCAAGTAGAAAAAATCATTGAGAGACTAAAAGGTAAAGCGAGAAAGTGACAAGTTTCTATTCAAGGGCATGTGGTATAAGGAATTGTTGTCACCAGGCACTGGTATTATCAAATCGCAGGTTCAGCACAAAACAGTCGTAACTCACTCTTTTCTTATATTGAGTTAAAACTGTTTTCTGCTAAACCCGCGAAATGTCCTCTGACCAATCTTCATCGTTAACAGCACTTTACTGTAAGGCTTTATTAAAATTTTATTGTAATAAGTCCTAGACTACCATGAGTACCCGGGTCGATAGCGCAGTTGGTAGCATGCCGGGATTCGGATACTTGTGCCCGAGGGGGTGCGGGTTCGAATCCCACCCGGGGAGGTTATACCCTTCCATGAAAATTTGACAAAAATGTCGATTTTCCTCCATTGATTAGATAATATGGAGAAGTTTCCGGCCTTGTGGAAGGGTAGGTGAGTACTGGTTACAGACAATGGTCCAGGAAAGCTAGGTTAGGTGCGCTGGACGCCGTAAAATGACCTAAAATTGTGTTGACATGGCGTTAACTCCAATAAATAAATAAATAGACTACCATGAGCAGAGCTACTGTTCATATGTTTGAAGATTCAAACCCAAGCTCTGGATTTTCCAAAGATGCATTGCAGTTGCATGACATAAACAGCTACTTGTATTATTTTCCCCGTATCCAGCTACGGTAAGCTCTGATGCAACTAACCAAAGCTGCCAAAAAGCTCACTAGAGCGTATGTTATTTATTATGTATATGTACCGGCATAAAATAAAGATCATTCTAAATATTATTCCACTAAAATGTTCTGTTAAACAAGCTAACAAACAAACCCATGATATTCACCACTTTCACAGACATCAATATTCATGCACTTTTATACACCATTATTGGGAGTTGAATGCCTTCTTGATCACCAATTCTGCGAACAAACAACTTAATTGCATAAAAAAACTGCATGTTAGTGTATATAGTTAAAAACTTCAGTAAACTAACTCTACAACCCATCATTTCAACTAAAAACCATTGTACTGCAAAAAAACAGAAATTAGCATACTTACGTAATACATTATTAGCGTTTTAACAGCAATCTTTTACAATTTGCATAAATCTGTGACAATTAAGTGACATTAATATAAACAATTGAATAAAACATTGCCATGATTAGATTCTACAGGGATTCAGTAAATCAGAACCTGGTCAGCATATTTTAATAATACAATATAGAACAATTTACGACTAAAATCGGTCGTAAGACACTTGATAATACAGCCCCCTGTCCCTGAGTGAACTCTCTTAAATTTTCATAGTTTTAGAGTTTAGTTTTCATTACAAGACCCAGGGGTATTTTTTCATACGATGCACAACTCTCTCCCCATTCCATTCTATGTGTAAATATTTTAGGGGTCATACTGGCCCCTTTTTGTAAGAAAAATATCATCCAATCACAACAATAGCTGCATGCAATTCTGGTCCTTTTTGTTAGTTCAAACCCTTCCAAATGGAAGTAATCCTGCGTCAATCCTAGCCCCTAGTCGTAGTCAAGATCCCTCCACATAGAAATGAACCCTACTTCCACCCAAGCCCATGTACTGGTAGAAAATAAAACCAGTAAAAAGTCCTAGAGTATAATATATCAAAAATTAATATTAAATCAATAGAACAACAAACAAAGCCTTATATCATTCTGGTAAACAAATCAATAAAAGAATTCACGTAACTATTCATAGCGATAAAAAATAACAATATATCAGCGACATATACGACATATACATATGCCTGATTCTTTTATTAAGTACACTGGATAGAATATAGGATTTTATAGATATTAATCATTTCCATTTTTTTTACAAAGTATTATAACAATCAAAGCAAAGGAAAAAACATAAATTTATACAGTAAAACCCCATACTATATCAAACACTAGGGTGCATAAATCATGCATTCCAATCCATACCAATTCTAGTGGAAGAATGCCTTGTAATACACATTATGAAATTTGGAACTCTAGCCAGGCAAGCTTAGCTGGGTACATCAAATTAAATTCAAAATTTAAGCATTTGAGCAGACAAAATAGAAACTCACTAGACATTACTAGAAATGAGTTTTTAACTATGTGTTTCACCGTTATGCACTGGATGCTCAACAAAAAACAATAAAAACATTCTGGAATAAACAGTGAAAATAATGCTAATGTAGAAAACAGAAAAAAAATGTAAAACAATTGAGCTCTTACACAGGGTTTCAAAACTTGATGTCATGAACATAAAGACATAGAAGCCTCCCGGCTAGCTCAGTTTGTAGCATGCAAGTCTACTGATCCAGGAGTCATGGGTTCGATTCTTGGGTGGGCATACTTTTGTGGAGTTTGGTCATGAAATTATTTCTACAGCCATTCTCCCTCCTACCAATGATTTTTAATTATGTAGGGCAGTTGTCAGTCACTGTCGAAAGTATGCGCTTAGTAGTTGGTTAACAGCTGAATCTAGAGATTTAGCCTTTCCAGGAGGAGTGAGTAGGTTGACTGACCGCCATTATATGACCTATATACAAAGTGTTGCTATGGCGTTAAACCCAACAAAAACAAAAAACATAAAGACATGGACTATACAAGCATACTTCATTGAACAATGAACTTCTAGATGTGAAGCTTACATTTCATTGAGTTAATATCATTACTTGTGACTTGCAGGAGATGGAATATAATTATACATTCTAATTTACATTCAAAGTATGATATTTCAGCGAAGATATCTTAGTTTGTCAACAGCACAGCTCAAATAAGGTTATTTGAAATATGAATTATACCGTGAACAGCCGTCCGACTACGCAGTATGTAAAACAGTCCCATTTTATATAGCAAAGGACTTGCAGTACTTTAAACTTGTTTAAGTCAGATTTCAAAATTTATTTGCACTTTTATATTTCAACATGTTAAGATTAAACCAGACTTACTCAAACTCTATCCTCTCGGTTCTGATTCATGATAGAGTGAAATACAATGTCATCGGATACGCTTAATTAAACATCATACATGTCAGCTAACAAAGCAATGAGGGCAAATACGGATTGCTGAGTATTTAAGACAAGCAAGTGTGAGGTAGAGAACTAAATATAAATTCTCTCGTGAGATTTGTCACCACAAGTTATCATTTGTTGTAATGGCGAGACACATTATATAACACTGTGGTCTCAGTATGCACTATAACACATAAAGATCGTGTTCTCAGCTACCTATTGGAAATGAGGAAATGCGTCAAATGATCAACACCTATATAAGTCTGATGGGTCACTTTGTATCCTTTCAATTACAGTACATGGTAAATTTAAATACATATTTCAGAATTGAGCTAGTAATAAAAGGTTTCTACATAAGTTAAGCAGGGCAATATTATGGGCACTGGATACAAGGGAACTGAAGTCCCCAGTCCATGCCATTAATATTGTTATAAAAATAACTCATAACATCCCAATTATTATATTATCATGGGTGCGAGATGAAAATTTTAAAAAACCTGAAAACTGTAATTTGAAACCATTTTTCTTCATATAATTTAATAGCAAAACATTGTCTAATTTGTTGTGAAAAACCTGAACTTCAGGCATATGCCTGAAAACTTGCACCGATGTATTATTGTACTAAGAGACAACCTGAAGGACTGGCTAATTGGTTTAACTGTATTTTAACCCAGGAGACAGGGAAACATATTAATTGTATAGGTTCAAACACACAAACAAGATGAATTGTTTGATAATATTGGTAATTAATTATTTATTTTCTTCAAAGGATGTTTACAATATCAATTTTCCTTCCATACTTTTGATCATGGAATTATATCATTTTACTCAAACAATGAAATTCTAATCAAATTACTGCAGTACTCAGTACATGTCGTTTGTTTTTTGGCATTGAATGACAAAGCAAGAATTATGAAAATTAAAGTAACTATTACTAAGCCCTTAGACATGGAAATATCACAAAGCAAAAATTGCCAATGACATAATCATGATTCAACTTTAATTATTAAGTGGAGCACTGTGACATAATGCTACAGAAATGTAAATCCCCAACGCATGTGGAAAATGCATACTTATTGAAGTAAACCACAGGGTTAATTTTAAAACATTTATTTAACTAACTAGGCTGAGTAAGCACTATGGTTGGATGAGTACAGGAAATGTCAGCTACTTTCACCTGTTTCCACTCACCGATTCAGTAAATAGCGTAATACCATCTAACTGAATGCTCGGCGACCTATTTACACCTAACAGCATCATATTATGTAGGTTCATTCATAAACTTTTAAGTTCTATTTTCACTTTCAAAGCAACGAGCGCATGTTTTCAATAAACGTTATCATAAAGAAAGCATGGATATTTATAATCGCGATAGCATAACATATATTTTTATAATGATGGGTATCGAACAATGTGAACATTCAAAACTGATAAACAAATAAATCAATCAAAGAAAACGCTTTACTCATTCATTTTGCAAAAAATATAAAATTGAAGTACATTGCAAGAAAATGAAACTACCGCATGTCATGCGATAAAACGCATGTTAGTGCGTTCTATACGCAATGTACTAATGAAATAGGTCAATTTGACAAACGCTTACCTTTAAAATATAACAATATCTCAACGAACAATCCGCATTACATTGGAGTTATTAGCGGCGAAACACAAGACAAACACTTGGACCGAATCACAAATGTAAATAAACATATATCAATCCGCCGTCTAAAATTTCGCAACTCATTTGGGAGCGATTTATAAAAATACATGATAAATTGAAGATGTTTTATTTACAAGAAAGGCATTTAGAGGGTTTTCATGCATAAAATGGAAGAAATCAATTATTAATTCGATTAAGACATGTAACTATTTTTTGAGCAGACAGCATTGTTGTTCTTTTGTGTTATTAGGTTCAATTAAGCGTCACAACCTCATCCGTGCGAAAAGTGTAAACAGATTTAAATTACAGTTAAGTTCAATATTATAGTTCTACAAAACAGCGTATCGGTGCCAGCCGGTATATAACTAGTATTTGACTGATTCTTAGAAGCCAACTGCTATGGTCGTATTTAAATAATATAATTTAGATTAAAGAGACATAAAATGAAATTGTGTAAACTTATTGCTAAATGAGTGATCGTAATTCATGGTTTACAAATAGGACACATGCCGTTCGCGTTTTCCCGTCGTCTGCAAATGTAAAACTTTGAGATACTTCATAAATTACAGAAAACAAGCTCAGGGCATGTGCACAATAATGCTCTAATCGCACAATCCTTTTATAAGGTGAACAAAAATAGAGCATTTCTATATTATATGCAACTGGGAATATATAAAAAAAATGCGCTTTAAACAGATATCCTATTAAACTCTATAGCTGTCACAGGATCCACTTGTCAATATAGCGGGGGTACGTTAAGATGAGCCTTTGTTGATAAATCAATGCATAGCTTCTATCTAGCCGAAACACAATCACTAGCTAGCATCGGTATTCCGAAATTTTATTTTAGGACGGGGTTTTCGAGCTATTTGACAGTGGGTGTAATTCAATAGCTATGATTGGACAATTCGTTACGAGTTACGTCATGAAAATCACGTATAACGTGGTTCGCACTGCGTGCTTGTAAAAAAGTAAGTGAGTATTTGAGCCAAAAAAAAATAAGAAAGTGTTTTAATCGGGTTGATTTCTGGGGATACCATAGCTTAAAGACCGGTAACAATTAATGCTAAATTCGTAGAAATTCACGAACTTAAAAAAGGTCACATAGCAATAAAATATCTTCAAAATTTAAGACGTATTATGCGTCCCTGTAAAATATATTACATTTTTAACCAATTCAATCTTGTGCCCATGTTCCGTACTCAATTCTAACACTTAAAAGTAAGACTAGTTTTCAGTCAAATTTTCAGGATTTTAACATAGGTAAATGAATTCAAACTATTTGAAACAATGCTCACCTATATAATTATCAGTTTCGTTAGCAACTATAAGTATCTCAGACTCCCATTATCTTTCAACAAAAAGCTATACTCAGCGCCAAAGTCGTAATTCAGCGTTAAATGTTACCTCAATAATCAATATGTGGACTGAGACGACTCGAAACTTGTGAACTTAACTGTAAATGAGCAGTAGACGTTGTCATCAGCTTCCGGTACCGAAAACGGTAAAATCAGCAAAATTATTTTCACAATATGTTGTTAATGATCATATACTTTTTCAAATCATGTCGATTTACATCGAAAACTACAACTCAGCCCATCGAATGTGGGTTTAATTGGTCAAAAATGCGTTTCATGCGTCGTTAATTGAACTTTAATTGAAAGTGAAGTATATTCGGATAGATAAATTCGGATAGCAGTGGTGTTTTGTGACAGTGTCTTCTCACTTATTTATTGCTCTGTTATTGACATAAAAGGCCTAATATGCAAGCAAATGTATGTCATTGATATGGCAGCGTGATTTCAGAACAAGATTGTTGTTTTATGGTCAAACAGACCAAATGACTTCGGTCAGCTGTTGGTTGTACAATGACATCATACTCAATTTTTTTAGTAATTCATCCATAGGACCCTCAAAACTCATGTTGTTCATTCTTAAACTGGGGGATCTTTTTTGTCCACTGTATTATTTTGAAACTAAATCAGATCAACTCCACTTTAGAAAGCTAATTGATTGCTTTGAACAACTTAAACTGCTATTTGGACCATTATGTCGCCGTGACCTGGTTTTCTAAGCTCGTTAGCTGAGTCATATTATTTTAGCTGTTAGCTATTGAAATTTGATATTTGTTTATTGCTTATGATTTAAATATAAATGGAACCCGATATTTTTTAACAGACATTAGTTTTGTTTCAGGTGAAAACATGACAGTTATTAATTATGCATGCAACTATGTAATTTCAGGACTGGTGTGATAATCATATGAAGTCATATAATGGTCACACTGTTTGAAGATGGCAGACACAGGTAGCATTGAGAGCTGGAGTGACTTTGGATCACTGGACAGAAAGTCTCATATTTCCTCAGACAGGGATGACTTTGATGAAGCTGCTCATCAAGAACACTTGAGATTAGCTGGAATTGTTAAAGGAGTGCATGCAGATTTACGAAGAAAGTACAAAAAGAGCACAGGTTTGCATTTTAATAATTTTGTGCACTCTGAATAAAGTAATGTGATTCAGGGTTTGAAGCTAACAGGGTCATTAGATTCTTAGTATCTCAAAAACTTGGTTGGATTTCAGTGATTCTTAGCTGGGGATTCCACCAAGATCTCTGAAAAATGGCCCTGTTCCTTTATGAATTTGAATTTCCATTAATTATTCTAACAACCAGTGACTACAAATCTCGATTTGATATTATTTAACTGGAGGATTCCCTTATATTAAAGATGCTTTTCTGAATAATTGACCAAGGATTTCTTTGGAAGCCAAGGTAAAACAGTAAGTGTAGAACCCTATGATTATTAGTTAAGTTAGTGTTTTTGGTATCTAGTTGTTTAATGATATCAATAAACAGTGAAAAAAGTTGAGTATTATTGGAGATAAGAATAAACGTAGGTAAAGTAGGGCAGCTGTCAGCCACTGAAGATAGTATTTGCCCTAGTATTGGTTAAATGCTTTGGTCCTAGGACCGCAGCCTGTCCAGGGACAGTAAGTAGGTTGACTGACTGCCTCAATGAGTCTTAAAATTGTTGAAAAAGCTGAAAAAAGCACTATTAAAAACAAATCAAACATAGTTTTTAAAATTCAACATAATTTCTGCATGATAGTATTTTGTACATTTCGATAAGTGAAAACGAAGGGCTTGACATTTAAGTTCATCCAATTATCCCTGATAACCTTAATTTGGGCCAGGCTACTTATAATTGCTACTGAACATTTTTTTGTGTAAAGTGAATTTATAACTGAGTGTCCAAATGGCAACCTTCTTTAAACATTAATGTTGAGCCCTGAAGAATCATGTAAGTGCATAGGCGGATCCAGCCGGGGGGGGGGGGGGTCAGGGGGGTCAAGACCTCCCCCTAAAATTTTTAAAATGTACCTGTCCATTAGTGTATTTATTGACAGTAAGTCATTTTTAAGTAGCATAAAGCAATTTTTCTTCAGTGCTTTACATAGATTAAATACTCATGTTGTTTTTATTATTAATATGTTGCACTATTCTGCAAAATGTGTATAATGTGGTTGTGGTTCAAAAGTTTGAACCCCCCCCCCCCCCCCACTTGAAAAAGTCTGGACCCCCCTAGAAAAAAATCCTGGATCCACCTCTAAAGTATTTGTTATTTAGGATTCCATCTGTACAATTCATTATATAAATGTATTTTATTATCCAGTATTCATGATATATCTTGATTCAGGAGAATCTGCATTAGAAACCATTTGGAATGAGCATTGTCAGAATAAACCTGTCTTGTCAAAGTATGCTGATGCCATGCATCATCTTGCTGTTGACCACTGGACAAAGAACAACCAAGGTATTTTATTTTTACACTGTTTAAATTCAAGTATTATGTGATGTTTTTATGTAGTTGGTAATTAATATGTGAATTCGGGTCAACATTCTTGGCTCTGTAAATTTGGCAAGGTCACTTTTATATTGTATATTAAAATTTTATACTGTTTAGTGTGACAATTGTTGAAGTATCTGAACTTTTCTGTGGATCAATGAAGCAAGAAAATGTGAGCATATGGTTTCCATGTCAGCTTTAAATTTTGAGCCCATGTGTTTTATTTCTGCTGTTATTTCTACAGAAAGTTGCAAATGGCCCTGTTAATTTCTACAGTTTTTCTCTCTAAACATTAAATATTTATACTAGTGGATTATATTCATTTGTAGCAGAGGTATAATGCAGCATTAGTACTCCCTTGCCCTTTAAGTAGCTTCTATGGCGATGTGGAAGGTGTCCACTTACCTATCTAAAGGTCATTGGTTTCAAACCTTGAATCTCAGTTCAAACCATGGATTTTTATTGGGTTTAAACATTGATATACAATTTTATTTTTTATGCAGAAACAAGAATAGACTGGTGCAGAGATGCGATTCTTGAGTATTTTAAACAAGACGGATTGAAAAAAGTTCTAGAAAAGGAGAAAAGACGGAAAGAAAAACTAGCTGAACAAAGAAACTCTGATAGTCAGGAAAATGAAAGAACAAAACCTCATGAGAATGGAAAATCTGACTCTGAGCCTGAAGTGCCTGTTATTAGTTGTAATGTAACTGAACCTGTGTTGATTCATTCCAATGGGGATGTTGCTACTGACAGTGAAGAAAATGGAAGATGTGAAATACCTCATAGTAAAGTTAAAGGCATTGAAAGTGAACCACTTGAACAAGGTGCTACTTCAGGTGGTGACAAAAATTTGACTTCAAGTTCAAGTTGCCAGGTTATTGAACCTGAATGTGTTCAACAAACTGACTTGTGTAATGGTGCCACCAAAAATCATTTCATCAAACGAGAATATAATGTTGTGTAAGTATGAGTTTGATTTGTGAACTAAAGTAGATTCAAATGCTGATAATTTACCAGGGTTGGCATGGCAATCTAAGTGGATGCCCTGGCTTTCAAGGCAAAAGCTTTGGATTCGAGTCTTGGCTCTGATATTGGCAATTTTCTGAGTGCTCTTTAATGTTATCCACCCATGCTCCCAAGCTCTGCGTGTTTGAAATCTTTTGTAATAAGTAAGATGAGTTTAATCAAATGAAAAAGTTTAAAGTTAAGACGAGTATCAATGCTATATACTATATTACTATGGAAATTGACTTTGAGAGAAATGATAAAACTGTCCTAATCTCTTATTAAATCATGATACCTGTCTAGTTTATAAACTAATTTATTTAAGCTCAGTTGTGGAACAAGTTCTTACATTTTGACTAAATTTTCTTTAGTCTGCTCCTAGTCTTCCAGTACTGAGCTTGTAGGATAAAGTCTAGGGCAGAACATACATGCCTTTATGGAGATAAGTCATGGATAATTTCTTCAGCCTATTCCCACCTACCTCTGTATTAAGTTTTTGCATTTGTCTGCCAGTATTAGCTCAGTACAGAGGTTAAAAGCCAAGATCTATTTCAGTATTATTAAATACATGTTGAAACAAATAAAATATAATTCAATTAGTAAAAACCTATTTGTTTCAATAAGTTATAAACTCGCCCTCATTGTCAATTCATTGAGGTTTCTGAAGTCTATTCACTGACTGCTTACCTATAAAAGCTTAGAGATTAATCCCAACTTTAGACCTATATGGTTCTTTATGTGGAAAGGTAAGTATAATTGCTCACCAAGGAATTGAGTTTAACTCTAGTGCATTGGCATCCAATGCATAGTGTCCAGGTGAACAGTGACCTTTGTATGACTGACTGCTGAAAAATGGGTTTGTAAAACAAAAAACATAAAAGTTCAGAGCTGCAGACTAGCTCACTGTTCAAAGTGGAAACCACATGAACAATAAATACATGTACTACAAAAGTTATAAATATATAAATGATAATTATGTTGCATAAACTTAATGCTTTATTTTTAAAAGATTAGGATATCAAAAAGCTGTATGACTCACCACTAATGCACCCCCTGTGTCCTTGAGTCTTGATACGAATTCAACGTGATAAGACTTATTATTAATTCACCAAACCGCTCAAAATTCCAATACCGAAATTTGTTTTGCAAAATCTTTGATGTTTTAATTTTTTATCACAAAACATATACTCTATGATATGAAACGTTATATTCGCAAACAAATAATCTTTATTTAGACACAAGTTTGTTATTGATCTGTGGGAATTGACAGTCCAGGGGAAAGGATTAAATTTTCATCAAGTAGGGAAACCCTAGCCATGACATTGATGTTTTTGTTTACTCTTTCCTTCCGTAGTTGTTTACATTTTGTGTTTTGAGATAATTGAGTTGTTTACATTTCCAAGTTGCCATGGTAACATTGGGAATATTGTGAAATCCCATCTGGTTTGTGAGGGAGAGAAAATTAAGTGTGAAGATTTTGAAGTGCCTTGTTCAACAAGTTGTTGTTTGCCGACTTATTTATTTAAAGAAATCAGTGGGCTGCAAGTTTACTAGTTTTAATGGGTCTTAAATTGTCTGAATAATGGATTCAAGTCCTTAGTGAATTCTCTCTCAGTGTAAAATTATCTTTAGTTTGTCAGGAAATTAAACATTTATTCAATAAATCACAATTGTATTATATTTAAGAGAGATCATCTGGGTTTATAAAAAACATAGTGGTATTTCAAATTTGCGGGTTTGGCACAAAACAGTCGTAACTCACTGTTTTCATGTATTGAGTTACGACCATTTTGCACTTTACCCACAAGTTATTGATGTCAATACCCTGATTTGTTTTAGTTTTTTCTGTTTTTTTTTTTTCTATTATTTTTGTTAATTGTTTAATTGTACTATAATTGAAGCTTGTTTTAACAGTATTTAGTGACACACAATTAAAGCATTAAGGTCAATAGTGTATTAACATTAAAAGATATTTTAAAGCTGGCTGGCATATTTCGAGGGTTGCCTGCATGACTGTAGTAAGTGCATTGTGTAAAAGAGCAAGTTACTACAGTCTTGTGGGCAACCCTGGATTTGTTCCTGTGTTGAAAGGTACCTGTATTAAATCCTAGTGCTTGAATTTTGGCTCCTTTTTTCTGTGTAATGTTCATCACAGGCAATCTTCATTATATAATCATGTATGTATAAGAGCGAGAGATGACAATCGCCTGTGATGTTCATAACAAATATAACTAGGATGCCTTGGTATACATTTTAAGTTATTTATAAGGTATTGCTCTCAGTCCCGTCAAGCTACTTAGTATCTACTTATCAGACCAATCTGATCAAAAATTTTACGGTCGCCTACTTGCAAATTTAGATCTGGCTGTTTTCTTATGAGGGTCGCGTTTATGTGACCTTTTCCCTTTATGAAATTCATGACGAAATCGTTGTTTGTAACTTGTTTACATTGTCTATGTCATGCAATTTGAAATGAGCTGTCCAATTGCAGACTGTGAATAACATGTCTGTTAAATTAGCTGGCAAACATTGGTCTAAAAATAGAAATTACGAAATAAAAATGTTATTAATAGTGTTTAGTCTAGATGAAAGCTACACATTAATTGATCGACATAAAGGTCATCTCCACGTGACCCTTTATGGGAACCTCAGAGATCCTGTACGACAATGCTCTACAGGATATCTGTTTACAGAGATTGCCTTTAGACTTGAGTTGAACTGCTTTCAGCCATAAATGCAGTAACTAAGCTTACTCTCCACCCAATTTAGTTGTTTTCAGTTCTGGAAATAGCAGAAATGTCTATTCTATTGTTGATAAGCTGCCTGAACGTTTCTGCTGAGCTTAGATTTGTCTAGTGTAGGTTAATCCTTTCTAATATAATTGCTAGAGAATACTGAATCCACAATGAATATTTCCTCCCCGTATGGTGATATTTGTCATAAATGAGATTTGTTATAAATTGATTGACAATTATCCGTGTTTTAATATTGTTTGGATAAATATTGTAGACGAAAAGTATGAGATAAACAATCAGGAAATATTGGCTTATTTGTATTGATCTCTCTTTTAATAGTTGTGTTGACAAACAAGGTAATTCATGTGGGCAGGTTGAAGAGAGTTGACTTTGATATTGTAATGCACTCTTACCCAGTTGGTTGATGGTTGTTTTTAGAAAACTAAGCCCCCTGGATGGCTCGGACAGTATTGCATAAGCCTGCTGTTTGAGGGGTCATAGGTCTGATTCTGGGGGGGACTTACTTTCATAGAGTTTGGTCATGAAATAATTTCTACGACCATTCTCCCTCCTACCACTGGTTTGAAATTTTGTTGGGCAGTTGTCTAAAAAGAAGTATGAGCATAGTAACTGGTTAACAGCTAAATTTTGAGGTTTAGCCTTTCCTGGAACAGTAAGTTGTTTGACTGAACGCCATACTGTTCTTGAAAATTCTTACTGACAATGTGATAATTTTGGTGTGCTTAGCAAGACCTTTGTGACAGACGTTTGAATTGGTGCTTCAGTTAATTTGATATGTGACTCTGAAATAATGAGTACCGACTAGTCAGAACTAAAGCTGGACTTTTTAAGGCAAATAATCCTTACTACTAATTATGCTATAATGTAAAGAATATAGATAAATCAGAGAATTGTTGTAAAATATATTTACTCTAGTTGTTCAATATCATTACTATTTGTTTTCAATGAGGAAAATACTGTCACTTGTTACAGATCGGTTCAAACCAGTACTACAGTATCTTGTGTACTAGTTGAAATTATCAAATATAAATAATACAAAGAAATGGCATTGAGTTAGAAATAAGAATTAAATGATGTAAATTGATCCCTCTGTTGTGACAACTTGTGAGTTCCAGATTCGAATAGATCCCTTCTAAAAATAGCTCTTCCCACGATCATGCAAGGTTAAATATCAGAGCATGTGTAAAAATTCATAATTTCAAGTGCATTGTATTCGCTATTCGGTATTTTTTGTTTGCTATCAAATGCAGACTATTTATGTTTTTATTGTTTACTTAGTCAAAATATAATTATATTTCACCCTCAAGTGTTAAAATCCCCTTATTGAACTTGGTTAATGTCCTAGCTTTCGCGCACTGACTGGAAAATGAAGAGCCAATATGTGAAGGGCATGATGGGACTCACAGGGACTTAATTGAAGATTAACGTGATATTGTTTACTAAGTTCTTGACTGAAATAATTGACATGAGTTGTATGCTAATGTATGCAACCAAAAAATTAACTTGTATGAACTTGAAAAAAAACATGTATGGAGATTTGATTAAGCTTGCCCGGCTAGCTTAGTCTGTAGTTCACAAGTCTACCGATGGAGGGGTTATGGGTTTGATTCTCGGGTGAGGCATACTTTCAAGAAATTTGGTCATAAAATAATTTTTAAAGCCATTCTCCCTCCTAACACTGATTCTAAATCATTTAGGACAGTAATAGTTGTCAGTCACTGATGGAAGTACAAAAAGTACATGTATGTGCCTAGTGACTGGTTATAAGCTTAATCCAGACATTTAGTTTTTCCAGAAACGATGAGTCGTTTGACTGACTGCCATAATATGATATATACAATGTGTTGCTATGGCATTTAATCCTAACAAAAAACAAAAAACTGATTATATGTTGTTTGTTTTTGACCTATTCAAAGTGGTGCTCCATTGTTAAATCCAAAGAAAATAAGGCGAGTATTTTTTTATTTTTGACACTCGAACCCTTCTGTGGGATTTTTCCCAATTTCAAAAAAAAAATGCCAATTCTCAAAAAGTCACGTTCAGGATTTATTTCTCAAAAAAACTGTTTCAAAGTTTTCAATGTATCATTTCTTAAAGCATTGTTTGCTTAATCAAGTAGAAAACATAAATAACATTATAAGCCTAATTGATAACAACCATGGATTTAAAATGTTTTGTATATACATGTAGTTGCAATCCAGCAATTCAGTGTGCATCACCAGATGTAGATGTATACACTTAAAATGTTTTTTATATATTAAAGTTCTATTATTTTATCTTGTGAAATTACACAGATATTTTACAATTATGAAACTACATCATACTCTTAATAAATAGCAATAGTTAAGTGTAATAAAGCCAACATCGCAAAAATTCGATTTTTTTCCCCTCCTGTCAACATTTTTGTCACCAAACTTAGAGTACAAAGAAATAAAAAAACTCTTGCCTAAACTTATACAATGACTATTTGTTGTATATTTTCAGAGATGTGCCAGTACAAGGAAAGATAAGGTTATTAGATGTTGGTAGTTGTTTTAATGCTTTCCTTGCCTTTCCTGACTTTCAAGCTATTGGTATTGATATCAGCCCAGCTGCCGAGGTATGAACTTTGTTTTATCAAATGATTTTAATGAAATGCAGTTTGTGTATTAAACCACAACAAGTTGATCATGTGTTATAAGGATTTTAATGAAAAAAATGGGGCATGTGAGCAAAGAAAAAAAAATCTTAATTTAGTTGCTTTATATAGTGGTTTGACCAAATTTTTATGAGCGAGCAAGGAAATAAAAATTATTTTTTTGTAAAAACCGTCAAAATTAAGGTGCGAGCGAATCCATAGAACATATGATCTACTTGTTGTGGTCTTAGCAATTGTTTAATTTTATTCAACTGTTGGTGGGGCATACATTTACTCTGTTGATTTGATTGCATTTTTATCGAATGTGAGTACAAAATACTGTAGCGATTATTTAAATCTGAGTTCATCACTTATTTCCTGCTTCAAAAATTGTTTCCAAACAATTTTGATAGTTTCAGAAAAAGTTTTTGTTTTAAGTTGAAATCGGTGAATGAGAACCTTTAACCTACAGGTAATTTATTATTTTTTCAGACAGTTTTCCACTGTGATTTTCTACATCTAAGAACTACAGATCCTCTACAAGTAGCACATGATACCATGACTACATTTATCAATAATTTAAAGGATCCAGTTGAATGGTTACCTAGAGAGTGTTTCCATGTAGTTGTGTTCTCCTTATTGTTAGAGTATTTCCCTGCGCCATATCAACGTTGGGTTTCGTGCCAGAAAGCTCATGAACTTCTTATGTACAACGGAATCTTAGTCATCGTGACACCGGATTCATCGCATCAGAATCGTAATGCGGGTATGATGAAAAGTTGGAAAGTGGCCATAGAATCTCTTGGCTTTAAACGATGGCGATACGTTAAACAAGAGCACCTACATTGCATGGTGTTTCGGAAAGTCGCCATTACGGAAGAGGAGAAAAGGGAGAGCTTTCTAAGGGGAATAACTGCTGATATGCTTTATATTCCACAAGATTTTCATGACATACCTGAAGATTTCTCTGCAGTTAGTGATACAAACTCCTATAGTGGTAGTTTTGAAGATGAACAATTTTATAAAGCTTATACTATACATGAGCTTCCTGTGCTTCTGACCGACTCTGAGGAAAATGATGATTAATATAGCTTGAACAGATTTACCTGAGACAAAATAATCTATTTTCTTTCATGCGTTACAGTGGAACGTCACGTTATTCGATGAAAATAAACAATGAAAATATAAATTTTATATTTTCATTGTATTGAAAATATAACCTTATATTTTCATCGTCAGTGATGTCATTTTAGAGTATAAATGACGTCGTCTTAGTGAAGAAATGACATCACATTATAATTTGCGTAAAATACATCTAATTAAATGCAAAATGAAGCATGAAAGAAACAGAATAATCGTCAACTTTCTTGTAAGATCTTTCTTATTTCAACTCATGAACTCAGAAAATGACATTTTCACTCGTGGCTATGCCACTCGTAAAAATATGTTTTCTGAGCTCACTCGGTGAAATAAAAATCGATCTTACACCAAAGTTGACAAATATCCTCTATATATTCTTCAGAGACTACTATGTAGATCTTATTTTATTCTTGTCTCAGGTCAATTAGAATAAGCTGTATTATTTTATAATAATAATATACGTATATTTTAGGTTGTATTAATTTATATTTAATTTTATGCCATATTGTGCATTGTGCTGACCGGTGAATGTGTGATTCTCACATATCTTATCTAAAACAAAATACTCAGTTTTATTTAATTACGGTACTTCAGATAGATAATTAGGTCATGAAAAGTCTTTAGGCCTAAATACTTAAAAATATTGGAACCTCTGCTTTTTTAAGAGCATTAGGTCATGAACAGTATTAAAATACTAAATGGTATTGGAACCTCTGCTTTTTCAAGAGCATTAGGTCATGAACAGTATTAAAATACTAAAAGGTATTGGAACCTCTGCTTTTGCAAGAGCATTAGGTCATGAACAGTATTAAAATACTAAATGGTATTAGGTACTTTAGTCAGTTATCTTTCCCTGATAAAATCTGAAGCAATCCAAATGGTAGGTAGGTCCTTACAGTTGGAATCCTCGGATTTTATCATTGAATTCCTATATAAGTGTAACAAAATATTTCATCTAATATCTTTCTTGTTAATGAAGATATTAACAGAAGTGATGGAATTTAGATAGTTCTTTAACTTAAAAACAATTAGCTTGAATTTCAAACAAATTAAAGTTATTTAAGATTGAATTTGGCAAATTAACATTGAAAAGTAAGGGTAAAATCCGAGTAATCCAAATAATTAAACCTACCTATTTTGGAGAGTATACAAGGGGAAATAACTGACTAAATGGTATTGGAACCTCTGCTTTTGCATTGCTAACTTCCTTGTCTTTATAGAATTCTTGATGTACTTGAACAGAACTGTACTTCTAAACAATTTGTCCTCTTCATGTCGTGATCTACACTGGGGTCCAAAAATTTCTTCACACTTACTAAATTTTAAACTATGTTTTGAAGTATACTTTGATATACTTTATATGTAGTCTTTATTTTCACAACTAGTATACAATATAACATGAGCCATCTAGAGCTGTCATCAAAACTAACAATATCGCTGTATCGTCGATATTCATTTTCTGATTAATAATCAATATTCATTTTGAAAATATCGATAATAGAGCCTGTATAATTATGTAAATATATAAGTGACAAATTTATGTGACAAAACCTTCTATCGTAAGTGGAAACAGGTGCGCTGTCATAATTTGAACTGATAGGTATAAAGCATTGCAGGCACCACCATTTAGGAAATATCTCTAGTCCACAGAAGGTATAACATTCATTAAAAATATACATATATTATGAGTTTATGACCACATAAATGGTCTGTATAGTACTGCAGTAAAGAAATCGATTTATATCGTTGATATTTATTTCTTGATATATCGAAATCGTCAATAGGCTTAGAGCCCAGTCAATGACAGCTCTAGAGCCATCAATTATGCTTTTTATGTAATATATATACATAAAACAAAAATAATAAACAAGTTATGTCTGCAATGATTTTTAATAAAAAAAAAACACAGAAAATACAAAAAATACAATTCATGTGTAAAGAAACTTTTTGACCCCAGTGTATGTTAAGTTTTTTACTAGCAAAATGGTAATAGAACAGAATAGAACAAACCTTAACTTCTCAAATCATGATACATAAGCAATTACCGGTATATAAACAAAAATATGAAATAGAGATCAAAATTACATGCATTTAAAGTGGATTAATATCGTCGTTTAGGGAGAAAGAGGGGAGAGGTGCGGGGGGGGGGCGAGAAGAAAGTTAATACTAGTATAAATCCATATAGATTTTAGTCAGGCTTCTATATCTGTTGTTCAGATACATGTATTGTTATACTAAACACTGCCCACCAAAAGTTCCTTCACACATCAACAATTTATATCATACTCAATAGAGTTTTTAAAGGGTTGTAAAAGCAAATTATTATTGAATTAATTTTAATTTTGCTTTGAAATCAGTACACTTTTCTTTTAGATGTAAAATTACAAAAATATCTAAAACTTGATTTTGGTTCATTGTGGAACATTGGCCATTGTTTTGGTGGCTGATAAACAACTTCTGATGCAACTAGAAAATAAAATGTACCCAATTATATAATAATTCTGCCCTCTTGAACTTGGCATTTATAACAATTCAATTTTTTGTACTGTGAAGGAACTTTTGGAGGGCAGTGTTTGTCTCAAGCCTAACATTACGGGTATGAACATGGCCATGGCCAGTGACATTGATGTCTCTATGTCTCGCACATGACTTATGAAGATCCATTTGTATTTCATTCTTTGTGCCATATGAAACATTTTGTTCAAATGTGACTGTTTAATTATTATAAAGATAACAATTCAACTTGGTGCTTACACTGCTTAGTATTAACTCCCTTTTCCTACATCACAATTTTCTAAATGTCTGTGAAAACTGGATTTCTATTTGTTTTTTGTGTTCAAACCCCAACCCTTCCTTCAAAAAGTTTTACTGATTGTTCCTTTTGAAAATGTTTCACATATGCTCTCTAAGAATGGTATTGGTTAAGATGGTAACTGCGGTCTCAACTTTACTGCATTGTTCACAAAGTTGCAGTTCTTTTACTGTCCCCAAAATGTGTTCAAATTTTAACTTGACTGTATGTTAAAACCCGGTGCATATGATTGTACGCTGTATATGTCAATGGTTCGTTGTATGATAATATCCGGTGCATATGATTGTACGCTGTATATGTCAATGGTTCGTTGTATGATAATATCCGGTGCATATGATTGTACACTGTATATGTCAATGGTTCGCTGTGTGATAATATCCGGTGCATATGATTGTACGCTGTATACGTCAATGGTTCGCTGTATGATAATATCCTGTGCATATGATTGTACACTGTATACGTCAATGGTTTGCTGTATGATAATATCCGGTGCATATGATTGTACGCCGTATACGTCAATGGTTCGCTGTATGATAATATCCGGTGCATATGATTGTATTCTGTATACGTCAATGGTTCGCTGTATGATAATATCCGGTGCATATGATTGTACGCTGTATATGTCAATGGTTCGCTGTATGATAATATCCGGTGCATATGATTGTACACTGTATATGTCAATGGTTCCCTGTATGATAATATCCCGTGCATATGATTGTACACTGTATATGTCAATGGTTCGCTGTATGATAATATCCGGTGCATATGATTGTACACTGTATATGTCAATGGTTCGCTGTATGATAATATCCGGTGCATATGATTGTACACTGTATATGTCAATGGTTCGCTGTATGATAATATCCGGTGCATATGATTGTACACTGTATATGTCAATGGTTCGCTGTATGGTAATATCCGGTGCATATGATTGTACACTGTATACGTCAATGGTTCGCTGTATGATAATATCCGGTGCATATGATTGTACACTGTATATGTCAATGGTTCGCTGTATGATAATATCCCGTGCATATGATTGTACGCTGTATATGTCAATGGTTCGCTGTATGATAATATCCGGTGCATATGATTGTACACTGTATACGTCAATGGTTCGTTGTATGATAATATCCGGTGCATATGATTGTACTCTGTATATGTCAATGGTTCGCTGTATGATAATATCCCGTGCATATGATTGTACACTGTATATGTCAATGGTTCGCTGTATGATAATATCCAGTGCATATGATTGTACACTGTATATGTCAATGGTTCGTCCTATGATAATATCCGGTGCATATGATTGTACGCCGTATATGTCAATGGTTCGTCCTATGATAATATCCGGTGCATATGATTGTACGCTGTATATGTCAATGGTTCGCTGTATGATAATATCCAGTGCATATGATTGTACACTGTATATGTCAATGGTTCGCTGTATGATAATATCCGGTGCATATGATTGTACGCCGTATATGTCAATGGTTATCATTATAATGTAGCATCATCATGAATATGGTTAATTAGATAATTATTTGAAATTAATCAATTCTGATTATTATTTTATTTTTTATTTATTGGATTTAACGCCGTATCAACACAATTTAGGTCATTTCACAGCGTCCAGCGCACATAACCTAGCTTTCCTGGACCATTGTCTATAACCAGTACTCACCTACCCTTCCACAAGGCCGGAAACTTCTCCATATTGTCTAATCAATGGAGGAAAATCGACATTATTGTCAAATTTTCATGGAAGGATATAACCTCCCCGGATGGGACTCGAACCCGCACCCCCTCGGGTACGAGTATCCAAATCCCGACGCGCTACCAACTGCCCTATCGACCCGGGTAAAATCAATTCTGAAGGTAAATATACCTGATAAAATGTTATTAGTGTTATGACTATCTGACTATCTTACTAAGTAGAAACAATATATGTAATAACTTTCAATATTTAGTGGACTAGTTAATATAATGTAAACTGGGGTTGGTAGCGAAGTTAGTAGCCTGATTTAGAATCTAGTGTCTCTAAGGGGTTTGGGTTTGAATCCCACCTGGGGAGGTTATACCCTTCCATGAAAATTTAAAAATAATGATACTTTCCTTTATTTATAAGGTATATGGAGAAGTTTTCGGCCTTGTGGAAGGGTAGATGAGTACTGGTAATAGTCAGTTGTCCAGGAAAGCTTGGTTAGGTGCGCTTGGCGTTGTAAAATAACTTTAAATATTGTGTTTATACGGCCTTAAACCCAGTATAAATAAATAAAATAGTGCAGATTAAAAATCCTTGAATTGGGATCTTTTATGTATCAAATTCATTAAAATTTTGATTAATTAATCTACTGTTTGGTAACATAAATTTCATCAGATGGTTCTGTTATGATAACTTCACTCTGAAATGTGTCCAATGATTGTGGGTGTATTGTATCTCTTATTGGTATTTTATTTATAAAATGAAAATATATTTACTATATTTTTGGAAAGTTTTTGTTAGTTTTTTATTCTTTAAAGATTATTTTAATCGATCTCTCCCATATGTACTGCATATTGTTATTTATGTTATTGTATATTCAATATTTCACTTTTAGCAACTATTTTATATTTTAGATAAAATAAAGCTGTGATGTGGAAAACAACTTTTTGTACTTTTTATGTTGTTACGTCATAGGCGGATCCATCGAGGGGTGGGGGGGTCAGAGGGGTTGGGACCCCCCTTAGAATTTCCAAAATGTTATCAAATTTTGTTATCACAATTTAACACAATTGACTATTGCTGTTAATTATTGTGAAAAAAAGTAAATCTAAACACCAGACTTGATTTTATAGGAAATGGCTAATCAGAATTATTCAAAATTTTCATTGAAACTCGGGATATTTTTCATTCTTTTATACCAAATTTGTATGCTATTCGGATATACAAGATCGGGACACAAAATTGTATTATGAATATTTCCTAACTTTTTAAAAACGAATATTTGGATATATTTAAATATCAAAAATTTCAAAATTTGTATTGGTTTCCAGCCCTAGAAAAAAGGATATATTTTGTAAGATATTTAGTAAAAAAGCTTAGAGATTCTTACATTATCAGTATTTTAACTTTATAGCAATCAGGATATTTTTTTGCTGTAAAAAGTGTTGGGTTATTTTTTGTAAAAAATATTCACAAACCCAGGAATTGCTTGCTGTTTACACGCCATTTACTAGTTCTACTTTATAACCATTCGACCTAATCAATTGTGAAAGTCTTGGTGCTAAGCAGATTACAATCCCTAAAAATCATTTTTCTATAAAACCAGCATAATTGTCATTATTTACAAGTCCTTAAAACCATTATGAAATGTACATATGGTGAACAAACAAAATATTTCTTCGGTTTGTCAACATCAATTTATTTATTACTAATCAAATAAAGAGAAAATATTTGTTAATTTTAACTTAAACATGAAATGTTCTAGATTTTATCTATACTGGTCAAAATTAAAAGCTTGTCAGGCTAAAATTTGATTTAACTAAATTATGTCACCTAGGGCATCACTTGGCAGTGGAGCTGGCAATTAGCTGCTGGAGTAAATAAGAGCTGCCAGGTGGACTGTCCAATGTTCAATCTCGGACTGACTTTTTTAGTTCATCTTAACAAAGTAAATGGAGAGCTCTCCTACTCGCCCTGGCGTCGGCATCTGCGTCCAAATTTCTGATTGTTTTTGTGCAGTAAAATATTTTTACTATAATTTTTTTATTTCTTTAGGTATCAACTTCAAACTTGAAATATATGTTCCTTATTATCAACCACATCTCATGTGACAAGGTTCATAACTCCAAATACATTTTTTTTTCACAATTACCTCTCCTTGAATTTAGAATTTTCTTAAAGAATATTTGTTTTTACTTTAATGTCTTTATTTCTTAGGGTATCACTTTCAGATTTTAAAATTTATATATGTTCCTTATCATCAACCACATCTCATGTGACCAACACTTACTTAGTCGAGCATGCTGTCTCTACTGACAGCTCTTGTTGTACTCATTGGTGCTATTTCTAATTTTAGATGCATACATATATAATAGCATGTGACTCAGAATGATGCTTTTCTTTGTTTAACTAAGTATTTTAAGTCTGAATTGTAAAATATATTCTAGTTTCTGGTTAGTAATGCTTTCCGGTGGAATACCGTGATTTATCCATGAAATAAAAATCAATATTTCACTGTTTTGAAACATTGACAATAAATTTGTTATTTTTCACTGTTTGGATGCGCCGTTCTGATGATATCATACTTAAACTTAAAAAAAGCCAGTTTGAAGCATATTATAAACAGGAAATTGGTTTATTTTAGTGTAAGATCTATTTATTTAACTCGTGAGCAAATGATATTCTATTTTCACTTGTGGCTATGCAGCTCATGAAAAAATTGCATTCTTAGCTCACTCGTGAAATAAAAATGGATCTTACACCAAAATATACAAATATCCTCTATTTATTGGTTTCACTGAGTTTAGACTAAACTAAGACTTGATGTTCATTGTAAAAAAAGACAGTTGAAAAAGAATATTTTGCAGGGTTTAAAATTCATGCATGGGACTTTTTTAGTTTCGATAAGTGTATATAAAAACTTAACCTACATTACACAATATATTGACTGGCGTATAAAACAACGCAAATCCAACTTTGTCATCTTAATACTTCAAAAAAAAGTTGTACAATAAATAAATATCATCTAAAATAGACAGATTCCTCAAGCTTGTAAACATATCCCCGTAAAAAAGTAAACAAAGTGGGACTACTTTCTTTTATACAGTCATGATTAAGAGGACCTCATGTGACCTCCTATGTAATGGTTTGTTGATCAAAAAGAGGCCAGACTCTTCAGTAATTTTTTTTGGTTATTGCAATTTTCGTGATTTCAACGAGTGCTGAGAAAGAAAAAAACACATTTACGGGCATTATTGGGTTTAGTGCAAAACAGTCGTAACTCAATATAGTGCAAAACCCGCGATTTACTTGCTGCATTGCAAAATGTCAGATCAATCTATTTTTCTGTGTTTAAATGCTGTTTTCCAAGTTGTTTTCGCTTGTATCCTGTGGTCAGTTGACCTGACCAGTGGTGCTTTTCACAAAAATTCTTACGAAAAAAATCTTCGTAAGTCAGTTACATATAATTAGCACTTCAAAGTCAGACGGATAATAAGCATAACTATGATATGATATTCAAAAGGTATACAAAATTCTACACAATTTTTTAATATTTAGAATTGATAAGCCAAAAAATGAGCATATTATTCATGTTTCTTGCGTTTGACTTAAGAAAAAAAATTCTAGACTATTTCTAGCATGCTTATCACATAATACAAACTGATACAAGCTTGGACTTTCCTAGAAGCTGTCCCCTGTGGAGAGAAAATATGTTATAATTTTAAGTTTTGTTATTAGGATATAAATGAAGTTAATAGCTGCCCTGGTAGCTCAGTTGGTGATGCACAAGTCTACTGACCAAGAGGTCCTGGGTTTGATTTCAGGGTTAGGTGTACTTTGTGGAGCTTGGTCACAAAATATTTTCTACCAAAATTCTCCCTCTTTCCACTGATTCTAAATCATCTAGGGCAGTTGTCAGTCACTGATGGAAGTATGTGCCTAGTAACTGGTTAACAGCTAAATCCAGAGATATAGCTTTTCCAGGAACAGTGACTATGTAGGTTGACTGATCGGCATGATCGCTATTATATAACCTATTAAATATGCTGCTACAGCATTAAACCCTACCAAAACATAACCAGGTTTGATCCCCATTAGGGGCACTATTTCCTTTCTTGAGCATGAAATCAATCTGCTGTTGTTCCCCTCGACCTTAGTGTAAATGGGTACTGTGAGAGAGCGCCTGCCTGAAAGTGATTTCAATGATCTGGGGTTATCGTACAAAGATAGTAAAGTCGGCTGAACATGTACATGGAAGCAGAAATTAAACCATTCTTAAAATATTTTAAACTTTAAATGTCATTGTTTTATAAAGATTAGAGTATTTCAAAGAAGGAAAACAGAGCATTGTGATGCATTGAAATAATGTCATTTGTAACCATGGCTATAAATTTTCATACTTTATAGAAGATTTCTGTAACTTTTAGGCTACATATAAAATGACATACGGTACATTAAAATTCAATGTTGTTTACCTGTTAATTTTATAGGTACATGTACAATGTACATACATATAGGTGAAACATAAGCAATAAATCTTACAGGACGTATTCTAGGTCATGCGTGTTTTTGTACTTTTAACAATGGACTTGCCCACTAAATAGGTAAATAAGCTGATGCATGAACAGCATTTTACTGATTTAAACATACCACTTTGATATTTAACATTTATTTTAAAATAGTGTATATGAACATTGTAAAATTCATAATAATGATGTTTATAAAAAAAGTGTAAACTAACTAAACTATAAAATCGTAAAATAATTCACCCCCAAATATTAATTGGTGTGTAATGAAACTAGCTTTGTTTATATATGCAATGTTTACGTGGACGACCTGTACTGATGAATTAAAATTGCACATTCTAGTCTCATCATAACTATCATACCACACAATAAATAATAAACAATGGTTTTAATGTTTATAAAAACGTGATCAAAACTAGCTTGAAACTTAATTTTGATACAAACGAGTTGCATTAATCATTCTAATTATTTTTAAAATGTAATCAATTGTCGTACTCCTGAGCTCTTATAAATTCATTAAGTGCCTTAGGTTGAAGTCTTACCTTAATTGGGTGACTTTAATACATGCTGTTAATTTATATTGTTTGTATAGGTTAACAAAGTTTCATTGAAATTTTAAAAGATGCGGCCTGGGGACAAAGCGCTAGTGAGCGGTAGGCATATATTTTGGAAACTGGTGAAAAGATATTACATTTGAATCTTAGGAATTCAACTGATCTGGGTGCGTTGGGAATGTTCCCATAACTCTAAAAATGCCCAGTTTTTCTCCAGTCTGCTACAAGGACTTTCCCTACAAAATCCTATAACATACTTCAATACTGAACAGTTGAATAAGTTCTTTAAGACAGAAGTATTATGCAGTCGTGTATTTGGTTTGGTTTGCAAAGCAATATATCGTGGTACGTATTGCAATATGGTTCTAGCGCATCGCAATATACCGTGATATGCATCTGGCGTATTTTGACAGCCCTATTTAAAACCTACTCAGGAGTTTACTTTCTTATGATTACCAGCACTCTGACAGTCAAACCCTCTTTTCTGCCTTTCTGATAAAACTTGATTAAATTGCTGAAAACTTCCTAAAAATGATTCTAGAAATTTAAGAAACCGTTTTGTCCTAATAAAATTGATTTACAAACTCCTTATAGATCAATCTTATTTATTTTAGTATGCCGCTAGATAAAACATGAAATATTTTGATAGATCTAAATGTAATATGATTTATGAGTATATAAATCCCCCATTACGGGCCTTTTTTTCCTATCCACTGTTTATTTGTGATGTCTATAATGTATTCTCAAGCTATTGTTTACTTTTTTCGCTCTGGTAGCTGATAACAGCTGACTTTACGTAAACAAACAACATTACTGTTGCCATGGCAACCATTACAATGTCTTGTTCCACTAAAATGTATATATTTGATTTTGGTGTTTACAGCAAACATAGATTTTATCTCAACAATTGTATTGATTTATATATACAGAATTTGTTTTAAATAATAGCAACCGCATAACTTCCTATTCATGTGCAAATACAGTGAATAGAGTAACCCATGTAAAATAAATAGAGATGATATGAATAAATAAATATGTTTTTACAATATAAATAATATACATGTATCAAATGCAGTTTTATAACGTTCACAAATTACATTATGTGTGGTTTTTTATTTTTTAGAATTGAAAAAACCTTCATAGCAATATGTTCATTTGATAAAGATTAAAAAGTGTATATTAAATTCGCCTCTTAAAATATATTCATTAATTAATATCTTTACATTAAATATAACATAAATAATGAGTAAAAACGATATCAGTATAATATTTTTATTAAATAAAAAAATAAAAATTACGATCTCGGCAGGACTCGAACCTGCAATCTCCTGATCCGTAGTCAGGCGCCTTATCCATTGGGCCACGAGACCATTTGTTATCGACGATTTCTTATAATAGTTTATATACGCAACGTCAAACCATGCATTCATTCTGTTTTAAGTTTGTGCGACATACAAGAAATTTCTTGAGAATTATTTAATTTACTTTATGAAAAAATAACCCCAATAAAATTAATAAGCAATTCCTCTTTTTGATAATGGTTTAAGGTATACTTCAGTTAAACATCAACGCACATAAATTTGCAGACTATGGTCAAAGGGAAACAATTCAATCAGCGCGTTAAATTTCTTATACGCAGTTAATCCCCTTATTTAACGATAGAGTGACTGAATCAGATGTTTTATGGGCGTTTTCAGTGATAACATTTTTGAAAGAATAAATTTAGGGTCCTTGATATAGTAGATCTATAGCTTAAATCGCATATCATGCGCGTAGCTCAAGAGTCCAGATTTTGCGGTCCTACTAGTTAAGCCGTGGTTTTCAAGGCAAGTAGAATTTTGGATTTAGATCTAGTAACATTACTTTCGGTTTACAAAAGTAATCAGTGTTTGATAAAGACTTACCGGAATCAGGGAATTAGATACATATGTTATCTATGTCTCTGCCGGAATGCTTTGAAAACATATAATGACACTTTATTTACAGGACGGTAGTGTTTGCTTTGGGTTTTTTTAAATTAAATGTTATACATTCACGTTTTTAATGATATTACTGCTGGTGTCCCAAAACTGCCGACCGTTCGAAAATACCCGACCTCGCTCTAGCTCTAAATCTAGAATTTTATATAGAATCCCTGAATCTATAGATGGTCAACGTCTACAATCTGAACCAAGGAGTAGATCTATTCATAATTGTGCTATTTCTAAAGAGTTTTGTACAGTGCAACTTATTTATTAGATCTTTTTATTTATTTGCACATATTTGGAAAACAAGAATTTGATTCCCTAGCTTTTTTTTCGCACCGCTCGTGTATCGAATAAGACGAAATTTAAAATTGGCGCGATTGCTTAAAATGACTTCCGCAATGCGCAATCATTCATGATTTTGTTTCAAATTGCGCATTATCCTAAATAAGATCAACGTTTAATTTGGGAAAACAAAGGGAAGACTTCATGATATAATTAGGTATAAAACATTTATTTCTTGATTTTGGTTTCTAGTCTACTTCTAAGATGGCTTATTGATGCAGAATTTTATCGAAATTCAATTATCCTGTAAGATAAATGCCGAGGCGCGAGCGACGACGATGCGTGTTGAGTGTCTCGCGCAAGCTCTGGCGCATCGAAAACAAGTCGGCTTTGCGCATTCAGCGCAGTTATATCAAAATAAAGCAGACGAGCATGGAATAAAAATCGGGAACTTCGTGCCACTGATATTATTATTACGTCAATATTTCATAGTTCATTAGAAATGACTGAAATTTCTTCATTGTCAAGCTTTATAAACAAAAATGGCCGACACACATCTATTTTTAGACAAAATATGTCAAAGCATAATACTATTAATAGAGCTATTATGGTGATTTCAAGTGCAATTTGTCAGATTTACAAATATAAAGATAGAATCCAACGAAAACGTCTAAAAACATTCTTATGTTAGATATTTAACGAATTGATCAATAAAACTTAAAAGGACACAATGTTTGTTAGATGTTATGTACTCCATTAATAAATGTCAATAAAAATCAAAGTGCTGAAATCATCTATGACTCAGCATACACATAAGTCATATCCTTTAGTCTTTTTAATGGCTAACCAATGTGTTCAACACATTATTTCGCTTCTTTTGTTTAGTGTCAAAAGATGTACATACTATTTAAATCTTAGACATGAATAGATCTACTTATAAAAGAAAAATTCAAACTTTTTTACTTAAAATAAACAGTTGATTTATGATTTATTTCACCTCTAGATCTTTAGAATTTGCTGTACATAATGAATACATCATAAATTCTTGAATGTATAGTAGCTCTTTAATTAAACATACAAGATTTAAAGACTAAAAGTGTATATATTATGGAGCTAGAAGCAACACTAACAAGTTAAGCCAGGGGCGTAGCAAGAGCTTTTTAATCAATTAATGTGTATGCAGAATTGTAGGGGTCAAGGGCATGTCCCT
This sequence comes from Mactra quadrangularis, assembly GCA_025267735.1. Lineage (NCBI taxonomy): Eukaryota > Metazoa > Mollusca > Bivalvia > Venerida > Mactridae > Mactra > Mactra quadrangularis. The sequence continues at coordinate 3,382,262 of CM046302.1, forward strand.
CCCTAATTTGTTTTTCTGTAGATCATCTCAGGAGTGATTTGACAACTATTCAATAAGGGTCTGTATAATTAATTCCCGGCTCATATATATAGGAAGACAATGTTTGTACCAATTATCATACATTTCCAACCAGCCTTCAAAGAATTATACATGTAATATAGACTGGTGTCAAATACAAACAACGAATTTAAACCATAAACTCAACTCTCTAAAGACAAGTAACTTGACATAAGATTAGTAAAATATAACGAGCAGTTTTGTTTTACACACCCCTACCCCCTTCAAGCCTAAGTTTTTATTGCATTTTTTTGCGTTAGTATTTTTTACTACACGCCTGTAAGCCATATGTTTTTTCTAATTTTTAAAAAAAAACAAAAAAAAACAGTCAGCCTGGGTTGTAAGACAGAAACCCTGTTGGCCCATTGGAACATTGTAATTTGCCGAAATAATAGCGACAACAGTGAAATTTGATGAAAATCTATTACATTTACTTTTCGTTACAAATCTCTGTTGAGTATATAAAATCCCTGTGTATGAAAGTGCCCAGGAAACAGAAAGCCTATAGTAGGAAGGGCTGGCCGTCCTATATATGACCTATATATGTGTTGAATACGGCGTTAAAAAAAAAAGGACCATGATTTTAGATTTTGATTCACTATATGTGGTAATTTCACAAAATTATCACTATCAGGAACTGGGTTCATTGTAATTGTACATTTTATCCTATGTTAATTTTTTTATTGCAAAATTAGTAGAAAAGCCTAACATCTTTGTCATAGACTTGGGCTTAAACCATTTTTCTTTGTTCAGTTTCTAGCACCAAAGTTAAATAAATTTTCTTGTCATTTATTTTAGATTCTCAAGATCAACTATTGAGGTATGAATTCCTCACTCCCTTCTATTCTACATAGAACAGTCACCAAAATGAGTAATAATATGACACAAATGAGTTCTGGTATGATCAGTGATGACATCAGTGATCCAAGTTCACCGGAAAGTCCATTTGATGCTTCAGATTTGATTGATCAAAGTATTGGTGATGATGTTACCTCACAACTCCAGGCTGCAGGTAAATTATTGTTTAACTGTTCACCGTTTAGATTTCCTGTTTTTAGGCAGTTGTGGGTAAGTTGTTACCATGCTAGTAATTTTTGGAAAGCTGTTGTTGCTACAATCTGATTAAAACCCGATCTAATCTAAAATTTTCTGCTCGCCTACTTGCTAATTTAGATCTGGCCTTTTTCAAACGAGCATCACGTTCAGGTGACCTTTTCTCATCATAATATTAATTAATGATGAAATTGTTATGATACGTAACTTGTTTACATTGTCTATGTCATGCAATTTGAAATGAGCCGTCCAATCGCAGACTGCGAATAATACTGCTGTTAAATCAGCTTGCACAGCTTGGTCTAAAATAGAAATTATGAAATCAAAATGTTATTAATAGTGTTTCGTCTAGATAAAAGCGACCCATTGATTAGTCGACATAAAGGTCATCTCGATGTGACCCTCCATTGAGATAGTAGAGATCCTGTATGACAATGCTCTACAGGATATCTGTTTACGGAGATTGTCGTTGCTTTAGTTAAAAAAAAATCTTACTATATCTACTTTGTTCTGGGGGACTGGGTAATGAAGATTAAACTTAGATCTTAAAAAACATTGATTCACGATTAAGCAATAGTGTATTTATCAAACTAAATGAAAGCGGTGTATCCTTGCTCATGAAGCATAAAGGGGAATAACCAGGGATGAATTAATGGTAGCTCTATTACAGAAAACTATACATAACTGTATAATTTTATTATCAAATAATTTACACCAATCCCCTATGGTTAAGTATTGATAAAAATCTAACTTAAGCTTATAAATTGGAAATATCCTTGTAACAAGCAGCTACTGTTTCCCAAATGTATTAGCTACATACCTTGTATAGTCCAACAGAATTAACCTGAGCTTGAACTACCTAATTATAATAATTACACACTTCACTTACAATAAATCGTGAGTTTCCGTAAGCGTGTATATGGTTATACAAGTGTTTATAACAACCTATGTGATTATTATCAATTTATTAAGTGTCATGTTATTGTACTTTTAATTTTGGACACGTTAGTTTTTGGGGAAACAAGTAAGTCAGCAATATTATGGCACAGTTTCAAAGTATTTATTCTTAATATGAAAACAAAATTAATTGTTCAGTACGTTTATTTTGCCAAGAGCTTCCGATAAAGCGCGATTTACAAACGAAGACCAAAATAGACTGTAAATACTGAGTTTAATTATTCTTGCATAAAGGCCAAGCTCAGGTAAATTCAGTTGGACTATAACATTGTACTTGATGTCATTAAAATTTTCAGGACCAGTCGGTATAGCAGCAGCAGCAGCCATCAACTCGAACCGCAGAAGAAAAAGAAATCATTTGTTTGAAACAAATCCATCTATAAGAAAAAGACAACAAACAAGATTACTCAGGTAAACTTTGTCATCAGAGGACTGATTCTCTCATTCTACAAAACTAAGACGTCTATTCTTATGACTGAACTTTGAGCTTATCTGCAGTCACCTCAATGCATCGCAAAATAAAAACAACTTTGGTTGCAAATGATGCATTAAAAATAGACTGAGACATAATAATTGGAACACATCTAGTTCAGTGGACCCCGGAAGTAAATATAAATATGCGCGCGCAGCGTGCTATTTCTATGAGCAGACGCCCGAAGGTCAATGCCGCTAATTTTCTGTTACTATGGGGGGTGCCGCCCCCACACCCCCGCTGATAAAGGAAAATGGAACCAATTAAAACCTGTCAGAATTCGTATTGCATTATTAACCGGTATATCGGTTAATTGATACACCCTTATTGGGGAACTTCTACCTATATAAAACATCATAAATCAAATAATTATTGGTTTCATTGAGTTACTTTTCTTAATATTTTGTATAAATATATTTATCTCAGTTTTGATCTTTACCATATAGATTAAAAGCTCTTAAAACTTGTTTACGTCTTTCTATATTTATTTTACAGAAAGTTAAAATGTTGTATAGGAGAATATACAACAAGGGTCGGTCAACAAGCTGTAGTACTTTGTTTACATCTTTCTATATTTATTTTACAGAAAGTTAAAATGTTGTATAGAAGAATATACAACAAGGGTCGGTCAACAAGCTGTAGTACTTTGTTTACATCTTTCTATATTTATTTTACAGAAAGTTAAAATGTTGTATAGAAGAATATACAACGAGGGTCGGTCAACAAGCTGTAGTACTTTGTTTACATCTTTCTATATTTATTTTACAGAAAGTTAAAATGTTGTATAGAAGAATATACAACGAGGGTCGGTCAACAAGCTGTAGTACTTTGTTTACGTCTTTCTATATTTATTTTACAGAAAGTTAAAATGTTGTATAGAAGAATATACAACGAGGGTCGGTCAACAAGCTGTGGTACTTTGTTGTACTCCAAGTAAATCATCAAGTATAAATACATATAAAGTATTTGGTTCTCAACCATTAGAAAGTGTGGTAGGTCTTTATATCATTTTTACACATGTTGACAAAATGCTATTTAAACATATGACAAAGAGAATGGCCATAGAAATTATTTCATGACCCAACTCCAAGAAAGTAGGCCCGCCCATGAATCGAACCCATAACCCTACATCAGTAGATTTTTTGGCAAATGAGTATGAAAAAAAAATTCTTACCTTGAGCATCCTATCGTACTGGTGATCATCGATATGGGCATCCTTTGTTCTCTGTAGATCCTGCATCTCACTCTGGCTTCTAAACTCAGTCGTACCATATTTGATGATTACTATACCTAATAACCATGCTCAATATGTACCAAAAGACTTAAAAATGAATTATGGAATAATAATTTTCTTAGATTTTTATCCGCCTAAGATGTTAAAATTAAATTATCATGTTAGTGCTCCTCATCTTTTTTATGTTTTTTCCACCTTAAAAAAATAACTTTCTGATTGAAAAACAATGAAAAATAATATTCATCAAAGGGAAGTAATATATGAAAGCAGAAGGAATATTTGTTGATTAATCGAAGAAAATACGAGCTAACCCATTTTTATACCCCCGCTTCGAAGAAGAGGGGGGTATACTGTTTTACCCTTGTCCGTGCGTGTGTGCGTGCGTGCGTCCGTTACAAAAATTTCCGTCGCAGTTTTCTCAGCAACTATAACATGCAGCAGCCTAATACTTTGCATATTGCTTCATTCCATAGTCCCATGTGGTGTAAAGCGATTTCATGCTCCTTGCTCATCTACTTCCTGTTTGTTGCATATTTTTAGATTTTTGCGGGGGTACAATCTGATTAAAACCCGATCTACAATTTTACCGCTCGCATACTCGCTAATGTAGATCTGGCCTTTTCCAAACGAAGGTCACGTTCAGGTGACCTTTTCTCATCATAATATTCATGACGATATTGTTATGATACGTAACTTGTTTACATCATCTACGTCACGAAATTTGAAATGAGCCGCCCAATCGCAGCCTGTGAATATTACCGCGGTTAAATTAGCAAGCAAAACTTGGTCTAAAAATAGAAATTACGAAATCAAAATGTGATTAATAGTGTTTTCGTCTAGATGAAAGCTACGCATTGATTGGTCGACACAAAGTTCATCTCGACGTGACCTCAAAGGGAAAAAGTACAGATCCAGTACGACCGTGGTCTACTGGATATGTGTTTACGCAGATTGGCGGGGGTATCACTAGTGAGCATTAGCTCACAGATTTACTTGTTCCCCAATTTGTACATAGTGTAGAAGTAATTTTGGATGGCACTGTATTTCAGATGAAGAATTGTCGCAGTGCTATAATGCAAGATTTAGACGCAGCCCTAGCGGAACAGGCACCACAAACAAATGATGGTGCCGGTATATATGATTTACCTACGTTAACTTTAGATGGTATCCCTACCCCAATTGATAAAATGACACAGGTAATACATGTAGCAAGTTTTTTATGTAAGATATACTTTTTTTTCACAGAAAAAAGTTGCATATTTTAAAGAGTGGTTTAAAGTCTGCTTCCAAGTACATGTTCATCTGCCTTTAATTTTTTTGTCTATAACCCCTTTTCATTAAAATTGCCTTCAGGCTGTGATCCCTTACAGTACCCATTAATACATAGGTAGAGTGGAACAACTGTGGATAAATTTCTTGCTGAAGGAAATTTGCTGTGCTCCTAGTGGGAATTGAACCCAGAACCTCTCAAGCATTGAAATGCATATTTACTTATTCTTTTGCAAAATTAAAATTCTTGTTAACTTAATAAATTAATCTACAATGATGCATCTGCTGGAATTCTGTGGTAAAGATTAAACTAGATTCTATAGAACTTTGAAGGTATCTTCTTGACTTAAATTTTTTGTTTTCATTTAAAATTTGTCTTTTTTCTGTTCTGAGTCTTCATTATAATACATGTATGATTCAATATGTTTGAAAATTTCAACTAAATTTATTTGAGTGTATGAATAATTTAATAGCAACATCTTTCATGCTATATATTTTGTACATAACAAAGTTTTGACTCTGCATGAGCCATAAATAAAATATTTCCTGTTCACATTTCAGGCACAACTACGAACCTTTATCCCTGAAATGTTGAAGTATTCTACTGGACGTAGTAAACCAGGTTGGGGTAAACAAGAATGTCGACCTATATGGTGGCCTAATGATGTACCGTGGGCTAATGTACGTAGTGATGTCAGAAGTGAAGACGAAAAGAAAAGGGTATGTAGAACAGAACGTGGAATTTTCAATGTATCATTTTTAGCCGTTTTTTTTCAACGAAAAATTCCGCTAATAGTTTGGTGAAACACGGGCGGATGGGTTTGGTGGTCTGTCGGGCAGGCATCCAGTGTGGTTAACAATTGCGTTAAAGTTTTTCTTTTCTATATATTTCTGCCATTTATTGTCAGATCTTTATGAAATTTCATACAAAGATAACATACCATGTGATGAACAGAATTAGAAAGTAACCACAACTCAACTTGACTTTATTATGTCCTGAAGGGGGTATGGGTTCGAATCCCACCCAGGGAGGTTATACCCTTCCTTGAAAATTCGACAATACTGTCAATTTTCCTCCATAAATAAGGTATATTGAGAAGTTTCCCGCCTTGTGGAAGGGTAGGTGAGTACTGGTTATAGACAAGGGTCCAGGAAAGCTAGCTTAGGTGTGCTGGATGCTGTAAAATGACCTAAATTGTGTTGACATGGCGTTAAACCCAATAAAAAGAAAAAGTCACTTGTTACCACCAGTAAACATTTGGTTTGGCCAAGTTAAATGTATAGCAGCTTGTCAAATGAGGCAACCTGCTCTAAATATTAATTTCAGGGCCCTATTGGTTGAAAACTTACCTGTGGTGCTTTTCACAAAAATTCTTACGAAAAAAATCTTCGTAAGTCAGTTTCATATAAATAGCACTTCAAAGTCAGACGCATAATAAGCATAACTATGATATGATATTAAAAAGGTATATACAATTTTACACAATTTGTATAATATTTAGAGTTGATAAGCCAAAAAATGAGCGTTTTATAAATGTTTCTTGCTTTTGACTTACGAAGATTGTTTTCGTAAGAATTTTTGTGAAAAGCACCACTGATATGTTATAGTATGGGTACTAGAATGTAGTAAAATGGACAAATGATTTTATTCCTTTCACAGATTCAGTGGACAGAAGCATTACGAACAATTGTAAGAAATTGTTATAAACATCATGGCAGAGATGATCTACTGCACATTTTTGGTGAAGATGGAGGTAGCAGTGGTGCTGGGGGTGGAGCCGAGACCCAGCCAGCGTTCCTGGGAACCATGGTACAAACTATCAACAATCCTGATGGTACTGTGTCTATTATACAGATTGATACTGGACCAAATAGTGTGGTCACTTTACCAGACGGTACACAGGCAACTGTCGTACATTCCATGACAGCTGTAAGTATCAGTATTTTATTGTTTAGTTTATACTAATTCATTTTAGCTTGATTATGAAACAAGTTTTTACAACTAAAATAAATCACGTTGAGTGCACTTCCTGGGTGTCCGGTGTTGTTAACAATTGTGTTAAAGTTTTACTTTACCATATATTTCTGCCATTTATTGTCAGATCTTTATGAAACTTCATACAATGATAGCATACCATGAGATGAACAGAATTAGAAAGTAACCACAACTCTACCTGGCTTTATTATGTATTATTTCTCTCAGTAATTTTTACGTTAAAAGTGTTTAATAAATTAGATATCTCTAGATATATCTCTTTATGGTCAGATCCACTCTCCATAAACAGATATCCTGTAGAGCGTTGTCGTACAGGCTCTCTACTTTCTCAGTGGAAGGTCACGTCAAGATGAACTTTGTGTCGACCAATCAATGTGTAGCTTTCATCTAGACAAAAACACTATTAAACACATTTTGATTTCGTAATTTCTATTTTTAGACCAAGGTTTGCATGCTTATTTAACAGCAGTATTATTCACAGTCTGCGATTGGGCGGCTCATTTCAAATTGAGTGCCATAGATGATGTAAACAAGTTACGTACCATAAAAATTTCGTCATGAATATTATGATGAGAAAAGGTCACCTGAACGTAACCTTCGTTTGGAAAAGGCCAGATCTAAATTAGCGAGAATGCAAGTGTAAAATTTTAGATCGGGTTTTAATCAGATTGGGTCAGATCTTGATGAAAACCCGGCTTCAATGTGGTTTCCACATTACATTTCTTGTTTTATATTCAGATACCACAAGAGAACATCAACCAAGTATCCCAAGATGCCACAGGTCAGTCTCTACAAGGAATAGAGACAAGTTTATCTAGTCATACAGGCGGTGATGTACAACAACAAACAAATACATTAGAATTAGGTGGTACACCTATCAATATAAGTGCTGGTCATATTGTACTACATAATGGTGAAACAGCTCCAATATCAACTGATCCAACAAGTAAGCTGTTTACATTATTTTTTCGGCACAGTTGAATTATAACTCTTTACTGGTTGCGACATGTATGAAAAGTAGCCATTTTTTCACCATTACGCGCTAGGGCTATTTACAGATGCTCATACCGATATGCAACTTGACCAAGTTATTCCCTGGGTGAATGTCTTTCAGAAATACCAAGTTGAGCCCCTATCCTCATTACCATGGCAACACTGGGGTGGAGCAAAAACGCTCTTTTTCCACCCCACATTTGCATTTCAAACAGAAATATTTTCCAAAATTGAGGTCAAAAGTGCCAGGTCTTTTCAGAGACTGAAAACATGTTTTCTTATCAGCATTTGGGGCCATTTCTCTGCACTCAATGACCCCGATTTTTTTTTCTGGCGGACAACTATCCTTTAGTAAAATTCACTATATCTAGTTAAAAACACCATTTTCAAGGCTGTGGCGGCCATTTTGGAGAGGGGGTCTAGACACATAAAAATGCGGGATTGAGCGGTGAAGGGTTAATTTATATTTTTTTTCCTATACAATTTGCTCTACCATACCTGTTTGTCCGATGAAATTCTCTTCCAGCATAGAGAAATGGATAAAAGATATGGTATCATTGGTTATTTGTTATAAACAGGTTCGTAGCACAGACAGTAGTTGCTGACTGTTTACTCCGAGTATTATGGGAGATACACTATGCTAATTGATTATACAGTAAAGTTCCGCTATCAAGACCACTTTTGTTATTTCAAAATCATGCAATTTTTAGCTCGACTTTACGTAGTAATGTAGAGCTCTCCTACTCGCCCCAGCGTCGGCGTCGGCGTCCGCGTCCACCTTTCTGATTAAAGTTTTTGTGCAGTAAAATACTTTCTTCTATATCTTTGTTATTTCTTAAGATATTAACTTCAAACTTTAAATATGTGTTCCTTACTATCAACCACATCTCATGTGACAAGGTATATAACTCCAAACACATTTCTTTCAGAATTATCTCCCCTTGAACTGATTAAAGTTTTTGTGCACAGATTAAAGTTTTTGTGCAGTAAAATACTTTCTCCTATATCTTTGTTATTTCTTAAGATATTAACTTCAAACTTTAAATATATGCTTCTTATTATCAACCACATCTCATGTGACAAGGTTCATAACTCTAAATATATTTTTTTCAGAATTATCTCCCCTTGAACTTAGAGTTTTCTTTCAAAAATGTTTGTTTTTACTGCAACTGTTTTATTCCTTTAGGTATTGACTTCAAACTTTAAATGTACATTCCTTATTATCAACCACATCTCATGTGACAAGGTGTATAACTCCAAATATATTTTTTCAGAATTATCTCCCCTTGAACTTAGAGTTTTCTTTAAAAAGTGTTTGTTTTTACTGCAACTGTTTTATTTCTATAGGTATTGACTTTAAACTTTAAATGTACATTCCTTATTATCAACCACATCTCATGTGACAAGGTGTATAACTCCAAATATATTTTTTCAGAATTATCTCCCCTTGAACTTAGAGTTTTCTTTAAAAAGTGTTTGTTTTTACTGCAACTGTTTTATTTCTATAGGTATTGACTTTAAACTTTAAATGTACATTCCTTATTATCAACCACATCTCATGTGACAAGGTGTATAACTCCAAATATATTTTTTTCAGAATTATCTCCCCTTGAAATTTAAAAAATGTTTGTTTTTACTGCAACTGTTTTATTTCTTAAGGTATTGACTTCAAACTTTAAATATATGTTTCTTATTATCAACCACATCCCATGTGACTAGGTTTATAACTCCTTATACATATTTTTTACTCCTGTGACAAACACTAACTAAGTCGAGCATGCTGTCTCCTCTGACAGCTCTTGTTGTCAATTATTAAGACAAAAATGCTTAATTAGTGAACAAAATGGTCTCTATAATAAGACTGTTTCGCTATTAAGACCATTGATTTTACTGGTCTTAATAGCGGAACTTTACTGTAGTATATTTGTTGTGGTACGCTCCTGGCCGTATGACTGAACAGTGAATATGACTATATATACTGAAAAAATGAACCCTGCATGGGGCTAAATATCTTCTTAAAGATATTTTTTATTTCGTGATAATGCTATAAAGCTTGTGACTGAGGCTGATTTTTGAAAATAGCAAAAATCCCACAGGAGTGTTGGAGTATGGACAAATAAAATTAAATAATAGACTACATATATGTCTGGAATTAAAGTATTTGGCTTTTCCCCTCTGGTACAAACACTCACCGTTACATTGAAAACATGTGTACAAAGAACAATAGGATTTAATTCATAGTTTGTGCTATTTAGCAATAATGTGTAACAAACTTTGTTTGCATCGCCTGTGCACGGACGGAAAAACCCATAAATTTGTATTCCGAATTATGGTCTATTCCCGCCTAAACCGAAACAAAAAATAAATTTTATATCAGCCATTTCTGTTATTTCCAGCTGGTATGATGACAATCCCCGTATCAGTGTATCATAGTTTAATGGCTTCCCAACAACAACAATCTCAACAACATGGAGGTATAGATCTCAATACTGGTAATCATCAACAAGTTGTATTTAGTCAAGCTGCGACACAACAACCACAGATTATTACACAACAACAATTGGAACAAATGCAACAACAACAGCTTCAAAATCAGGTATGAATCAATTTTGTTTAAGTACGTGTAAGTATGTGTAAGGCGTCCTCTAAAATATCAATAGTGCTACATATATGACAGCTCGTTAAAATTGATTACGTAATCAAACGGTTTTAATTAACAAACACGTGACAAACTTTAGTGAACATTTATTGAGGAAGATAACACTTTTTTTAATGTTTGCCGATAAGCTGATTTATATAATTGTTATTAATTATTAGCGTGTTGTGTGGCACTTTAAATAGACATAATTAGTTGATTTTTTAATGAACTAATTCGTTAAATTCCACTAGAAACAACAACTTTGTCATTATTTTACAACAAATAAAGTTAATTGTAAATTATTATTCATAATGTGGTATTTCATTTCGTAAAAATAAAATTCCTTCAATCATTATTTCGTTATGTCATACATTTTCGCGACCCACGCTATCGCTTTTTTTAATTTAATGATTGTTTCATAAAAATATCATAATTTGTCTATGCATTCATACCAAATTTACAATTTACATGGTATCGAGATTAATATCGTAATCGCGAGGCATATATCGCGATACGTATCGTATCACGACCTTGGCCACGATACGCAGCCCTACATAATATATACAACAAGCAAGGTAAAACTGCTGAATGCATTGTTTTGTACAGGCGACCTAATTGTTATTAAATATATCTTAACTAAAACATATCATACGGCATAAGCAGCTTTACTAGAATCTGATCATAATACACACTTTTGGAAACTCATGAATGTCTCACGACAATAATTTTAACTAACACATTCACCGTGAAATTATTCATGTTTTGACAGTTGAGAAAAAATGTACTATAACAGGGCTTGTTATTGTACTTTTAATTTTGGATCTGTATGTTGATTGGGGGAGGGGGGGGGCGTAACATGCAAGCCCACAATATTGTGGTGCAGTTAAAACCTAGGCAATAGTGAAAACTGGTTGTTCAGGCTAATGAAAATTAGTTATTTCATATAATCAGGCAAGTTAATAATATCGCTATAAAACTTAATAAACCAGGCTGAGACTCGAGAAAAAAGTATAGGGCAATGACTGAACCCATGACCATAGGACTTATCATTATCATTTGACAGACCATGAATTAACTTTATCCATAGGCGGATCTAGCAGGGGGGTCCAGACCCCCCCCCTCCCCTAGAATTTCCAAAATGTACCTGTCCATTAGTGTATTTCTTGACTGTAAGTCATTTTTAAGTAGCAATTTTGTAATGGATAAATGCATAGATTTAATGGTTATGTAGTTTTTATTATTACATTTGTATGTTGCATTTTTCTGCAAAATGTGTATAATGTGGTTGTGGTTGAAAGTTTGGACCCACCCCTAGAAAAAGTTCTGACCCCCCCCCCCCCCACCCAGAGAAAAATCCTGGATCCGCCCCTGTTATCAACAATCAATTAAATTTATTGATGTAATAATTGAAATATGTGTTACTTTTTTTACAGGTAATTGTACGGCAATCAGAGGGAGACGGTTTAGGTGTACATTTAAATCAACAATTACTAGGGCCAGTAGGAGCTGGAGATTCAATAGAGACAATGATCACAGCAGGGGCCGTAGTCCCTAAATCGGAGACTTGATAAACCTTTTTTATTCAGGCCCATGCTGGTCACCTGTGTGGCTGGAGATACAATAGAGACAATGATCACAGCAGGGGCCGTAGTCCCTAAATCGGAGACTTGATAAACCTTTTTTATTCGGACCCGTGCTCGTCACCTGTGTTCTCTCGTCTGTAACTATTGAATTGTAGTTAAAACTTACAACAACCTGATAAAAATCTGATCTTCTCCTTAGATAATTAACAACAATAGGTTATAGGAGCGGGCATGGCTTAGCAGTTGTGATGCTGGACTGGTAACCAATGGATAGCCGTGTTTGATTAGAATTCCATCTTGAACCTACCCGGTTATTTCCTTGAGCAAGAAACTTTATCCTACTAGCTCTGTACAGGGATACCAGGAGGTGGACTCGAAAGTGATAAATCTAAGTTGTAAGAACTTGTTTCAAAACAAGTTGTTGTAAACTTGAATAAATTAAGATTACACAGTATAAATAAGTTTGGAAACTAGACCTGTGTCTTATATTGTTTTATGTACATAATGTATATATTTACCTCACTGATCTCAAATCTCGAAATATACTTTAATGTTTTTGTAAATTTGTATATTCTTGTTGATTTTTTTTTACCTTACTGTATAGTAAGATTTCTTTCACCTTACGAAGGTCAAAGTGCATTGAATATTCATGAAGAAGATCCGAATGCGGTGAACAGGTGTGCAATACAATACTAGCAAGCGTTAATTACAATTACTTATAATATGGTGTCGGTATTATATAAATTATCCAAGTTTTTCTCCCTCGTGAATCTCGTGCACACGAAGAGTGTATATAACGACCCAAATGATTTTAAAGTGTTAGTTAGGTCATCATGTCTGAAACGTGTAAGCACGCGAAAAATTGTCAAAAATGTAATATATTTACTTATATTATATAACCACCGACCACTGTGTCAAAAACGTTATTTTAGACGCAGCTGTATCCACTGTGCTAAGCCGTGTTTCGATAATTGAAGTTATAAATATGATTACAATTTAACATTGACCAGGGGGAATAAATCCTCGGAGAATAAACCTTCCGAACAACCTCTTTTATAATGGTTTAGCCCATATTTACAAAGGTTAGCGCCGTGACCTTCGTAAGGTGAAAGAAATCTTACTATACATGTACATTCCGATTGTGTTTTGTTTTAAAGTAGTCATTGGGTTGACTTTGGGGAATTTATCATAACACTTCATTTTGTAAAGAAAAAAGGACTTTTATCTGCTTTGTAGTATTAAATATTTTGATATTAACTTTGTTGTCTGTCATGTATCAGTGTTTTTTTTCCACAAATTTGGGAATATGACCCATACCCATAGAATTCGGAATTTTATCTGCATTTTGGTTTAAATTGGGATAAAATGCCAAACAAATTTAATAACAATAGCTGATTAAACAAGGTTTTTAGTTTCATTTTTCATTAAGTTAGTTAGTTAATTAAAAAGAAAGACTTATGGGATGTATAATTTTAAGCTGAAGCATACTTACAGCTGTTATTTTTCCAAAAACTTTTTTTCAAGTTAAACTGGGAATTTTTGATTGACATTTGGGAAAAGAAGATATGATTTTTGATTGGGAATATAGCCCATAAATGGCTATAAAATTGACCAAAAATAAACACTGTGTATAGTCAAATTCAACCTGTCCCATGTGAATACAACTCACAACAGTGTAGGAAAGTAGGATATGAAAAAGGGTTGTGTTCTAACAGATTAGTTTAGCACCAAGCACCATATCTTGTTCATTGTGGTTCTAAAGCAAAACAGTTGTAACTCACTCTTTTTTATATTGAGTTACAACTGTTTTACGCTTAACCTACGTCATAGATTTTTAGTTGCTCTAACTAAAGTGGTTGTCTTGGGCAATGGGACATCCTCTTATTTCTTAGGCAGACTTATGGGTTGAGTTGATTATCTAAAAAAAGAAAAACAGGCAGTGTCTTGCCTGCCAGCAAAACAAATGCTGAGACAAAAGATAAGGTTTTCTCAAAAACCAACCTAAAACATTAAACCCATCTTATTGTATAGAGGCAGGAGAAAAACTCCATTCTAGAAACATGTATACATGTTCTATTAAATTTTATGCATCTTTCAAAAGTGCATACATTTACCCCCGTCCCCGGTGCAGAACATAAATACAGCTTTCCATTTTCATGGATAGTAAGTACTAAAGTACTGTAATTTTTAGTTAAATTACGAATCATGTATGCATCATTGACAGTTGAAAAAAAAATCAACAATGGGCACGTTCCGCAAGGCGATTGCTAGCTAGTGCTTTTTGAAAGCGATTTATTGTAGCACAAGATGTCTACGGAACGGTTTGCTTCAAACTAGCAAATCCAAGATGGCGACTTTCTAAAACAAAAAGTTCAGATTTGCAACAAATGAAAAATATTCAAATCAATTATCACCATGATTTGACCGCTTTGACAAAATATATGCATTAAATGAAATATATATCAGCACTCTTGAAAAAGGAACACATTCCCACAGGGGGCAGCTATTTTGAAAAAGGCAGAAATGTTCCGAATGATACGGCTAGCAAGAAAAAAACTTGCTACGATTCGATAGCTAGCGATTCAATTTGCTTGATCGTAGCAAACCATTCCGTAGGAAATCCCTACAAAGCGCTAGCTAGTGATCGCCTAGCGGAACGTGCCCGATATCAATATAAGAAAACAATAATGGTACATAACAGCCATTAATCAACTTTAAATTTCTTTAATGAAAACTAGACATAAAAATACATTAACACATTGCACATTTCACTTGTATACATGTACTTCATTTATATGAAGATGGGGCGCGTTGCCTAACGATTTCGCTATGTATCGCTATAAAAAAGCACTTTCTAGTAGCGCTTCTTAGGAAACGGCTTGCTAATTGCGTCACAAACCAAGATGGCGGCCTGTGCCCATAAACACATGCGCTTATTGCAAATGCATGTTTTCGATCTAAATAATCTTTAAAAAGTATAAAATCATTGCAAAAACATATCTTTAAATAAACAATTACAAATATTTATTGACTTCAATTCATCTGTAGTCAGTCAAACATAAAAACCAAATTGTCAGGAAACAGGAAGTTACATTACTGCGGAGGCAGCCATTTTGGGTAGCGAAGATTTTTTCGCTACGTAAGGAAATGAAGCGATATCTTGTAGCAAGTTGTTTCCTATGATTTTGCTACGTAGCGATACCTAGCGAAATGCTTAGGCAACACGCCCATAGAAATGTTGACGAAATACAGGAAAACAAATCACTTAAAGAATGTACTGGTCCCTTCTTAAAAAGCCTTACAGTTGTACACAATTGTTCATACATCATACATTATTTCCCCATTTGATACAGACTATCATTCTTAACCTGTATTTTGGCTATTATTTTTTCCTGTACAATCTGAAGGAGTGTCAATCTCTCACAATTGAACAATGCTTCATCACAGTTAGGCTCACTAACTTAAGTATTCTAAACTTGCTTTTGCTTTTTCCATTTCATGTAAAAATGAGTAAAACTGTGGCAAAGTCAATTCTGAAATACAAAACATTTTATACAAGTATTGATATAAAAAAATAATAAAAAGAAACAAAGACAAAGAATTTATGTTTGCGAAAAAGGCATTTTTCACAGTGTCACATACTGACTAAAAAACATTGAGTAGCACTTAACTATTAACTCAGAAGGCAACACTTAATCTCCCAATCAAATACTTGAAATTTCAGGAGTATGAATGCTTCTTGTATAACATAATGGATCCCAGGGGATTTATAAGAGGATCATGGAGCGAGTTGCCTGAGCATATCGCTAGCTAGCACTTTGTGCCCTGGTACCCTTCTGTGATATCAAATAAAGTGTACCAGGGGCAAAGTGCTAGCTAGCAATATTATGCTTAGGCAACTGGCCCAAGAATTTAGTGGGTCATTAAACATTGTGTCGACCACTGTTAAAGCATCAATTATATTTATTTATCTTGGATAATAGAAGTCATTAGAGAAAGAAACAAGATTAACTTACCCATGTATGAATTTTTTACACCATTACCAGTATTTATAACTAATTTTAATTGTAGGAATGTATTACCAACTTTATCTAGTTCACTACTTGATGCCGTCACTGTAATATATTGAAATAATAATACATATATACTTGTTGTTTCTATTTTCGGGTTAATCTTGGTATTTCCGTTTTTCAATAAAAACACCTCACAGCGCCACCTAGGAAAAACAAATTGACATATTTTTATCGCCGAATATATATGGGACTGTTTTCTCTAAGATGCATTGTCTGTGCCAAAGTAATTTACAAAAAAATCAATTTATTAAACCGATTTGACATTAAAAAACACACGTTGATTCTTTAAAGATGAATGAATTATTTCTGTTTTGATAGTTTTCATACTGTTAAGTGCAAATGTGTAGAAAAGAATCTCCTTTTATCGTTTTAGTGAAGTTTTTTTTCAACCAATACCTGATCATTTTAAGAGTATGGCATAGGGTTTTAGATACCGCGGAAATAGAATCAGTCTCCAGAAAAAGGTGAAGGTCAAATAGAGTTCGTCAACATGGCTAAAATACGAAATTTACGAATTAATAATGCATTATTGAGCTAATATTTGCTGCAACAGATGTAAAAGAATAATCTGATAACAATTTTTTGAAAAGATAAGCATTTATTTTTTACATGAAAATGAACACCATTTGGTCATTTTGAATTTAAATTTGGGAAAAATACATATAAACAAGACTTAGTCAGCACAATTTTATCAAAATGGGCTGAGAAAAAGATGTTTGCTTCATTTTGAATTGGAATTATTATAAACTCATTAAACTGTATGCACTCATCAACTGTATGAATGTGAACTTGTGGGCAAAAATTTATTAAAATGCATTAAGAGATAAACATACTACAAAGGTATTTATTTTTTTAACAGACCGCAGGACCAACCACCAGGGTGATTCCAGTATACCCCTGAAAACTTTGTTTGCGGGGGTATAATTAACTATAAAAAAAATAGTGTGCTATAGAAAAAACTTGGTTATACCTCCAAATTTCCATTCCATGTCAACTAATTGATTTACCATTAATGTTTGACCAAGAGCACTTCTTGATAGACTAACTAGATTTACTTTCCATAATTCTGAAAAATTGTCAGCTTTACTTTCACCAAGACCTGGAACAATATATAAATAACACATGGCAGTGAGGGTGACAGTACAGATTATCAACCCGAGGAAAATAATATCAACCGAGGCGCTAGCCGAGGTTGATATTATTTTTCAAGGGTTGATAATCTGTACTGTCACCCTCACTGCCATGTGTTATTTGTTTTATTATACCGAACAAAACTGTAACATGTAAATATTTATTGAACAACAAATAACAACACAGTAAAGAAAACAATCAGTACAATAAAAAACTGAATTAAATCACTAATATACCCTTCCGCGACCGGGATACGAACCCGCAATCTCCGGATTCAAAGTCAGACATGCTAACCACTACGCCACGGTTGCGGCTATTTACGGCTACTAATCGTTAATAAGTGGTCTCCCTTAGATAGCGGGTAATATTACCATGTGATCGAACAAAATATCACCTGCTCCGGTATAGCGCTTCAGCATAGGGAAATTCCAGTGAGGTATAATAATAGCAAATGTTACACATTGTAAGATATATTCACATAAAACTTTAAGAAACTATAGTTACAAACAACAGTTTGAAATTAAATCAATTTAAAATATCTAAATCTGCTTAAGAGCTCTGGATAGAGCTGTCATTGATTGGGGTCGAAGCTTATGGACAATATCGATATATCCAGAAATAAATATCGACGATACACTGATATAAATTGATTCCTTCGTGTAGTCATAAACTCATAATATATGTATATTTGTCATGCATGTAATACCTTCTGTGGACTAGAGCTATTTCTTCAATGGTGGTGCTGTTAATGTTTTAGACCTTTCAGTTCATATTATGACAGCGCACCTGTTTCCACGTACAATAGAAGGTTCGTCTAAAAAATTTGCACTTAATAGCGACTATTATATATTTACCTATAGAGGCTTTACTAAAGATATTTCAAACTGCATAATGATTTTTATCGGAAAATGAATATAAATGATACAGCGATATCGTAGGAATCGATAACAGCTCTACCTCAGGGACTTACCAAGAGACCACAAAAGCAATGATTTTACTTAAAACCAAGGACCCTATAGGCTATGTAAACATATACAGGGTCCATGCTTAACTCATAGGTTATCACATTCCTCTAAGTTTTGAGATTACCATAAATTACTTTTAATTGATCTTACCTAAATTTACTAAATCTTCTTTAATCTGTTCTGGTGTTAAACTTTTCTTTAATGCACCTAAAAATAGTATAATTAATAATAACGTAACGTAACGTAACGTAATGTAACGTAACGTAGCGTAACATAACATAACATAACATAACATAACATAACAAATTCTTTATTTGGCAACAAATATACAATTTATAGCCAACAGAAAAATAATATTATAATATAAAACACCAGGCGAGTATTTACACGATACATAACAAAACAAAATTTAAGTCTGAGAAGTTTAGATACAATTTACAACAATGATTAATATTGATTCAGTGTAATATACATGAACAATATACAAAGTTCATAATAAATAGCACATCAATGTGCTGTCAATTGATACATGGTTGATTAGGAAGAATGCTCACGGCCTCATCTATTGCTTTAAGTAAATAGAAGTTTCTTGCTTAAAGAATACAAAAATGTTTCAATCACTTGATTTGGCTATTCTATGCTTACAGATTATAGTTAATGATAAGTGAACCATAAAAAATATACGTACATAGAACAAAAGGCTTTAATCCATATTTTACGCTTTAATTATTGTTGTATTATGCATATTATCAATTCAATAAATACATAATGCTACCTACCATATCACCAGGAAATCCCACAACAATATAATCTTAAAATCTGGGTCATGATAAAAAAACTAAGAACCCCTAATAATAAAATAAATTGAAAGTTTAATAATCTAAAAACATCTTGTAGTTTAGACAAAGGATAATATACTTACTATTTGGAACTGACAGTAAACTTTTAAACACATTTTTTAAAGCTCCAGGACTAACACCATTCTGACCAGCAAAGTCTTCTAGTTGGGACATCAATTTTGTAGACTGAAAATAAAACATATCTTCAATAGAAGTTAATGTAGTCATTATTATCCCTTATTATCCCTTTCTTAAGGGCTTAAAACTTTACTTGAAATTTTCTGATTTTTTAACAATCAAACATTTTATGGTTCATATAAGATGCAGTCGGTCCAGGATTTATACCCGAGACTGCTTTCACACTAAATGCTTTCCCTTACAAGCTCACCAAACCAATTTTACATTGACTCATTACCAGTCCTGTAATATAATATACTTGTATTTAAGTTGTCATACATTGAAGAATCATAAATGTTTAGAGCAGACTAAATGATATTGTTGTATACATACAGTTACACAAGAAAATTACCTTGGTAGGGTCTGTCAGAAATTCAAACACAAACTGAGCTAGCTCACTGAATTGCTGAAATAAAAAGAAATGAAAATAAAAAAAGTTTAAAATGGAAAATGATGAACATAACAATATGCAAATTTACTTATACACAAGATTTTCAATGCCAGTTAGTCATCTTTCAGACAATCAAGTATTACCAAGTAGATCAAGCACCACAGTGGCAAGTTGCAGGTTAGATATTATTCTGCAAAGTCAATAAATTTTACCCAAAGATATCATTACCAATGTCCTTAGCTTTATTGTATTTTCCTAAGGGGACCTCTAATTCCATGACAGCGATTACCCTCCATCTCTTGCGTGATTTAAAATATGTATATTTTATACATCCTCAGGACTGTTAACTAGTTATCAGGCATATACTTCAGTCAGTGGACTGAAAGTGATGGGACATCAGCTGGAAAATGCTAACTGATTATCGATTGGAATGGGTTGGTTAAATGATCTAATTAATCGATTAAATAATCGGTCCACTAAAATTTGCAATGTATACAAGTTAATTTGTCTATTTAGGGCTTCAAGGCAACTACATTTAAAAAATATGTGCAGTATTATGTCAATGAATTCATATTCCCCCGACTTCGTTTTTGCACCTGGATGGTTAAAAATTTCTGACTTGTGACTGTCTTTATTGTCCGCCATGTTAAACATACTACAACTACTAAAAACCCATTTTTTCGGACTCCAAGTAGAATCTTTTTTTGTACCTGGTTTATTTCGTTCCAGCTATCGATTCCGGGAGACCAACATTGATTATCAGAATCGTTTGGCGTTTTCTAGCGGTTAATCTATTATTGACATAAATCAGTACATCACTAGTGACTGACAACTGTCCGACATGATGAAAAATAGGGGCAGGATTATTTCATGATTAAGCTCCTCAAAAGTTTGCCCTGCCCAGGAATCAAACCTATGTTCCCTCAATAAGTAGACTTTGGCGCTACCAAGTACGCCAACTGGGTGGCTTCTAGTTATGTGATATAGATAGTCCTGCTCTTGCCCGTGGCGTGTAACGGCCAGTAATGAGTAAAGTGATTGCGATGGGATGCCAACGAAACTGCAAAATGAAAAATTGTATGTGTCAAGTAAATGGATTAAAACAATAAGCAACTAGAAATTATGTTATATCTATGAGATAAATACCTCATCTTGAAACTTATTCAATGTTTGCATATCACTGAACACAGAATCAGGGGGTGTTTCCTTACTGAAGTGAAATGACAATGCCGACATCTTCCTTAGTTTGACAGTTTTGAGCAACCCTTTGAATCACAAGAATAAATCTAACAGTATTTACTTTAGTCAAAATATGATAAAATTCCTTTAACCAAAAGAAGATTAGGTAATTTATCAAATTGAAAAATTATTTTATCAAAACAATATCGGTTACTCTAATATACGAAAAGGACTTTTTGGGCGAAAAGGCGCAAAAAGGACTTTTACCGGCGAAAAGGCGCAAAAAGGACACTAATATACGAAAAGGACATTTTTCGTAAAAAAATTTATTTATTATACTATGAAAAGGGCTGAATTTGAGCTAAAAGACGTTCAATTCTAAGCAAAAAGGACTTTTAGCGGCAAAAAGGCGCTAAAAAGTACACTATTATACGAAAAGGACATTTGCGCATCTGTGAATGCATTGAATACAGTATGAAAAGGACTTAATGCGGGCGAAAAGACTTTAATACGAGGCAAAAAAGACTTTTACCGGCGAAAAGGCGCTAAAATATACACTTATATACGAAAGGGACATTCTTTGCATCTGTTCATGCGTTGAATAAAGTATGAAAAGGACTTATTGCGGGCGAAAAGACTTCAATACGAGGCAAAAAAGACATTTACCAGGCGAAAAGGCGTTCAAATTTTAGTCCTTTTCATAGTATAATAAATGATTTTGTTGACAAAAAAATGTCCTTTTCGTATTTTAGTGTACCTTTTAGCGCCTTTTCGCCGGTAAAAGTCCTTTTTGCCTCGAATTAAAAGCCATTTCGCCCGCATTTAATACATGAACGGATGCAAAAATGTCCTTTTCGTATATTAGTGTGCTTTTAGCGCCTTCTCGCCGCTAGAAGTCCTTTTTGCCTTGAATTGGACGTCTTTTCGCTCAAATTCAGCCCTTTTCGTAGTATAATAAATGATTTTTTTGAAGAAAAAATGTTCTTTTCGTATATTAGTGTACTTTCTAGCGCCTTTTCGCCGGTAAATGTCCTTTTTTTTGCCTCGTATTGAAGTCTTTTCGCCCGCATCAAGTCCTTTTCATACTCTATCTAATGCATGAACGGATGCAAAAAATGTCCTTTTCGTATAATAGTGTACTTTTGAGCGCCTTTTCGCCGGTAAATGTCCTTTTTTGCCTCGTAATGAAGTCTTTTCGCCCGCATTAAGTCCTTTTCATACTCTATTTAATGCATGAACGGATGCATAAAGGTCCTTTTCGTATATTAGTGACGTTTTTGCGCCTTTTCGTCTGTAAAAGTCCTTTTTGCGTCGAATATAAAGGTTTTTTTTGCCGGATTTAAGTCCTTTTCATACCCTATCCAGAGTTTGAAAAGACGATAAAATGTCCTTTTCGTATATTAGTGTCCTTTTTGCGCCTTTTCGCCGGTAAATGTCCTTTTTGCGCCTTTTCGCCCAAAAAGTCCTTTTCGTATATTAGTGTAACCCAAACAATATAGTCAAAATCACGACGTGTTGATTTCACGCCCACCGTCTTAATGAAACCGGAAGTTAATTATATCAACAAAAGGTAAACGATACAGCAGTCGACTCGCATTTTACGTAGTTTTCAGAGATGGGACCTGTTGTCAAGGATTCAGAGATTCTTAAAACTGTTAAAGATAGCAACAGACAGAAATTATTGGTGAGTTTCATTTTACTGAATGTTTAATTAACTGACACCATGTAGAATTGTTATGGTGAATCAGACTCAGTGACCCATTGTCATTGATTGATTGTTTACTAATGAGTTTACCTGTCAGCGTCTGATGACAAGTTATGCATGTCTTGTTTATTGTGTTTATGTTTTATTTTTACGAAAATCTGTACTTTACTTTGATTTTTATTTTTTTTGCCCCTTTTTCAGTCAAAAGTGGTTGGACAAGTGCTATTGTTCCTTTGTTATTTATTACAGTGACAGTGTAGTGATCGTAGGTGACAATATAGTCACTTCAAATAGTCTTGCTGTTGGGTTGGGTGCGAGTCAACTCGTCAAACGTACGAATCGTCAAACTTAATTTATCGCACAACCATTAGACCAACTCGTCAAACTGATAATATAGAGTGAAAAAAATACATAGGAGGGGTGGGGTAGTTGTATTAAATTATTTGTAAAATAAATCATTAGTTAATTATTTTGAATAAAATGTTTAGATAAAGTATATGTTGTGTATTTCTTTATATATATAATGAATAGAATGTTAAAAATAATTATATTTTTTGTGTATTAATATTATGAGTAATATACATGTACATATAATTAGAAATAACCAAGTTAATATTTTCGCGTTATTTGAAAAAAGGTACTAAGATTATTTTTTTCTTTGTGTATTAATATCATTATCATTCGTAATATGTGAATATTTTTATTAAGATAGTTATATAAAAAATATGAACAGAGGTTTGGTTTACACTTTTATATTATATTACAAACAAATTAAAAAGATCAATAGAGTTTTCACAAATTGCAATAATCAATTTGATTATGCTGATTTTCCATTGGTAGTAATAATTGATTGTAAAATTATACTGTTATATTTAATCATATATTAAATAGCACCACAAATACCATTTTGTGAGATTCAAATCATCACTCTGATATTAATCAAACTAATAAATCACTAATTACAAACTAAAACTCTTTCCAAATATACTGTTTAAGCAAGAAAAATATTTGAGAATCAATTAATTTATTTAATTACATTTGTATATTACACTTAACTACTATCAAAGTTTTTATAACTGCATTTTTTTAAACATAATAAATTGAATAATTGATACAAAAATAATATCTACTCTCACCATATAGTACTAAAAAGCAGTATAAATACACTTTATTTCTTTACAAAATAACATCTATTTTATTAAAAAAAACAATGATTTAATATCAAAATATCATAATTTTTCTGATAATAGTAACATTTCCATAACAGTATCGTATTTAAATCAATCAAATATAATTTATATAATTGTCCTTAGTTTTCACACATTTTTTTCACTCTATATTATCAGTTTGACAAGTTGGTTTAATGGTTGTGCGTTAAATTAAGTTTGACGATTCGTACGTTTGACGAGTTGACCGTAAACCATTGGGTTTACCCTTTAGCAATGTTGTTGAGTGTCTCCCCTACCACCCGGGAGAACCAGGTTCAATTCCTAGTCTGGGCATATGGTTTTTATTCTCCCAAATTTTTTTTACAGTTTTTAAGTAATGATCATGTAAGACTAACTTGAAACTGCATTTTAGATTTTTAAATTTTTTAAATTTAGATTTTTTATTTATTTGTTACTTTTTTACTTTACCCAAAGTTCTTTTATCTTTATTATTCTTTTTCTTTAGACTGGATGGGAAAAATATGGATCTTTGTCCATGTGAGGCTCTAGCTAGACAAAGTTTTCTCCCCTGTGTATTGAGTCATAATGCTTCAATTTTCTGACAGTTTGATGTCAAAATGTAGATGTAAATGAGTCATGACACACTGTAATTGTATTCTTACGACAACATGGTGATATAGACTGACATATTATGCAAACTGAGTTTGCTCTCAGCTGACATGTCTCATTGTTTTAATTAAAGTAATATCTTCGTACTTTAATTGATACAATATAATCTACTGCATTATTTGAACTGTCACTGTATACCAGAGGTCTACATGAAAGATTGCGTAGCCTCGTTAAATAAAATCTTAATTATTATTATTACTGTATAAGATTAATAAGATCTCCATTTACATCATTAAAATACTTGCAATTAATTTTGCATTAAATGTTATCTAACATAATCATTTTTTTTTGGTTAAAATGGTATTTACACTTAAATTTGCACCAAAAAAATGCAAACATAGAACAAGATCTTTAAATAAATGTACAAATTATATTTCACTTATAAATTTCAATATACAATGTATTAGTAGAGATTCAAGTTCATCGCGTTAAAGGTATCACTTTTTACAATATCAACTAATCTATGTCATATATACTATTAGGGTTGTCACGATATATCAGGATGATTGGACAGAAAGAATTTAATTATAGTTGAAAGATAACATAAGTACTTTACCATGTATGAATTATGTAATAATAGTCACAACAATAACACATACGATCATATTATATTTATTTATCCGACGTTTCGGCTCTTTGCCTTTTTCAAGGTAAATAAATAGTAAACAAAATCAACAGACGTGACATTGTAATTATACAACCAACGTCACGCCCATGTTAGTGGAAAAAAACAAGCAATTACAAACAATTCTAATACATGCCAAACAAATCATCAAAAACATAAAAACAACGCAACAGATATCGGATTATTAAATACGAATATTCCCTATAGGGTTTAATTATAAAAAAATGATAATAGGAAAAAACGAATATCTTTGTGCCGTAAATCTAGAATTTATTGTGTGGATTCATATATTATGCATTATTTATTGAGTACAACAACTTCGTATTCATTCCTTCTGAAAAACGAGTTTTTAATTTGTGAATTCAAAAGGTTTCTTTACACTAGCGATCTAAAGTATTGTAAACCACATCTATTGGCATGAATGAAAAGTTGTTAAAATTATGATCGTCCATATTAAAATGATTGGCCACATTTTTTTATTTTCTTTACCATGTATGTATGAAATTTTTAGAATTAAATGTGTACTTTTTACTCATTATTTTTCAGAAATATTTATCTCCAGAGAAAGGACTTGGATCAATAAAAAAGATTGGTATACAAGAAGATCAGTCTATACCAGGTGGAAGAATTCGCCTTAAACTAAACCACGTTAATGTTAACTGTCATGAAGATGGAACTGGGTACACTCCACTTATAATAGCTGTGTTGAATGGTTGGTATTTTTTCTGTAGTAATGAACGTACTTGATTATTTCACTGTATTTACTTGGGTGCAAGTTTTCAGGCATATGCCTGAAGTTCAGGTTTTTCACAACAAATTAGACAATGTTTTGCTACTAAATTATGAAGAAAAGTGGTTTCAAATTACGATTTTTAGGTTTTTCAAAATTTTCATCTTGCACCCATGTAGTTAAGAAATACTCGAATAATTAGTTTTTATAACAGGCCATGCATGTTTTTGTACTTAAAAATAGACTTGCCGGCTCAATAGGTTTTAAAGTTCATGGTATACATCATTTTGCTGATTTAAACTGGCCACTTAGAAATTCAAAATGTATTGTAAATTGAGTATAATTATGCTCTTCGTATTGTACATAGTTTTACATATTCATATGTCAATAAAAATATGATTAAAGTTTAGTTTATACTATTTTTTAAGCTTGATTGTGAAACAAGATTTTACGACTTAGATTTATCACTTTCAAATCCTCTCCCTTGTCCCCTAGTACTGAGCTAGTAGGAGAATAAGTTTTTGCTCAAGG
The DNA here is from genome assembly GCA_025267735.1 of Mactra quadrangularis. NCBI lineage: Eukaryota > Metazoa > Mollusca > Bivalvia > Venerida > Mactridae > Mactra > Mactra quadrangularis. The sequence continues at coordinate 3,408,698 of CM046302.1, forward strand.
AAACAATTGGGGTAGGTTTCGGATAAGATTAAGACCTAATCAGAGCTGGCTATCTACTGATTACCAGTCCAATGCCCTAACCACTCCGCCATGCCAGCTCCATTTAAGTTACTTAAGTAACTAAACTACATGTATTAAATTGTTTTAATGTTTCGCCTTAAAATATTGTGTTTTTAATTGAACATTCCAAGGTTATGCATGTAATGTTTGCATGAACTACATCAAGGATTGTAGTAACTTGCTCTTTAGCTTAATGCACATACTACAGTTATGCAGGCAACCCTTGACAAGTACATTCTGTTGTCATTTTAGGTAACAAAGACATAGTTGAAGATTTGATCTTTCATTCTGCGGATGTCAATGAACAGGATGTTAAAGGGTAAAATATTTTAATTGTTATACTTGTATATTAAGTGACATTATCCTGATTCACTTATTATTTTAATATAATTTAGGCATGTTTTGTAGTACATGTGTTATATATATATATATAAGGAAAAAAGTAAATGATACATATACATGACATATTGTCTGCATTGTAAGATCTAAAGTATTACATTTATATTGCAGTCGTTACTTAAACTTTTCTCAAGCACTAGTTCGATTGAATGTACAACAAGGGCAAAAGTATCAACTGGCTTGAATAGGTCTGCGGCGAGTATCCGAGTACTCGGATATTCGTGATCTCGACCAGAAAATCGAGTACGAATATGCGTCACATTCGAAATCGTCGGATCGCAATCTAGTTTCGGAAAAAAAATGAAACAATTCTTTTACCTTAATTGTTACTGAAAACGAGTCACACTACTAATGAAAACTTTAATTTATGTAGAGACCGAATTATCTTGTGTCAAAATTTCGATTTATACACTTTTGAACAAAACTGTTATCACTGAAAATGCCCATAAAACATCTGATAGTAATTTTTGCAGTACGTGGTTTCCTATAATAGTAAAAGCTTCTGTATTTTTCACTGATTTTTATTATTGTATGAATTTCTGTACCGTATGCTTTTCCATTAACATGTGATTCGACTCGTGGTTTGATTCGTGAATCGCAACACATGAGTCTTGGTTCGGATCGGATCGCCACTTGCTCAACGATCCACAGCCCTACACTTGAATTAGGTTTCACTAGTTCCAGGCATGGCTGGTGGGTTAAGGCGATGACTGATTTTGTACAGTTATTTTACCATTGACAGTTTATTTCTTTTGTCATTCTCAATGTGTGCCATAACTGCTGTAACGTTGGGCCTGTAATGATATGATTCTAAGATAGTCGGATTGACTATAATCTTAATTTTACTAGAAACTGAATCATATCTGAAGCTTTATTTCTTGCTTAAGAAAATTAAGATTCGCCTTGATTGTTTGACAATCAAAGTATGTTGAATAAATAGATCAGACATGTATACCGGCACTGTGAAACATGGCAGTCCTACTAACAAATCCTGTATAAAGATAGAAGGTCGATCTAGATCTGTATGGTTGCAGGACCCACTATCAAGCAAACATTTGACCGCATCTACATAGTTTTCAATTCATCAAAATATGTAAAATGTCTCCGGTCCTGTACAGTTTTGATCTTTGTTGTCCAGTAATTAGCTGTTTACAATTTTCTTGATGAATCATAATATTATCAAATTGTTTGACTGAAGGTTGTTTTTTATTTTTGATGCTTGTTTCACTTGAATTATCCTGTATCAAAGAATGTTTACATAGTGTGGGCTAGTTGAAATTTATCTTATTCTAGATAATGTATTATAATGTATTTATATAACTTATACAAGGTGTCCCATAATATCTGATACCATTACAAACAGCTATAACTTTTCTGTATGTTTGACCATAATTTAATAAAATATATGGTTGTTTTCTATATAAAATAAAATATTATTTACCACCAATATTTGTATATAATAATAAAATTATAAGTGACACTTACATGTCTATTTCATTGTTCCAAAATTATAGCAAATGTTCGACATGACGTCCGTTTTGAGCAATTACGACATTCAGTCTTTTCTTGAAATTTCTCACAACTGATGGGCACATTTCCACATTGATTTTATTGATTTCACGTCTGATGTTTGTTTTGAGTTCATCTAGGGTCTTTGGAGAAGGTTTATAGACTCTGTCTTTTAAATGTCCCCAAAGAAAAAAGTCCAACGGACTTAAATCCAGTGAATGTGGTGGCCACTCATTATTTGTTTTGAAAGAGATGAATTTATTTCTAAAAGTCTTGTGGAGCCAGTGCATTTTGGTGTATTAACCATGAAGATATGTTTTCAAACAAAAAAGTTATATCATTTTGTAATGGTATCAGATATTATGGGACACTCTGTATGTTTACAGTAACACAGCTTTACACATGGCAGTGTTTGGAGGCAAAATTGAATTAGTGGACATTTTATTTCAATACAAGGCAAAGGTATTAAAAGTTTTATGTATTAAGCTTTAATTTATGACTCACAGGGCTTGACAAATCCACTTGTTCGCTCGTAATTAAGAGTAGAAATTGACTCAGGACAAGTTGATCTTCTGGCAGCACTTGTCCTGCAGGAGGAGTGAAATTTCTAGCCAAAATAATCAAATTTCAAGTGTTGAATACATAGTCTTATGGAAAACGCAACAAATTTAAGCTTACTTCATTTCTTGGGATCTGAAAACATTGATTAAATTAATAAAACATAAAACAATTATGTTAAAGTTTTCAATTTAACATAATATTTCTGCCATTTATCAGATCTTTATGAAACTTCATACAATGATAACATACCTTGTGATGAACATAATTTGACAGTAACCACAACTCTACCTGGCTTTTTTATGGATTATTTCCCTTTGTAATTTTTGCATTAAAATTTTTAAATCCGGTTTTAATGTGGTTTCCACATTACATTTCTTGTATGCAATATATTCTAGGTAAATGTACAGAACAGTGATGGAAATACACCATTACATATAGCTTGTCAAACTGATACAGATAATAGAGTACATATAATGTTAAAATTACTACAGGTACTTTTTTTTGTCTTTAGATAACACTCGTAATCTTTGTATAGCCAGCTCTATATTGGTTCAAATCCCATCTTAAACTAACCCTTTGATTCCTGGTTAACACTGACTATCATTAGATAGCCAGCTCTACGTTGGTTTACATCCCATCCAAACTAACCTATTGTTTCCTGGTTAACACTAACTATCATTGGATAGCCAGCTCTACATTGGTTCACATTCCATCCAAACTAACCTGTTGTTTCCTGGTTAACACTAACTATCATTGGATAGCCAGCTCTACGTTGGTTCAAATCCCATCCTAAACAAACCCTTTGTTTTCTTTGAGCATATTTAAAAGTCTGATTATAAAATCTCCAGATTTTAGAATGGAAGACTCCTCTCGTATGGAGCTGGTGTGGCCGAGCAGTCACAACGTTGGACTGGTAATCATTGGATAGCCAGCTCTGCTTTGGTTTAAATTCCATCCCAAACTAACCCATTGTTATTTGTATGTTCTACAAAGTAATGACTATTAAAAACCTTCAAAACATTTCATTTGCACTAGTCAATGTTTGTATTCAGTTAATCGGAGCTACAGTAGAGTCTCACCTAATGACCAGTCCAATAATAAGACCAACTACATAATATGGGCAGTTTTTGAAAGACCGGAATTATTTTCTATTTATTGCAATAGTCATAAGGTCCGATATTAAGACCCTCTCGCTATTAAGACCACTTTCTGTAAGACCGCCAGGTGGTCTTATTAGCGGAACTTTACTGTACTAGTCACTTATAATCATATTGAATTTTAATTTTGAAGTTATTACCAGTTACATTAAATTGTGGATGTTCAATTGTCCTATGTTCGTTAATATTATACACCTTATATTAATATTGTTTGCACTTTATAATTATTTTTTACCTAGGCAACTGTGTCTTAATTGTATTTGATTTCTATTTTAGAAAAATGGAGATCATACATTGTGCAATAAAGACAAAAATACACCTTTAGATGTTGCTGCAATGTTTGGTAAAACTGGTAAGTTTGCGTTGTTAGTATTTTGTTAAAGAATTACAGAAATATTTATTGCTCATAACCATATTTAAATATGAATATGACCTGGGTCGATAGCACAGTTGCTAGCGCTCCGGGATTTGGAATCTCGTGTCCTGAAGGGGGTGCGGGTTCGAACCCCACCCGAGGAAGTTATACCCTTCCATGAAAATTTGACAATAATGTCAATTTTCCTCCATTGATTAGATAATATGGGGAAGTTTCCGGCCTTGTGGAAGGGTAGGTGAGTACTGGTCATAGACAAGAGTACTGGAAAGCTAGGTTAGGTGCTTTCGATGACGTTAAATGACATAAATTGTGTTGACATGGCGTTAAATCCAGTAAAAAAAAATAATTTTTCTCTTAAATGGATATTTAATTGACATTACACCAGACCTCCTATTCCTAAATATTCATAATCTGTTCACCTATGAAAGAATTAGCATATACTTGGTCGAACATCGTTGCATGTCTTTGGACACAAAGAATTACTTTGTTAAATAAAATAGCCGCTTGTGTAAGGGCATGGTTATAGCAGCCCAGCGTCATGTCAATTTATTTTCTTGCAATTTTTTTTCACCCAATTGTGCTACTCTCTGGGAGATAGATTTGTTTGCTGTTGGCTCTACTTCTGTACTTGTGTTACAATACATTTGTTAAATCATAGTGAAGTTACTGAGGCATATCTCATTGTTATTATTATGCATCACATAATTATTATCACTCACATTTTTTCCTTCAAAATTTAATAGCATACATAGTAACTATTCAAATATGCATTATAAAAACAACATAGTGCTACATTTAACTAGATAGATCAAGGACGTTATTGTGGGATAGGCAAAAATATCCCAACTATCGATCTATCTGGCCGTTTCAATGCTGATTTGAGCCTTTTCTGTTTAAACAGTAAAATGTTTGCAGTGATTTTAGCTCGCGAAAATTTGCGAGTTAAAATAAAAGTTACTCGCAATTTTCAAAATCCACTTGCATTTTGTGAGTATGCGAGCTTAAATTCGAGCCCTGCACAGTATATACAATATTTACATTATAATGAGTGGATTGAAATCCAAAAAACAACTGTGGAGTTAGAAAAGTTGTTGAAGATACTCAATCGCAGCTTTCAATTTAAACACCAACTTTTTCTGAAACCATCTAAACTGTTTGGAAACATTTTTTAAGCAGAAAATTAGTGATTTGATTATGAGAAGTTTAGTGCAAATTGACATACAAGTACAAATGATGGTGTTTCAAGTAGTAAAAATCTACCTTGCATTTCAAGGTATGGACAATTTTAATGCATTTTAGTGACTTTTATTGTATATTTCTTGCAATCTGTAGGTAAGTTTGTCCTAAAATATTAAGACTTAATTTTTTTACCCAATTACAGACACTGAATGGTATTTTGAAAATATTGAAAAAAATCTTTACCAAATCTGTGAACTATAGTACCTTTATTAAAGGTACTAGTTCACAGATTTGGTTTATTTTTATACCCCCGCTTCGAAGAAGAGGGGGGTATACTGTTTTACCCTTGTCCGTGCGTGCGTCCGTCCGTCCGTCCGTTACAAAATTTCCGTCGCAGTTTTCTCAGCAACTATAACATGCAGCAGCCTAATACTTTGCATATTGCTTCATCCCATAGTCCCATGTGGTGTAAAGCGATTTCATGCTCCTTGCTCATCTACTTCCTGTTTGTCGCATATTTTTAGATTTTTGGCGGGGGTATCACCAGTGAGCATTAGCTCACAGATTTACTTGTTTTCTATAATTTCAAAATACCATTCAGTGTCTGTAATTGTGTCAAAAAGATAATTCTTATTATCTTAAGACAAACTGACCCATATGATGCAAAATATACAATAAAAGTCACAAATATGCACTAAAAGTGTCTATACCGTGACATATGGGGTAGATATTTACTACATGAAACACCATCATTTGTAGTTGTATGTCAATTTGCACTACTATTGTCATTATCAGAACACTGCTTTCCTGCTTCCAAAATTATTTCTATACAATTTTGATAGTTTTAGAAAAAGTTGATATTTAAGGTGATATCTGGGAACGCGTACCTTTAAAGGTTTTAAGAAAACATATATTTTCAGATGCTGTGTCAGTATTATTAGATCATGATCATAATTTAGAAGATACTCAGAGAAAATCTACCCAATCAAATACTCTAGCATTAGTTGAAGCAGCCATGAGAGGATATAAAGAAGTCGTTGAAATGTTTCTAGATTATGGTTATGATGCTAATGTTGTTGATACAACTAAAGATACTACTGCTTTAATTGAAGCTGTCAGATTTGTCAGGTATTGTTTTCTCTATACTCTAGATCAATCTGATTAAAACCTGATCTAAAATTCTCCACTTGCTCTTTCACTAATTTAGGAGATGTTGTTGTTTCATTATGAGGGTCACATTTAGGTGACATTATTATACCCCTGCTTCGAAGAAGGGGGGGGGTATACTGTTTTACCCTTGTCCGTCCGTGCGTCCGTCCGTTACAAAATTTCCGTCGCAGTTTTCTCAGCAACTATAACATGCAGCAGCCTAATACTTTGCATATTGCATCATCCCATAGTCCCATGTGGTGTAAAGCGATTTCATGCTCCTTGCTCATCTACTTCCTGTTTGTCGCATATTTTTAGATTTCGTTAAATGAAAGTTACATTATGATAGTCATATTTCTCACTGCGGGGGTATCACTAGTGAGCATTAGCTCACAGATTTACTTGTTCTTATTATAATAATCATGACGCAATCGTAATATTCAGACACTTGGTTACATCGTCTTTGCCACGCAATTTGAAAAAAAGACGTCCAATCAAAGCCTGTTAATAACACCATTGTCATATTAGCTTGCAAACCTTGGTCTAAAAATAGAAATTAAGAAATCAAGATGATATTGATAGTGTTTTGTCTAGATGAAAGCTACCCATTGATTGTTGGACACAAAGGTCATATCGGCATGACCCTCGGAATGACCTTAGGATATACAACAGTGGTCTATAGGATATCTTGAATAGTTCAAAAGTGACGTTAATTGATATCTTTGATTATGTTACTAAACATCTTGTGAGCTTGTTGGTCCTGTTTTTTTTATAGATTTCCAGTTGTAGAGTCATTGTTAAAATATGGAGCTAGAACTGATGTACAGAACAGTAAATGTGAGGTAAGACATAGATGTTGTCAAATATTTGTTATGGTATGTCTTACTTAATAAGTATGTATCATGGATATACAGGGTATACTGGTGTACTCATGATCCAATGGACTTGAATGATTCAAAACTATTTCATAAGAATTTCCAATTGATGATCAAATCATATATACCAGAGCTGTTTATAAAGTATATGTTTTAAAGTATTTGTGTGTTACATGTATATTTAATAGCTAAATTCAGTTATATACTTTTTCCAGGAACAGTCAGTAGGTTAACCAACTTCCGTGATTTGACCTTTACAGTTTTTTGCTACCGCTTAAAAATAAATGTATAGATTATTTAACTTTTGATTTTATTTTACAGTCACCTGAAAGTCTAGTAGAGACATACTTACCAAAACCTGTTGCTGATAAAATGAGACAATTGTTTGATGGTAAGTCAATGTTTTACTTGAATTAATGAAGCATTCACTGTTTGTTTCAAGGCAGAAGACCCATAGTCTCTTGTTTTAGTTATTTGTTATAACATTTTAAAAATTGAAAAAAATCCTGTTTGCTTTTTGGCTGTGTGGTAGGTCTGTTTTTAGATCTGTGTTTTTTCACTGTTGCTGTTCCTGATATGTTTGCTTACACCCAATCTGATTAAAACCCGATCTAAAATTGTACCGCTCGCATACTCGCTAATTTAGATCTGGCCTTTTCCAAACGAAGGTCACGTTCAGGTGACCTTTTCTCATCATAATATTCATGACGAAATTGTTATGATATGTAACTTGTTTACATCGTCTACATCACACAATTTGAAATGAGCCGCCCAATCGCAGACTGTGAATAATACTGCTGTTAAATTAGCATGCAAACATAGGTCTAAAAATAGAAATTACGAAAATCAAAATGTAATTAATAGTGTTTTCGTCTAGATGAAAGCTACGCATCGATTGGTCGACACAAAGTTCATCTCGACGTGACCTTGCATTGACTAAGTAGAGATCCAGTACGACAACGCTCTACAGGATCTCTGTTTACGGAGATTGGCTTACACCTTTTTGTCCATTATAATACTCTGAGCTAAAGTACATAGATTTTGTATTTACATCTACACTGTGTATAACAAAGTTGAAATAAAATATTCTGTACAGAGAACAATAGGATTTATTCTGTGTTGCATGCTTTTCAGCAATAATATGTGTAAAAATACTTTCATTCTGCACGGATGCATCAGGTAAAAACAAACTTTATATGCTTAAAAACCCCGCTAAACTTGAGTTCCAATTATGATCTAATCAGTGTTGTGTTATGTTTTATTTTAGATTACAAGAAATCAGGCCCTACAGAGACTCCAAGATTTTTGAAAATTTTATCTCGAGGGATGTCACTCCAAGGAATCAAGGACTATCCCAGTCTACCTAATGATACATCATGGACGAAAAACAATCCAGATTACTGCAACAGTTGTACACCTAATGCTCCAAACACCAATATACTTGATGGTAATTTATCTGTACATTATTTATTCAGGTTTGGTTTGACTCCTAAGTTTTGGTGTTTATTGTCTTCTTACTCAAAAGTCAAGTGGCGCTTTTTTACAAAAAATCTTACGATAAATTATTGTAAGTCAAAAGCAAGAAACACTTTATATTATGGTTATTTTTTGGCCAATTCATTCCAAATATTACTGAATTATGTAAAACATTTGGTACATTTTGAATATTGTATCACAGTTATTTTTATTATCCTTCTGTCTTTGAACTGAAAATTTATGAAATTGACTTACGATAATTTCTTTGTGATAATTTTTGTGATAAAGTGCAAAGGTCTATAGTCTCATGATCTATACTTACAAGTAATAAAATAAAACAAAGATTTGTTTTTAACGTTAACAAGAGTTCATTTAAATTCCAAGGATCATGGGACTACATGCCCTGAGAGTGTATTTCAATGTTCTGCATGTGTATAAGTTAAATTTTTGTGTTTTCCAATTTCTAATTTGATATTTGTTTCTTTTTATTTGTTTCTTTATATAACTGCTATTTTCATTCAGGTAGCAAAGTTGTTTTAAACATGGTTTTTAATCTCAGGCACAAATTTTTAAGATGATATAGGATTTTATATGAGTACATGGGGATTTACTTTATAATGTATTCATTGAATTTAGAAAAAAGGTCTTGCTTAAATTTTTATGATGAAGCATTTCTTATTCTACATGCTGTGGTACACTACATTTTAAGTACACTTTAATATTAAGTGAGCAAACTTTGTCATACTAAATAGTTTTAAACATATGTATAATATTGGCCCGATAGATACAGTGTATACAAAGTAAATAATATTCTTTACATTTTAATCTATCATGCGACTTCTCGTACCTAGAGGACATCAGAATTCAGTGGTGCTTTTCACAAAAATTCTTACGAAAAAAATCTTTGTAAGTCTAAAAGCAAGATACGTTAATAATACACTCATTTTTTGGCTTATCAATTCTAAATATTATACAAATTGTGTAGAATTGTGCATACCTTTCGAATATCAAAAAAATATCATAGTTATGCCTATTATCCGTCTGACTTTGAAGTGCTAATTATATGAAACTGCCTTACAAAGATTTTTTTCGTAAGAATTTTTGTGAAAAGCACCACTGGGTATAAGCAAATTGAGAATTTTGATAACCTCTGGGAACGAGAGTGTATCATGCCTGGATATGTGTTGTTATATTACTTACTAAATTATATCATTTTGTGTCTGAGATTGAAAAAACCAAAACAGTTAATTGTAAAGCTTGACTTTTTTGTGTTGGTTTATGCATGGTATGTTGTACTGTTTAGATATAGTCAGACGGCATTCAACTTCTCTCTTTTAAATTACTATAACTTGTATAATCAGTTCTTTTGAATCCATAACTTTTCTCACAGAAGTTAGCCAGAATATAAAACTTATATTGGTTTCCTTTACCTTTGGTTACTTATGTTATGTTATTATTTCTTATTTTATATTGGCAATTTTGTTTCACATTGATAGTAACTTCAGTGTAGCATTTACAAATTGATCTAAGAAAAAACAACAGCTTTTACAGTATCATTTACATAAATTCAATTAGTTTGTTTGTTTGTTTTTGTTGGATTTAACGCCGTAGCAACACATTGTATAGGTTATATAATGGTGGTCAGTCAACCTACTCACTCCTCCTGGAAAGGCTAAATCTCTGGATTTAGCTGTTAACCAAGTACTAAGCGCAAACATTCGTCAGTGACTGACAGCTGCCCTACATAATTAAGAATCATTGGTAGGAGGGAGAATGGCCTTAGAAATAATTTCATGACCAAGCTCCAGGAAATTATGCCCCGCCCGGAAATGGAACCCTCGACCCCTTGATCAGTAGACTTGCATGCTACCAACTGAGCAAACCAGGCAGATTTTATTAAATTAGTAAGCTATGGTGAAGTCAGTTAAGGGTTCATAAAATCTATCTGAAGTCAATTTTTACATGCTACATTTACATTTTAAGGGCTGCCCGCAACACTGTAGTAACTTGCTCTTAAATGCAATGCACTTACTACAGTCTTGCGAGCAACCTTTGATTTAGTTATATGTATAGTGTACTTATAAATCTATTTAAAAAAAGTCAAGTTTTACCCGGGTCGATAGCGCAGTTGATAGCACACCGGGATTTGGAATCTCGTGCCCGAGGGGGTGCGGGTTCGAATCCCACCCGGGGAGGTTATACCCTTCCATGAAAATTTGACAATAATGTTGATTTTCCTCCATTGATTAGATAATATGGAGTAGTTTCAGGCCTTGTGGAAGGGTAGGTGAGTACTGGTTATAGACAATGGTCAAGGAAAGCTAGGTTAGGTGCACTGGACGCCGTAAAATGACCTAAAATGTGTTGACACGGCGTTAAATCTAGTAAAAAAAAATTCAACCCAAGTTGCACATCCTATGTATTAATTTCTAGTTTCTTGTATATTATTTTTCTTTATATTTTTCCCACAATGGTAGCTGATATGTCTAACTGTTGGATAGCAGCTGAAGCACATCAGGCTTGGACTGTATTAGATCTAAAATATGAACATACAATTACTGGAATTACTTTATATGGATGGTTTGTATACATAGCTTGAGTATTTAAAGTTGCTAGATTATAAATCTAGTTGGGAAATAAGGCTTTGATGGGGCATTGTCCAGAGGTAGGGGGGGGGGGCACTTACCAGATTCACAGGAGCTTGACATCTGTATTGTAGTTTGAAGAAAGAAGGAGGGTTTTTTAACTACAATACAGGGTGTCAAGCTCCTGTGCTAGATTATAGATCATGTTGGGGTATGAGACTTGGAAGGAGCAGTTGTCCAGTAGTAGGGCGCTTGCTTACTAGGTGAGAGGTCCAGGGTTTGAGCCCCACTAGGGGCATTTCTAATTTCCTTGAGCAAATAATTGAACAACAGTTGTTCCTCTACTCGTAGGTGTAATTGGGTACTGTGAGGGATCACTTGCCTTAACGTGAAGTGTACCTACAGTTGTTCCACTGCACCCATGTGTAATTGGGTACTGTGAGGGATCTCCTGCCTGAAGGTGATTTCAATGATCAGGAGTTATCATACAAAATCGTAAAGTCACCTGAACATGTACATGAAAGCAGACTTTAAACCATACTTTAACTTTTTTTAACTTTGCAAATCTTATATCATTTTTCTAATGAATAGGTTAGTCATTTCTTCAAGAAATATATTGGAAAAAAAATAGAGAAAATGAGATTTTCACTTGAAATTTTAAGTATTCTGACATCCTATAATAACCTGCTTTGAAAACTGATGAATGTGCCCCTGCCTGGGAACAAAGTTGGTCCCACTTAATTTTATTTTTCTTAAATGTGCTTAACACTTGTGCTTTACATGTCCTTTATTGCTTACTTGAACATAGGAACAGCTTAGAAACATTAAAATATATCTTATGTCTTAACTTTTTTATGTATAATTTTGTTTCTCAAAGATGATGGTATCATACACATTAATGTCTCAGGGTGTTTGATTGAATATAGTGTATGTTCATATTTTGCTGCTGTTAAGGCAGTTCGCTACCCAATCTGCGCATGCGCCAATTTTTGTTGTGATTTACACGGACAAACTACGTTACGTTGTCACCGTCTAACGTATTTCCAATTTTGTATGCTAACTGCTAAATAGTCGACTTTTTTAAATTAAGAATATCCTATGTTCCCAATGTCATTTTTGTTACAATAACATACGAAAAAAATCAAATAATGTACCTTAAACGCTCACATCTTAGTGAAATTTAAATAATCATAGTCAAGAAAAAAATCACTTTTATCAGTAATATGTAGATCGAACCCTCATGTTCCACATTACGTTGTTAGAAACCCGCTTACCTACCGTAGATATACATGGAATCTTTGATACACTTAGTTTATAATTTCTTTATTGAATGGTATGAGTAGAAAATAGTTTTTCTTTAGTATTCACCTATAATATTGTGTGCATGTTTACTTATGTTATAATAAGGGTGTTATCATTCTTTAGAAAATTTAAGTTACTGGGGGGGGGGGGGATGAACAAGCAAACTGGGGGTCCAGGTGCCATATCAAAGGGCACCCTATTGATCCTGGGTGAAGCCCTACCAGGGGTCCAGGGGTACTGCAGCCCCCAAAGCACATTTCTAAGGGATTCAGGCACATTTACATAACATGAACTATCCTTTTCCAGGGTATACGATAAAAACATCGAGATGTATATCATATAATTTTTACAGCCGTTGGATCATGTTAATATCTTACAAATAATTAGAAGGAATTGTCCTTGAATTATTGTTCTTTATGTCAATGTATTAGTGTACTCTCAGTCTTGTTATTTGTTGCACTTATAGTGTGCGAAATTTTTTGACACTAAAATTTATATATTTTTTTATGAATATCCTATTTTATGATAGAAAAAAACCTTTGCTTGGGCAATTTTAGAGGGGGCGTACGCCGGGTCGCCCCCCCCCCTGGATCCGCCTATGCTAAGTATTCAGTTACTACTTTTTTTCAATCATAATTAAAATAAAGTGTATTGAGTTCTTATGCTTATACCTTTAAAAACTGTCAATAAAGTTCTCTGAATATTTCACCATTGTCACCACTGAAGTTAATATTTTAAGTTTCAGTTTCACATTATTTTTACAGGGATAGTCCACAGATGGTTAGATCATTTGAATTACAGAAAGGTAAAACTTTAATGTGAGTATTTTATTGAAATTGACTACGGTAGTTACTACAGCAGGGCTCGAATTTAACCAAAAATTCTACTAGTGGATTTTATATCTACTCGCAAAATGAAAAATATCACTTGCACATTTTTCTCAAAATTTTAGTAGCATACATTGTTACTATTCAGACATTAAATTGTGTATGAAATATAAAAATATAATAGAAATATATAATAAACTATGGACAGAATGAGGGCGTTATTGTGGAATAGTCAAAGAATATCTAACTTGTTTTTATGGTAAATCTTAAACTGGTACTATAGATGTATGTGGTCGTTTCAATGTTAGTTTGAGCTTCTTTAGTTTGGACAGTTATATTTTTTCGCTGATTTCAACTCGCGAAAATTTGCAAGTTAGAATAAAAGCTACTTGCAATTTTTAAAATCCACTCGTATTTTGCGAGTATGCGAGCTTAAATTCGTGCCCTGTACTACAGTAAAGTTCTGCTGTTAGGACATCCATAGGTATTGCCAAATTATGGGATCTTTTTTATTTTTAAGTCTTAAAAGCTTAATTTTAGTCAAAAAAGGTCCTTCTAATGAAGGTACTAGTTCAAAGATTTGTTCAAGATTTTTCTATATTTTCTAAATACCATTCAGTGTCTGTAATTGTGTCAAAACAATAATTATTATTATCTCAAGACAAACTGACCTATAGTTTTTCAGAAGTATACAATAAAAGTCTATACCATAACATATGGGGTGGATTTTTACTACTTGAAACACCATCATTTGTACTAGTATGTCAATTTGCTTTAAAATTTTCATTAGCAAAACACTAATTTCCTGCATTAAAAAATGTTTCCATTCAATTTAGGTAGTTTCAGAAAAAGTTGATATTTAAGTTGAAATCTGTGAATGAGTACCTTACAGACCATTTTGATGGTTCTAATAGCAAACCTTTACTGTATTAGTTCAATTTATTTGTCACTTGGATGATATAGTTTCCCCTTTAATTATTACTATTATTATTATAATCCAAATATGTATAGCACTCTTTTCATATTGAATATATGTTCAATAGCGCTTCACAATCATATGCATAATTTGGAAATAATTAAATGAAATTGAAAATGGTTAAGAGATGATAAAATATAAAATACTAGAGCAGTCTAAGGACAATGCCCTCGACTTTTCTAGTGTTTTGTTCATGGCAATGCTTATCTTTAAACAAAAGTGCTTTCAAGACAGGACTTAATTTTTCATAAGAAATTAATCAGATAAACAATAATTACCAATTCATATTTGTAAAATATAAAAGGGGCATAACTCTTAAAACATATATCCATAGTAATGTCCCATCCTAGTTGAGTAGATGTTGTATCAATGAATAAGCATATCTACTTATTCATTTAATATCTTTATTAACAACTAAAGATATTTCCATTAACATGTGCCAAAGTACTCTCCCATGCATCGGTTCAAAAGATTCACTCCTTCACTTTCTACCTCTGCTAAAATACTACATGCAAACTGATAATTCTATTTTTAGGCAGAGACACATAAACATTTAAATTGCTTGACTGTCACGTGTTTTCTAAAAATAGATGGAAACAATTCTCTCACCTGTAATTTCAAAATGTCGAAATGCAAAAATGTTGGACAGTTTTGCATTAGTTAGATAATAGAAAATTAACAAAATTGAAAGTAAACATTGATTTTTTAAACGTGCATCTCTGATCTTACACCTGTAAACATAGAGCAACTGAACTTGAATATAAAGTGTAGCCACGCTATATATGATGTCATATGAGGTTGCATTCGTCACCAGTATGATCATACCATATAAGGCGTTGTTTACACGTTCAACCAATGAAAATGCGTATAAAGTTTTTCAGCTAAATTGGAATTTGGTAAACTTTCATTGGCTGTTCAAAGGTTCATAGTAAAGGTCAATATCATGAATCGACACGTTTTAAAGCAGCGGGTGAATGTAATGTATTCACTGAGCTGCGAGGGGAGCGTAGTGCCAAAGAAGTAGGATGATGACTGTTGTTGTGAGGAGGATATGTTGAGACATGATATTATTGTGAGGAACCAGTTGAAAAGGGGCTGTTGTAAGGAGGTGGCACATGTTTATCAATGGCTGTCACTTGGTGTTGACTGATCAGAGAGGTTTGTAGAGGTAACCATCTGGATTCGTCCTTGCATCTACATGTATATTAATGGTCTCTTATAAATTGTGTACAAATGCCAAACTATGTTATATTATTACATGAATTGTTAATTTATTTATTTAATTACAGGGGACCATGGTCTACAGTAGTACCTGGTAAATGTATACGCTCTGGTGAAACATCATTATCTAAACGAGGTTAGTTATATACTTGCTTACATATTTTTGATGATCTTAGGTAATGAAGTGTTTTATTTAATTTTTTCTTAAATCCAATCTTGAGAAAATTGTAAATTCAGTGACTGTTTGACTGGTTTTATTTGTCATATTTTTGTTATTGATTACAATTTTATGAAAAATATCTTTAGAAATATTGTATACTAGGGGTGTAACAATACGGTAAAAACCGTATTGCAATATATTGCGATACATATTGTTCTTTGTGCATACATGCATAATGATAGCATGAATTAATGCACATGAACATTATGCAAATGTTTGAATAAGTTAGAAAAAAAGATTTTGAATGGACTTTCAAAGATAATTATTTTCTAATTTTATGAAAAATGTTTCAAGTTTCCATTTAAAACATTTACTCTAACAGTCAAATTTCAGACTCTGATAATAACAATCAGTATGGAACTTTACTAGAAAAACGGGTTCAGAGAAAAAAGAACCGGTTAAAAACTGTCAGAAGTTGTATTGCAATATTAACCGGTATATCGGTTAACCGTTACACCCCTATTGTAGTTATGTTTGCCAGAAACCGCACTGTGAATATCTTAATCAATGAAATGTAAATGATATGTGAATTGCATTCCATGTCTAAATTTGAACAAGCCAATATCAGACATTGAACACTTTGATTTCCTGACTGAAATTTCTATGACAATTTTTTTTATAAAAGTTAGAATCTAAAATCCATGAATTTTACATGTAGTTAAAACTATTTCAGGTTTTCCTCAAACATTTACTGATTTCACAGCAAGATCAAGGTTTTGGCGTTTATTATTGGTAGACAATCATGGTGGTAAATGTATATGTTTTCAAGGTATACGTTTATATGGTGCTGACGATAGAATTCGTACATTATTACAAGAAAATAACATGGAACAATATGATGATGATATTATATCTTTAGTAAGTTATGTTGTTAATAACATTTTTAGTTGGATCTTCCAATGAAAAATTTCGGCTAATAGTTGGGCTGCACATCATTAGGTCATTTATACGACGGTCAGCTCTTCCTACTATAGGTTTCCTGGACACTTCTATCACTAGTGCTAACTTACCCTTCCAAGAGGCCGACAACTCATGTATAGGGTATGACCTACCGCGACTGGGCTCGAACCCTTGATTTCCGGATTGGAAATAAGACATGCTAACCACTACGCCTCAGCCGTGGCTTTATTTAGCTTTTCAAGTGAGGTGGATAGGATAACTGATCGCGGTGATATGACTTAAACAATGTGTTGCAACAGCTTTAAACCCAAGCAAAAAAACATGACCATTTAGATTTTGTAGGTTAACAAACTTTTCTGTTGGACTGAAAATAGTCTAATGCACTAAAGCCTTTGCACCATATGTTTTAATTAATAAATTATACCTCATCTATTTTCTTTTATTTTGTACAGGAAATGTTTGCACTTTTTGCAGTTTTAAGTTTGGTACATGTAACCAGGGCTCGAATTTAAGCTCGCATACTCGCAAAATGCGAGTGGATTTTGAAAATTGCGAGTAACTTTAATTTCCGCTCACAAATTTTCGGGAGTTGAAATTGACAAAAAAGATTACTGTCTTAACTTATGAGACTAAAATTAGCATTGAAACGGCCAATTTAAATGTTCGACAATCTTTGTCTATCAAACAATAACACTCTTGTTCTATCTACATTTGAATATAGTACTATGTTGTTTTTTAAATTGCATGTATGAATAATAATTTTGTATGTTATTAAAATTTGGAGAAAATGCTAGTGATTTTTTCATTTTGCGAGGTGAAATAAAGTTAACTAAGTCCATTTTTTTGTTGAATTCGAGCTCTGATGTAACCATCAATGTTTGAAACTTTTTATGTGAGATGTTTTAATTCTTTTACATTCATTTTATTTACTATAAAAAAACTTCAAGTATGTGTAAGTGTAGGAATGGAATTACATTTTACTGTAAGGCTATTACATGTGTATATACACTGCCGTCCAAAAGTTTCTTCACAGATTCACAATTTACTTTGTAATGAATAGGGGTATAACAATACGGCCAAAACCGTATTGTAATATATTGCAATACTTATTGGTTTTGTTAGCAGAGGTGCTAAGCATGAATTAATGCACGTGCATTGCATTCGTTACACTTACATGTGTATTTCAAATGACCTCTTATCCAAATATTTGAACAACTTGTACAAAATTGAATATGTGTTAGAAAATGTATATTTTAAAGCAGATTTCCGTAGGGAGTTATTCGCTTATTTGACGAAATGTTTTACATTTTATAGCACAATAAGATTATTACTAGTTTTCAACACGTTTTAACATTCATTCAAATATTTGAATTTTAGATTCTAATAAAATCAATCAGTACGACACACAACTACAAAAACTGGTTTGGGAAAAAAGAACAGGTTAAAAACCGTCTGAATTTGTATTGCAATATAAACCGAAACATCAGTTAACCGTTACACCCCTAGTAATAATTAGAATTATGAAATGTACAAGCAATTTATTGTTAATTTTTTTTTACATTTTGCATTTCGAAATCAGTACATTTTTTCTATGAATATGAAATAAAATTGTCTCACAATTGGTATTAGTGCATTGAGATACATTGACCATAGTTTCTAAGACTGATAAGATCACTTTTGCTGCAAATTAAAAAATAAAATGTACCAATAGAAAATTCATTTTCATTGCATGAATAATGAATAAAATAAATAATGATAAAATAATTCTTTAAATTTTGAACATAGAAATTGTAGAAAGTGTGAAGAAACTTTTGACGGCAGTGTATGCATGATGTTGATCCCTCACTTTTATTATTTTTATTAAATTATAACATGATTTTGTTCTATTTTGAATCAGGGTTTTAACACATATAAGAAGTTTTTATTAATTACTGAAGATGATCTGAAAGAGGTTGTTAATGATGAGAATGATAGAAGTATTATATTAAAATCATTAGAAAGAGATAGACCAAAAGGTTTGATGTATTTTATTGTATTTTCTCATTGCATTTTTCTAAGCCAGACAACCCTGACACCATTCGGAACTCCTCGGCCATTGGCTACGAATAATTTCGGACATATTTAGGCACCATTTTGAAACTACCATTGTTGAAGTAAACAAATACATGATTGTTTAGGCCATGAGTGATGATTCGTTTTTAGTCTGTTGATTTGAAATAATATAGTTCAGTGATATCGCTGAACAATATTTGGTTTAGTATATATATAGAAATATGTTTTGACATAGATCTGTGTGTAAACTACAAGAACTATTTTGCATAACCATTATGTGCTTTGCCTGTGCTTTGCCTTGCGTTGTTTGTAAAAACCCAAGCTGACAGGGTAGACCCCCCCCACGAATCCTTCCGAGATTATTCATTCATGAAAGGTTGAGGTGTTCGGAATGCACTGACATTTCAGAATGATCTCCATTAAAGTTCAAAAAGTTTATTTCTAAAACAAAGTTATGGCAGTTTAGTCGACTTTACATTGTCTATTGTCAAGTCAAAGTCTAAATATTTTGTTGTCTTAAACAAACTTCATTGCCAAGAATCATTTTGGCAGTATTTTACAAAAAGTTCAAAATTTAAATTATAGGGCTGCTGCGATTATCAGAGTACTATTAAGGTGAAGGTACGCACATTGCACAAAACAACACACCCGTACGGAGCTGTAGCTGGAAGATATACATGTTTATTCCAAACTCTGCCACGATTTTATTCACGATTTGACTCTGAAAATGATACATGTATCCAGGGCTCATCTTACAGACCCTGGTAAAAATGTAACAGTCCGTACGGGTATGCAAGAGTTTGTATGGGTCCTTGCAGAGCTTGATCGCATGGCGCCTGTACAGTGCCCTCTCGGCTATTTTTATGTTTATGGGACTGCAGCTTTACTAGATCAGTACTGGAGAACCTGGAAGCAGACTCGATTTGTTATAACAATTTGTTTCTTTATTGAGCTAAAATAAATAGTATAAACTATAAACTAATAGTATTTTGTTTTTAGAATTTCATCCAGCCACATTGTCATGGTTACAAGCACCTGTAGTTAGTGTTAAACAAGGGGAGATAATACCTGATTTTAAAGTAAAATCATTACCTGGTGTGAAAACAAAGATAAAAGTTGTCATTAATGAAGGTATGTGTTTACTCTTTTACTATCCTTCATACATGTGTAAGCCAGGTGCAAGATCCTTAAGCATATCACTAGCTAGTGCTTTGCCCTAGTACCCTTAATTTGATATATTATAATGTATTCCTTTTGGTGTAAGAAGGGTACTAGGGCACAAAGCGCTAGCTAGTGATATGCTTAGGAAACTCGCCCCAGTTGTTATTCCATGCATTCTCTAGGTGAGCTAGAAAGCTCATAGTATTTGGCTATAACATTTATTGTTAACCCCTCCCCATCATGTCATCGATGATTGTTTATTAAGGTGGGTCGGTACCTTACTCAGAGAAAAAAACGAAAAAAATATCATGTTCACCGATTATGATAAAGGTGGCAGGCAGATACCTTCATGCTTCTTGTTTGTTTTTCTAGTAACCTTGGCGACATTGTCGTTATTTTCATGACGTCATGGACGTCACAATGGTTTGTGCTATAAACAGGCATGCAAGTACATGAAACCCACATATTTCAAGTATTGAATGTCCAAGGCAAATGATAATTTTATCATTCATTATTTCTTTTGCTTGTTCATTTTAGTTCTGAAAAAGCAATAAAGTATCTGTTGATGATCCTTCATAATTAAAAGTTATTCTAATGAGTAAAGTTTATCAGTTTGGTAATCCTATTGAAAATATGCTGACGTAAATAAAATATAATTTTATTTTAAGTATTTTATTTCTTGTAGTAAATTTAGTGATGAAATGTTAAACTTATGTTCTTATATTTTTGTATACATTGTACATGTATATTGTAGTCAATGCTCATACTACACTACTGTATAACCTCTGCTATGTGGCCCTCTACAGAACAAATCTTTGTGCATCAGCAGCTTTTGATATTTCCCTTTGGCATAATTTTTAAAATACATGTATTTAATATTTGACTTCTACAGAGCAACAACCTCTTAACAGCAACACTTTTTTGTATGCCCTGAAGAATTTCGGGCATATTATGCGTCCATCCGTCTGTTAGCAATTTGGTTTCCAGAGCATAACTTAAGTTCCATTTGGCCCACAATATTCAAACTTCATACGATGATTGTCCATATCGGGTAGAAGACCCCTATTGATTTTGGGGTCACAAGGTCCAAGGTCAAGGTCACTATTTCCTTAAAACTGAAAACAGTTTCCGGAGCATAACTTAAGTTCCATTTGGTCTACAATATTCAAACTTCATACAATGATTGTCCATATCGGGTAAAAGACCCCTATTGATTTTGGGGTCACAAGGTCCAAGGTCAAGGTCACTATTACCTTAAAACTGAAAACAGTTTCTAGAGCATAACTTAAGTTCCATTTGGTCCACAATATTCAAACTTCATACGATGATTGTCCATATCGGGTAAAAGACCCCTATTGATTTTGGGGTCAAAGGTCAAGGTCACTATTACCTTAAAACTGAAAACAGTTTTCGGAGCACTTAACTAAAAAAAAAACACTTTCGGGCATATAATGCTCCGCATAGCGGTGCTCTTGTAGTCCTTCTCATAGGGTGTTGTTCAAGAGAGGTTGTACTGTATTATGATTATATATACATATATTATAATATTTCAGATGTTGCTATTAATGGTACCACTGAAGTGATATTACAATCAAATACTTTAACAGACCCATCAGAGGCTACATTTAGTGGATTATCTATAGATACTGGTAAAATATCAAAGTATATCTAACGCCATGCCATATCGGAATTTTGTTAAGCGTCCCCATGCCTGTAGGTTTTAGAGTCCTAAATCCAAAGAAACAACAAATTTGTTGGTGATTTTTTCTTAAATAATTCCGATGTTCCGGGATTCGATAAAGACAATTTCTTAAAGCACTAGTCATTTTATCGTAAACCATATGTTTTAAGTCAAAATAATCATTTAACTAGTCATTTCAAAAGTGGTTTAGACTATAGTTTCATATTATGATGATGTTTTTTATTAAGACAAATATATATATATATAATGTATTATTTAAGTCATAAAATATTGGTGTTTTTGTTTTTAGTTTGTGTGTTTTTGTGAATAGGTACCTAGGTTTGTCAAACTTGAGTTGTTGCTTAACAAAATTCCAATTTGGCATGGCCTAAAGACAAGTATAGTTTAAAGTATGCAATCAAAATATATATATGTTCATTCAACACCAAAACTTTGTACGAGTATTCTTATTTATTGAAACAACCCACAATTTGTTCATAGGCTGATCTTGCGGGAGGGGGGGGGGGTCAGGGGGTCCGGACCCACCAAAGAATTTTCAAAACATACCTGTCTATTAGTGTATTTCTTGACTGTAAGTCATTTTTTAAGTATCATGAAGCAATTTTTCTCAGTTTTTCTATTATCAATTTCTTTGCATTATTCTGCAAATAATGTTAATGTGGTTCGAAAGTTTGGACCCCCCTAGAAAAGTTTGGACCCTCCTAGAAAAAAATCCTAGATTTGCCCCTGTTGTTGATGGTGGAGCGGTTAAAACATTGGACTGGTCATCATTGGATATTCAGCTCTGTTTTAGTTTGAATCCCATCTAAAACTTACCTGTGTTTTCTTGAGCTAGAAACTTCTTCTTACTAGCCAAGTACTGGTGGACCAGGGAGCAGACTCAAAAGTAAGTAATCTAAGTTGTTAGAACTTGTTTCACAATCGAGCTAAACAAGACTAGTATGAACTAAACCTTGTGGCAATGTAAGGAACAACAACTCTGCATTTTCTGCTATATACATTTATAGATTGTCTCCCTTAGTTAATTTATGTTTAATATTTTATGTATAAAATTTCAGTCGGACGTCATACATTAACTATTCAATGTGTAGATTATCCTAGAGTTACATTATCAACTCCACAACCAATTGAAATCAGTAAGTATTAGACTTCTAATATGTATTAGCAACACTCTGAACCAATGTAGCAAATTTCGTCATAGGGTGTCCTTATTTCTTTTGCTTAGGAGACCAAATAATTACACATTCTTACGTATATACTGGGCCTTGTTATATTTAGACATGATTTATTGTATTATACACATTGAATATGGCTAAAGATTACTGTCATTTACACCCATGGTCATTCTCATTTTAAAGTCACTACAAGTTGGGGTTGGGGTTAAAGGGAGGGATACTTTGGGCATGCTTGATTGGAAATTCCGACTGTTAGAACTGGGAGAACTCCAATCGAGTGCATGGGAACTGTGTTCTACCCATTCCATGGAAATAGGTGGTGTGAACAGAATCGGTCGCAGTTTATTCATACCCTAGATGGCGGCCGCTTCACTGAAAACATGCTTTTTGATGTTTTGAAAGTGAATGTTGTTAACATTATACTTTTGATCGATTGTTTACGATAACAATTTAACTTTTTGCTATAAAGAAGCAAGTATATTTACTAAAAATATTGCCTTTTAATTCTCTTCCGACAACCAATTTCACTCGTTTGGCAGATTCTGTGGAAGAGACGAAATTTGATTCTGGCACAGTCCCAACAGCCCAATCAAGCACGCCCATTGTGTATGTTTTAGAACTGAAAGGTAGATAATTATGTTTTACTATTAAGACATTTTTATATTAATTATGCTTAGTAAATTTATGCTAAAATGATATTTATGTACAAAGTACATTCATGATAAAGACTTCTAATTTACCATATTTCTATTTGTTCTAGAACCAAAGCCAGCTTTACGTCAGAGTGTTGCCACGGCATTTGATGATATGGAATCTATGTTGAGAGATTTAACAGATTCACTTGGACCAAACACAGAATGATTACAGATTTTTCTACCAATCAAATAAATGTTACTATGTTCATGGTTGCTAATTTGAGCTGCTAGCATAGTAATACTCTTTTCAACATTAGAACAAAATGTTGAGGCCTACCATGATCAACATAATTATTAATAATAGGGCTGCCACGATATACTGGTATACCAGTATATCGGTATATTGCAGCTGCGGCAATACATACTGCGGTACGAATTTAACATACCGGTATTTAGCGATATTTTTTATTTTCATTGAAAAATTCTTCCTTTCGCCAAATGTTAAAGCTTAAGTTCAAAGAATTTAACTGATCTGGCCGCGTTTGGAATGTTCCAATAACTCTAAAAATGCCAGGCGCTTTCCCTACAAAATCTCATAACATACTTAAATACTGAACATCGGAATAAGTTTTTTAAGACAAAGTATTATGCAGCCCTGTCTTCGGTATGCAAAGCAATATATCGTGGTACGTATCAGGATACAGTTCTAGCGCATCCCAATATACCGCAATACGCTTCTGACGTATCATGACAGCCCTAATTAATAAAATTACTGGTTTGAACTGATAAAATAACAGATTTAGTATCTGGCAATTGGTATTTCATTTTCTTGTGTGCAAACTATGTATCTTCTTGTTGTTAATCAAAAAACGTTTTTATTCATCATCAGCAAGGTTTTTTGTCCCTTTTTGTTTCAGAGAATCTAGCTCTGACTCGTCCAATATCAGGGTTTTTGTTGTAGCTTATGTAGGAGCAATGGTCCAGTGGTAGGATCTGCACATAAGCTTATAAGGATGGAAAGGTCACAGGTTCTAACCCCAATAGGGGCACTGTTAATTTCATTGAGCATGAAATTTCCTACATATGTTCAACTACATGCAGGTGTAATTGTGTACTTTGAAGGATCACCTGTCTGAAGGTGATTTCAATGATTCAGGGTTATTATATAAAATTGTAAAGTCGGCTGAACACAAACATAGAAGCAGACTCTAAACTGCACTTCAACTTTTTAACTTTGTTATAGTTGTTGAAGAAAAGAATTAATATTTTATGAATGGTTGTGATAATTTTAACTTATGATTTTTAACTTTTAAAATTGTTTATTATGATTGTTAGTTTTGCATAATTCTATCTATACAGTCATAAATGATCAAAATATCATTTGGCATTCCTTAGACATTGTATACATTCCAATTAATAAAAGATGTACTATTTCATTTCTATATATGAAATTGAGGGTTACTATGTTACATAGTAGAGGGGTGATTCTTGATTTGAATGTATTTTTATTAAATGAGTGTAAAAAGTCAATTTTGTGTTCAACTTATAATTGTTATTGTGTATGTTATGTTAAAATGTTGCGATATACATGTATTGTATGATTTTCGTTAGAATGTGATATGTTTATCTGTATAAAAATGCTTTAAATTTTATATTTTTTTATATAAATGAATTCATATATCTGATTTTTATATACATTTTTAAACTGCTGATTATGAATGTATGACGCATGTGTAAAGTGCTTGCCAGTTGTTAGTGTTGTTGATTCTTAAACAGGCGCATAGGAAGGATCTGAATATTTGGGCAGCAGTTTGGGTGGGTACGGGAGGTGTGGTCCCTCCTGCTGATTGAAATTCTCGTGAATGTAAGCCTCTTAAAATCGATTTCCAGCACTTTCAGTTCCCACAGTTTCATAACAAATCTTTGTATTAGACCTCAATATTTTTAAACAGTGTCATGAAAAATTAACTGGCCGTCCCATTGCTGATGCTTGCTATAATATTGGGGCCCTGACCACGGCCCCTGCGGCCACAGCTCCTAAGCGCCTGTTAAACATGTGTAGTTATTTTTAAATGCATCTTGATTTATGATAGGGACCATTTATTTTCCTATTTTAATGTTAAAAAACTTTAAACAATTTAAGGTAAATCCTATTCATCATAATGTTTTAGTTTGGGTTTATTAGAAGGTTGCACAATATATAAATGTCACAAGGTAAGAAAAATGTGCAGCCTGACCGGGACTCGAACCCAGGACCTCTCGCTTACAGGGCGAGTGCTCTCCCGACTGAGCTATCTGGCCGCTTACATATGCTTCTTCCCATAATGTGAACAGGTAATTGCCATTACATCAAGTTGGTGTTTTAATGTCAATGACAATAAGATAATAAATAATAAAAGAATTCAAACTTCTGCACTATATAATTTCATTTTCAGGGTAATCTATACAAATAAGTTTTCTATGGCCAATACCCACTTTTACATTTTAGCAAACATCTGTTTATTACAATTATTTATGTACTAAATTTGTTTTCAGATATTTTAATTTAAAACATGTATTTTTGTTACTTCCGACACATGGTATTTTTCTTTTTATTTTATGATCATGGGCGGATCCAGCAGGGGGGTCAGGGGGGTCCGGTTCATGTGCATTAGTGTATCTCTTGCTTGTAAGTTGTAAGTCATTTTTGAGTAGTATGAAGCAATTTTTCTCGGTGCTTAACATAGATTTAATGGTTATGTAACTTTTATTATCAATATGTTGCATTTTTCTGCAAAATGTGTATAATGTGATCAAATCAGTGCAAATCAGGCTATGTCTGGAATCAAATTTTTGGGGTTCTAATCTGCAGTATTATATAAACAAACTTTTACTGTTACAATGAAAACATGTGTACAAAGAACAATAGGATTTAATCTGTGTTTTGGTGCTTTCCAGCAATAATGTGTAAAAATCTTTGTTTGTACTACCTATGCATGGATGGAAAAACATGTAAATTGGAGTTCCGAATTTAGTCTATTAGTTGTCCTATATCTGTTGTTATTAATGTTAATTAGGGACTTTAGTCAGTTATCTTTCCCTGATAAAATCTGAAGCAATCCAATTGGTAAGTAGGTCCTTACAATTGGAATCCTCGGATTTTATCATTGAATTCCTATGTAAGAATAACAAATTATTTCATCTAATATCTTTCTTGTTAATTAAGATATTAACAGAAGTGATGAAATTTAGATAGTTCTTTACCCTAAAAATACTTAGCTTGAATTTCAAACAAAAAAAATGATTTACAAAAAAGTTATTTAAGATTTAGTTTGACAATTTGACATTGAAAAGTAAGGGTTTAATCCGAGAAATCCAACTAATTGGACCTACCTATTTGAAGAGTATACAATGGGAAATAACTGACTAAGGTCCCTGATTATACCCCCGCTTCGAAGAAGAGGGGGGTATACTGTTTTACCCTTGTCCGTGCGTCCGTTACAAAATTTCCGTCGCAGTTTTCTCGGCAACTATAACATGCAGCAGCCTAATACTTTGGATATTGCTTCATCCCATAGTCCCATGTGGTGTAAAGCGATTTCATGCTCCTTGCTCATCTACTTCCTGTTTGTCGCATATTTTTAGATTTTTGCGGGGGTATCACTAGTGAGCATTAGCTCACAGATTTACTTGTTCATACTTTGATAATACTTTATTTACATTAATACAAGGATTTTAATCTCCTGGTTTTACATTGGCATCTCTCTCTGTTTGTTTTATAAAGAGTGTTATTCACTTCTTTATAAGATTGACACATGTAATATATAAACTGTTAATTCTTAGTTAGAATTGATATTCAATATATTTTGTTTAAAACAATGTGATATTTGATGCACAATTTTATACAAATAAATAAGATATTGAAAAATGAAACATTTGTGGGGTTTTTTTTCGTTGTGATATACATGTACATGCATCTGGATTAGAATGGCTTAAATATTTATGTTTATAGAGTAGTAAGATCCCTTGCTGTATCTGGTTCTTGTCCCTTCCTTGATATAACTTTGCTATATACTGGTAGATGATCAGAAGGTAGGTAATATGAACACCACTGGTATAACCCGAAATACGTTGTAAACATTCTAGGATTTCACCAAATGTTTGCTGGTAATGAGGCATTTTTATGCTTTATCACTTGAATTTTGGGAAAATATCTTCAATCAAATTATAATTTATACAAAGGATGGTTTATCAATTTATTATGTATACAAAAAAGCATACAATAGTGTAAATATGCTGCATTGAACACAAATTTTATATAAAACACAATAAAACATACATGCAGGATGAAAAATAATGCTGTCATACAAAAGGCTTACTTCCCATTCACTCTTCAAACAGATAATAACAGCTGATAGATTATAATCTAATTAAATCAGAAATAATTTACAGTTCTTGTCAATTAATATGGTAAAATAACATAAAGGCACACGCTTTGATGTGCGTATGAATTAAATCATAAGTGTTTTAATAAGGGACTTTAGTCAGTTATTTCCCTTGTATACTCTTCAAATAGGTAGGTCCAATTAGTTGGATTACTCAGATTTTACCCTTATTTTTCAATGTCAATTTGCCAAAATTAATCTTTAATAACTTTTTTGTAAATCATTTAATTTGTTTGAAATTCAAGCTAAGTATTGTTAGAGTAAAGAATTATCTAAATTTCATCACTTCTGTTCATATCTTCATTAACAAGAAATATATTAGATGAAATATTTTGTTATCCTTACATGGAAATCAATGATAAAATCCGAGGATTCCAACTGACAGGACCTACCTACCAATTGGATTGCTTCAGATTTTATCAGGGAAAGATAACTGACTAAAGTTCTTAATTGGAAGCTCTAGTTCAGTCACTGTCAACATACTCGATGCTATCAGCTTCTCTCTTGGACGGACTTCTTTTAAACATTACCTTAGAATAACTACTACGATTTTTTGATGTAATTCCATTTGTGACAGGTTTACCTCCATTTGTGATAGATTTACCATTAGTTGCAGCATGGTTTACTCCATTAGATACACCATTTCCGGTCACGTGTTTGCCGCCATTTGCAATTTTTCCATTAGTTATTACACCATTATTTACATTCCCATTTTGATACACTGGTTCATCACTATTAGTAAAATCCTCACAGGAAGAATGGTGATCCAGAACTTCTATTTCATTTGGATCACTGTCTATCACAATAACTTTACGTAAACTTGAGCTAGAACCATTACATGGCAATGGTTTATATTTAGTCATTTTTTCAAATACTTCATTACTTTTATTTTGAGAAGGTTCATTGACTGAACTAACGTTTGTTGTGTTTATATTATTCCCATCAATGTCACAAGTGACTAATGCTGAATGAATACGAATGTTCGTGGAAGAAGTGTCACAATTTTCAGATGCCTTTTCATAATTAGTTGTCACATTGGCGCAGGCTAAACTTTCACTCTGTATCACATGATCTCCAACAACACTTTCATCGTCTTCAGTTTCAGAAGCTGTTTCAAACCCGTCGGCTACTGCTTGATAAGGAGGCGGGTCCTCATCCATTCCTATAACAACTTCATAAGAAGGCGGAGCATATAACCGTGTGAGCATTTCACCATTTGATGGATTTCGTTTTTCATTTCTTTTCTTTTTGCGTTTTTTCTTGAATTCCACTCTGATGTTTGTGTTGTTTATTATGTCTCTGAAAACATTTAAAAAAATATTTATATCTATAAATTTGACGCATCATTTGTGCCTTCGCGATCACGGAAATTTCGATATACGATTCAACCGGCAGTTATACTGACTTTGCAAGCGTCTGCACTTCGCATGCACGACGTCTGCAAAAATTGTCGATTTTTCATGTTTTAAATTTGTGTATAGTGATAAAAAAGGACTAATAGAAACTTATTTCACTGTATGGATATATATCACTGGTACCAAAACGTGAGGTAATAATTAATTTAAAGCACCATCACTCTAATTTCATTACCATGTACCAACACATTTCATGTAAAAGTCTTTAGCTAAAGGCCGGTCTGCACGGTCACGATCTTCCAACGGCACTATATAAAAATGGTGACTGTGGTTCTTTTTAGAATGACTATATGATCAATAATGATATATAATTGAAAAATAAATATTTAAAATAAATCTAGAAAAACTTAATCGTTGAACCAATCGAAGCGCCGTAATTAGGTAAAATGATTAAAAACAATACTGTAGGCCTATTAAAATGAAAAAGAACAGAAACTCTCCGACTGAATTTCATTATTGACTGATTCTTAAAACTACATAAAACACAATGTTGTTAAGTTACATGTTAACAAAACTTCATTTTCTACAATTATCAAAAGGTGGGGAACAACATTGACATCAATTTGCAAACGAAATTCACTACGTAAGTACCCATGTTGATGCATTAATTCGTACCAAATCGATTTTTGAAGTTCACAGCCTCTCTGAATTTACAAACCATGCGTTTAACTTTTCGAGTCATAACTCTTCAAAATGTATTGTCTTAAAAAGATGTTCCTACATAGTTTATCAAATAAATGTGTCAGACGAACGCGTGGAATGAAATTACAAGCCCAATTATGTCTGTTAAATTTGTTAAAGTCTTGTTCATTGAAGCGACAGATACACCACAACTAGGTTAAATTTTTCTGGTTGGTGACTTATATAGTACCATGTCCCTCCATATTTATACAGACAACATTTTAAATGTTCGCGTTAAGTTCAAATATGTGTCATTTTACTGTTTTACACATTTCAAAGAAATAACTTATCCAAGCTATAGTGTCTGTTCGAAAACGATGACAAAGAAACTCTTATAGCTAACCCTTAGGCAAAACTTGCATTTTTGGTAACAATTTGAATAAAATTTGGGTTATTGAATTTTTAGATCAATGCCTCCATTACCTTTGACGCATTTGCATTTTTGCACTAGTCATATAAAATGCAATTTTTGCTATGTTATGTTTATTTGAGCATATTTTCTGGAAAACAGTCTAAATCAAAATATACATGTATTTTCATTACTACAAGTGTCGTCGGGAAAATTTGCTGCAGGAAATAAGAGTTAAAATTGTACATATACATCGTTTTATAGCAGGAAAGTAATAATTAATACAATGACCGTTGATGAACTGCTTTGACGGATTTGCATTACAGTGAAATATTGAACAGAAATCAATAGTTAATCAACGAGTCAGTAATGAGACGTTTGAGTGAACTTCATGAACTTTACGCACTAAATTAATGATCAATCACCATTATAATATTCTCTAGAATGGATTAGATTAATCATTGATCGATTAACTTTTATTTTCTTTGCGTAATTAATTTGTCAATAAATCATCGTATCGGTTCTAATCAAGTTATTAAAATAATGCAAAACTATCATGAATACGTTCTAGGGAAGTAGAAAGTGAAAACAAATACTGGAAAACAGTTAGCGTATTTTGCCTGATTATGCCATATGAGCTTTTGAGTGTAGAATGACGTTTGCACTTTTTGTCCCATTATGTCACTTGGACTAAAAATTTATATATATCATTGATTGTTTTGCCAGTTTATTCTGTATGAATTTTTGTTTTTAAAATTGTTATTGCTCTTTTAGAATGATGTGGTTTTTTTGGTTTTGTCAGGCCATGTCATTTGAACTTATTCCATAGCCAGGTTACTCATTTTACGTCTGTTATATAGCGTATTTGGTTAATTTGATAAAACTGAATCAGCGGTGTGAATATGACCTTTAACTTACCTTTTATTAATTTTCATGACAACTAAAATGATTATTGCAGCAGATAAAAAGAATAAAGCACATGATACTGAGGCAGCTACTACTGCTGTGATACGTCCATCTAAAATACGAGAATAATGAGTTAAATTAAGTATGAACAAAAGAACAAAACTAGCAGATTGGTTATGGACCAGTTTGTCCAGCCAAGGAGTTAATTAAATGTATCTCCGATGGGAAGGTACTCCGGTTGCTAGCCATGGTACGAAAAACAATCAAGTTGCAAAAATTTGACTTTTTTCACTCAATCTTTAACACAATTTTAAATGTGTTTTAAAGGTCTGCATAGGGAATCATATTATTCTGGGTTTTCTCAAAAATCATACAAATAGAATCTAAGATCAACTTTCATTTTTGTGGGAGGAAAGTGTTCAGATAGCTTAATTAAGTTGCTGGTGGCATTTCGGATAAATAATCTATACAATTACTCGTGTAATAATTTGATTAGGTTTTACTTACCCCATGGTTGCCATGCACCATCCAGACCATAGTCACATGTTCTTTCGTCCCCTGAATCATTCGATCCACAATTATTGTACCCATCGCATTTTGTGCTTACAGGAACACATACATCACTGTAGTCACATCGAGAAAATTTTGTCCCGCAGTCATTTCTTGTTTCTGAAAATGTATACACATGCATGTTGAATAATAGTTTCCTTTGCATGGGGGCATTAAGCTTTAATTCATGAACTTGCATGACTACCCAGTTAGAATGTTGTCATTTTCAAGTGCTAAACGAAGTTGATGTATACATGTATTTACTAAAAGTTATATTCTTTATGTTAGTTCAACTTCAGTTTATGTCAATATTTTAACAGCTTTGGGATGAAGCCGTCATAAAGTTTGGAATCCATATCTACACGGAAATTCGGATTTTCTTAGAATCTGCTGGAAATCCTTTAAGAAGCTTTTCATTACTGGAGTTACAGCTTTGTAAGATGATCTTCCAAGAGTGAATGTATTTAACTGTTCTCTCATGGATCGTTCCATTGTCAATGAATAGTTTGCATGAAATGGTTAGTCTACGTATTAGTGCACGTATGTTAGACTTGTTGTTCATATTAACACTTTTATTACTAAATATAAGGCCATGCCATACCGGAATTTTGTTAAGCGTCCACCACGTGCGCGTAGGTTTTAGAGTCCTCAATAAAAAAAAATGTTGGTGAAATTTCTTAAATAATTCTGTTTTTCCGGGAATCGATAACTGATTTTTCTCAGGAAATACTGATAGTTCCTTGTTGCTGAGTATTTGATTAATGAAAATGAACATGTGTATGTTGTATATACTTTCTTATTGAATAACTTTAATCTCACATTAATGCCCTAAACATTCATGTACTACCAAGTACTTATTTGTGTGAATACAAGCTAGAATGGACATGTGTTTTCGTGTTCGATTTGTGTGTTTTTGTGAATAGGTACCTAGGTTTGTCTAACTTGAGTTGACGCTTAACAAAATTCCAATTTGGCATGGCCTAAGATAAAATACCGACTAATATTAAATGAATGCAGCTAGCAATTTTCATTGGATACTATTATAAACCATAGTCGACCGGCACGATTCCAAGACTAAACAATCATATATACATGAACATGTATGTATACATCTTGTTTTTATTTTGGAACCGTGCTAGTCGGCTGTGTTTTAAACGCTACAAACTCGTCATTATTTTTTTACCTATAAATGATGTAATTAAAATTTTAAATCCATTATACTCAAGTGTTGGCATTCCTTGGTAATCTAATTTTAATTTA
Organism: Mactra quadrangularis; assembly: GCA_025267735.1. Taxonomy (NCBI): domain Eukaryota; kingdom Metazoa; phylum Mollusca; class Bivalvia; order Venerida; family Mactridae; genus Mactra; species Mactra quadrangularis. Next base: position 3,441,779 of record CM046302.1, read on the forward strand.
TTTCCTGTTGACTTATAATCCGCCACGCCAGATGCTTTGTTATAATATTTGTTGTATAGTCCGTACAAACCCTGGACCGGACTAATCTGAACTTTTTCCCCTTTTCTATAATCGTAAATATGCAACCTGAAATTAAAAACAACAACAAAAACGATGATTTAATTATGTTCCAATGGGCTAGTCTTTGAGCTTGGGCTAGACGTCAAAGAGGTCAGGAAGTGAGGCATATATAGTCGGGTAAACAAAAGTCACATTGATATCAAGTATCCCCTGTTTTTACTATGGTAACTGTGTATTTCATATGCAGAGCATCTTGTAATATCAACTTCAACCGTACGTGTATTTTTTCTGTCATGTTTATTAATAAAATACGTTTTCCGTACACAAATTAATTGTTTTATGTTAGCCAATTAGGTATCGTCATTGACGTCGTTATATCACGAGACAAAGTTTACTTATTCAACATTTCTGTTACATTTTCTGCAATTACTGCTGGTTACTTAAAGTAAAAGCATCAGGATGAAGAAAGCCAATGATTCAAGTTCTAATGGTTAAATATTGCCTTGGTTGTCGCAAAACCTTTTGTTGAATGTCGTAAAAGCCAACAGAGAACGATTTATGGCAATTTATTATTTTCTGAGAGTCTGAATTAGCGGAAATGACTGATTGTGTTGTTTTACCGAGATTTTATTGATATATGACAGTTCGGAGAAGAAAATTTGTTATCAAAGTGCTGAAAACACTTGAAATAACATATGGCAATGTTTGGCGACTTCTCGAAGTGATTGTGATAAAGTCAGATAAGCCAAATGGTTTAGCATTGACATCGTCTATGATGCAAATAAATCTTTATAATGCTGAAAGCATGTTTGATGGTACTAGAAAATGCAAACAACTTAAGTTAATTTCTTCAAGCATCACAACTACATTTATATAAAAAATGACGTTTTTGTTTGATAGACGTTAAATGCTTTGATCATCAGTAGTGTATTCAAGAGAATGATTTTAAACCATTAGGTTCTAGTTTGCCAATCGAGATTTTTGTGTCAAAGAAAATCAAAGCAGTTAATGTAGTAACATTTAACTTTTAATTAGGGCTCTGAAAGTGTAGCGCCATTTGAATACATTACCTGTCCAAAGTGTCTTTTTCTTCTGCTATTTCTAAGGATTCAAAATGAATCATGAGTCTTCGACTTGGTGACGTCACAATGTCTATGTCACATGTTAGATAGTCCTTCCGTTCAGCTGGCAAGAATCGGTTACTAAGTTCTAATACAAAAGAGTCATTGACCACTACTTGGCGTTTATTATAATAAAACACTGTCATATACCCATGTGGAATCTGATGACCGCTGATGCAATCTGAAAACAGACAAATATATTGACGATGACCTTTTTGTTTGTATCAAAAATATATACATTAAAGGTCCAATATATAGATTACTAAATAATATATTATATTAAATCTTGTGATTTTGACGATATTTAAGTTTTAAATGCTTAATATGGGTATAAAGATATACCTATATTAATCTTGACCGTTTCACGATTAAGATCATTTATTTGATGGTCCTAACAGTGACCGTATATGGAATGATTTCGGTCTTTCTGATTACCAGTTAATAGGCAGTTATCAGGGAGGTGTGGATTTTAAATGCATTATTGAACTTTACTTAATCAACTAATATTCACTAAGCTAGAGTTCTTTTTCTGGTGAAAAAGATTTGACGATCGGGACGTCTTAATGAGCTTGGTGACGATTTGAATGATTTTATGTAGCCTCGTTAAATAAAGTCTTTTGTCATTGTCCCTGTCATTGTCATTATCCTTGTTGTTGTCGTTGTCATTATCCTTAACATTGTCCTTGTCATTATCCTGGTCATTGTCATTATCCTTAACATTGTCATTGTCCTTGTCATTGTTATTATCCTGGTCATTGTCCTTGTCATTGTCATTATCCTTCACATTGTCATTGTCCTTGTCATTGTCATTATCCTGGTCATTGTCCTTGTCATTGTCATTATCCTGGTCATTGTCCTTGTCATTGTCATTATCCTTAACATTGTCATTGTCCTTGTCATTGTCATTATCCTTAACATCGTCATCGTCATCATCATCATCATCACCACCATTATTATTATTATCTTGCTATATTGATCCTTCGTACGCATGTACAGTAGTACAAGATATCAAATTAGTTTATCAATACATGAAGTTGTTGGCACGAACAAAGTGTAAGACATCATTTTACATCAAATAGAAAACGCTCTTTTTTCACTGATTTTTATTTAAAAACTAGAAGCCACATTTATTTATTGATTCATATTATTTTAATTTGCACATAAACCTTTTACAGACTATTTGATGTCTCCACAATATAAACCGGTTTTGATCACGCGAATATATTGAATGTTTGTAGTATTAATAAGACATATATATTTCTGAATAAATTTACATATATTAATAAAATAAATCGTATTATTTGCAATATATTGATTTTTCAGGTAATTTGCCGTATTGAAATTAACATTTTGATAAATTCAATGCTCATTGGCCATGTATGATACTGAAATGGGTTCGATTTATAAGGTTTGTAAATTTTAATATAAACTAGATTACGCTTGCAAAAACCTGAGCAGGGTATTTGTTGTGAATGAAATACAAAATATTAAGCTTTGCGGAATAGGCATGGGGTCTCATGGAGACCTTGGAGGTGGATGTTTAAATGAACTACCGATGGCCAATACTTCAAGTATTGCATAACAAAAGATTAAAAGTCATTATCCACGAAAATATCAATAGAACACGGTACGGTACGAGACATATCGCCTTTACACTTTCGAGAAGGAAGTACATGTATTTATATTTAAGGCCAAACATGGTAGAATTTATGCTGTTCTAAGTTTTCTAATGATTTTTTTAGCAAGCGAAAAACTGAGAGTCTTTGTTATAATGGCTTGAGTATATGAACCAGTCGCCTACTCAAGTGTTGCTAATAACTAGTTTTTTTTGTCTAATATTTCTTATTTTCTTAATAAAAAACTACTCTGGCATTGTTTGGTCAGTGTCAGTTGTTTATGTTAGATCATAAATCTCGTAGATACTCGTAAAATCTCGCGATTTCTTTAACAGAAATAGATATACTATACATTAACATTCAATTACAGTATGTTTTTGTTATAGCAAAGAAGGCCCACATTAATAATTTCCCGAAGATGTGAAGTTTTTATTCCAGCTCGATGAATATACTTATTCATTCAGATATTATAAACTTTGAAAATTGAGACTGTTCAATATACTCCTATATATCTTATATACAAAGTTTTTCCATTAAGAATAAATTCATTAAATCTTATTTATAAAAACCCAGATCTTATTTAAGATCCGGGTATTTTTTACTCAATTGAATGCTGGGTAATTTATTACCCAATTTCGGATATCGGTTTCGGATAGTCTTACACATTTATACGTAAAAAATGAATAATCATTTGTTTAGTTACCATGGTTTAACCATTGTTATATGAATGCTATATTTCAATAAATTGTGCTCTTTATAAAACATATTGAATTGAAGATAAGATTACACTTTACTAAGACAGATGCTAACACGATATTCCGCCCAATAATCACATTAATAAAAGAATTTATTGTTGATAAATTGTAAAAAATCTTTCTGAACGTGCGATAAATCAAATATATTTTTCTAATTTATTTTCGCTAGTCAGTATCTACCATTTAGCACTTCTGTTCATTTCTTTGCCTAGAAAGTTTACATGAAAAAAATATCTGGCTATACTGTACATAGTGCGCAAGTATAGCATGTACGAGCTGTAGGCGCTTTTAGCGTACAGTATGCTTAAAGTGGTCAAAAAGATTACCTTTAGGTTAATTCAGTCTACGAAATAAGGACATGAAAGTGGTTGCACGAACAGGTCATTTTAGCAGCTAGCGCTATAAAATCTTGTTTGTAGAAATTTGTGGTTGCCTGAACTAGAAATTGGTTGTCCCGGGCAACCGGACACCCACTAATTTCGTAGACTAGGTTTATTGTTTAAATTCACTTGTTTGTTAATAAGTGTTTATGCTTTTAGTCATGGTCCACACCATGATGTTAAAGAAAATCCATGGCCATTTAGGTTAGATTTCAGAAATTTTGAAAATCCTTTTGACAGGGTTATATATTGATGAATTGAACATTTCAAGCTCTGCTCTTTCACGTTTAAACGACGAATGCCACGTGTACGAAGACTACTATATATAGCACAGTCCTAGTCTATACAAATATGATAAATATGACAATGATTTGATCCTTATTATACAAATGAATAATGGAACTAAGGCATGGATATTGTCTTTCAAACGTCTGAGTACCCCAGACAAATAAATCATGTGAGTTAAACGTGAAAATTAATTATTACTAATTTATCGCTTATAGAATGTTTAAATCATTCTTTATGGTAGACAATATATACATTACTTAAATCCCGCCACATGTGGCATCTAAAATTTCCATAATTTCTTCCAATGCGTTTCAGTCTATACCCTGGTTGTCGTCGTAGAAACACATTGTATAGTGTACTAAGCGCATACTTCAGTCCACGAAGGACGCTCTCACAAGGTCCTCTCTCTCCCCTTGACCCCCTCTCTCCCTAGACCCCCCTCTCTCCTAAAACACCCTTCCTCCAGCACTCCCCTCCCTTTGACCCCTTATCCTTAGACCACCCAGAGAATCCCCCATGTCCCTTCTCCCCTCAGGACCCCTTTCCCAGGAAAGGACCCCTCCTCGAAGGGGCAGTTTAAAATAGCGCAGATGGGCAGGGGAATTGAAATGAATTAAAACATAGAGCATTTCAAACCAAACACAGGTGATTCAAACCCAGTCACTTCCTTAATTTTATATCAATATTTTTTTATTTATATTATTTTTATTATAGAAGCATATACTTAAAAACAATTTCATTGGTTTTTAATTATTTTTTAAGAATTTATTGAATTTTATAATAGAATTAAATTAATTTTATTTCAGTACATTTTTTAACTTTGTTAAAAGAAATTATATTTACTGAATTAATAAGCAATAGTGGTTGGCATGAAACATAAGTGCCATCAAAAAGTTTTATGACTGTAGTATACTCGTATCCCTATTAGCTCTAGTGCTTTGTGTTTTGTTACAAATAAAGTAACTGCATTTCTGTCAAGAGTCCGATGGCTTTCGGGTGTGAGATTTTTAAAGTTGGGAGACATGGAGCTGCTAGGTCCTTAGATGTGTCCTGTGTCGTGATTAGGGACCCAGTGCACCTGAAAGCTCCTAAATATTTGCTATTTGAGACTGGTTGTATCTCTACTAATTCAGCTACTGACTGAACTAGCCAGTCAGCTCCATACCCTTAAAATGAATATAAAAAAATCGAGTCCATACATTAGTCGCCGTTTTTATCAATTAAATAATTGCTGCAAGGGAAAACTCAAGCTCATGATTTCTACTCGATATGGTGGAGGTTTCGTGTTAAAGCACATTAAATAGGTGAAAAGAACAAGAATTATTTCAAGAATGATATCTTTTTGCAAACCATTATCTAGCGGGTTTTACGCAAAACGGTCGTAACTCACTCTTTTCTTATATTGAGTTTCGACAGTTTTGCGTTAAACCTGCGATCTTCTGTTTACCATTTACGATACTGACAAATAAGCTTAGAACTCGAGTTTAAACATCATTTTCTGTATCGATCACCCAAGTAAATCACATCTAAATGGATAGAATTTTGTAGTCACGTCACTTTTAACTACAGCCATTTCCCGTGCATTATTTCTAGTGGAAGACGCTAAGTGGTTTCTATAGCAACCATATTCTACAAACCGGAAGCTGAGAATTGTGACTTACTTCCGCTGCATGCTCTTGACTTGAGCGTGCGTGAGAGTCGTGAGTAGATTAATTACATGAATGTTGAGCGAAGAAACTAAGTAAGCAAAACATTGATTAGTTTGAGATGAATGGATTAATTAAGGGTTTGAAATCATTACATGAACAGTAAATGAACCTACAGATTTTTGTTGACGATAACTAGCAGCAATTAGGCTCGCAAATCGATTTCAGACAGAAAAAAACGGCACTGAACACCCATGTATATCCACATACATACGTTTTTGTGTTACATGCCATTAATATTGAGGCAATGATCATTTTATCGTCGTATGCAGTGATATATTGCTCCTTACAAACTGAAACGTGACATTTCTTGCTGCGATATTTATTCAGGGAAATGTCATTTAGTTTTTGGATGCCAGTTATTTTGATTTGTTTTATTTTAATGTCATTGGCACTAAATCATCACATGTTTTAAACTGTCTCTATTTAACATGTGGTGACGATAGATATGTGAAAGTTTTGCTGGTACATGTTTGTATTTGTAGTTAAAGTAAAATACAGAACACATGCGTCTATACCGCAAACTAATGCACTTCCGCCGAGAATATGTCTGTGCATTCACGTACCCTGTGGTTATAAGGATTCTCGATATTACTCAATCATAGGCGGATTCAGCGGGGGGGGGGGTTTCAACGGGGTCCGGATTCCCCTAGATTTTCCAAAACGTACCTGTCTATTAGTGTATTTCTTGACTGTAAGTCATTTTTAAGTATCATGAAGCAATTTATCTCGGTGATTAATATAGATTTAATGCTTATGTAGTTTTAATTATCAGGATGTTGCATTATTCTGCAAACAATGTATAATGTTAATGTGGTTCGAAAGTTTGGACCCATCCCCCTAGAAAAGTTCGGACCTCCCCCTAGAAAGGTTTGGACCCCCACCCTTTAAAAGAAATCCTGGATCCGCCCCTGCTCAATAACTCTTGGAACGAGAATGTTGTCTGTATGACATCTTTAATTTTTCCACGCTAACATTTTCACTAGCGTTTGCTTTGTTTTGCCGTTTTGGGATTTTCAGCGCACCTGTCTAAACAATCATTGACCTATATTTAAACCAATACAATTTGCTCTACCATTCCTGTACGTCCAATGAAATTTTCTTCAGGAATAGAGAAATGGATAAAAGATAAGGTACCATTGGTTATTTGTGATAAACAGGTGCGTAGCACGGAAAATAGTTGGCGACTTTAAGTGTACTATTAGTGATAAATTAGGCTTATTAATTTTACAATCGTCGTGGTACGCTTCAGCATGGTGGTGTGACTGAACAGCGAATATGACTATAATCCCTGCTGCATTGTACGGTGGCATTGAGGTGACATGGAAATATATTTTATTTTTTACGTGGCCACGTAATAGCTTTACGTGGCCACGCAGTAGCTATTACGTGCGCACGTAATAGCGTTTACGTGGCCACGTAATAGCTTTACGTGGCCACGCAGTAGCTTTTACGGCGCACGCAATAACGTTTACGTGGCCACGTAATAGCTTTACGTGGCCACGCAGTAGCGTTTACGTGGCCACGTAATAGCTTTACGTGCGCACGTAATAATTGACCAATGAAGGTTGTCGAAAAATGACCGCCAATTTCGACAACTCTCATTGGTCAATTATTACGTGCGCACGTAAAGCTATTACGTGGCCACGTAAACGTTATTGCGAGCGCACGTAAAAGCTACTGCGTGGCCACGTAAAGCTATTACGTGGCCACGTAAACGCTATTACGTGCGCACGTAATAGCTACTGCGTGGCCACGTAAAGCTATTACGTGGCCACGTAAACGCTTTACGTGGCCACGTAAACGCTATTACGTGCGCACGTAATAGCTACTGCGTGGCCACGTAAAGCTAATACGTGGCCACGTAAAGTTTAAATATATCTCCATGTCACCTCTATGCCACCGTAGCATTGCGCCGAATATCTGTTTTAAAGATATTTCTTGTTTCATCTTAATCTCATCACATCACTGCTCACGACAATTTCTCAACTAGCACTGTTTAATATCCCCCAGTCTATTAAACCCACCAACAAACATGTCTTTAACTAATGTAGATCTATAGTGCTTATGGTTATAAATTCTTCCGAGACTATTTTATAACCAGTTTTTACGATATTTTCATATTGTGAAGTGACTTATTTCAACATTCAGATTGGTACTTAGATGTCAAAACGTGTCTTCAAGACACAGTTAGTTTGTTTAAGTTTTGCTATCTAAATGTAAATTTGTTGTCTCTTAAGAAAGCACTTATGTTTAGGATAATGGGACTTTAAGAGTGTTGTGTATTTGGTAAAACTACCAGAAATATTGAGAAGTATTTCAAACCTCTTAAAAATCTCCCGTTTTCTTTTACATAAACCCTTTTTTTATTTCCCATTAATATTGTATTACCAAAAAATCGAAAATAAGCTGTACTTAATAGAAAAATGAGAAATATGAGAGAAAGTGAGAGTCTGTGGACTTTAAACTGTGCTTCTTTCCATGTTTACAGGGATAAATATTGCACCAGTGCTTAAGAAAAGCGATTTTTAACTGGCTTATTTTTGCTTATTTGGTATATATGAAGTAAAATATGCGCTAATATTAGTAAATTATTACATATCAAATTCACTGGAAATTTCCTTTCAACTGTAGCATCTCTAAGACATGTTTCAAATTTAAATGATTCGTTCGAGTATTCTTGCACCGCTTGGTACGCCTTTGATTCTAAGTTAAAATCTTTAGTTTTTGAATATTTTCAGTCGGTTTCTAATAATAATTTGCTTAGTTCTGGCCTCTTGGTAGCTCACTCGAATCTCTTTTAAAACATTTTTCGTTGTCTTTCAAAACTTTATCTCATTTTTATCGGTGTCATATCGATCTCAATATGGTGTCTTTAACATATTGCATTACTTTAACTACACGTATATGGGATTGTTAAAGAGGGCCGGTAAATCATTATTGATTCACCACCTTACTAATTAGCTATATTATATTCAAAATGGTATTTGTATGTAGTTAAAATGGACTGAAGACAAACTAAGCAATAAATAACCTCTGGAGACTAGTAAACAGTGTAAGTTAACATCATAGTCCCATTAGTTGGTCATTTATTGCAATCTAAAGACTCTCAATACTTCATTTACTGTTTACTCAAGGGACGACACGTGACCACACTATGATCATAATTCAGTGCATCTATTAGTATATGAAATATTTTTAAAATGAGGCAAAAAAAACTTCGCTAATTTCTTAGTTTATTCTTTATAAATGCTTTGTTATGAATTGCTTGGAAAGAAGTTTAACGTTGTACCATAACAAATCTATCTTTGTAAAGCTAACATACAATCTTAACAAATTCAGATCCTATAAACCCCACCACATGATCACTGCAGCGGAAAATAGTGGAGCACAAATTATGTTTTGCTTCACCCAACTGAGAAGTCATTCTGGTAAGGTAGCATTTAAGGGAATATTTCAGCATACTCATATATAACATTGTTATACAGAACACGTGTCATTTTATATTATATATAAATATACGTACACCTGTACGGTCATGTATATTCATAAATAATTTAAATTAATACATTGTTTAAATTCAGTTCGTGATTGAAATAGAGACTTCTCATTATAATGTATTTGTCTATAATTGTCTACTGTGTGTCTGTATATAAATACCCATGATGTATACGTATGTTGAACCTTTGTGTGAAAGTTGTGAAAAACGCGTAGCCGGTTTTCCAAAAGTTCAGTCTCCCACAGGCCAGCCCCCTCAGGGCCAGCCCCCCCCAGGGCCAGCCCCCCCCAGGGCCAGCCCCCCCCAGGGCCAGCCCCCCCCAGGGCCAGCCCCCCCAGGGTCAGCCCCCCCAGGGCCAGCCCGCCAGGGCCAGCCCGCCCAAGGGCCAGCCCCCCCAGGGCCAGCCCGCCCAAGGGCCAGCCCCCCAGGGCCAGCCCGCCCAAGGGCCAGCCCGCCCAAGGGCCAGCCCCCCCAGGGCCAGCCCGCCAGGGCCAGCCCGCCCAAGGGCCAGCCCCCCCAGGGCCAGCCCGCCCAAGGGCCAGCCCCCCCAGGGCCAGCCCGCCCAGGACCAGTCCCTCAAGGACCAGCCAGCCCAAGGGCTAGCCCGTCCCAGGGCAGCTTCCCAAGTGGTCCTGCCCGCGCCAAGGGCCATCCCTCCCCAAGGGCCGGCCCGCCATAAGGGCCAGTGCCCCTAGGGCTAGCCCCAAAGCTCCAACCCCCAAAGGGTCAACCCCCCAAGGACTAGTCCCCAAAAGCCAGCATTCCCCAGGCCAAGCCCCCAAGGGTCAGGCCCCCCCTTAGCAACAGAGCTAAGAAGCTCAGAGGAGCGGAACTCACCCAGCAAGGTGAGATCTACTCGTCCTTCTTTTCCCACCCAGGGGAACGGGTATTCAACTCGAGAGAGCCGAACACAAAAAATCGCTTTAACTCCGTAGAAAACAGAGTTAAAACGGTCCGAAAAGCAGGTCCCTAATTAAAAGGAGACTACTCTTCCAAAATTGTCCTTAAAAAGGACTGGGTATTCAACTCTAAAGAGTCAAACACTAAAAAATGTGCCTCAATTCCGTAAAAACCGGAACCAAAGCACTTTGGTTTACACCGAATTACAACATGAAAACCTTGAATCCTTATACACAATATTAATGACAATAGATTGGTTTGTAGCAAAAGCACACGTCTAAAGTTTTAAACATGTCTAGTAAATAAAAACGAACATTTCATGTATCTAAAACTTCTCTGGAAACATAAATATGTTTTATACTGTATGAAATATATTTTAATATTTAGATACTTATTGTCATAACAAACATTTAAGTATCAATCACAAAAGATAAAGAAATGTGTGTAGAAATTATCCTCTCATGTCTATATAATTTGTGTACAGTAGAATGATCAATAAGGCCCCTAAGGGCTTTTACAGGTATCACAATACATATTTTTCAACATTTTCACACTAAATAATATGAACAAGAATTATAAAAGTTAGTTTTATTAATTTTGTTGAATTTATACATTTTATAAACACGAAAAATACTATTCCCTATTTCAATATGAATATCTAAGGGCCGGAAGTTAGTAAATATAAAGGGACTCTTATCATTATATATATGTAAGCTAACCTGTAAAATATTAGGACCCATAATAGCGCAGTGGATGAGATGATGGGAATGAAACATAGAACAGTTCAAAACTAAACGTTGGTGGTTCAAACCCAGTCATTGCCATAATAATTTATTTACTTTTTATTATTTATTTTTTATCATATTAGTACATAATATTACATTATCAAGTTTAATGCATAGAAACATGTGCTAAAAAATACATAGATAAAAAGCAATTTTATTTGACACTTGCTTTTGAATACCTTTCCTATAGATGTGCTGAATTTCATTTAAAAAAAAAATTATTTTTTTAGTTTATTTAAGCCAAATTAACTTATAAGTAAAAATGTAAAATCAAATATACTGATTTATTTAGGATAATTTCACGAGCATGCGTGACAACTAAGAATTTGATTATCGTATGAAATGTCTGATATATACGGTCAGACATTTATCAAACGTTTATGTCACACGATGTATTCGTCTGAAAACCGCTAAGCCTAGAGCTTTGATATTTGTGCACTAGCATAATTCAATGTTCCTCTTTATGTTTGCTAAAATTTTGTCACTTTCACAGAACAGGCTGTATGGTTTTACTATTATTATACTTATATATTGAAATTTAAAAAAAGATCTATAAAATTGATAGCTTTGTTTGTTTGTATGTGGCAGCATCTAGTGGCCTTTGTCAAGTGTGTTTGAATCATGAAATCTAAAAATCTATCTCTACTGTCTCCGTGGAAGGTCACGTCGAGATGAACTTTGTGTCGACCAATCAATGCGTAGCTTTCATCTAGACGAAAACACTATTAATCACATTTTGATTTCGTAATTTCTATTTTTAGACCAAGGTTTGCATGCTAATTTAACAGCGGTATTATTCACAGTCTGCGATTGGGCGGCTCATTTCAAATTGCGTGACGTAGACGATGTAAACAAGTTACGTATCATAACAATTTCATCATGAATATTATGATGAGAAAAGGTCACCTGAACGTGACCTTCGTTTGAAAAAGGCCAGATCTAAATTAGCGAGTAGGCGAGCGGAAAATTTTAGATCGGGTTTTAATCAGATTGGTTTTTAGTTGACGGCATTCAGCGTATCAATGTCTTTAATGATGAAAACTAAAATGTCAAAAAAGCGGCTTATTAAGTTTTAAAAGCAAGAAATGTCACTTATTATGATATATGTATTGTTACGGTGACAGAAAGAACAACTCAAGGTAATTATTATTTTAATTCTGTAATTATTTATTGACTATTATGAAATGTAATTTACTAAAAATGTCACATTGTGTTATTTATAAAAGATTAAATCATCTGATAAATTAAAAGAAACATATGGTTGATCGTAAGAAAAATAATTACTTTCACTATTGTATAAGTGTTAAAATATCTAACCATAAATTGTTCCTCAATATGAAGTATGATGCGAGTCTTCGTTTAATAATTGGGTATATGAGATGATGTAAGTAAAATTATGGACCCTATACACATGTACATATTAATACACTTGTAAAGTCCTTGGTTTTAATGAATTAGATCGAATTTCAGGAATTAGTTGGAGACAAAAAACTGAAATTAAACGATTTTCTAGATTTAGTTCCAATTTGCCATGTACTTTTGCTACCAATTAATGCAGAGAATCATAGATTATTTTCTGGACCAGAATGCATGCATTCAAATCTTCACTTCCGGTATTGTCTCTCCCAGCATGCTCTACGCAAAACAAACTTCCGGTACCGTCTGGCTCAGAATGCATTTATTCAACATAGAGATATCCGGTGCTCCAGTGATGTTTTGACAAATATGAAAATAAATCAAAATATGGCTATATCATACAATGAATATCAAAACGATAATCAATGCAGTTTTATAAATAAAATATTGCTGTAATCAAGTTTTAATTGATTTCTTATGAGTTCATTATCTGTTTTCAGCGTCAGTTATTGGTGATCGACTTTGCTTTTATAAAATATTTCAACACTGGAGGGTTACTTTTATTAACGATGATATCTAAATATTTAACTTTTTTTTCGCTCAATCTGCTGGCGGACAATCCAAGCTAATTAGAACACAGTTTACCGGACACGAATGAAACCATTTTTAGAGCAATAATATCGGAGAAACATCGGAGGTAAAATATTAATCAGCCGTTCTCCAGAAATGGTTACCATTTTGAAAAACACGTGTCTCTAGGTTATATACGACTATAAGCACAACGTAAAACAACACTTATGGTTTTAATCATTTGGAAATGTTAACTTAGATTGTTGTTGCTAAAGTGGTACAAAAGACACATTGAAAACTTTCGCCTTTTGGCAAAAGTTTGCTAAGCAAAAACTTCAATATGTAGAAAAAGGCCGTGTCTCCAGCTCTATTTTCAATATTTGCTTTGAAAAATAATTAATCTAAGGTTTGTTATTGCTTGTAATATGTATTTATTTTCCATTATGGGTAGTGAATTGTATGATTTTAAAGATATTCTACTGATACGAATATGAAATTCTAAGATTTTCCACTTTTTAGGGTTGTCTCCAAAACAGTCCTATGTTACCGTAACTATTTTTGCATGGGTAAATTACTTTCCAAAATGTGTTGTTGTTAATTGTTAAACCGTTTACTAATACTACAATGAGTCAAATATCGTGGGAAACAAAGTTTGAATCTTATCTGTCCTAAGGAGAATGAACAAATTAACCCCAAACTAAAATTTCTAAATGTCGCATTTAAGAAACTATGCTTCCATAACGAGCGTAGCACAGTTGCTAGCGACAATATAGGTGTTTTTACATTGAATAGTTGTTTGCCACTGTACATTGGTGTGATCAAGTGCAAGGAACGCGTACATTTATTGTTACTTATATATTTATTGAGGGAAACTTTAACGGAACACAGGGATTCCGTAACGACTATTCTCCGTAACAAGTATTTGACATGCTATATGATATAATTTATGGAAGAAACAAGCTGTTATTATTTTCGATATTCCTCTTTTGATCATTTGATCATGTTAAAAGCAAAATTAGGCCTTAGCACTAACAATTACGGTACATGTGTAAGAAAACATATTTTAGTGCAGGTACAGGAAGAAGGACAAATATGAAATCTGTGTAATGGATGACTGTCATAGTATTAATATTACAATTATTAATACATTCATTGACATATTTCTTTAAGTGGAAAGAAAAATGTTGATGTCTCTTTAATTGAGAATGAAAATTCATTTCGTTACGGAGTATAGAGGGCTTGTTACGGAACATAGATTGTAATAATAACGATTTATGCGATCATTGAATTAAATTGAATGCATTTAACATTATCACAGTACTTTTACTACGTAAACAGACTAACTGAACGTTTTCCAGTCTAATATGATGAAAATTGATGAAAATAGTTGCGTCCGTGGAGATTTTCATATTTGACACACCTGTATGTGTTTCAAATTTGTAACAAAACAATTTTTGTGTAACCAATTTATGCAAAATTATGGTCATAACAACAATAAAGAATATCTAACAAATTGGCAATGTCTGAATCGAATTAACAATGATTCTTACACATTAAAACAATGACCTAAACAAATCAGCATGTCTAAAGATTTGAGAATGTTGATATCATTCAAAAGTTTCATTTTATCTTGTGCGTTATCAGTTGAAATTTCCAGTTATTGCTTCGTAAAAATGTCTTCACCACTGATGACCAATATCAACATGAGCACCCATCAGAGACGTTGCACAAAGACAATTTTAAACGTCTCTTGCACCTACGACACATATATTCAAAATCCGAATAAAACAGCTAGGAATTTCGGAACGCATAAAATATAATGGAATATCTTATCAAATTTCTTTTAAAGACCACATCTGCCAAGCTAACTTTAGATACCATACTATTTATTATTATTTAATGATATTCTTACTTTATTAACTTTTATCATTGGGTAAGAAACAAGTAAATACTTTAATAAGTGACTGCAGTATTTTAATGAAAATAAAATATATTACAAAATGAATTTAGCAATACCAAAGTGTTTGCCAGTTCAATTTTAGAAATACTTTGTAAATACACATATGACAAAACAGTTTCCTTTCATTTTAGGTATATATCAAATGCAATGTTTGACCACAGTTAAATTTAAGCTAAACTATGCATAAAATGTATAAAAAAATGTTTCTGGATTTGATTTCATTCCAAAATGTGATTGTTAATATAAAAATGTTTCTCACTAGTTTTAGTCTGATCGCGTCCTCGAGTTTTAATTCGCCCGGATTTAAAATTACCCATTTTACTGCATAATAGTTATTTGGCCTACACGGTCACCAAAAATTATTATGTCAAACTCAAACAAATGGGTTGTTAATATAATCATTTCCCATCGTGGTGCTTAGCATATGTTCCGTAACGCCGCTTAGCGTAGTAATTTTTCGCAAATAGCTAATTTATTGACTATTTATAATGTTCATCACGATCAGTGTCGTATATTTCATATGTCTACATGGTATACACACTAGAACATATCAGTAAAAGTGCATTTTAGTTAGGTTAATACCATCATACTTACTTCATATGTATCATTTGTTATATTCAAAGCTCAGTATTATTGTAATTTTGTAATATGGCAACACTTAAACTTAAATTTTGTTAAAGACATAAGAAAATACTCTGTGCTGTTAATAAATCATACTTTTTTATTGTTTAATCGATATTAAAATGCAGTTTTGTTCGAGTTGGCAAGACTTTCTAATTTTTACTATGTTCCGTAACTCCATGGCACATCAAATATGTCATTATGTATAAGCATACAGTGACATGTTTCAAACTAATTTACATTTTATTTTGTGCCTTATATGTTGTAGTTTTCATCAATTTGGAAAAGAATGGTCCACATGATTGTATGTGACAAATACACATGTTGACATAATTGTGTTACGTTATCTTATCTTAACAACAAAAAATGATGATGACTTCTACATGCGCTATTCTGACAATCATGTATATATTGCGAAGTAGTTTGCTTAAATTTGTTTCACTACTCACCATTGAATGATATTCCATACTTACATGGACAGAAATACAGACTTGCATTTTAAAACTAGGTATCTTCTACTTGAGCTCGTGATTCTATGCTCCGTAACGTAGGAGTTGACGCATACTTTTTGAACTCGTATATCTTTCTCAGTCTTAGAATGGTGTGCGTTATATTTTTGTTTCGAGACCACGAAGGTTTGAATTTTGCAATTATGTTAAAAAATAAATGTTTACAGTAAGTTCATTTTTCGACATTTCACTTTTCAAAATGGTAACGATTTCTGGAGAACGGCTGTAATATGGTTACCCAATAATGGTATTTGACAAGTTTATAAGTACTTAAAATGCTATGTTCGGCTCTGACTAATATAACCGACTTTACCCTATGCTGGGCCCAAATCATAGCATAAATTATAAAAATATAAGATTTTATTTAATTATCAATTGAAATAAGGTGTTATTGTGTGATAGACAAAGAATATCGTACATGTATACTTCTGACGCCTATTGTAACATGTAATGGTACTGGTAATAAGAACCAAAAGACGACCATACTATAAATTTATCTGGCTGTTTCCATGCTGGTTTGAGCCTCATTAACTAAGACAGTAATATTTTTGTGGCGATATCAAATCGCGAAAATTTGCGAGTTGGAATAAAAGTTACTCGTATTTGTCAAAATCCACTCGCTTTTTGCGAGCATGCGAGCTAAAATTCGAGTCCTGCATAGAGCTGTTTTGAATTAAACACGATAAATGCATTTTTAAAGCATATTTATTGGGTTATACATGTACAATGTATAGGAAAATGAACTTCGTATATTTTACAAAAATCTGACTAATATTTGAATAAGTATGAAAAGCGTCTTCAAAACATTAGATATAAGATTGATCCAAAATCGTAAAACCGTATTTGAAATTTGAACTTATTTTTTCTATACAGTCTACAATTATTGCCTTTTTTAGCCTAAGAAAAAAACAGATAATTTGTACATACCAAATTAGATAGGAAAACATTCCTATGTGTTTTTAGGGTAAATGTTCTACAGAATTTCTGAAACAATTACTATGATTATAGACTGTGCAGAATTACGTTCATTAGATTGTCAAGAATTCCTATACTAGTTTGAAATTACTATCATTAGAGTATATTTTAATCAAGTATGAAAATTGATAAAATCTATTATGTGTTTTTATTTGTTTGATAATTTCTCCTAAAATACTTGAGTACGTTGGTAAATAATGTAATTTAACGTAGATTTCTTTAACTAGCGTGTACAATTCAATTTATTTTCCTATTCGTGCACTTTTTAATCTGATTACCACTGTTACCACGGGTCTCGAGAGAATACGGAAATTCTCGATGGTTTACGACTGGTAATTTAACATGATCGGATTATCTCGGCTACTGCAGTTTACGTATTATACGGAAATCGCCGATGTTTTACGGTTGGTAATTGTAACATGATCGGATTATCTCGGCTATTGTAGTTTACGTATTATACGGAGAAAACGGAAATTCCCGATGTTTTACTATCAATGCTCCTGTAACTACAAAGTACATAATGACTTAGTTTGGTATTCGAGTGATCAAGAAAAAGACGACAGTTAATAACTTAAACAGTTCATTTTGGTTTCCCTGGTCTTAACCACAGGCTATCAGCATGAAATGGCCCACCAAATTCTAGCCCACAGGCGGTCGGCACGGTCCCTTATCAAAAACAATATATATAATAAATTGTATACATATGTATATACAGTGTTTTTGATTAGGGACCGTGCCGATCGCCTGTGAGCAAAGGACAGGTAATTTCAATATGTTGACAGACAAATGACAATTGTCGTTTGAAGACAACTATTAGAGTTGATGACATTGTTAAGTGGTCTGATACAAACAAAAGCTAACATTGTTTTTTTCTATAGTCTAAATAGTAACCTAAAATAAGGCACCAAGCACGTAAACTAAGATGATGTTTATTTGAAATTATTCAATTATTGAATAAGATCGTTGAATATTGCGTGATTAATATAAGAAAAATGTATTATTTATTTAAAATCATCGAACAATTACCATTTATTAAGGTACTTGGGAAATAAGACACCGGTTGTTTAAAATATATATAATGTGAGATGAACAATAAACAAAGACGACAGTTAATCTATTTATACATAAATATGTTATTGTGTATATTAGTATTACATGCATATATCAAGTGCCTGAATCGGAGTCTTGAATAATGACTAATAGAGTATTGATAATAACCCAAGTTTGTTGATGCTGAAATCTCTCAAGATCAAGGCCGTAATAATGATCATAATGTCTGTGTTGAGGGAAACCCAACCCTATATACCTAGCACAAAACGCCGACCCCAGAGGGTTTTTAATTTACCTTCAGGAATATTGACAAGAAGAGTATTAGTGAAAATCACATTAGGCTGTGTCAAAAAACGTGTAGCCTATCCTCACATTTCTTTAATCATTGACTTAAAATACAGAAATTGTGGACCTTATGCCTCATAAAAATCTTCTCATTATTATGTATTAAATAATTATGCAGTTAAGTTCAACTTCGTTTTCAAAATTTCATTTTCGTTGACTGATATTGATCATTTACCACGAAATGCATGCATTTTTAATGCATTTACTATTTAATATACAATGCACTTTTATTGCATTATGATAGATTTGCTAAGTGTATGGATCGTTTGGGGTTAATTCGTTCAAACAATTATATTTAAAATCTTGTATATTAATATTGAAATATTACATTAATTCATGTTACATGGGCGAACAGTGCCGAGGGATTACGATGCTGGACTGATAATCGTTGGATAGTCAGCTCTACGTTGGTTCAAAGCACACCCAAAACCCACCATGTTGTTTCCTTAAGCAAGAAACTTAATCTAACTAGCTCGGTATTGGGGGACCAGGAAGCGGACTCGAAAGTGATAATTCTCAGTTGTAAGAACTTGTTTCATAATCGAGCTAAAATGAATTAGTATAAATTTAATTCATGTTATTTATATTCACAACCCACATAAACCATAAATCCCTATTTAAATAGTCGCCGTAATAAGTAATAAGACGGAAAGTATATAGCATATTTAAAATTACTATATTCTCTCTGATTTGAAAAATGGGATATTTTTTGATAGGCATAGTAAAAAAGATGATTAGGAAAATTCTTACGATTTTTCCTAAGTTATTCAATATTTCAGCATATATTTGTATTTAAATATTTTATTGTAAAACAAATCGGATGTGTCAGTGCAAAACTAGTTTAACTTCATGTAAATATAGAAGGACGTAGCTTAGTTTTGCATGAACACATCGAATTATCGTAGTGACACTTAACACTTATAGTAACACGTACTCATGTCTCTTAACATTACAATTAAGACGGATTTCTTAAATAAAAAACTCTGTTCAACACATGCCACATACTGGGACCATTTCATTCAAGAGTCCATACATTATACATTGTATATATTATTATATATTTTATTAGTCAACAATGAGTAATAGAATCCTATTAGCAAGCCTATTATAATGCAATATTACCATTAATTATATAGTTGCAGAAATTTATTAAACCTGAATTAATCTCAGATCATTGAAATCAATGAGAACGACGCTAATCTTAGAATTTAAATCCTTTTACATGATTAATCGCATAGACGTTTTAACGCTGATATCATAGATTTGAATTTTAAAAAGTTTACAAAATTCTATATACGTATGTTTATTTTTTATTCAAGCTAGGGTTAAATGGGTGAAGTCGATGTAGGCGGGTAAGGGTAGGGAATACAGTACCCACCAAAAGTTTGGAGACGAAAGAAATTTACTACAATTCTTGAATTTTGATGATTATTTTTGTAGAATCATTATTTTTAATATATTTAAGTATGACTTGTGATAAAATGAAAACAATTTTCATGAACGCAACACATTTATAAAATTCAGCATCTGACTTTCTAAAGCCTCCAATAACATGATCATTCTAATTATTTTCCATAACATAGCTTTGATGCCATGTTTGTAGTCTCAGTTATATTAAGGGACTTTAGTCAGTTATTTTCCCTAGTATACTCTTCAAATAGGTAGGCCCTATTAGTTGGATTACTCGGATTTTACCCTTGCTTTTTACTGTCAATTTGCCAAAATTAATCTTCAATAACTTTTTGTAAATCATTTGATTTGTTTGAAAAAAAAACCAAGTATTTTTAGGGTAAAGAACTATCTATATTACATCACTTCTGTAAATATCTTAATTAACAAGAAAGATATTAGACGAAATATTTTGTTATCCTTACATAGGAATTCAATGATAAAATCCGAGGATTCCAACCAAAAGGACCTACTTACTAATTGGATTGCTTCAGATTTTATCAGGGAAAGATAACTGACTAAAGTCCCTAATTATAATGATAACAAAAAAATAAAGCAAAACTAAAAGGCATTTCTAAGTAAACAGTTATTAAATTTTAGATAAAAGTTATTCAGTAGGCATACAAAGTGAAAATGCCTCCAAACGTTTGGTGGGTGGGTCTAATGTTTCTTCTTTTTTTTGAAATCCTTAAAAGCATTACAAGGTGGGATTTAAACTGAAACAATTAGAGTCCTGAAACCCCTTTGGGTAAAAATAAATGATTTTGTCACTGTTTTACCAGTCTTCCTTTGGTATTAAATGAAACAAGAGACGTCCTGTGGTAAGTTTTGTTGTTGTCACACTCACTCAGAAACTATGTTAGATTCAACCATTGAAATAAAAAGGAACCAGGGCCATGGAATGTATCTACTATATTTTATGTGCCTGATAAAACGTATACCAAATAAGGTTATCTTAAGTTCTGTTCTGCTCTATTCTGTTATCATGATATATACGCAATGTATATAATGTCAAATTCATGCAAATATACGTTGAATTCTATCAGAACATACTTATGTTTACAATTCTTAACAAACTGATTGCATTTCTAAAACATCGGCCACAGAGTGAATGATGGAATGTTTGTTTTGTATTTGTACCAAGATTGTGAGTCACAATGACAAACTTATGTACGTACTTGTCGTATATTAGGTCATGCATGTTTAAGTATTTTAAATTATGGACTTGACCACTCGATAGGTTAATTTGGTGATGCACGTACATGCAATCATTTTACTCATTTTAACAGACTTCATTGACATTCAAATATTTTATAAATAGTGCATATGTACCAAAAATTGTACATACAAGTCGTATATGTTAATATGTCAATAAAATACGCATAAACTGACTAAACTATTAAATTAATAGAACGTTTCATCCCGGAATGGAACCGGCCATGTTTATACATGTAGTTGCATTGTTACATAAACGAACTGTAAGAATTTAAATATTTAAGTTTTTCGATGATTGAGTACTTGTACATACTTTTGTATTTGTTTTGTTTAATATCTATATACACTTACTTGAGTAAACAACATTATAAAATGTAATGTCCTAAAAACTACATTTTCTATATAAAAAATGCCATTTTATAATAACGGGAAAACGATAACTAATTTCATTTTTATGAATAACATTATAACAATGATGTTGAGTATATTTGGTTATTTTTTAAGCAAAGTTATTGGGTTATGTCTGAGTTCCCGCGATTTCCCCCCAATTTTCACACTTTATATTAAAATCGACGAATTCAGGACAACATCACGTTGTACTGACAACGTCTAGCTCCAATCCGGAAATTCATTTCGGTGTTAAAATATAACAAGCACTCCGTATTCATGTGCAGTAACTTAAAAATTGAGAGAGGCGACTCATACGTAGAGTCTGAGAAAATTTAAATATTTTGATTGTCTTCATAGTGATTAATGCAACGTCATTGTGTCACACTTTAATTAAGATTATCTTTGAATGATACATGACTATCCATTCATGAACAAAATGTTTTACATGTAATTGAAAATCTTAGACTCAAACTAGAAGATATTTTATTAATATACATGTAGTTTATGTCCTGTTCATAGTCATGTATACAAGTATCTGATTTATTTCCAATTTTCAGCAATAAAAACTCTTTGATGAGAATATCATAGTACACAAAATAAATATTGAAAATGAAAAGATACTTGCATCGGTATGTAGGCCTACAATAGTTATGACAAAATTTGATAACAAGGGAAACCTTAAGTTTCTAAAAGTCTACCGAAACCAAACATTAGCATGACACTGTTGGATTAAACGTAAAATGATTTCATAAATATATGTCGACATGCATCATAAAAGTATAAACATGTTCTTCTGTTATAAGTCACTCATAAAATATATATGAATAAGGACAATTTCTTACTTATGAAATTTTCTTACACTACAGGAAAATACCGTCGATGAAAAGAGTGAAAATTAATAGCATCGACATACAAGATAGAAATAAAAAAGAACTATAAAAAATCATAAAAAGCTCATATTCAAAACGTAGAAAGTCATTCAAAGTGAATCTTATTATATCACGCCAACATACATCAATTGAAAATTATATGTACAAGTATTATAACAGATTATAGTATATCTACAAAAATATGAAATTATACATACCCGATATAAATAATAATAAAATTAATCCAAATATTTCCATTGGAATCATTTCAATAATATCTTTGTTTTCATTTGTCACTAAACTCACTTTAAAACATTGTGAGATAAGCTCTCTTCAGTCAAGAGTTATTTAGCCGATTGACTTAGAGATTAACTAATCATTGCTTCAGTCTATTTATAGCATGTCACGTGACGGAAACTTAATCGATCACGTGACGTTTTCAATAATTTCCAAAATGGCGGTCTAGAGTAAAAGAGGCGTTCAATATGTTTGTAATACCGACATAAGTTAGATGATTTTGATCGGAAAATCTATCTTTAAGTAGATTAGAGTTGACTTGTTAACTTTGTATTGAAATGCAAATTATGGCGGCAAGAAAGTCGTCGAAAAATGTCAGTCAATATTTATCAAAGACGGCAAAAATCAATAAACGATGAATTTGATATTCACGCACAAATATAAGATTACAAAAATGTATTTGAACCACATTCAAGATTCATTGCATTATTTGTAAACTTTGAAGGTATTATTTGATTAATATGTTTGCTATGTCAACAATAAGAAAGGTTCGGAAATGATTTAAGGGATGCCCTTCCTGTCCAACTTAATAAGTAGATTGAAATAGAATATTAAGGGTTATCTCGAATAGACACTTAACTTCATTCATGATAAGTTATTTATATATTTGTTTTTCTAATTAACTTTAATAATATTGATGTAATATATATACTCTTGACATAGTACTTGTACACTTGGTGGGTTTGTTAAGTTTAAATATATGCGTGGCGTAATGACATGATGACATTGAATAGATTGAATGTCTGTGCGGGGGATCATCCCGATGTCTGCTTTTTCAGTTTTTGTGACATATCGGTAATGTTATTTCTTTAGCCTGTTCAATTACCCTAAACGTTCCAAAACGTTCAGTAACGATACATTCGGAACTTCTCGGCCATTCGCTGCGAATAATCTCTGACATATTAATTTAGACGCTATTTTGAAACTACCGGTGCTAAAGTAAACAAATGTACGATCGTTTAGGCAATGAGTGATGTTTCGTTTTTAGTCCGTAAATTTTGAAACATCCCTCCTTGCCTTAACGATCGTATTTTATTTATTTATTAGATTAGATTATGAGGAGTTCCGAATGTATCGTTACGGAACGTTTTGGAACGTTAGGGGTAATTGAACAGGCTACTGTACTATTAAAGGAAGAACACAATCAGGAAGTTACTTTAAATTTACATGCAAGTTTAAGTCTAATGGTAGTGGAAAACATGACCACAGGCTAACTAGTACAGCATTGGTTCCAAATCTTTTGGTAACCGGTTATAGGAGTAGATTCGATCAAGGGCCCTTTATAATCTGTGCATTATGTTCTATAGATTGATTTTCAATTGTACTCATACCCAGTTATAGTGTTTAATCAAATGGGTTATACCCGAGTACGTTCCGTGGTACCTTATATGCACGCTCATCCATGATGGTGGACGTTATCGTTCTTGTAGTTGGGTTAGCAAGTTCTGGTGGATAAAATTGGCTCAGAAAACTGATTAAGTACATGCCCTCAACTGTACATAGCCAAATAAAACGTATTGATAAACTGTGTATAATCATAAAATTGAAAAGAAGGATAGATACAATCAACTTCTTTTGAATATAAAACTGAAATCTTATATATTTACAGATTTTGATCTCAGTTTGTATTGATTGTCAATCGCAAATTTGCATTTCAGATTTATCAATTCATAGTTCACTTCAGTAATTATTATACAAGCGGGTATGTTTAACATTTAATTTTATCAAACCAATTTTAAAGAATATATTACGCGTATAAAAAAGTAACTTTGAATAACCTTAAATGATATTGAATTAATGTTATTTAATATTGAATAAAAGCCTTGACGCCAATTGATTAAAAATCAAATATTTTAATTGGTGTATAATTAATTGCTCTGTAAATATTGATTATTTTACGGTTGATTGAACACGCACGGAATTTACCCAAGCTCGATGAATACTCTTTACACCGATGGTACATTGTAATAAGTCAATTAATAAGTTTTTTCTGAATACGAGGAGATCAATAATCAATCGCTAGAATAAAGAAACGTTCATAGGAACCATCCGGACATTGATGTCGTGCTGTTTTAAAGTAGATGCCGTACCGGAAATAAGTACCGGACGTTGGTTTTTAAACACATCAAAGATTCAAAAGGCTGTAATCGATATATAATATCTTTGAAACTAACTCATCTTTGTTTACATTCAGCGCAAAGAAGTTTTGTCGTTTGTTCCATCAGCGCTATCAAGTTATTTGCACTAAACGAGCATGTCTTAATTAAACATTGGAATTCCATTCTTGATTTTGCCGGTTAAACATTATTCAGTAATTGATTAGTCTAAGTCATTGTATTTAGGCAATACATAAGCAAGTCTAATATTTTCCTGTAACACTATTGTCTCTTGTAATCACTGATGACTGAACATTTTAAAACACGAGGATCGCTTTGTTACGTTGTAGGGGTGTAACAATGCGGTAAAAACCGTATTGCAATATATTGCAATATGCAAAACCCATATTGCAATATATTGCAATACGTACCGGTTTTTTGGCTTAGACATGCAAAGCATTAATTAATGCATGTACCTCGTTCTAATTGGATCAGCATAACACGTACATGGGTACTTCAAATGCTCTCTTATTCAAATGTTTGAATTACTAGTGTAAAATGGTCTGTATGTTAGAAAAATGTTTGTTTTTAAACGAATTTCGAAAACATGTTTAACCTTTTAAAGCACAGTAGGATTATTTCAAGTATTCAATACATTCTAACATTTTTTTAAACTTTGAACTTTTAGACTATTATAAAAACAAACAGTACGACATATAATTGCAAAAACCGGTTCAAGCAAAATCGAACCGGTTAAAAACCGTTAGAAGTCGTATTGCAATATTAACCGGTATATCGGTTAACCGTTACACCCCTATTACGTTGTGAACATTTTAAGTCACTATATAAAGATATTTCATCAACAGTAGACTTGAAAACTGTTTTACTAACATGAAGTTATCAGAATATAACATGCATTAGAGACACAATAAACTGTTCAAACCATTCTGCTTTCTCAATTTGAGTTTGACAAAGTGTCCATTTCTTAAAAAAGTGGGATACTCTTATAAAAGCACGCTGTACTCATTTATACGCATATGTTAAATATACCTTATCCAAAACAGTTTTATAGCTGTGTGGAGGCCGTAAAACGCCACACGTTCTTTCAAACAATGCCTTTATCTTTTCATCACTCATGAAAAGTTCCTGATATGTTTACTTCAGTACATCTTTTAGTACTAAGTCTCTGATAAAATTGGTTTAGACAAATTTACTTTAAAAGCAGACATAATAAATAAACGAATCTTTATCAAACTTAAGTATACTTGTGACACACGCATCTGCATAATTCTTAACAAATAGTTCTTAGTGAATTATCTGACCAAACTTTCCGTTTTTACTGATAAATGTTTGTTATCTAAAGAATTGATCTATTAATATTTTGAAAGTTGTTTTGAAGTGTTGAAGTAAGAAGATAAGAGACTATGAGTGTTGAAAATGACACTCATGTAATGGACTACAAGTGGTTTTCAGAGAAATATGGGCGTTTAAACAAATCTTAGCTGATGAATGGAAGTGTTACATGAACAAAGGAAACTAAAAGCATCTTACATTGATTTGTGTTCAATATGGAAGTATTCAACTATTCAATAAATATAATACCAGTCCTGTTTGTTTGATCTTGATAGTGTTTAATGTGAATTTTTCACTGTGGTATGCATGATGGATAAAAATATCAAAATGTAAGTATGTGACCGTAATGCTGATCGCATGATCGATTGGGGATACATGCACGATGAACTTAGTTTGTAATGTTTATTAATGAATCTATAAAAAATTTGCATCTCAGTTCATGCCAATAGTCAAATATCTAAGTTCACACTCGACCGCATTGCACGTGCATCAAGTTACCACTGTCTCTTGTCTCTGGCTTTCCTATTATCAGCCATGTCAAGATTTTCAAGGGAGACTAATATGTGAATCTTTCATTATAATCATACGAATTCTCTCCCTTGAATTGCGCTTAAAGTCGGTGCCAGCAAAGAAATAACATGTGGCCGCGTTAATATTTATAATTTATATATCATTTGAATTAAATTTAAAAGGTTTATGATAACAACAACGAACTAAAATTTTCGATATATGTATATCTATTATGATTAAATCGAAATTCAAATACATTGTACATGTACACATAGGCAGTGCTTGCATTTAAGCTCGCGAGTGGATTTTGAAAATTGCGAGGAACTTTTATTCTAACTCGCAACTTTTCGCGAGTTGAAAACGATGCAATTATATAATTGTCTTAATTCTTAACTAATAAGGCTCAAATCAGTGTTGAAACAGCCAGATAGATCGACAGTTTTAAATGAAGAATCACCGTAAAACATGTTACATATTCTATGTCTATCCCACTATAACGTTCTTGTTCAATCCATAGTTAAGTGTAGTGCTATTTTGTTTTTGCGAGTTAAAATAAAATCAACTCGCAAAAATTTGCTTGTCCAAATTTTTGTTAAACTCGAACCCTGACATAGGTACACATTTTTGTATTTTTTTGCAACAACAATAACACTTATATTATCAAGTATCACGTTTGTCTTCAGTATCCAGCATCTATATTGACTTGAAATTTCAATGGTTTATTTTCACAGTATCTTCTATAATTGTCAACAAATACTTCTACGATATTTTTTAAATTCTGAAAGAATGAGAAAATACAAATTAAAATACAACATGATCTTATATATGTAAGCCTCCAAGTTGTTTTAGCGGCTTGTCGGACCTTTTATTATTCTTAGCATCATTCAATAATATATGTGAAATTCCAATTCAAATAAACGAAAGCGTGTAAATGATATTTACTAACAAACTAAGTAATCTAAAATTAGCAATCAAGAATGTGAGATTAATCATCAACACAGAACGTAAACAGAATATTCAGCAGATATGTGGGAGTATTGTTTAAATATACAATACATACATGCACAAATGTACTACATTAACAACAGGGGCGGATCCAAGATTTTTTTTCTAGGGGGGGGGGTCCGAACTTTTCTAGGGGGGGGTCTCAACTTTCAAACCACATAATACACATTTTGCAGAAAAATGCAATATATTAATAATAAAAACTACACAACCTTTAAATCTATATTAATCACTGAGAAAAATTGCTTCATGATACTAAGAAATGTCTTACAGTCAAGAAATACAATAATGGTCAAGTACATTTTCCAAATTCTAGGGGAGTCCGGACCCCCTGAACCCCCCCCCCCCGCTAGATCCGCCTATGTATAATATGCCATAAGGATAATAACTCATGTACAAACAGATTATCGGCATTGTCGCCCCTTGAAATTTACGTTCACAGCATGGTCAGATAAGCTCCACATAATCATGACTACTCGAACATTCCCACAATCTGGGAATGTGCAAATGTGTTCAATACAATGTATGTTTTCATTGAACAAACCCGATCGGGCTCCGATTGAAACAAATGAATACTTATATGTATTTACTGCTTGATCTCTGTTATACCCAGACACATGAGGTGTTATATGAACATTTGGTAAATCCCATAATAAACTATCTGAAGGTAAAGGTTCTCTTTCAACAACATCAAGTACAGCACCACCTAGCCATCTTTCTCTGTAATATAAAGACAAGACACTAAATGATCTAAGATCAAATTTTCAAATTCCTGAATATATTTTCACTTAAGTACCTGGCATTTTCTGGCTCAAAAAGGATAAATCTATGTTGCAGGAATAAGTTTTACAATCAAGCTAAATTGAATCAGTAGAAACTAACAAAATTTGCATTTTCATTTACATAATTTTTAAACTGAAACTTTCACATATAAATAGAATCCGTTATAAACTTACAACTTGTAAATACTTACCTTATAGCTTTAACAATGGTCTCCTCATTTATAAGATCGCCTCTACCACAGTTGATTAAAACTGGCTTCTGTAAAATAAAACAAACACCATGTTAATAAAAAGCATCCAACATTCAAGAACAACATATTACAATCTGTTGCCATAGAAACAAAATTAAGAATCTTTTGTTTAAAAGAATTTTATTCCTATGTTGTTTGTTTAAAGGAAGCATAAACAAAGACTTTTTGCATTTGTAAATGTAACAAATATATAAAAAAGAAAACTCACCTTATCAGAGCATATTTTCAGAACATCACCAGACAACAAACCACGTGTTTCTGTTGTACTTGGTAAACAACAACAAATATAATCACATGTTGTAATAACTGTACTTAGTTCACCGATAGTACTAAAAACAATAATGAAAATAAGATGTAAACCATGCTTAGAAATTTATCAATTTTGATAAAGAACATAGGATTGCTTCGTATGTTTTAAAAGCGTTAAATTTGAAAACCTTATGGATAGCCATTCTGCCATGCCAATTGCAATTTGCTAAATGACATTTGCTAATGATAAATGAGAATTGCAATTTGCAAAATGACATTTGCTAATGATTATTTTGAAATGACATTTGCTAATGATTATTGTGAAATGCAATTTGCGAAATGTCATTACCATACTGTATGCGCTTCTTACAATGGATGACCAGCAAATTGAAGCATGTATCTTTCCTTCCTGGAAGACAAGACAGCGGTCTGATTAATGGCGGAAATTGTTCTAAAATAACAAATTTGTCATTTCACAAATAGCAATTCGCATAGCAGAATAGCTGTTCGCATGGCAAAATGGCGTTCCATAGTTTTGTATATTAAGCAATAACGAAGAGCACGAAACATACATGGGTACTACAGATCGTTGGCCTTATATACCATGAAACGTTTACATTGGTAAAGGTCCCTGTCAAAATTGTATGATTCCAATTAAATTTCGTTGATAATAATGCTACCAAATTCACCGTGATATTCAATTATCTAAATTTAGTATTTACTAACCTATAATGGTCAACATACTCAGATTTATCTTCTTCATTACATTTTGTTCTGGTGACACCAGTAACTTTCATGCCAAGTCCCTTACACCGTTTAGCCACTGAATAATATAGTATGGAAAAGAGTATTGATTGTTTGTTTGTTGGGTTTAACGCCGTAGCAACACATTATATAGGTCATATAACGGCGGTCAGTCAACCTATACTCACTCCTCCTGGAAAGGCTAAATCTCTGGATATAGCCGTTAACCAACTACTAAGCGCATACTTTCGTCAGTGACTGACAACTGCCCTACATAATTAAAATTCATTGGTAGGAGGGAGAATAGACATAGAAATAATTTCATGACCAAGCTCCACGAAAGTATGCCCGCCCGGGAATCGAATCTACAACTCCTCGATCAGTAGACTTGGGTGCTACCAACTGAGCTAGCCGGGCGGCACGAAAAGAGTACTGATGCAGGAATTGAGAAGCAACAGTTCAGATTGGAGAGAGCCAATCGTAAATCATCGATATATTAGTGTCCCTTCGCAAAAGATGGTATCAAAACAACAGTTCCGAAAGGTGAGAATTATTCGTAAACCAACAAACATAATAAATGGTGATAAGGTGGTAAGGTCACATGTGGTAATAACTTACAATAACATAGTATAGACATAGGCGGATCCAGCGGGGGTGGGGGTCAGGGGGTTCCGGACCCTTCTAAAAATGTACCTTTTCATTAGTGTATTTCTTGCCTGTAACTCATTTTTAAGGAGCATGAAGCAATTTTTCTCGGTGCTTAACATAGATTTAATTGATAAATTAATAAATGTAATTTTATTATCACTACGGTGCATTTTTTCTGCAAAATGTGCATAATGTGGTTCGAGGTTCGGACCCCCCATATAGTTTCTCTCAGATAGTGTCTGTGTACCGTGCATGGTATGTAGAGAAAATAGTACCTTCTTGTCCAAGATTACCTACTCCCAGTATACATACAGTTAGATTAGATAAAATACGTGTTTTCAGCTTTGGTTCCATTGTCACTTTACTGAAAAAATAATATAATTAATTGTAATTTCAATCTGATTAAAACCCGATCTAAAATTTTCCGCTCGCCTACTCGCTAATTTAGATCTGGCAGACTGTGAATAATACCGCTGTTAAATTAGCATGCAAACCTTGGTCTAAAAATAGAAATTACGAAATCAAAATGTGATTATTATAGTGTTTTCGTCTAGATGAAAGCTACGCATTGATTGGTCGACACAAAGTTCATCTCGACGTGAGGCTTCCACGGAGACAGTAGAGATCCTGTACGACAACGCTCTACAGGATATGTGTTTACGGAGATTGTTGTAATTTAGGATACAGATCAGTGATTTATTATTTTCATTTTGGGGCAATTTGGTCTTAGTAGCATTTAAGTCTGATAAGGGAAAAGATGTTACACATGTTTGGTACTTAAGGTATTCTCGAAGTATTAATCTCTTAACTATAATTGCTACATGTATTATGGGCTTACTACTCTAACAGCTCTTGGACAAATACATTACCACGTGAAAAGCCTTGCAAGTTCAAACAATACTGATTAAATTCACACTCATTCATTTACATGTACTTATAGTTTCTGTTTAAACAAAAGATAGAAAAGTTACAAGAATTAATTCTTCCCTTCCAGAACTCATGATAAATTCGATGAAACTCGATCTGACTTTTTACGAACATAAGCCTTCAAACGCTAATTGTCGAGTTTTATCATCAGATACGTGTATAATCAAGCTACGATACATTTTCATTACCTAGTCCAAACTTTCTTCTTTTGATTATCATGTAGTAAGAATATTTCTCTTTCTAATGCTAGTACGTATGACAAAACATATTCACCAACAAAACGACCATTTGTATTTATACGTGTTAGTAGAAATTGTGGTTTCTGCAAAGAATATATCAAAACTTTTACTGAATATACATTAGTAACAATATGACAAAAAACATTATCCCCTGGGCTCCCAAATCCCCAGTACACTTTCTTTTCCCCTCTGGAACCCCTCTCCCAGATTCCCAATCCCCTGTACCCTCACTCCCCCCAGGGTTTCCTCTACCCCTATTCACTGTATCCTGTACACTGTTACCCGCTCCCCTAAGCCCCGCACCCCTGGGCTCACGCTCCCCTGCTGTTGTCGTAAGAAAGCGTGAAATAAAAACCACAAAATGAAGCGAAATACATGTATAAATTATCTTCCATTGAATACAATGGAATAATAAACATAGCTCTTAAGGGCTTCGCTCGTATTACAAATTATGTCTTTTTACATTTTCTTAATTACTAAATAAAATGAACAAGAATACCAAGATAAGTTTTGTTAATTTCGTAGCATTCATACATTTTATAAACATTTCAATATGACTATCTCGGAGCGGGAATTAAGCAAACACAAGGGTTCTCACCTCATTACTTATAGGTCATAAAATCCTTAACATGTTAGGACCCAAATTAGCGCAGATGGGTAGGAGGAAGGAAATGAACAAAAACATAGAACATTTCAAAACCACACACTGGGGGGTTCGAACCCAATCAGTTCCATAATTTATATTTGTACTTTTTTTAAAATTTATATCATTAGTATATATTATAATATCATAAAGGTTTATTAAAGAAACGTGTACTTAAAAGTCAACTTAACTGAAAAAAACAATTTCATTTGTTTTAATTAACTTTCCTTTAGAATTTATTGAGTCTTATTATAGAATCGACTTAAATTTATTAAAAACCATTAGATAAAATTTGGTTCACAGAAAATAAATTTACTGAATTATTTAGCAAAAGTTCATGATATGGAACATATGTGCCATCCAAGGGTTTCATGTGGTATGCTTCAATGGCGTTTTTGTTACTAATAAAGTAACTGCATTGCTGTCAATTTCTCACTGGCTTTGGGTGTGAGATTTGGAAGTTGTGGGACGATGAGTCCATGGCAACGCTGTGGCCAAGAACCCAGGTAACCTGAGGTACAGACAGCTCCTAAATCATAGCCATTTAAGGCTACTTGTATTTCAACAAACATACTTGTATCTATTTGTTTGACTACACCCTTGTAGGCATTTGACTATGTCGGTCATACACGTATAATTGGAAAATCCAGTCTAAGAAACCTATTGGATTGCTTCAGATTTTATCAGGGAAAGATAACTGACTAAAGTCCCTAATTTACTTACATTTTTCTCATTAAACTGCTTCAAAATGAAATCAACGCCTGAAAATATAAATATTTTAACCACACGAGCTTCTTTTCAGCACAAATCCAAGCTTGCTTCGAAAACTGACAATGTGTGTCATGTATTGGGTGCCGGATAGTAGAGGAAATTTATTGATCAAACCAAAAGCCAACACAGACCACACCATTGAGCCAAAAACGAAATTAACGTCCACCGAACCTCACATTGCGCATAATTATGTATTTTACATAGATTGAATATTGGGCAAATGACGGGTTTATGGTTTTACAAACGTATACTGCCCAAGTTTCAGGTGTACCAATTGTACGTACATGTATAACTATAATAACTACTTGTAATTTATATGCTAAAAGTGGACTTAAAAGCAGGACATTGCTGCTCACGGCAAGTTGGTCACATATTCATGTCCCTGGAAAGTCTTTTGCTCCGTTTAGTGCAGCCGACAAATTGGCGCAACGGAATTATACCACCCTCGTAGGTATCTCTTTACACCCGGGTGGAGTGAAGCAATTTTAGGTTAATTACTTGCTCAAAGAAATTAGCAGTGCTCCTAGTGGGATCTGCGTGGTTATTTTTGTGAATTCATTTTTACGGCCTACAACCAGTGCAAGCACGTACTGTAACCGTACATGATACATGTATGTACACTGCCCTCCAAAAGTTTCTTCACAGTGCAATCAATTAAATTGCTGCAACTTTAAAGTTCAAATTTGAAGCATTATTATATTATTGTTTATTTCATTCATTATTCATGCAATGGAAATGGAATTTCTATTAGTACATTTTATTTTTTTGAGTTGTAGCAAAAGCTATCTATCAGCCTCCAAAACTATGGTCATATGTATCTCAATGAACCAATATCAAGTTAGTGAATTTTTGTTATTTCATATCCATAAGACAAATGTAGTCATTAAAAAAGCAAAAGAGAAAATAATTTAACAATAAACTGCTTTCACAACTTGTGAAATTCTACGAAGTACAATATAAATTGTGGATGTGTGTCGGAACTTTTGGAGTGCAGTGTATCTATACCTGCTTGTTTTACTTGAACCCACTTCAATTGTTTGTATTCATGGATGTCTTTAAGAAGAAATGTATCAAAAAATACTATTTCTGCGTTGAGCTTGGCCTGCTGTGCATCTTCCTCCACAAATGCTGTAATATATATCAAAGATATGTGTTCAATATTTTATAGTATCAACGGTAAAATAAAACATACTGCACTGTATATAACCATTCGGAACACATCGAGATCGGCAATATTCAGCTTACGGAATAGCCCGAGTTGTTCCGGATGTGTACATAACGTTAACATGTCTAGTTATTGGGCCCGCTGCCTAAGCCTTTTGCTACGTATCACTTCGCTCCCTGGTACCCTCGATAAGAAATCGTATACTTATTACTTTTGGTGAAAGAAGGGTACCAGGGACATATCGCTTCGTAGCGATATCCTTAGCGAACAGGCCAATTGTCTTTTTTTCATCTGTCAGTTGCGCATAGATTTACCCAGCTGAATTTAATACTCGAGCTGAATTTAATACTCGCTATTCGTTCGATTATCACCGTCAATAAATATGAACGAATATCTAAGTTGTTATCAATCATGATAGTGAGCAGTAAATCAGCGATGTTAATGTATGCGACACTGCCAGTTGGTTAAAATTTAACAATATAAACAGTTCCGATAACATATATCTGTGTAAACCATACATGATAACTACATTTTATTTTTTACTGGATTTAACGCCGTGTCAACACAATTTACGGCGTCCAGCGCACCTAACCTACCTTTACTAGACCATTGTCTACAACCATGGCAGTACTCACCTACCCTTCCACAAGGCCGGAAACTTCTCCATATTATCTAATCAATGGAGGAAAATCCACATTAATTATTGTCAAATTTTCATTGAAGGGTATAACCTCCCCGGGGGGATTGGAACCCGCACCCCCTCGGGCACGAGATTCCAAATCCCGGCGAAATACATTTTAACTTCATGACTAACAGATATGAGGTAGTCAAATTGTGCGTTATCATTTAATACTTTATGTGAATATCCTATTTAGCATATCGCTAGCTAGCGCTTTGTGCCCTGGTACCCTTCTTACACAAAAAAGAATAGGTATGTGATATCAAATTAAGAGTACAAGGGGACAAAACGCTATAGCTAGAGATATGCTTAAGAAACTCGCCCTTTACCGCCGAGTTAAACTTTGTGATCGGAAATAAAATTAAGGGACATAACTCGGCATATTTTAAGCGTTTTTTTTCTGGAGTTAGCGCCCGTTGTTTAATTTTAATAAAGAGGTTTTGTTTTCTTAAACTATTTATAAATTGTCGATCTGTTTATCTTGATCGTTGATGTCTAAAAGTCTTGAAATCGCGTACTTATCTTATAATATAAATATTTAGTTGAAAATCGTTTCTGTTTTATACTTCAACATCTCTCCACAAATATAATAAAGTAAACTGAGATACATTCTCGTTCCCAGAGTTTAGTAGAATTCTCAATACTAGCTACTAGACTCTGGGGACGAGAATGACTGAGATAATGCTTTACTAGTAAAGTTAAAGTTAGAGATCGGCCTCTAATCTGCTTCCATACATGTATGCTTGTTCAACCGATTTTGTTATGTCGAACGATTATAACCCTGATCGTCGAAATTCATTTAAAGCAAGTGACATTTATGGTATGCATTAATTTTACATCTGTGTGGAAAGATGCAATCACTGACCGGAACAACCTGCTCATGGAAATATGGCAGTGCTCATGTAGGAAGCTTCTAATCCTAGACCTTTGGAACTGGTAATTATAGAGCAGGGATAAATCAGTCTTTCAGTACCGGCACTTAGGGCACGTTCTGCAAGGCGATCGCTAGCTAGCGCTTCGTCCCCTGGTACCCTCGATTTGGTGTCACATAGTAAATACTTTTGGTGCAAGGAAAGTACAAGAGGACAAAGCGCTATCTAGCGATTTCCTTGCGGAACGTGCCCTTAATGTGGAAATAAAATATTTCTGAACAATATGAAAATTAAACTTACATCTGCCTTCAGTTCTAAGTTCTATAAAGTTGACATGTGGCAGTGATTTTTTTAATTCCTCAGCGAAACCAGAATGAATGGAAGTTCCAATGTACACATCCGGTCTTTTATTTGAAGACATGTTACAGTTTATAAATATGATGTATTTAGCGTTTGACTGAGGAACCTATAGGTAAAATAGGTTAAAAGAATGACGTTGAAAGTTACGTTGAAGGTTTCGTACGTCGAACTTCTCGCTCTTGTTTCGAGCGTTATAGCTGTTTATTTAACAAAATGTCTAACGTATATCCGACTTGACACTGTAACTTCGTGTATTTAAAACACATATATCCTAAGGTGTTGTGACGCACTCATATTTTACTTTATTAAGCCGTTTTAATGCAACTGTAGATGTATGCACCTATTTAGGTCAAAACATGTGATGTGTACATACGTTATCTTGACGATCGTACTGAAGTGATTCACTTATGTTATATCTAATTAAATAGTTTTATACCAGTGTTTAAATACAGTTTTAACTGAGCTCAATTAATAGAATATGTATGTTATCGATTTGGATCGCGTATAATTATCTAATTATACATTTACGGTGATGTATGCTTTCAGGCTAGTCACCTGGATTATTACATGTCTCCAAGCATGAGAAGTTGTAAAATAACTTTCGTCATGTAACTTAATTATTAATATACTCGTAAAATCTTTTGATAAAAACAACATGAATACATCGCTCTCGGCTAAATAAAAATATTGAATACATGTTTGTTTTTTTTGTACTCATTACACTCATTTCATTCGACTAGGGCTAAATCATCAAGCAGGCACTTCCAGTACTTTGATTTTGCAACAAGAGGATAAAGACCTATTGAACCGGTAATTAAAGAGCAGGGATAAATCAGTCTTTCAGTACCAGCACTTAGGGCACGTTCCGCAAGGCGATCGCTAGCTAGCGCTTCGTCCCCTGGTACCCTCGATTTGGTGTCACATAGTTAATACTTTTGGTGCAAGAAAAGTACCAGAGGACAAAGCGCTATCTAGCGATTTCCTTGCGGAACGTGCCCTTAATGTGGAAATAAAATATATTTGAACAAATTGAAAATTAAACTTACATCTGCCTTCAGTTCTAAGTTCTATAAAGTTGACATCTGGCAGTGATTTTTTTAATTCCTCAGCGAAACCAGAATGAATGGAAGTTCCAATGTACACATCCGGTCTTTTATTTGACGACATGTTACAGTTTATAAATATGATGTATTTTGCGTTTGGCTGAGGAACCTATAGTTAAAATAGGTTAAAAGAATGACGTTGAAAGTTACGTTGAAAGTTTCGTCGAACTTCTCTCTCTTGTTTTGAGCGTTATAACTGTTAATTTTAACAAAATGCCTAACGTATATCCGACTTGACACCGTAACTTCGCATATTTAAAACAAATATATCCTAAGATGTTGTGATGTAGTCATATTTGACTTTATTAAGCCGTTTTAATATAACTGTAGATGTATGCACCTATTTAGGTCAAAACATGTAATGTGTACATACGTTATCTTGACGAACGTACTGAAGTGATTCACTTATGTTATATCTAATTAAATAGTTTTATACCAGTGTTTAAATACAGTTTTAACTGAGCTCAATTACTAGAATATGTATGTTATCGATTTTGGATCGCGTATAATTATCTAATTATACGTTTACGGTGATGTATGTTTTCAATCTAGTCACCTGGATTATCACATGTCCCCAAGCATGAGAAGTTGTAAAATAACTTTCGTCATGTGACTTAATTATTAATATACTCGTAAAATCTTTTGATAAAAACAACATGAATACATCGCTCTCGGCTAAATAAAAATATTGAATACATGGGTTTTTTTGTACTCATTACACTCATTTCATTCGACAAGGGCTAAATCATCAAGCAGGCGCTTCCAGTACTTTGATTTGATCTTTAACAGGATAAAGTCCGTTTTCCGTCACACGTCCGTATAAACCCTGCACCTACAATAACTTGTCGTCTTGTTAAGCCTTACATAATGAGGTTTAATATAACTGGGTTATAAATATTTACACTAGTCCAGCTTGTTTGAGTTAGAAGATAACCTAGTTCTATATTATAACTAGATTTGTAGGTGAATATAACTCAATGTTGTTTTCGTCTTCGTTACAGGTAAGTAAATTTCATTTCTAACTCAGTTATAGGTAGTATCGTATATATAAGTATACCTTTTGTTCATTCATTTCACTGAATCAGTAGCTTGTAAGTTGGTTGTTGTGAAATTGTTGTTTATAAAGGAACACATATGTTATTTTGTACTTTAATACATAATTGACAGAACAGACAAAATAAATATTCTCAATTTCTATGGTACAACATACATTGTATGTACATACTTCTCATTCATGTAAACAATGTATTTTATATAAGCTCATGCATGTATATACAAGGTCATGTGTTTTTGCTTAAAACATAGGCGGATCTAGAGGGGGGTCAGGGGGTCCGGACTCCCTGGAATTTCCAAAATGTACCTGTCCATGTGTGTATTTTTAGACTGTAGATCATTTTTAAGTAGCATGAAGCAAATTTTCTCGGTGCTTAACACAGATTTAATGGTTATGTAGGTTTATCATTATATATTGCATTATTCTGCA
Organism: Mactra quadrangularis; assembly: GCA_025267735.1. NCBI lineage: Eukaryota > Metazoa > Mollusca > Bivalvia > Venerida > Mactridae > Mactra > Mactra quadrangularis. The sequence continues at coordinate 3,480,375 of CM046302.1, forward strand.
AAAAGTGTATGATGTGATTGTGGTTCGAAAGTTTGGACCCCCCCCCCTAGAAAAAGTTCGGACCCCCCTAGAAAAAGTCCCGACCCCCTGGAAAAAAATTCTGGAACCGCCCCTGTAAAAACTAGTTCATATTCTATAAATGCAAGAAGTATTCTTGCATTTTGGTACTGCAAGGACAATTCAGGATCCTTGCTGAAAGGAACACGTTGGTCATCTTAGGTATATGAGGATAAATATATAATACAAACCATGCACATATGTAATTTGTTTACTTTTTCTTATTTTCGCTTAATGCATGAAATATGAAGATTTTAACTGCGTAGTTATGTTGATTTTTCATATAAAATTAATATATACTATACTTGTTCTTTAACTATATTCATGAACCGATCCTCTGCTGCTTATACTTGTCAGGGGCGGATCCAGGATTTTTTTCTAGGGGGGGGGGTCCGAACTTTTCTAGGGGGGGGGGGGGGGTTTCAAACTTTCGAACCACATTAACATTATACATTATTTGCAGAATAATGCAACTTATTGATAGTAAAAACTACATAACCATTAAATATATATTAATCACCGAGAAAAATTGCTTCATGATACTTAAAAATGACTTACAGCCAAGAAATACACCAATAGACAGGTACGTTTTGGAATTCTAGGGAGGTCCGGACCCCCCTGAAACCCCCCGCTGGATCCGCCTATGCTTGTCGTAATTTTTACAATGTCATGAAACCAATCGAGACAAAACTGATTGATGTTCTTTTACAACAGAGCTGCTCTATCGGTTTTTAAGGCAGTTTGGAGAGTTGTTTTTTTAAAGACTGGTAAGTTAAATCGATAACTATTCTAGCATTATCAAAATATTATTCCAACATTTCATCGAATACTTTATTTTTACTATGTTTCAGATTTCAATTTACAAGAACTTATTCTGTCAAAAGCATAAGGCATTTCGTCACTACTGTAGACTGTCCAGTATGTCTGGCTCCAAGATGGACATAGGTCAAATTTTACAAGAAAATTCCACGCAAAAGCATTTCATAGAATATGATGGCTTTCTCTCGAACCATTTGTCTCACGGCGTTGTCGCTTTATACAGACTGGGTATGCCACGTGACAGACTTCAGCGTTTCATAGACTGGTATGACAAACGTCTTGAACCTGTGACAAATGACCCAGTCGATGATAGCCCGGTGTTAGAGTTGAAAGGCAAGCGAGTAGCCTTCTATAACATTTTGAAATACTACGAGGACTTGCTGAATGATAAGTACGACAAGAATGTGGATGAACTGATTAGGAACGAATATCCAAAGGTATCCGAAGGTCTTGGTAGCTCTGCTTTGCATGGAACAATCCATTTAGGATACGGGTATTCGGTTAACAATACAAGAACCATTCTAGAGGGACTCGCATACACTTTTCATTCGTTCAGACCAATCAACACATCTCGCAGTGAGCGGGAATTCGCGAAACTTGGACACGGAATCACTGAAATCACTGATGTGCTTGGGACATTACGAAACAATACAACATTACAGAAGCAAATGCTGGATGGCATTAAGGAGGAACGTTGGAAGCCATTAAAACTTGGTCGATTTCAGAATGCCGTGACCTACTTAACCGCTGATCACGCCGATCTTCTCACCGATCTGGTTTTATCGATAAAATTCGATCCCAAGTTGTTAGATAACGACGGTCGTTTGGAACCAAAACGATGTATGCGCCAAATTGTTTACTGGGTCGTAATGGTCTTTGCTATAGCCAAAACTAGGAACAACTTTTTCTTGCTACATGGTATCACGTGTGCTTGGAGTCTCAATAACATAATTCACTTACTGAGCAAAGACGATGGTTTAAAAGTCATTCGTGAATATCTAACCATTTTACTCTCGGTGTATGTATCACAGGGGTGTTCTGAGCTAAGCGTTCCTGTGTTAGAAGGTGAAATCACTGAGAATGATTGGTCAGAGCTTGTTAAGAAAGTCACAGACGAAGATAAGGACGAGCATTGCTTTAAATTATTACAAGTTTGCCGGGAAATGGTAAAAGATGCTGAGAAATTTGGAGAGAACCCTAACATTTATTTCCAGGCAGCTTCTATGGCCTTGGACAAGGATTTTCATTTTTTCTCGTATGGAGATTAAATGACGTTTCAGAGTTGTTTGACGTGCGTTCAGCCTCATTGAAGTCGGATCCCATCAACGCTATCGCATTTCGGCAGAATTTCAAAGCAAAGCGTTAATTCAAATTAAATTGACATGCGTTCTTACTGACTGGATTTGGGATGACTATACGTGACTACATGTATAATTTAAGCTATTAAACAATCGATTTATTGACAATTGTTTTCAATTATAACCGGTGAACATAGTTTGATATGAGTTTTATTATTTTTAATCACACTTTCTTTGTTTTCAACTTTTCATATTATACTCGATCCAGCACAATATCATGGAGAATTGGTTTTTATCAATATACGAATGTATATATGTAATATTAGAATAGAAATACAATTTACCTCAATAAATTATATTTTACTCGTACTTACAAAATGTATTTGCTTTGCTATTTTGCATCTTTATCCATGCATTACTATTGTACATAATCAAAAATATAAAATAAATTGATAGAGTATGTGTTACATGTAATTCGTATGTTCGTATAAAAAAATACTCTGGTGGAATTATTGAACTACACTGGAATTACTATTGTAAGTCAGGCCCTGTTTCAACGGGAGTCAGAAGAAACATATAGATATCTATACATGTCTCTTAATGTAAATATTTGATAAATTATCTGTATATCAAACGTAAGTGCTTATGTAAGGTCTTCCTTGCTATCTTGGAAAGTCGTTTTCTGATAGTACTCACTGAGAGCATTTGACAATAACACAAGTCCTTCAACTGTATACTTAACGACTTGCGATCGCTACAAAAAAATCTAACACAAATCCTTCGATAATATGATTTAGATAATGAATTATTGGCTTCACTATCGGTTTTTCTTTGTCTGGCAAATTTAACTGAAAAAGGATGGTGCACAAGGGGATGTTAAATGAACACATTAAACCCATTAACACAGGCGCGCAGGGGCCGCGGCCGCGGCCCCAATATTCTGGCAAGCAGCGGCAATGGGCCGCGAATTTTTCATGACACATATTGAACATCTTCAGGTCTCGTTTTAATACAAAGATTTGTTCTTAATGTACTGAAAGTGCTGGACATCGAGTTTCAGAGGCTTACATTCAGAAAAAAAATCGAAACGGCCCTCCCGTATCCACCATATCTGCGGCCCCAATATTCAGATCCCTCCTACGCGCCTGTTACACTCTGCCTAAGCTGAGGTTATTTTATTCTAAATACGTATAAGTGCTATTCTTAGAGTATAAATTATAATGATGTCACTAAATGTGCAATCTGATTAAAACCCGTTCTACAGGGTATCTGTTTGCGGAGATTGCTAAATGTGCAACGCTCAAGAGAAATAAATATAAAAAAATCAACGAAGAAAAAAATCAAAGTTTTAGAAACATATCCGATCTAATCAGGGATTCTATATAACAGGGATTTGTAACGAAGTGCTTTATTGAATATTCACTGTCTTCACTGTCTATAAATATAACTGTCTGAAGCAGGCTGTACAAACTACCCGAGAGTTTAAAAACTTGATTAATGTTTTTTATACATGTCTTTCACGCAACTTGTGAATGTGTCTGAAGTTTTTTACCAATATTTGTCGCAATTATGACCGAAAATATGACTTTAGGTGGTGTAAAATAGGGCTAAAATGGCAGATTGGCGGGAAAATGCACTATTTTGTGAAACAGTCTGTGAGCGTAATTTACCTCAAATTCATCTAGAAACACATTTTTCATAACCTTTGTGTTAATTTGAATGGTACTGGTACAAAATTTCATGTGAATATCTTTATTAAAACTTGTAACATTTTTTATCCATATTGGCCGAAATAATAGCGAAGACAGTGAAATTTGATGAAAATCTATGTCGTTACAAATCCCTGTTATATAAAATCCCTGATATAATGCACGAAAATCTCTATGCAAAATTGCAGTTTTTGCATATAATATTTACAGAACGTCCTTGGCAAAGCGACTTACTTAAAAGGCAATTTCTTACATCGTTAATCTTAATCAATAATGAATCATTATTTTACTGTGACAAGGCGCACACAACTGGTAATTATATATGATCACCCCGTTTTGTATAGTAACGAAATGATTTGAGTACGAATCGGATTCTGACTAAGTGAACCCGTCTAATGATTTAGGTATACAGTCTATCAAAGGCGTGACGAAAACCAAGATGTCGGACGAAGAACAAGTCTCAGAACAAGAAAGGGTAAAATACATATTGTAGTATTAAGTAATCGTTGATACTTCAAAATACTTGTTTTATTTATATAAAATACTTTCATTCTGTGATGTGCAACCATTTTTGTTTTGATAAGTCCCTCACTTAATGGCGAAAAATGAGTTTGTTATTTTATTGTCGGTCATGAACACTTCCGGCTTTTTATGTTGCTTTATTTGTCGCCGAAACTTATTAAAATTACCAATTGTTCCTCTGTAAACTTGATTCCCAATGTCCTAATATGTGCTCAATTAATTATTTGAATCGATCTGTGAACTGTCTGTGTGGAGTCAAATTTTGAATTGTTGACATTTTTATCTTGTTTTGATTGAGTCATTATTGATAATTGAGTAATTTTCTAAATTTCGATCAAGTTAATCTTAGAAATGATTGATGCGAGACTGGCACAGTAATTGTATCATAATGGGACTGACTTATTTCGCATCTTTGTGTTTTGATGCCAATGAAGGCTTTATTTATCAGGGCTTGATATAATTTTTTAAAGGAAGGTTGCTTGGTTTGTCAATCAGGCACATTATTTACTGGCCCAAACCAAAATGTATGCTGGAATTATTAAGTTGCTTGATCCCGAATAAAGGTTGTCAGGTGCAATGTGATGCCTTATACATCCATTCTGTCTTATTAGAATTTTACTCGTAAATATGTATTTACTTTATATGTCTTTCAGGCTAGGATAGCTTCTGAATTTATTCGCCATGCTCCACCTGGGGAATTCAATGAAGTTTTTACAGGTATGTTTTATATGAAGTACGTGTTGTTCACTTATAATGATAATGATCCCTGGGCAAGGCTTGCGAGAATGTAGTTGCTTATGATCCAGCACTCTGAGTTGTTAATTTCGAAAAGTATTGTAATGTGCCGCTTAACAGAGAAGTTCCTCCCCCGAGACTACTTTCTTACTAAAACTTTAATAAAGGCAGCCTCAAGTTAAGAGCCTCAAAGAGTGAAAAAGACTATGTGAATGAATTGATTCTGCTGGTATGAATGCTTTTAAATGGAACTGAGTTGAGAACAAAGTAGATGGACAGTTGCTCAGCCATTAAATTTGAATCTGCGAGTTAATTTCTATAGAAAAGGGTCATGCTCTGTCTGTCAAAACGAAATATTTATGCTTCCTGAGAACAAAAGTCATTAGAAATTCAAGTCTCATGCCTGGTAATTATTAGATAGGATCTAATAACATAAATCCACCAAGAACAATGTCAAATAATGTGCAAAGTCAAGTTGTTTGACAATTAAAGATCCTGTTGTTTTTGAGTTCATTAACTTCAAAATATTTTATTACTAACAGCCCAAACTAACAATTGTACATTCCATTTCATGTTTTACCTGTATTTATGATAAAGTTTCATGCTTAAGGAAACAAATTGAGTAGAAGATAGCTGGATATCCAAATTCCAATAAATGAATGATCGCTAGATCAACATCATTACTGCCTAACTCCACCCACCTTTTTTCATTTAACACTAATATGTTCTGTATGATAATACAATTGGCTATGTCATTTAAATTATCTTCCTGTAATATGATTTCTCAGTGAGTTTTAATGTATGTATAGTTTATAAACAAGATATAAATGTATAAGCCAAGAAGGCAATTAATTTCCTTGTCGTCTGATATATAGTTTGCTATCATTTAACCTTATTATTTATTATGTTATTTTCTGTGTAGATACATTGTATGTTGCTTGTTTATATTGAGCTACACAATAACTAATTTCATCTGACCAATACATTACACATGAATTGGCTTCTGTCTATATGTCATACATTGGCCTATTATAAATGGCTATCAGCTGTTGGGCTGCATTCTGAATCAGAGTGTCTGAATTATGACTGTTTGAGTGTTTTCATTATTTTTTTTTCATTTCATTTCTAACTGAAGAATGTTTATTTTTATTTCAGATGTTAGAATTTTGTTGAATGATGACAATTTATTGAAAAGTGCATCAGGGTAAGATTTTTCTATAATAACAAAAAGGAATGTTTCAATCTTTATTGTTGATGATTACATCCAGGACATATTTTAATATATTCTTGATAGATCTTTAGAGCAGTGTTCCTATGCTTATTGCTCATATACTAATCACCTGTGTATAAAGGCTATGTAACTACAGTATAACCTGCATTAAGAAGCCAGTGAAAGGAAGTGACCAGATTGGACACCTCTAGCAAGTGATGCTTAAACCAGGTTAAATTAAATTGCTTCGAACAGTCCATTCTGGCATACATTATTTAGTCATTTTCATAGAACTTTGATCTGTCAACAAAACGATATTAAATGACATGCCTTTATTTAATAACTGTGGTCACATGTAGATTAAACTTAGTGTATCACTACTCTTAATGTTTTAAAATTCTTAAAATTAGCCCTAAATTGCAATGATGTCTTATAATTTCATGACAGACTTGATCAAAACACGGTTAAGAAACTTGTTCATTCATATTCTGGTATTTTCCCGTACAAAGTGTGTGACAACATATTCCTACGTCAAGTTAAATCATGACTGTGTTTTATTTTCAGATCTTTTGCCCAGTATAATAGGGACCAGTTTACTCCATGTAAGGTTGAAGGCTCTGACGAACAGGTTAGTTAGATTTACATAGTTGTTAAAGTTTGTAAATGTTGATAAGTGAAGGTATACTTTCACATACATATTGTTAGTTTGTACATGTATGTACTTTCAACCAATGATCCATGATATTAGATGGCATAGTTTCAAATGTACTTCTTAGTTATTGCTGATATATTGGCATTATATTTTTTTAACACACTGAACTTTCTTGTGAATGTGTTATTGTATATATTTCCTGTATACTGAACAATACATTGTGTCAGCAAAATTTTTCTAAGAAAAAAAAGTAAATTTCATTTTACAAGACATTGTGTTTTATAATTACACTTTTTAGCTCGACTTTATGTTGTAAATGGAGAGCTCTCCTACTTGCCCAAGCGTCCAAGTCCACATTTCTGATTAAAATTTTTGTGCAGTAAAATATTTTTTACTATAACTTATTTATTTCTTGAGGTATCAACTTCAAACTTTTAATATATGTTCCTTATTATCAACCACATCTCATGTGACAAGGTTCATAACTCCAAGTACATTTTTTTCAGAATTATCCCCCTTTGAAATTAGAGTTTTCTTTAAAAAATGCTTGTTTTAACTGCAACTGTTTCTTTAGGTATTGACTTCAAACTTTAAATATATGTTCCTTATTATCAACCACATCTCATGTAACAAGGTTCATAACTCCAAATACATGCGTTTTTCCAAAAATTGTCTCTGGTGAACTTAAAATTCTCTTTAAAATTTTTTTTTTTACTTTAAATTTGTTAAGGTATCATTTTCCTATTTTAAAATATGTATGTTCCTTATCATCAACCACATCTCATGTGACAAATACTTACTTAGTCGAGCATGCTGTCTCCTCTGACAGCTCTTGTTAATTTACACATTTGATTGTTGATCATATTATTTTACTGATAGCAACAATTCTGAGGTCATTATGTTTGTTGATTCAGTAATTTGTGTTCACTTATTCCTGAAATTGAAAATATTGTCTAATGTCAATACTGTTTTGTAATATAATTTATAGGAAAAAATCATACTTGAAATTTCATAGCCGCCCTGCTAGCTCAGTTTGTTGCACACAAGTCTACTGATTGAGGGGTCATGGGTTCAATTCCTGGGTGGGGCGTATTTGTCATATTGTTTAGCTTAGCTAACATACTCTATAGAAGTGGCTTGGCCAAGCCGTTACAATGTTGAACTGGTAATCATTAGTTAGCCAGCTTCGCATTGGTTCAAATCCCATCCTAAACTTACCCTGTTGTTTCCTTTAGCAACAAGCTTTATCCTACTAGCTCAGTACTGGGGGACCAGGAAGCATACTCGAAAGTGATCAATATAAGTAATAAGAAATTGTTTCACAATGGAGACTAAATGAATAAGTATAACAAATACTCAATAGATAATTGTACCCTCTATTATTATTTCAGTGTTTAATCACAGAACATGGTGATATAGGAGAGGGAAGATTTTTAGACCCTAGGACAAAACAAACTTTCAAGTAAGATATGATAGTTGATTTTTTATACTAACTTTACATTGTTTATGGTTATACTCAATCTGATTAAAAATTGATCTAAAATGTTCCGCTCGGCTACTCGCTAATTTAGATCTGGACTTTTTCAAACAAGGGTCACGTTCAGGTGACCTTTTCTCATCATAATATTAAAGACGAAATTGTTATGATACGTAACTTGTTTACATCGTCTACATCACGCAATTTGAATTGAGCCGTCCAATGGCAGACTGTGAATAATACCACTGTTAAATTAGCTTGCAAACCTTGGTCTTAAAATAGAAATTACGAAATCAAATGTTATTAATAGTGTTTCGTCTAGATAAAAGCTACGCATTGATTAGTCAACACAAAGGTCATCTTGACGTGACTCTGCATTGAGAAAGTAGAGATCCTGTTCGACTATGCTCTACAGGAGATCTGTTTATGGAGATTGGGTTATACTTTTATCACCCCCACCTTTGTTGCTCTTCTGTCTATTTCCGAATATTGTGTAGTATATTAGTAAAAGGCCATAATAATGAAGTCTTTGTAATACTGACCAAAAAAACAGAGATTTTACTTTAAGGCCATGATTAAAATAATAGTGTTTGGTCCTGCATATTGACTTCTTCAATCATGTGTCATACTTATTTTCAAAGCAATACTTATTACAATGATAATGACACAATCAATTAACTTTAAAAGACTGTTGATCAGTATGTGTAGTTGTGAATCTTGATTTTGATTGTTTCCATATAATTGTGCAGAATGGTAAAAAAAGCTTTTACACATCTAGAAGAGCACCAGAGTCTAGTCCTGGGCTCAGCATACATAGTTTTCCTGTCTATTGATGGTAGAAAAAGCTGAAGTGAGGTTGAGGGGGATGTAAAATCTGTTTGTTTCATTTAAACTTCAGTCACCGTGAAACTTAACAGTTTATTACTGGACAGCAGGTTCTGTGAAGATCAAAATTTTACAGGACAGAACCAAGTCTTACAGAACCTAAGACATTTTACATTTGTTGATGAATTGAAAATTATGTGGATGAGATCAAAAATTTTGCTGGACAGTAGGTCTTGTAAACCTACAGATGTTGACAGACCTTCTATTTCTTTTACTGGAACTGACCTTTGGTCCACCATGTTTTGCCATGACTGAAATTTTATATTAATCTTATATTATACCTTACATAACATTTGTTTCTTTTTTACATATATAAAACATAGCGGGTCGTTATAATGTGATACTGCTAGCTGATATGATAGCGGCCATCTGATGTCATATCCAGTCGATATCATTAAACACTTATTTAGTGGTGTGTAACCCACATTGTAAGCCTTCAGCTTCGGTCCACTATATGATATAGGGCTGACTGGTCACTATAATATTAGACCAGCAGGTCCTTAGTGGTGTGTCTTATATTATAACTAATTATTGTTTGTTATCAGGTACGACCATTTAAAGAAAGAAGCCTCAGAATTTAGACCAGCGGATACTGATAGTGCTGCCGAGTCGTGGAGAGCTGCAGTAGAGGAATCATTGACCACTTATCATAAATCATTTTATAAGTTTGGTTTCTCATCTACGTATGGTTCCTCTTCTGGTGGAAATATAACTATTATAGCTTGTATAGAAAGTCACCAATTCCAACCTAAGAATTTCTGGTATGTAGATTGTTTTTTGTGGTATCATTTACAGAGCTCGTTGATAATTTTAGACTAGGTTTGCACAGTTGGATAACTGGCTGTATGTTTTACTTGCCTGAACCGATATTTACTAGCAGTAGCAAGTTGCCCGAACTCAAATAAAAGTTGTCAGGGACAATAGGATGACTTTTAATATCCCTGCAGTTATGACATATTTTTGCATTTAAATAAATAACCTTAAGATTACTTATTTCATCTGTAAGTAGGTGTGTCTTTAAAAGTGTTAATTGCTTATGAAAGTCATCATTGATAAAAAATTATTATTCAGAAGTTTAGCTTCTATCTACTAATTTGCCAGTCTTTGGTGGATCAGCTGTGTTTTAAACCTCATTTGATCTTCAGCTATTAGAAATACCTCTGGCTAGACCCATTTCAGCAAATTTCAAATTATATATGTTTCTAGTTATGTCCTAAATAAAGACTAGCTACATGTATTGAATGTACCTTAGACCTCATATTATATCATATAAAAATATTATTTTTTTGATCTGATTCTTTGATTTTTCTTGATGAAATTTAACCTCTAAATTTATAGCCTACCGGCTAGTTCAGTTGGTAGCATGCAAGTCTACTGATCGAGGAGTCGTGGGTTCGATTCCCGGCCGGGGCATACTTTCGTGGAGCTTGGTCATGAAATTATTTCTACAGCCATTCTCCCTCCTACCAATGATTTTGAATTATGTAGGACAGTTGTCAGTCACTGACGAAAGTATGCGCTTAGTAGTTGGTTAACAGTTAAATCCAGAGATTTAGCCTTTCCAGGAGCAGTGAGTAGGTTGACTGATCGCCGTTATATGACCTATACAATGTGTTGCTATTGCGTTAAACCCAACAAAAACAAACAAACTAATGTAGAACTATAGTTGTATTAGTTGTAACTATTTTACATATATTATTATAGGAATGGAAGATGGCGATCACAGTGGTCAATAACATTTCCAGAATCTGGTGGGAAAGCTGAACTAACTGGTTTACTTAAAGTACAAGTAAGTCTTATTGATTAATATAGAACAGAACTGAACAATTCTTTTATTTTCACAGTTTACATATAGTAAATACATGTAGTTGAAAAAAATAAGATCATAATTTATTAAACGGTTATCGTGGTGTTATGGGGACAGTGGTAAACATGAAAATAATATCAAGAAATTGAAAAATAATAATAACATGATTTTAATATACTTAAGTACTGAAATAGTTCAGTTTTGCCTTGATGAATCTTTTCTTTGGATTTATACTAGTGTATCTTTAGCAAAGTGAATGATGATTTTTCAAGGTTTTTAAATGTTTTATTGACCTATGGAAGACTGGTTGTATGTTATGAGTTTTCAAGGGAAATGATTTGCAGGACCTACAGTTGTTTGTAATGTTATAAGTCATTTGATCTTCGCCAGGACCAAAGCTTATCCGTCAGTTCAAAGTTTGCTGATTTAAATTCTCAATGCAGTTCTTCTGTACGCACTATTAGGGTTTGACACTAACAGTGTCCCAAAAAACAAGATCCCAAAAACTTGGGGGAATCCCAGTGATTCTTAGCTTGGGATTCTGTTAGGATCCCTGAAATTGCCATGAATTGTTCATTACAATTAGTGATTACAAATCTGTATCCAAACTTCTTGGCTTTTATTGGAGGAATCCATTACATTAAGGAGGAACCCCCGAGTAACTGACTAAGAATTCCTTTGGGATACCTAGTAAAAACAGTTAGTGTCAAACCCTGACTATGGAGCAGTAGTCCAGTGGTGGGACGCGCGCTTAGGGATCGAGAGGTCCTGGGTTCCAATCCCACTAGGGGCACTGCTAATTTCCTTGAGCAAGAAATTTACCTGTGATTGCTTCACTCCACCCAGGTGTAAATGGGTACCTGTAAGGGTCATGCACTGTATGATGTGGCTGCAATCTGCACATTGTTTTAACAGTTGGTGTATGACTCGATGATAAGGGAAGTTAATGTCAAGAGTCGACTGAATAGTGATACTAATTGTTGACTCCAAAAACCCTTGCTTTAACTTTAGCTTTTTAATTAGTTATCTGTATCTATGTATGGAGATTTTGAACAAATATCAAGTATTTAAATCAGCAGGGTTAATGTATGCGCCACTGACAGTTGATCAAAATCTGATTATATTATTGTATGTTTACAGGTTCATTATTATGAAGATGGCAATGTACAGTTAGTGAGTCATAAAGAAATTAAAAATACATTAAATGTCCAAGTAAGTACATGTTTGTTGTGTAATATATTGCAGTATTATACAATATTATTATTTACTTAAACATGTTGAGTATCTAGATCAGTGTGTGGAATCTCATAACCTATATGATTCCTAACACGGCAAAAATGATGACCAGATCAACAAAGTTAGATGAAAAAGACAAGATAAATGCCATTTATATGTAACTAATTTTTATCAGACCTAGTGCTGTCTAAGCAGCACAATATTTTCTTTCTAACAATAGTTTGTTCAACCTCACAACGGTTCTAGTTTTCTAGATTACCTCGAAGTTCTTCTAAAAAAAAATCTCCCGACTCATTCAAAACCTCAAGGTAATCTAGAAAACTAGAACCATTGTGGGGTAGGGAGAACCACCGCTAGAAAGAAAACTTCTTACTGCTTTGACTGCACTATGTCTGATAAAAATCAGTTACATATAAATGTCATTTACCTTGTCTTTTTTATCTAAATTTGTTGATTTAGTTGTCATTTTTGCCGTGTTAGCAATCATATATGTCGCATGATTCCCCACACTGATCTAGATTATCAGGGATCATCTTAGCTCAGCTGTTTAGGGAGAAGTGTGTCACAGGTAGATACGAGAGGGGATTAAAGGGATGTAAATACATTATACAATGACATTACTGAAAATTTAATTGATTTGTTTGATGATAATGGATTTAAAGTTCTTGACTAATGTTTGTAAACACAACTTTCTAAGTTGCTTTTGTTTGCCTTGGGTCATTGAGTAGGGCGAATTCAAGGATAATCCCTGGATTATGTAAAACCTTGATTCTATTAAAGAACAAAATTTTTGTCATGTTAAATTGAAAAAAAAGATTTGGCTTTAAAAAATCTCTTACTTTGAAAAAAAGTATCTGTAGCTGTTAGACTTGCCATAGCATATTTTTATTGTTATAAATTATTTTTAAAAGAAATATCCAGCAGTCAATAGAATTTGAATGCAATAAAACTTTCAGCTGTTTTCTGTGTATGTAGCATTATCTTGTTATAGAATTGTGTAATTCTTGAGAATTTTATGTTTTAACATCTATTTCATTGTTCTCTTTTCTTACTCAGGATGAAACAAAGTTTGCCAAGGAATTTGTTAAAATTGTTGAAGACTCAGAGCAAGAATACCAGGTAATAGTTGATTTTTTTAAAGAAATAACAAACAGTTGTCTATATTTTGTTGTTGGATATTAAAAACATAGGCACACTTTTTGATGTGCCAAAATTAAACATTGGTTGCTTTAGCATGAGTTACTTAACAAGAATATCAATACAAGTTTTTGTTTTATTCTTCGACAAACTATCGAAAAACTGTATTATTTCGATTCTATCATTGGAAAATGTTTAAGTTTCCCATTAAGTTCTATAATAAAGGGGGGTAAATTATAACAGCCATGTATTTGTTCAATATTAAATTTGATGCGATAAAGATGATGTCATGTTAAATATTGAGTGAAAACACACATGCCTTTGTTAGAAATGTTTAAGAATTTATGTCTTACAAACTTCATATGTCTTTGGGATATTTCTTACACAATTTATGACAGAATCTACAAAAATAAAGGTGTCTTAGTCTTATTTATGCTGAGTTTATATTAGTTTCACATAGATCAAAAACAAAGACTTTTGTCCTGACTAAAGTTGACGCTTACAAATTTTGATTTGGGATGTATTTAAGTTTTGCTGCAGAATTTGTGATAACAAACAGTCTTGTACAATTTATACCAAAGGGAAGTTACTCTTCCATGAATATTTATTTATTTCCATCAGTAATTATCTGCCTTGTTTTAAATCAAGTACTTAATTGTTGCAATTATGTTGATCATTATCTCATTCATTTAGTGGAAACACATTCTGAATTATTATTACAGAATTATTATGTATATGTAGCTGATAGTTTGCAGATTTGGTCCTAAAGTTCAGTAATCTTAGGACCAGAAAATAGGTTCTTTTTTCTATGGAAAACCTGCAGAAATCGGAAATGTTTGGATTTGTAGATTTGAACTTTTACTCAATTATGTATACTGTATTTCAGATGGCCATTTCGGAGAATTTTATGGTGATGAAAGATACGACGTTTAAAGCATTAAGAAGACAACTACCAGTGACTCGTACGAAGATCGACTGGAACAAAATTCTAGGATACAAAATAGGCAGTGCATTAAAAAAATAACTCTGGACAATTTGGTAGAAACTTTTTAAAAATGATAAAAATCCTCGTGTATAATCATTGCCATGGGAACAGATACATTTTTATACATATTCCATTGTGTTTCCATATTATAAGAGTTGAACTTGACTTCTAGCTACTCTGTTACATGTGAGTGGGTCGACCCATGAATTAATAAAAATTTGAAGTGTGTGACGTGAGAGGGGTTGATCCATAAGTCAACAAATTTTTGACGCGTGTGATATATATGTATATTGCTGTTTGCTGATACAGGAATATTAATCTGCATGGACTCTTATGAATCATCTTATGTCAGAGTTTTCTATTTATTTCTGCTGTTGAATGAAAGTATTTTTACTGTTTGATTTTGGGCCATTGTTAATGCTAAAGGTTTCCTTAACTTATGCCGTTATTCTCCCTCTTTTTACTACATATTTCTACATTCACAATTTTATGTTGTATGTCTGTAATTTCTAGATTTCATTTAAGGTCAAGTATCGTGTTTATGATGGTTATTCATCTATGGTAATGCATATTAACGTTTGTTCTTGAATTCAGACTGGGCCAGGGTGGCAGAAAATTGGAGAGGCATACTGTTGATTTTATTTAACTGCTTACATTAACCTCCATGATTTAAATAAATTAAATGATCAATGTAAATTTATAGCCATATTTATCGCAGCTGAATGTAAGGCAACAGGGCATCTCTTGCAGTTTAATAAAGATTAACACTACATAGTGCATATGTAAACATTTTCAATGCTTATCCTGAAACTTTACAATGTAACTCTCCTTTCTAAATTGCTGATGAAAACATGAAGTTCAGACAAGTCATGATTTTGTACTTTCATCCATGACAGTCTATTCAGGGGCTGTAATATCAATCGTTCGTATTGTCGGTGTTGTCCCAAGGCAAGAACGGACAAGTGGATTTTTCAATAATCTTATTCAATAATGTTCATACGGACAAATAAATTTACCTGTTGGCAAAAAACAGACAAGTAAACAATTTCAAGATTTTGTGGGCCCTGCTTTGAAGTTTTATTAAAACTAGTACACTGTCTGAGTTATAGACAAAGCCTGGTAGAAATCAGTGTCAAAATTTGTTGTATAATCTACATTGATTAAAATTTATTTCTAAAGTACAAGCTCTATTGCAATTCAAACTCGTTTATTAGTCTAAAGTACCCGATGAGTTTTGGTAACTTCATCCTAAACTGTAACAATATTTATGTTGTCATTCTATGTTGGTTTTGTGTCAGATTCATTTCAATACCCCCTGGTATTAAATTAATATTTCTAGCAAGTAATGATTTAAGTTTCATTATTTAGGGATGTTTTCCTTAAAATGAATCAGTTCAAGGATTAATGCTTAGTCCAATGACTTCATTAGAGTTAACACAATATTTTTAAACTTTCTATCACTGATCTGATATCATTTTTCACATGGCTTAACTAAGGTGTCATGCCAATTTCTTTTTAAATTCATGGTTATCGATTCCTAACACTCACTATTTATTCTGATACTAATTGATTGGGCACGAAAGGCTTTATACCATGTAGAGCATTATTTGGTGCAATATGTGTGAATCACTTGAAGATTTTTGCGCACTATGCTTGAAATTTACTGCATGTCAAACTTACCTCCTTGCAAATTGATGATACTTAAATAAATTAATTAAAATAAATTAATAAAGGAATACGAATAAAAAGTAATATAGTTAATTTATGAACACACTCAATATTTTGGTATCAAAATATTTCGTTTACATTGTTGGAAAGTGTTTGAAATCTTTGATTATTACTACTTCTCTGTTTATTAACTATCTGGGAATTTGATGTCAATAAATCATGTATTATGGACATTTTTATCTAAATGAACAGTGAGCTATTTATAATATTATTTTGTGCTGTTATCAAGTCCCTACATAGAAAAATCCAATCATGTTAAAAATCTAGTGCTAAATTATTGTCTATACAAAATCTTTGAATTATGTGAATGATTTTATACTTTCGTTTGTCCCTGATGATGTATTGAAATATCCTCTAAGATTGCTTTTGAGTTTTTTGAAAAAGAAAATAAATGGCATAAATATTATATTAATTGTATGTTGAACTTTTCGGACTTGCCTAAAGCTTTCAGTAAAGTCTACTTATGACCACAGGGATTCTTAACGATAACCATTTATACCTATAATAAATATTTGTCTTGGAAATTGAAAACGGACCATTATCATCATTGAAAGACGAATTAGTCGGATTAGTTGAGGATTGTTGAATAAAATAAGGTATTGCATCGAACCAATCCATAATTTGGTCGGTATTTCGCGGAAAAGACGGTTTTTTCAGGGGTAAGACTAGGGGATGGACCCGTGTCGAACTAACCATTTTTGGTGCGTTTTACGAGAAACTAGCTTGAATATGGAAAAAAGTTGTAAATTTGTTGTAAAAAACTCAGGCTTATTTTATAGATAAATGTCTTATGTATCGAAACTTGAAGACCTGATGAGAATATTAGAAAAAATAACGAAATTATGCATGTTTCTGTGACACAAGGGTTAATTTTCATAATTTTGATGTTGGACCCCTTGAATATATTATAGGTGTAAATGATTATCGTTAAGAATCCCTGTGCTTATGACTTTATACTGATATGAGGGTTGCAAATTTTTGTTGAAAAACAATCATTTTATATTGTGGCTTAAAAATATAATAATTATGTATTCATATGTATTTCTGTCATTCATTGTGTATTCGTCTGTGTGTGTTGTTTTTTTGTTTTGAGGATTTAATTCCAAATTTTGTTGTTTTTGAAGAGATTGTGCAACTTTACAGCATTTCATTGTGTTTGTTGTCCCACAAAGTGGTTAATTTGTTATCAGTAATTTGTCTGTACCGGTACTATATTTGTTTATGTCCTGAGATTTAGCTTCTCTTGACCGATCAAGAATATTAGACGTAAAAAATACATTTGTGAATTTAAGATTTGGTGGGTTTTTTTAGTCAGGGCCAAAACACCATTTTTAGGGAAGGGGCCACAGCCTTTTTCTTGGGGAAAATTTGAGTGATTTTCACTTATTTGGGGAAAATGACCCACTTCATAGCCAGTATAAGAAATAAATTTATTCAATTTTAAGTGTTACAAAATCATTGAGATAATCCAGTAAATCATTTGGTTATGGAAACAACATAGACTGTGTTGCAAAGATATCTCAAATATTTTTCCCTTTCTATTTGAATTGTGGTTCAACATTCCTTGGGAAATTTTACGGGATTTGGGAGCTTTGAGGATCAAACTGGGGGAAAAAGAGTCAGTTTTGTTTTGGGAAGCAGCCTGTATTCGGCTTCTGCTGAGAAGAGTGTTTTGGCCCTGTTAGTGGTTTGCTCTACAAAAGCCTGGGCATATAGACCATTGCTTATTTCACAGCCTGTTACCACACAATAAGAATTAGGATACCTCTTTGTTTTTTTACTATCTATGAAAAATATCATTAAATTTCAATATTTGTGTAAAAGACTGATTTGTTGAACCATTCATGCTTGAAGTTTATTCTTGCCTGAATATTTGAAATTCTTGAATATAAGTTGATAATTGATATTACTTATAATAAATGCCTGGATTATTGCCCTTGACTATATGATGTGTGTTGTGCCAATATGAATGGTAAATATCACTGATTCTATGCTGATACTTGTATAAGAATACACTACGAGTACAGTCCTGTATACTTTATAGCTCCGATATTCATAGAATGTATGGAGTTATTCTACTCATTTTTGCTTCGGCGTTTGTGTCAGAATTAAACTTTGATATGTAATTTGTATTTTATATCTTTGATTTGAAATTATTTTTTTTTTAACACTGAAAATATTAACTTGTAAATATGCCACCATGTTTGATTGTGATTATAGAACAGTGTTTCCATATTAAGGTTCGATTCCTGGCTGTTAACTGGTTAAAAAACCTTCGATGAAAATTTAAAAAAAAATTATTGATTAATAAAAATTATTTATTCTTCTGTTAGGGAGAAGTTGCTTGCTTCTTGTGGAATGGAAGGGTAAACCAGTGATAGAAAATTGTAGGGGAAAGTTAGTTAGGTGAGCTCTCCAATGGGGAGGCATGAGATTTTTCGTTTTTTTGGTAGATTTCTAAATTTTTACAGTCTAGAGTTGTCCTCAGATTTGCCCAGAAAATTGGGGGTAGTCATATATGCTTTCCCAGTCAGTCTCGTGCCTGAACGAGCTGTTGATTTACTGTGTTACAAAAAATTGAATGGATAACATTCAATAACTGTTGTTATAATAGTTATTGAACAATTTTTTAGTGAAATTTCAAATTTTCTTTAAACCAAAGCCTGCAAATAGTCATGCATAGAGTACTTGAACTCGTTCTTGTTTTCCTGTATCTATATTTCCCATGTATATATACCATACATTAAAAACATATTATAATGATGTTTCTTGATTTAAGGTAAACACTTATATTAGTTGAATGAATCAACTTAACCTATATGTATATAATATATATATACATGATTTTATTTACCATAATAATGAAATATATGCAATCATAAAGTCTTTGTTTTGTTTTAATGACCAGTGTATTCTGTAAAGTGTGTTTTGAGAGTCTTAAGGGGCATTCTTGGTTTGAATAATTATACCTATTTGTTTTTTCTCAACTGTCAAAACATGAATAATTTCACGGCAAATGCTTTTGTTAAAATTATTGTCGTAATACACCCAGGAGTTTCCGAAAGTGTGTATTATGATTGAGTAAAGCTTCTTATGCCGTATGATAACTTTTAGTCAACATATTTTTTTATAACAAATAGGCCACCAGTACAAAAACAATGCATTCAGTCACCGTGAAATTATTCAAGCTTTGACAGTTGAGAAAAAACGGACAATACATAAAATTTCTTCTTCTTTATGTATATAAAACATAGACGGCCGTTATTATGTGATAGTGCTTACTGATATGATAGTGGCCCTCTGACATCATATCCAGTCGGCATCATTAAACGCTTTTGTAGTGCCTGTAACCCACATTTTAATTTTCACAGAGCAAAAACAATTTTAGCACCATGTAAACAAAGTTGATGCTATTAGTTTTGACTTATTAAATGTTTAACAATGTTTATTCTTTTGCTTGTGCAAAAAACCAAGTGTGGTATAATGTAAGAAATAGTACACACGACTGAGGGCCTGCTGACCTAAAAGTGACCTCCCAGTCAGCCCTGTAACATATAGTAGGCTTCAGTCCACCATATGTTATAGTGCTGACTGGTTGGTCACTATTAGACCAGGAGGCCCTCAGTGGTGTGCACTATTTCTTTTAAATGACATTCTGTATGTCCTGCATTAATGTACTGCATTTTTTTTCTGGACCTGGTTTCACTTCTAAAATAGAGATTGACTAGTGCAATACAAACTGAGCTATCTGGATGGCTACAACAGTGTTCAGATAGATGTATTAAACTCTCCAAAGATTTGTTGTAACTTAAACCGATGAATATATGTGTAATTACATCCATATAGGATAGTTTAAAGATAACATTCACCTGGTACCTGGTGAACTGATTAGTTTATAAACACTAATAGCTACAGGTCGTCCACGTAAACATTGTGTATATAAACATAGCCAGTTTCATTACACACCAATATTTAGGGGTGAATTATTTTACAATTATATAGTTTAATTAGTTTACACTTTATTTATAAACATACTACTATATGAAATTCACTATGTGCATATACAGTATTTAAAATAAATGTTAAATATCAAAGTTATATGTTAAAATCAGTAAAACGCTGTTCATGGATCAGCTTATTCACCTTCTCAGTGGCCAAGTCCAATTTTTAAAGTACAAAAACACGCATGACCTAGAATACGACCTATATCTTGACTTTACAAATATCAACACAAAAATTATGTAAGCTCATGATATGAAATAGAGAGATACAGTACCCACCAAAAGTTTGAAGACATTTTCACTCTGTAGGCCTACTGAATAGCTTTTTATCTAAAATTTGATAACTGTTAATTTTGAATTGCGTTTTAGTTTAGTTTTAATTTTTAATTGTCATTATAATTATAACTGAGACCACAAAAATAGCATACAAGCTATGTTATAGAAATTAATTACAATGAACATGGTTTTGGAGGCTCAAGTATGTCAAATGCAGAATCTTATAAATATGCTGCATTCATGAAATTTGTTTTCATTTTGTGACAAACCATACCTTAATATGTAAGAAATAGTGATTATACAAAACTAATCTGTAAAATTCAAGAATTGTAGCAGACCTGTTTACCTCTACGGAGTGTCCATATTTTCTACGGATTCGCCGCATAAACTACGCACTACGGATTGATAACGAAAATTCTACGGAAATAGTTCATAATTATAAAAAAAATAATTTCAATAAGCATGTTTCTAGTCACAATAAAGTTTTTTTTCTTGTCTGTTACTTTGATTATAAATGATTTTAAACTAAAAGCTATTGCCTAACTGTTTTCTACTGTAATTTTTTACTTTAATTAGTGACCAAGTGTGATTATAAATCTAGGGCCTAAAACTACTGACAAGTGTCAAAAACTACTGACAAACCTCTTTCCGACTACTGACACGGCATTAATGAGGTAAACAGGTCTGTTGTAGTTAATTTTGTTAGTCTCCAAACTTTTGGTGGGTACTGTACATGTATGCTTGTCATGGTATGTTTGTAAGTTACATCGGTGTATCATGTACAACATTGACTGTATGAAGTAATTACTGGCAGTTGAGATAAAGCATGTTAATGCATAGACATAGGAATAAGGAGTGTAATTTGAGGGTATGTTTGTAAATTAATGAAAAACTGTTCGAATTTTAAAAAAAAATTTATTATATCAATAAGGGACTTTTGTCAGTTATTTCCCCCTGTATACTCTTCAAATAGGTAGGTTCTATTAGTTGGATTACTCGGATTATATCTTTACTTTTTAATGTCAATTTGCCAAAATTAATCTTAAATAACTTTTTTGTAAATCATTTAATTTGTTTGAAATTCAAACTAAAATATTTTTAAGGTAAAGAACTATCATCACTTCTGTTAATATCTTAATTAACAAGAATGGTATTAAATGAAATATTTTGTTATCCTGAGGTAAAAATTCAATGATAAGATCTGAGGATTCCAACTGTAAGGACCTACTTACCAATTGAATTGCTTCAGATTTTATCAGGGAAAGATAACTGATTAAAGTCCCTAATACATATTCAAATATTGTATTTTGTATCTCATTTGGCTTCAAGCATAGTGAATAAATGCTGCTTTAAAACATTTTAGGTCATCATACATGTATGCAAGCTATTAATTAGAAAGACTTGCATGGGCGGATCCAGTGGGTGGGGGGGTCTGGACCCCCCCCCCTAGAATTTGGAAAATGTACATGTCCATTAGTGTATTTCTTGCTTGTAAGTCATTTTAAGTAGAATGAAGCAATTTTTCTCGGTGCTTAACATAGACTTAATGGCTATGTAGTTTTAATAATCAATATGTTTTTGCATTTTTTCTGCGAAATGTGTATAATGTGGTTGTGGTTCAAGGTTCAGACCCCCCCCCTAGAAAAGTTCGGACCCCCCCCCTAGAAAAAAAATCCAAGATCCGCCCCTGACTTGAAAATTACTTATGATGAGCATTGGCAAAAAATATGATAGTTATTTTATGCAAAACACAAATGTTATAGAGCTGTCACCAGTTATGATCTGAAGTTCTGATAATCAAACAAAATGTCATCGGAGAATAATAGACTGGATGTGTATGTAGGAAGCCGATACTTCCCTAATCTTGCTGAGAAAGTAAGGAACTCATTACCAGATGTCAAGGTCATAGAAATAAAGATCGAGAATGGAGGTGAGTTTCAGTTTTTTAAACATATATGGAATATCACATTATTTACTTTTTTTATATAAGGTTAAATTTTCTGTTATATATTGAAATGTTAATTATATATGATAATTGTCGATCTACTTTTGATTAAATATGCATAAAAATAATACTTATGTGTCAATTTAGGGCTTAAGGTGGGTCGGTACCTTACTCGGAGAAAAAAACGAACAAAATATTATGTTTACCGATTACGATAAAAGTTGGCAGGCAAATACCTTTATGCTTCTTGTTGTTTTTCTGGTAACCTTAGCGACATTGTTGTTTTTTTTTCACGACGTCATGGACGTCATAATGGTTTGCAAACGGGCATGCAAGTACATTAAACCCACATATTCAAAGTATTGAATGTCTGAGGCCAATGATAATCATACCAAAATGTTTCTGAAATGTTGTTGCGTATACAAGTATTTTGTTCTGATTATCTAAAAATCACATCAGTCGTAAAGATAGTGCATTTTATCACTGAATTAAGGGTTTTCACATCTAAAAGGTTTCACCAATTGCCGAGTTATAATGTTTATTTTGAATCCGCCTATGCTAACTTAATATGTATTCCAGAAATTGCTGATGAAGATCTTGATTTAGTTAAGCAGAATGCAGAAATATTATTTTGTGATGCAATTCTATTGAAGAATCTTTATGAATATAAAAAAGTAAAATGGATTCAAGCCAAAGGAGCTGGTAAAATTACATTTATTTCGTTCAACATCTTGTACTATAAAGATAATTTTCATTTTGTAAGGCAGCTGTTATTATGATTATTTGTTTGTTTCAAAATGTAAGTTTTTATCAATTGTGTAGAATTGTTAAAACAATATTAAAATAGTATTTGTACTAGATTGATTATAAAATTGTTCACCGACTACAAAGACCTTGGCTGCTCATATCTAACTACAAAAAAAATAGGCGCGATTCGGCCCTGTAAAATCGTTGATTTTTAAATGTACCATTTCAGCCATATTATTTCTCATACAAATAGATTTGTATGAGAAATTAAACTTAAAGAAAATGTAAAATATGTGTCCATTCGAGTCTATTTTGACTGCTCAATGGACCCTTGAATAGGGTCAGGTTCGGCGAAATTCGCTACATTTGACAGATTTTGACCTCTATTCCTGTCATTTTCAATACAAGTGCAGCATTGCAAAGATTTGAAATTTTCAAGAAATGTTTATTTTATCATAATAAAAAGCTGAGCAAAATATAAAATCTTTGCAATTTTGCACTCATACATTTTAATCAATTTTTACTTCTGAAGTCCTTCTACTCCCCTTTTAGCAGCCAACAATGGTGCAACCACTGACCCCACAGGCACCATTTCACACTTGAGTGAAGTATAGCTATTGAAGGAACATTCTTGCTCATGGAAATTAACAGTGCCTTTGATAAGGTTTGAACTAGAACAGCTTTATAGCTGACCCCTGACTTAATAGCTTTTGCCATCAAACACAATCATATATATATTCATTAGGACCACAATTGCATAAAGAATTGAAAGCTTAGGTATAGTCTGACAATATTAACCTAAGCTTGAACTTTATGCAAGAATATATTAAAATCAGTACCTACAGTCTATTTTTGTCTTCGTTAGTAAATTGTGCTTTATCAGAAGCTTTCGGCAAAATACATGTATTGAACAATTAATTATTTTTCATAAGAAAAAATACCTTGAAACTAGGCCACAATATTGCAGACTTACATGTTGCCTCCAAAACTTATGTGTCCAATTTAAAAAGTACAATAACATGCCACTTTTACAAAATTGATTTATAGTCACATAGGTTGTTATAAACCTATGTATTACCATATTTGCATACAGAAACTCATGATTTAATGTAAGTGCTGTGTGTAATTATTATAATTAGGTAGTTCAAGCTCAGGTTAATATTGTCGCACTATAATATTTTCTAACATTTAGAATCTGTATGATTCATATTAGTATTTCAGAAACATATATTTATTATGCTGGTCAGCTTTGTATTATCTAACAGATTTAATGTTTTCTTTTACAGGCGTTGATTCAATTTTAAATCAGTTCATAAACAAAGATGTAAGTATATAAGTTAATTAAAAGTAACAAGTATACATGTACAATTGAAAAAGGATGAGTAAAAAATAAAAAGACAAAATCATGCCATGTTACGATTACTACATTTTGTTTCATGGGCAGATCCAGTGGGGGGGGGGGGTTCAGGGGGGTCCGGAACCCCCCATAGAATTTGAAAAATGTACATGTCCATTAGTGTAATTCTTGCTTGTAAGTAATTTTTAAGTATTATGAAGCAATTTTTCTCGGAGCTTAACATAGATTTAATGGTTATGTAGTTTTTATTATCAATATGTTGCATTTTTCTGCAAAATATGTATAATGTGGTAGTGGTTCGAGGTTCGGACCCCCCTAGAAAAGTTCGGACCCTCCTAGAAAAGTTCGGACCCCCCCCCCAGAAAAAAAATCCTAGAATCCTGTATCTATATACTAATTTAATTTAATTACTCATTTCACTATCTTTTACAGTTAAACCCCACTTGTTTCTTAACTACTATTAGCACTTTATTGATCATTAATTCTTAGTTTTATATTAGTCTTCATTTAATTATTTTATATTTGATCATCTCTTTACCATTTTCAATTTCATTTTCATGTAATTATTTCCTAATTATGCATATGATTGTGAAGCGCTTTTGAACATACTTGTATATTCAATATAAAAAGAGTGCTACACAAATTTTGTTTATAATAATTATAATAATCAATTTAGCTCAATTGTGAAACAAGTTCTCCCAACTTTCGAGTTGGTCCCCCAGTACTCAGCTATTTGGATAAAGTTTCTTGCTCAAGGAAACAAGGAGGTATGTATTGAATGGGATTTGAATCAATGCGGCGCTGGCTTTCCAATGATTACCAGCCCTATGTTGTAACTGCTTGGACCCCTCCTTATTTAATTACAATTACATAGTATTATAATATGAAACTATAATGCTAATACATGTGTGCAAATGTAATATCTTTCAGAAACCGTCATTCGTTTTAACACGTGTAAATGTAAATGGTAGTTTAGTTGGAGAATATGTTATAGCATATATTTTAGCATTAGAGGGTGGAATGTTTAAACTTCATGAGTGTCAACAACATATGTTTTGGCCTAGGTAAGCTGCTAGCAGTTTGAATAATTTTGTTGGAAAACAGAAATTTTGCAGTCATATTGGCCTGACAAAACTTTGTTGATCGATTCACCTTTGCTTTCTTAGTAAAACTCTTGAACCTCCTGTTTGCTTTGTGTGAAATGAAGCAGGATAAATATATGAGAGAGACTTATATTTGTTATCAGAACTTGCTTTCCTTAAATTTGTAAATTATGTTTGGGTTTAATCCTGCAATTCAGGTCAAACTTTATTATTCTTCATTATCAAGTATCTAGAATCTTGATAGCCTCTGGGAACGAGAATGATTATTCTTATGAAACTTACAACTTTGTTAATAAATTATTTGAACTATCATAACTTTTTTGTATCTAAACTTTCAGGAAGGCATCATTAAGAATTAAAACTAGGATGATATCAGGCCTATCTATATGTATTCTGGGGCTTGGGCTCCTTGGAAAAGAAAGTAAGAGTACAGAGTACAAATTTTGCAAAGGGGACTAACTCCAGATAGACTATATTAAAGATTTATATATTTTAACTTTGTCAAATTATCTCCCTTTGATATTTCCTAACTAAAATTTGAAGTGTAATGCATAATACATATATTTTGTTGGATCCTTTAACAATAGAAAAAGAAACAAGCCATTGACAATCAGCATAAAAATATTATTTTTGTATTTTAAAATAATTATAGTTTGTGTACAAGTCTTAAGCATGTTAAATTGTCTTCAATTTGTATAGCAAGTAGATTACGTTAAGTCAATTGTGTACATTGTTCTCTTTTTTATACCATGGACATCTGTATTCCATGAATGTTATTTAATTTATGTATGGTTATTGTACATGTTCAAGCAATTGTATTTTATTTTCCCTTTTAGTTGCTAAGCGATGTAAAATATTTGGTATGAAAGTATATGGTGTAACGAGAACAACATGTAGAGTGGAAAATAGATCTGAATATGTTGATCATTACTGGTTTGTTTTTACTTTTTACTGATTTTTAGACTTTCGGTGATTTCGCCGAAAGGCTTAAGTTATACCACAAAACGAAACTATTGTTGAACTAATTGAAAATTAAACGGATAAATTATTTTGAACAAACCCTTGATCTTTAAAATTGATAAATTCCTAAGCATGGTTTACATTATATTTTCATTGTTGTTTTTAGTACTATCGATGAACTTAGTACCGTTATTACAACATGTGATTATATTTGTTGTTGTTTACCAAGTACAACAGAAACACGTGGTTTGTTGTCTGGGGATGTTCTGAAAATATGCTCTGATAAGGTGAGTTTTCTTTTATATATTTTGTTATACTTGATTGTTTTATATTAACTGGTTTATATTTGCTGAGCTGTCTACTAGTATGGCATGAGGCAAAATAAAGAACAGAAACTGGTGTTGATTGAAATTGGGCATTGCATTGTATTTCAAATGCCATGAATCAAAATATACAAGCTATACACATATATAAACCAAAAATGGCGTAGTTAGACAGCAAGATTGCAAAAGGTAGATTCTGCCTCCAGATTGATGTTAACTGGTTTTTATGAAAAAAATGCAAAAAGTCTTTATTTTACGCTTCCTTTTTAACAATCAACATAAGAATAAAATTCTTTTAAACAAGCAAATTCTAAATTTTGTTTCCATGGCAGCAGATTGTAATGTTGTTCTTGATTGTTGGATGCTTGTTATTAACGGTTGTTTGTTTTATTTCTACAGAAACCAATTTTAATCAACTGTGGTAGAGGTGATCTTATAAATGAGGAGACAATTGTTAAAGCTATAAAGTAAGTATCCACAAGTCATAAGTTTAAAACTGATTTTATTTATTTGTGAAAGTTGCAGTTCAAATATTGCATATACTTGCCAATGGTCGCTACATGCACGTCATACTTAATAATCATATTATTTATATACCGTATATATTTCCCATAGGTGTTTCACTTATGCAATACACATTCGGAACTCCTCGGCCATTTGCTACGAATAACCTCGGACATATTTAGACGCCATTTTGGAAAAACCAGTGTTGAAGTAAACATGCAATTAGACGATCGTTAAGGCGATGACTGAAGTTTCGTTTTTAGTCCGTAAATTTGAAATTACACATTTCAATGATACCGATGAACAATATTTTGTTCAATTCAAAACAAATAAATATGTTTAGACAAAGATCTGTGTGTATACTACAAGAACTATTTTGTGTCACCGTTACGTGCCTCGCCTCGCATAGGTAGTAAAATCACCAAAATCCAGTGAAGACCCCCCACGAATCCTTCCGAGATTATTCATTCATGAAAGGTCGAGGGTGTTCCGAATGATGCTATACATAGTCTAAGATAAAGGTCGGCAATCAACATTTGTTTTAAGAGACCATTGTCTTAAAAGACCACTTTTAGTCTTTCCCTTTGATGGTCGCTTAACACAAGAATTAGATCCACTGTTTTTTATGCAAATTTTTACTAGTTCAGTGTTGAAAATTATATAAATTAAAATTGTTAGTTTCGTATGTTATGCTAATTTATTTTAGCTTGATTGTGAAACAAATTTCTGGGACTTAGATTAATCACTTTCAAGTCTGAAAAAGCCAGGTGCACATGGAAATATATTCAGGAATTTGAAAATTTGAACTTAGATCATTTAGTGTTTTGTCTTTAAATTACAGAGAAAGATGGCTAGGTGGTGCTGTACTTGATGTTGTTGAAAGAGAACCATTACCTTTAGATAGTTTATTATGGGATTTACCAAATGTTCATATAACACCTCATGTGTCTGGGTACAGTAGAGATAATACAGTATGCATCATTATTATTATTTTATTTTTTTTACTGAATTTAACGCCGTGTCAACACAATTAAGGTCATTTTACGACAACCAGAGCACCTAACCTAGCTTTCCTGGACCATTGTCTATAACCAGTACTCACTTACCCTTCCACAAGGCCGGAAACTTCTCCATATTATCTAATCAATGGAGGAAAATCAACATTTTTGTCAAATTTTAATGGAAGGGTATAACCTCCCCGGGTGGGATTTGAACCCAAACCCCCTCGGGCACGAGATTCCAAGTTCCGGCATGCAACCAACTGCGCTATCGACCCGGGTTCATTATTATTAAGTGATATGATACCATACTTGAGTTTTGTGGCTTGATGGGTTATTTTTCATGTAACGTCAGTTTGATGTTATTACAAATGGTTTAGCTAGGATCTAACTTTAATAAGTTGGACAACTATGTTGTATTCCATTCTTCTTTTGAACACCAGGGTTATTGCCCTTGAAATGTATAAAATGGGAAACTTTAGTCAATTATCTCTCCTTGATTAAGTCTGAAAGGATCCAATTGGCAAGTAGGTTCTTACAGTTGGAATCCTCAGATTTTATAATTGAATTTCTATGTAAGGATAACAAAGTATTTCATCTAATATCTTTTTGTTAATAAAGAATTAGATATTTACAGAAGTGATGAAATTTAGATAGTTCTTTACCCTAAAAGATGCTTATCTTGAATTTCAAACAAATTGAATGATTTACAAAAAGTTGTTTAAGAATAATTTTTGCAAATAGACAATAAAAAATAAAGGGTAAAATCTGAGCGACCCAACTAATTGGATCTCCATTTTTGAAGAGTATACAAGGGGAAATAACTGACTAAGGTCCCTTAATAAGTCCATCCCATATTTTGTGGCATTTGGACATCTTGTGTAGAACTGTCACTGAGATTGACTAGAAAGAGAGATAGTCTTCTATGTTCAGTATATTAGTTTTAATTAGATGTTTATTATGGAATGTTGGAATGCATGGAATCTCAGTTTGCTGTGATTTATAAACCCAGTATATGATATTGCTGTAAGTTATAGGAAAGATTTAGAGAGCTATTGTAGGAATCTAGATATAGAATCCATGAGTTTTGTGTAACATATTCAGCTTTAAGTCCAGTTTGCCTCTCCAAATGGTTTGAGAAATACTTGTATACAAGTACATGTATAATGGTGTTTTTATGTGCCATGATAATTATGTATTTGAAAAATGGAAATATGGTGAATATGAAAAGATGTGAGAGAATGATACTGAGAAAGATTACATAATTATACACATGGGCCCAGTTTCAGCACTTTCGCTTCTGGTACCCTCCTTACACCAACTGTAATAAGTATGTGATATCAAAGCAAGGGTACCAATGAGCAAAGCACCAGCTATCCATATGCTTAGATGTAATTCTTGTAATTATCTAAGGATTGTTATATTTTTTATTTCAGAATGTTCAGAAGTATGTTGATATATTTGTTGATAATTATAAAAGATATTGTGAAGACAAACCATTAACTAATGTAGTAAATCTAGAACTTGGATATTAATGTTTATGTGACTTAATAGAAACTTGTTACTTCTTTAGCATCTCTGCAAAAGAAAAAAGGATGTTTAAAACTCAATTAAGGACTTAAGTCAGTTATCTTTCCCTGATAAAATCTGAAGCAATCCAATAAGTTAGTAGGTTCTTACAGTTGGAATCCGAGGATTTTATCATTGAATTCCTATGTAAGGATAACAAAATATTTCATATAATATCTTTCTTGTTAATGAAGAAATTACAGAAGTGATGAAATTTGGATAGTTCTTTACCCTAAAAATACTTAGATTGAATTTCAAACGAATTAAATGATTTACAAAAAAGTTATTTAAGACAGGGAACTATGTCTTTTTTAAGATTATTTTTGGCAAATTGACATTGAAAAGTAAGGGTAAAATCCGAGTAATCCAACTAATTGGACCTACCTATTTGAAGAGTATACAAGGGGAAATAACTGACTAAGGTTCCTTATTACTTGATTAAGAGTGATCTATCTAAGTGCTACATTCCATAATATGTTTCTCACTTGAGTTATAATAAGTAAGTACAGACTACAGTACCCACCAAAAGTTTTAAAACATTTTCAGATTGTAGGCCTACTGAAGGGCTTTTAGCTAAATTTTGATAACTGTTCATTTTTTAATGCTTTGTAGTTTTGCATTATTTTTTTTTTGGTGATCATTATTATTATAACTGAGACTACAAAAAAGCATAAAATTTTGTTATGGAAAATTATTACAATAAATATGATTTTGGAGGCTTTACGATGTCAGATGTTGAATTTTATAACCAGTACTCCCCTACCCTTCCACAAGGCCGGAAACTTCTCCATATTATCTAAATTTATGAAATTTGTTTTCATTTTATCACAAACCATACTTAAATGTATTTAAAAAAAATGAATCTACAAAAAATAATCATTAAAACTCAAGCATTGTAGTTATTTTCTTTTGTCTCCAAACTTTTGGTGGGTACTGTATAGGGCTGCGTATCTTGGCCAAGGTCGCGATACAATATGTATCACGATATATGCCTCGCGATTACGATATTAATCGCGCTACGATGTTAATTGTAAATTTGGTATGAATGCATTGACAAGATATGATATTTTTATCAAACAATCATAAAATTAAAAAAGTTAATTATTACTCTAATTTGGCACAAAATAAAATCAACAAAACAAATGTTATCTTTGTTTAATGAGTATTGAGAATAAGAAGTAAATTTGAGTAAAGATTGCAATTGCAAGTTAAATGCTATAGATATATAGTACTTTTTTGTTTTTAACTGATTTCTTGTAAAGGGCCTTCTGAATCGCGATTTTTTAGGACGCGATTTGATACACCCGTATCGGACAGTCGCGAATACGATCTCACGATGCATCGGTGAATCGTTACAGCCCTAGTACTGTATGACTTTTTATAAAATGAATATTCATATGTATTGTATTGATATTTCAATGTTTAGACCAATATGTATATTAAATTATTAATATCCTGAATAAATTATATATCTCAATATTGTCATATGGTCTCTAGTCATTTTCATCATTATATACCCATATATATATATACATGTTCTTTGTTTCATTTATTGATTTGGGTGCTATACCTGAACAAGATGGAAATTGTGAATATCTTGCTAAAAGCTGCTTACTTCTGGTAGTCAACTGAAGGCTAGATCAAGGAACCTATATTTTGATATAGGGTCCTTGGCTAGATATACCCAGAATGAAAGTTGTTCATGAAGAATCAATGTCCCAGCTTAATGCTTTATACTGGAGAAAATCATCATAGAATGACAACATTAATATTGTTTATTTATTGCATTTAACCCCATGTCAACACAATTTCGGTCATTTTACGACGTCCACGCACCTAACCTAGCTTTCCTGGACCATTGTCTATAACCAGTACTCCCCTACCCTTCCACAAGGCCGGAAACTTCTCCATAATATCTAATCTATGGAGGAAAATCAACATTATTGTCAAATTTTCATTGAAGGGTATAACCTCCCTGGGCATGATGCGAACCCGCACCCCTCAGGCATGAGATTTCAAATCCCGGCGCGCTACCAATTGCCCTATCGACCAGCTTTAGATTGAAGGATCAAGGTAAATCTGATTGAGACCTTTTTTTCTTCATTTTGGCAATTGAATTGCCTTTTAGGAATGTCTACATTCACTGTAATATTAATCACTTCTCAAGTAAACTATGCTAAAAATACAGAGGCCTTTTTGGCAAGAAAATGCTGTCTGCATTAGAAAAGGGGGAGTAACTCTACAGAGTTTGATATTACAATTTCGCGATTAGTCATTTCGATAAAAAGCCGTTTGTGGACCATTTCGCTTAATGCAGTTTTGTCACACCGGAAGTTGTCACTTGCAGACTAAACTTGACAAATCTGAAAATCTGTTCGATGTTTTTTAGTTTGCCTTTGAATTAAAATTAAAACAACTTCGAACATTGTCCATGGATTTAATAAACTTTTTGCTCGTGCTGGGCTTCGTTTACACCGTTCAATGTGGAGAATGCGGACCGGTGAGAATTTATCGTCATATGTTTACATCGCATGTCAAACCTTGCAGTTGCTTGCTGCTTCAGTGGCTGCAACTGCAAGTTAACGAAATTGTGTTAACATTTTTAGTTACAGTGTCAATGCTTTCATTTCCTAAATATTATAATTAATGGTGAATTAATTAATTAACCAATGGCATTACCATTGATGAAGACTCCTTGTCGATGTTTATAACTTATTCAATGAAATGACTATTTTCTGACTTTTCGTCCTCATGACGTTTCGTACCTTGTTTAAAATTAAAAGGCGTGTTGCATAATTAAATGCACTTATTTAATAAATTGATAAATTCTTATGAGATTCTTAAGAAAATGTTGATCTTATGTTTTACTGACATATTTATTTCTTATTTTCTTACATTCCTTTAGGCTAAAAAAGTAAAATAATTCTTTATCAGTTTATCTATACATAAACTTGTAGCCTCTGGTGCAGTCTTAGATCAATTATTTAAATCCGCAGAAATTTTTTTTGTAATTGTAATGGTCATAACTCATATCACGGCTTTCAGTCAACCTTATTACTGTTCCTAGATAGGTTAAATCTCTGGATTTAGCTGTTCACAAGTTACTGATAATATGACTAAGGCAAAGCCTGAAAGCGAGCTCTACAGTGCACATGTTTATCTTATGAAGGTTCTACCACAGGGTCATTTGAAATAAGCTAGGGGAGATCACTGCGTAAGTCATTGCAATTAGAATAATTCTGACGACATCTCATTATTTTACGGCTGAATCATTTTTTCTGCAAGCTCTTCGAGCTGGCTATTTGGCGCATACTTCTGTTGTTGATTGACAACTGCCTTACATTATTTAAAATTAGTGATAGAAAGGAGAATGGTCATAGATATTATTTCATGACATTACTCTACTAAAGTATGCTCCATCCGGCACCCTGGAATAAAACCTATGACACCTTTATCAGAGCACTTGTGCGCTACTGAGTCTGACTGAGTTTGCTAGGCAACTTTGGCATTGACCTAAATCATCATCTGGTGGCTATAATATTATGTGGGTGCACCGACTCACGTTTTCTTTCATTTGAATAAATGCTTGCACTGAGTTAAATGGCAAAGGTTCTAAACACTTTTCTCAGAAGAAGCCAAATACATGCTTAAACAAAATGAACCCTTTTTCCCTGCCAGTTTGGTCCTCTAAACTCCCGAAAGAATGTTGAACCATTATTCCCTGGCATAGAAAGGGGGAAAATATTAGAGATTTCTTCACGACAAAGTCTATGTTGTTTCTTTTAGCAATAATTTACTGGATTATCTTATTGATTTTGTATCATCTATAATTAAATAATTATTTCCAAAAATGTTGTTTTGACCGTGTATGCTGCTGCTTTATTCACTCTCTCCCCAAGTTCTCAACAATTACAATTAAGATAAATTTTTGCTGAACTAAATGGTAAAGGTGTGTTTAACATTTGAATGGAGATCAACCATATGCAAACAGATTTTCTGAAGTTTACATATCTTTCTTGGTAACCAAGTCAGGTTTTTCTTCTTAGAATTCAATTTGGAGGAGCTGGAGTCATTCGCTGTAAAATTATAGTTGTAATAATTATAGTTGATTGTAGGACAAAAGGTCCCATGGACAAAAAGTCCCATGTCATTTTTGACAGGGGTGGACAAAAAGTCCCATGTAGTTTTGCCACCCTGCACAAAAGGTCCCATCTAACAGGCCTTTTTTTCCTTCTTTACGTGACGCCGTTAAACGGCGTCTTCCCCAAGCAAAATAAGTATCTTTTTTTCCCCAAAACAAACCAATTTTTCCCCTCAACAACCATTTTCCCCTTCAAAATATCTTAAAACTATGTATAAACATCGAAAATACGGCAAAAGAGAAACCGGAAATCTCGCAGGATTTAATTATCGAAACGGTTATTTACCAATATTCTATTACACGAACGGAACATGGTCATTTCGTTAAATAAGTTTAACAGAAATATAAGTAATCAAGTCTGCGAGTCCTTCAAATTACCAGTTCGGTAATTTCTTGCTAATAATTCGTTCACAACCACATTCGCCCCTACATTTTTCGCACCCAAACCGGCATCGAATTAAATTTTTGTTTGTTTGTTTTTTCCCGACGCACGTGGTATGTCTTTCCGAGCATGTTGCAAGCGTTGGGTTACTTACGGAATTGGCGCAGTTATACAAAAAATACGAAAAAATGACATAAGAAATACTTATACCCTGAATTTGTTTTCTTAAAAACTTAAAAACATCAAGATGAGTCCTAGCCAGGTATTAATCAGTTGAAAACACAACACATTTAGTTTGAAAAGCCAAGTAATGATTTCAATGACAAAGGAACTAACAGTACCCCTGCCAGTGACAACTAGGAACCTTTGAATGAAGAACTTGATGCCCTTTTGGTTGAACATGGAATTGAGTCAACACCCATTGATGATGATACCTTTAAAGCTACTAAATCTCCACCCAACAAACATAAACAATAACAGTTTAAATGAAATATGATTACAAGAATTAAATATAGATCTAAATAGTCTAGTTTTATTTTTCCCCATTTTCCAATTATCGCGCGCCATTTTTCCCCTTGTAAAAGGCTACAGGCTACTTCCCCAACACATGAAAAAAAGGCCTGCATCTAAGTTAGGCAGGGGTGGACAAAAGGTCCCATTCAATTTTACAGGCTGGACAACTGGTCTCATCTCAGTTTGACTAACGTGATAAGGTCCTCATTTATTTAAGTCCCATTGTAGGTGATCAATAAGAATTAATTATCATTTAATGCAAACTGTTATAATAAAACATGTCAATTAATTCTAATTGTTGTAATAACAACTTCTATCTTATCAGATGGCTTCAGTTAATTTTTAAAGCTGATAAATTTGTTTAATTCAAAATAAGCATAAATGATTGCCAATTCCTAGTAATTACCACTTATCTAGTTGTAATGGATCTTAATTGATTTTCATCTTTATTCTGTCTGCAGACAAAATGTCAGAGTCAGAAAAAGAAAATTCACTAACCGACTGTATTATATTATAAATTGTATCACTTTTTATAGGATGATTACAAGTTTGAATACACACAATGTGACACTAATGGTGAAAGATGGAGAGTCTCAGTTCCAAAGACAGACACATGTGATGCTGGGATGAAAAACTATAATCTTCCAGTGAAAGGAACTGATTGCAGTGAGAAATTTTTCTCTACTTAGGACATAATTGTCTTGTATTAAGTTTTAAAGAGTCTTGAATGTACAAGACTATTTGAATATTAATTTTTTAGCCAGATTTTTCAACGAAATACGGGCGCCCGGTGTTGTTAACAATATTGTTTAAGTTTTCAATTTAGCATATATTTCTGCCATTTATTGTCACATCTTTATGAAACTTCATACAATGATAACATACTATGTGATGAACAGAATTAGAAAGTAACCACAAGGCACAACTCTGCCTGGCTTTATTGTGGATTATTTGTAATTTTTGCATTAAAGTTTTTAAATCTGGCTTTAATGTGGTTTCCTCATTACATTTCTCGTTTATATTTTACTTGTGAAATTAACTGATGGGCCAGTCCTGAAAATAAATGTGATTATTTAAAAAAAAATATTTTATTGTTTGTCATTTGAAAGAGTAACTGTTTGCCACAGTTAAAAAAGTTAAAAAATTAACTTTAATTTGAAAATGTATACTGAATTTTTACAAGTACGCGAAACTCAACAGTTTATTACTGGACAGTAGATCTTTTGAAGTTCAAAATTTTACTGGACCTTACCTATTCTTACAAAACCAAAGACATTTTACTTATTTTGATGAATTGAAAATTGTGTGAATGAGATCAAATTCTTTGACTGAGAGGCCTGCAAATTTGCAGAATCTGCGGTGCAGATCTAGAAAGACCTTTTTTTACAGGATCTGTCCGTAGGTCTGCCACGCTTGGTGGTGCCTGATATTATTTAAGGTCATCAGGGCTTTTTTCAGTATTTGGGGAAGGGGCCTGGGGTCTTTTTTTATATAGAACATTTCAGGAAATTCTATGGCAATTTCATTAATTATCAGTTTTAATAAGGGAACAAAAATCCAAGGTAAACTCCAAATTGGGGAAAACTGTATGATTTTAAAGAAATTTCAAGAGGGGAAGGCATCTGTTAACGGCCACTGATATATAAGTAAAAAAAGGTAGACAAGGTCATGCACCATTTTACTTTACAAATTTCCTGTATTTTAATTCTAGATAAGGAATGTGAGGGTGGACAATTTTTAAACATGGACAGTCAAGAATGTGAAGCATGTCCTGCAGGAACATATTCAAGTGGTAGTAGTGCTTTATTAGATGACTGGGAGACGTTGCCTAAAGGATTCTCTAAACAAACTGAAACATTCCAGAGTTATGGTGAGGAAGATGATGACACACCCATTGATTGTAAAAAGTGAGTCTTAAAATTATTTGATATCTACAATTAGTTTAGTTTATACAAATTCATTTGTTTTAATGCTGGTTTTTATACTTTTTGCTGACACCCTGGAAATCTGTTCCTGTTCAGCATATTGTCCTTTTTGAATAGGAAAAAAGTTGGTTGGTTTTCCAAGGTGTTTGCATAAAGTAAAGGACTAGCATTGGAGATGTGACTTGCAGCAAATGGTATACACTTTTCTGCTAAACTTCGTGTAGGTAGCATGTATATCTAAAAGAATTTAAATTATAACAGCTCTTTAAAACTGTGAGTCAATGCAGATTTTTTCAGTTTTTTTCTTGAAACTGTAGCATTTGTGATGTCATAGTCACATGGTATTGTCACTGTGATAGTAATGAAGTATGAAAGTGAAATTGTCTATTGTGGTCTTAGATATAAAACAATCTTATCAGGAATAACAGAAACCTAACAAGTTTTTATTAAACATTGTGTTTTGTATTTTATGATTAAATCATTGTAGAATTTCTTTTCCTTTGTTCGACATCATTGAAATGTTATCTCTGTAAAAACTCTTTGCATTGATTCATGCATACATGTATTCATTTCAGCTTGATAAGAACATTATTTCTTTGTAATAATGATTCATAAGTGCTTTTAACAGGGTTTGACACAAACTGTGTGATAGGATTCAGAGGATCCTAAAAACTTAGGAGGAATCCCAGTGATTCTTAACTAGGCCAGGGATTCCTTCAGGTTCCCTGAAAATTGCCATGAATTGTTTATCACAGTTAGTGACTGCTAAGCTGTATCCATTTTTTGCTCTTTTATTTGAAGAATCCTTAATGTTAAGGGGATTCCTTTTGGATATCTGGTAAAAACTGCAAGTGTCAAACCCACTGGGTTGACTCAAACCCTGGTTCTCAATCTATGGCTTGGCTTTACTGACTCTTCTTTGGCATAACTTTGAACCCAGCTGGCATATTGAATTATCTGCATGGGTAAACATTTTCAGATCTGGTCCTGAAAGCCGTGACCGTGGCGTAGTGGTTAGCATGTCTGACTTTGAATCCGGAGATCGTGGGTTCGAGCCCGGTCACGGTAGGTCATACCCTATACATGAGTTGTTGGCCTTGTGATAGGGTAAGTTAGTACTGGTGATAGAAAAATGTTCAGGAAACCTATTGTAGGAAAAGCTGGCCGTCGTGTATATGACCTATATATGTGTTGAATGCGAAGTAGATCTGGTCCTGAAGCTAAGAATTTATGAGATATGAGAAAGGGTTCTTTACCTAGGCAAAAGCTGCAAAATCATGAAATTCGGGATTTTAAAAACTTGTTTTTCACCTGTGTGTCACTTTGTGTAGCTTGTTTGCAAGATGATGACTCAAATTTGATGTCCTTTTTTTAAAATTTACTGCCGACTATTGTTTTCATTGGTCATGAACACGGAAATAAAAAAACAATGTTTGACTATTGTAAGCATGAGCTTACAATCAGGACTGAATATAACAAACAATTGGACTTGCACATTTTTTGCCAGTTGCAAAATGAAAAAATCACTCGCAATTTTTTCTCTAAATTTGATAACATACATAGTAACTATTCGTATATGCAATATAAAAGCAACATAGTACACTATTTAAAAAAAGATAGAACAAGGGCTTTATTGTGGGATAGGCAAAGAATATCAAACATGTCTTTACTGTGAATCTTTAATTACTAGTAAACTTATCGATCTATCTGGCTGTTAAAATGCTGATTTGAGCCTCCAGAAATATTTTTGTGGTGATTTAAACTTGCAAAATTTTGCAAGTAAAAATTAAAGTTAGTAGCAATTTTCAAAATCCACTCGCATTTTGCGATTATGCGAGCTTAAATTTCGAGCCCTGATACAATGTACCTCACAAATAACTTGTATTATTGTATATATAATTCTAGTGAGAAGAAAAATGCACGATTGAAAGTTTTCAGTAATGAGTCTGATTTCAGGATTTTGAGAATGAATTATTCTATGTAATATATACGAAATCTGTCAATGTCAGTTTTTTGTTAGTAGGTTTTCAGTATTTTCAATATCTTTCCACCCATGGAAATGTCATCAGATTCTGTATTGTAACATTTGACTTCTATCATTATCAGTGAAGTTTATGGGGATGTTGAAATGTCAGTAGTTGAGAATCAGTGTATAATACTTTAAAGTGAGACATAAAATGCTAGATTGAATGATTATCTAAGTTTTGCATGTTAAAGGTACTGTGTAAGTCTTGGAAAGAAACTAGTCATTTCTTTCTTAAAAACATATTAAAAACAGCTTAAGTCAAAAACACAGACCACAAACAAATAATGAAAACAAGAATTTAAGGGGTTTCTGCCTTGGAACCCACAGTGGCAAAATGAGAAAGTGCAGTAACTAGCTTATAACTAGTCAGATTTTTCCATTTTTCAACAACTTTTGTCTGGCCCCAATCTGATTAAAACCTGATCTAAAATTTTCAGCTCGCCTACTCACTAATTTAGATCTGGCCTTTTTCAAACGAAGGTCACGTTCAGGCGACCTTTTCTCATCATAATATTCATGACGAAATTGTTATGATATGTAACTTGTTTACATCGTCTATGTCACGCAATTTGAAAAGAGCCGCCCAATTGCCCAATTTTCATATTTAGACGCTATTTTGAAACTACCGGAGTTGAAGTGAACAAATATACAATCGTTTAGGCAACGATTGTATATTTGTTTATTAGATTAGATTATTTGCAGAGAATGGCCTGAAGAGTTCCAAATGTATCGTTACGGAACGTTTTGGAACGTTTAGGGTAATTGAACTGGCTACTAGTTGTCTAACATAAATCTTTATGTCAAGCCCTGATTAAACCAATGCACTGTACCTTTAATATTACAGACATATTGATTTCTATCAGAGTAAAGTATCTTGTCATCAAGTGGTAATTTATAAATGAAGTTGTCATGAACACATTGTTCGTATAAATGCAATAATTAAACTTATTCATGCACAGCTTTTATTGTTGTTTGCATGTTTTAGACAGATTGCTTTTATTGGTTAACATTGGTTTATGAAATTATGGCTGACTGTTGTTGCTATTGGGATGTTTTGCTGGGACAAAATATTATTGATTGAACTATCTAAGGTTGAGATACTTATTTTCAATAGAACTAATTTAGAACTTGAATTTATGGGGTTTTCCATAAGTGCACGAGTGAAACAAACAAAGTTTTTTTTACACTTTATTGCTGAAAAGCATGAAACACAGATTAAATTCTAGTGGTTTTTTGTACCAATATTTTTATTGTAATGGCAAAACTTTGTACTGCAGGGAAAAAAGATATCCCTATTTATGTAAAGGGATTTTCAAGCAAATATATGATAAGAATCACTATTTAAATCAGCGGGTAAACATACTGCAGGAAAAATAGATATCCCTATTCATGTAAAGGCATTATCAAACAAATACAAGTTGAAGTCTTTAAATCAGCAGGGTTAATGTGTGACGCTATCATTAAATAAAATTGACAAATAACTAAAAACAAAAGTTTGTCATAGTCTCATACTAAACATTACAGTTTTCATCATGGGTCATTGTAAAATCTGTACCTTCTTAAATCTATTACACAAAAATCAATACAATTATTTGTTGCTTGTTGATTAGGTTTCCTAATAGTTTTATTGTTAAGTGAGTTTTACAATTAAGTTGATTTATTATCATTGGTTAAGCCTGCCAGGGTGATTAGAAACTAATTTCATTAGTTTACTCATCTGTAATTGTATTAATGTGTCCTACTCTCAAAATAGATTATTATTCTTCATTGTTGCTAGATTTTTGCCTTCTATCATGTTTCTTGACAAAAGTGATTGGCCAAGGTGAGCCTGCCCAGCTAGCTCAGTCAGTACTAAGTAGCACGCTAGTCTACTGATCGCCGCGGCCGTGGCATAGTGGTTAGCATGTCTGTCTTGGAATCCGGAGATCGCGGGTTCGAAACACGGTCGCGGCAAGTCATATCCTATACATGAGTTGTCGGCCTCGTGGTAGGATTTTTTAAGAAAAAAATTCGGCTAATTTGGCGAAACACAGGCAAGCATCCGGTGTTGTTTACAATTGTGTTAAAGTTTTCAATTTATCATATATTTCTGCCATTTATTGTCAGAACTTTATGAAACTTCATTCAATGATAACATACCATGTGACGAACAGAATTAGAAAGTAACCACAACTCTACCTGGCTTTATTATGGATTATTTCCCTTTGTAATTTTTGCGTTAAAGTTTTTAAATCCAGCTTTCCACATGGTTTCTACATTAGATTTCAGCCACGGCCATGGCGAGTGGTTAGCATGTCTGACTTTGAATCCGGAGATTGTGGGTTCAAGCCCGGTCACGGTAGGTCATACCCTATACATGAGTTGTCAGCCTTGTGGTAGGGTAAGTTAGTACTGGTGATAGAAAAGTGTCCACAAAACCTATAGTAGGAAGAGCTGGCTGTCGTATATATGACCTTAATATGTGTTGAATACGACGTTAAAAACAAAACAAAACAAAAACCATTACATTTGTTATTCATTATTTTCTCTATTTTGAACTTAATTACATTTTACAATATTGTTTTCTGTTAGTGTTTGATAGATACATTAGGGAATAATTACAAACTCTTTTTTAATAGGATATTCTATGATGTATATTCAATTGGTGTACATGGGGGCTTCCCTTTGATATAATTCTGTGTACGTATTGATTTATTGAGAGACTCTAATTCAATATGATATATGACTCTGTTTGTTTGAAATTGAAATATGAAATCTGACTCGTCCCCTCTTATATTTAATAGGGGAGTGTCTGGTATAATCGTTATACTTTAAAATCATTAAAGTGTTTGTTGCTTTGTGAATGTCTTTTTTCTTGTTGAGTGAATTGTTGTGGTTTGCTGACTTCTACTTACTGTAATGTAGGGGTGCTAGTTTCAGGAACCTTGTTCCTTGGAACCTTGTTCTTTCACTCGATTAAGTATTTAGAACATATAGATTATAATGAATCAATCACAGCATGTTGTCTATAAAAGTGTGGGAAACTGGGTCGGGGAACAAGATTCCTGAAACTAGCTCCACTACATCAACCTTTCAGTTATTAAGTTTTTTGTTCTGTACTGGTAACAGACGTACCATGGTTCTTTATTTGAGATGTTTAACTGTTGGTTTTGGAAGATAAGTTGCTAGCACTGATGCATTAATGCCTTGAGCCAATCTAAATAAAAAATATGGTTTTATTCATTGGAGTCCATATCTTATGATCATAAAATAATGCATACGTCCCTATATATAGTTCCCTGTCAGGGGTTTTTCAGTATATCTCACGGGGCCGAATATGTTATAACTCGTATATGCCTACTACATGGTAATGTGTATGGGACCCTTTTTTAATTGTGTTTGTTGACAAAATATTATATGTGTGCATATAGTGTGAGGTCTCTGGTGCCAGTGGTTTTATTATACCCCCTATCCCCAAAAAACAAAATGTAAACAAAAACAACAATACAAACTCCGCATTACAGTCTTCTCCTTTACCAGCTAGCCTGATGCCAGAGGTGAGTGAAAATTGATGCAGGCTAGTGAAAATTACTTATTTTACATAGTCAGGCTAGTTGATAAGTTTGCCCTTTACTATAAAACATGATAAATAAGGGGTAGTGCTTGAGAAAATTTAGTGTAATGACTGGCATTAGGTACATGGTATCAGCTGTTACATGTGTTAGTGTATTACATTAAAACAATAGTTTATAATGAACTAAGTACATGCACTCTACACCTGTTGTCATGACAATAATGATGTCACGTGACTTTATCAGTTGTTTCCCCTTGAGGCATGTCAACTCTTCAATCTGTCTTTATTTTATTATCATTCATGACAATTGTGAATTTACATTAATTGGTTATCTCATGAACAAATTAGGTATCTAATGGCTCAGTCCCATAAAATCGTGGCTTGTTGCGGACCCATTCATGCAGACAGCCGTAGCCCGTGGGAAGCCTTGCGTATTAAGGGGACGGTACATACATGACACAAAAGAACTCACCCTTAAGGAACCGTAGCGGGAAGATATGCAAGTTTAATCCATACTCGGCCACAATTTTGTTCACAATTTGACTCATCTCAAGTAACCTGGTAAAAACCATCAGTCCGTACGGGTAAGCAAGAATTTGTATGAATGCTTGCTGAGCTTGATGGCACGACGCCCGTACGGTGCCCCCACGGCTATTTTTGTTTTTATGTGACTGTAGCATTAGAGTTGCAATGGCTATCTACAAAGTCTGACTTAATGGAATAATTACTGCAGTGATTATTCTAGATCTCAGCACAGAGCAGGGTGACTGAAAAATGCAGTAGGGCACATCAAAGGGTTAAAAATATTAGATAATTGTTTCTGCCTACCAAAGAGCAAAAAAAAATGACAGGGAAAAGAGAAAAGAATAGGTTACAGCACCCTGCTATAACTACTACATCTGTGTTTGACTACAGTACCTCTAAGTCAAATTGATAAATCTCAAATTTCATGTTCTTAAAACTTTAGTAGCTAACTTAACAGCTAAGACTGCTATCCTGGGTAGCCAGAATACTGCTTTTGGAACTAATGGATCCCAGTTTAGCCCAAATCACAGCTGTTTATACTTAAATTATTATACATTGTGAGTGAATATTCTAAAGCAAAAACAGCTAGGTGTTCTTGTTATTTTACTCTCCATTGTGCCCTTTCCTTTCCTCTCACATCCTGTAAAGTCGTTACATCCTGTAAAGTCGTTACATTGAACCCCATGTATGTAATCCCCTGTCATTGCTACATCTGTGCTTTGTTTATATTTTTTCTACAATTGCAAATATTCTTTATTCAAGTTCAACAAATGAACAGAAAAGTCATTACTACCTAAGCCTGTGATCTGGGTATTTTCTTGTTCAGCCCATATAACATGATATAGCAAAACATGATAATTATAGCTTTCTAAATGCTTAAATTGTGGGATAATACAACTTCATACTTCATCTTTTTTTTACTCTTTGTTTGACTTTATATTAAGATATCATCCAAGGTAAAATGATAACGATATGTAAGCAAATTTATGTTTTACTGTTTTTTCCCTGTAATTTGATAGATACCAAAACATGAGTGTGGGTGTACGGCTGTACGCTATGATCAAATTAAAAAACGAACTATACTCTGTATTTCTGAACAAAGTTTACAAAGCTACAGCCATGGCGTAGTGGTAAGCATGTCTAACTTTGAACCTGGAGATTGCATTGTTCCAGCCTGGTAGCAGTAGGTGATACCCTATACACGAGTTGTCGGCCTCGTGGTAGGGTAAGTTAGTACTGGTGATAGAAAAATGTCCTGCAAACCTATGGTAGGAAGAGCTTGTCGTCGTATAAACATAATTATTAGTCTTACAATATACTTGTAATTAGGGCTGTCACTATACGCCAGAAGCATATCACACTAATTGCAATACGCTGGCAAAAAAAAAGAAAGCCTGTCATCGTATCGCAATACGTACCATGATATATTGTGGGCTTTAAGATTTGTTGTGCCTCCGCTGTATTTAACAGAAACATTGCAAATCTTCTCTGCAGCTACTGAGCAGCTACTGATAGAATCTAGCCTCTTTAAGTATTTACAGTCATTTAGGATTGTGACGCGCCCCAATTGGTTAAATTCTTGTAACTTAAGGTTAGATGGAATGAACAATGGTAAAAACTAACATTTCGCTACTTTTATTACGCGAAGGGAAGAATTTTCTAATGAAATAAAAAATATCGCAAAATATACATTAAAATCGTGCCGCGGTACGTATTGCTGCAGCTGCGTATTGCAATATACTGGTATACCGGTATATCTTGACAACCATACTTGTAATTCTGTTCAGT
Source organism: Mactra quadrangularis (assembly GCA_025267735.1). Classification (NCBI taxonomy): domain Eukaryota; kingdom Metazoa; phylum Mollusca; class Bivalvia; order Venerida; family Mactridae; genus Mactra; species Mactra quadrangularis. The sequence continues at coordinate 3,525,268 of CM046302.1, forward strand.
TGTGAAATTCTTCTACTTTTCAAACTTATTTATAAGACATAATGACTTCATCAAATATTTACCTAGTTAAGTATGATTACCTTTGCTAAAAGCAGTGGATTATAAATGATAATGAATGCAGATTAATCATGTTAACTCTTAAGAAAGTATTAAATATAACATAAAGTTTGTTGCAGAATCAATACAGATTTATTTTGCTGTAATCATTTTTAGCTCAACTTTACCAAGTAAATGGAGAGCTCTCCTACTCACCCTAGCTTCAGTGTCCGTGCCCATATTTCTGATTAAAGTTTTTGTGCAGTAAAATATTTTTTACTATAACTTTTTTATTTCTTAAGGTATCAACTTCAAACTTTAAGTATATGTTCCTTATTATCAACAACATCTCATGTGACAAGGTTTATAACTCCAAATACATTTTTTTCTGAATTATCTCCCTTTGAACTAAGAGTTTTCTTTAAAAAAATGTTTGTTTTTACTTTAACTGTTTTATTTTTTTAGGTATTGCCTTCAAACTTTAAATATATGTTCCTTATTATCAACTACATCTCATGTGACAACGTTCATAACTCCATATACATTTTTTTTCAAAATTATAACCCAATAACTTAAAATTTTCTTTATTTTATTTTCTTTTACGTTTAATTTGTTAAGGTTATATTTTCAAATTTTAAAATAAGTATGTTCCTTATCATCAACCACATCTCCTGTGACAAATACTTACTTTGTTAAGCATGCTGTCTCCTCTGACAGCTCTTGTTTTCTTTCCCATGATTTGTAAGTTTTCAAAGAGAGGCTTTATATGGCACCATCCACTGAGGTCACAACAAATTGACAGTGTGTTCTACGGATTTTTCTTGAAAATAATGGGGCGAGTGAGCGAAGAAAAAATAAAATAATCTTGATTCAGTTGCTTTATATAGCGGTTTGAACAAATTTTTATGGGCGAGCGAGGAATTAAAAATATTTTATTGTAAATACCGTCAAAATTAAGGTGAGAGGGAATCCATAGAACACATGATTAATATGTTGTGGCCTTATGCCATCAAAAAACCTATCACAATAAACTGTTGCACTTTTATGTTGCCAGTAATATAGAAATGAAATTAATGAGTCATGGTGTGTATGACATATTACAGAACAGATAAGTGCCTTTTCCACTTTAAGGTATTGTGTGAGTTTTGGCAGATTAATTTCTGTATACTGTCCTAACTGAATTGAGTGTCGATGTTTTAGTTTTCTAGTTACCTCCCTTTAGTCATTCGATAAATAAGCTAAAAGGGAGGTAACATAACCTCATTTTTTTCAAACTAAACTTGCATATTGGGAATGCTTCTTGTTCCTGTGTTCACCATCGTTGCATTGTGGGACTGTATGACTAAAATACGCTTTGAAGAATTTACGCAAAAAATGAAGCAGACATGAGCAAAATGGAGACTTAACTGTTTAAATATATAGGCTCTACGACCAACTAACTACATCACTAAGTTGCATGTCTTTTCAATCTATAGTCAGTGCCTATAATTATATTACAGTAATGAAAATTATTTGTCATTCTGTGTATAAAATATTAATGTTTATATTTAAAAGCCTTAATTTCCAGAACATTATTTATAAATAGGAAATTGTCATTGTGGTATGAAATATTGATGTTTATATTTAGAGGCATATTTTCTGGAACATTATTTATAAATACAGAACTAATTTGTTTCATTTATTCAGAATGTGATATATTAATATCAGCTACATTCATAGGAATGTGAATGAATTAGTGAGGAGGCAATTTTATGATGTGACTAGAAAAAATGTTGATCCATAAGCTGAAACTTTTTTCATTTTACCGTTGTAGACTGTAGAGAAGAAAGTGATGTATTAATCTACAGCCTAAGAAATTAGTGGGTGTCTGGTTGCCAGGGACAACCACTTTTTAGTTTGGGCAACCAACATTTTCTATTGGGCTACCAAAATTCTGCAAATGAGATATTGTGTTTGCTCTTAAAATGATCTGTTTGGGCAACAACTTGCATATCCTAATTTTGTAGACTGAATTTATGTTGCAATTATGGATAATACATACTTATTAACTGTCAACCATGACTCAATGAGAGAAAGTAAGCAATTGCTTATGTAGAATGGGAAGTTTTTGGAAGGATAGTTAGATGAACTGTCCATCTCTTCTCTTTTTACATTGTATGCAATACTATCCCACTCTGGGGCATTGTCATACATATCGAAGGTGAAATAAAATATCTGTGACATAATCAAAATGAATAAGGTTAAAAGTCATACGGCACGTTCTCTTAAAAAATAGATGAAAACAGAAAGTCTTAGTACCAAGGCATGTAGTGCAGTTCGTATTTTGTCAGGGTTTCCAAACTAGTGTATATCAATATAATAATCAATATAATATAGTATATCAAAAGAATTATACGTGTTGTTGTTGTTTCATTGTCTTTTCAAACTAGTGGGCCAAAGGGGGTATGGGTTCAAATTCCACCCAGAGTGGTTATACCCTTCCTTTAAAATTTGACAATGTCAATTTTCTTCCATAAATGAAGTATATCCCGGGTTAAATGGAAACAGTCGTAACTCAATATAAGAAAAGAGTGAGTTACCACAATTTTGTGCTAAACCCACAATATAGAGAAGTTTCCAGCCTTGTGGAAGAATAGGTGAGTACTGGTTATAGACAAGGATCCAGAAAAGCTAGATTAGGTGCTCTGGTGGTCATAAAATAATGTTAATTGTGTGAACACGGCATTAAACCAGGCTGTATAAAAAACAGAAAGTCACAATGGTTTATTTCTATATTTTCAGGTATGATTGGACTCCTAAAGGCTCCTATATTGCAGCAGTACCTGGTGAATGTGCAGCTTCTCTCATATATTCTGTAACTTTAGTGAAAGCTGGAATGTTGAAATTTTATTATCAATTTCCAAGTACGACAACTATATTCCATGTTACAGTAAGTATTTCACAATACACTTGTTACTTAATTATTATTACATAAGGTAGAGTTCCCATAACAGCAGCTGTCAAATTTTCCAGCGATATTGGGTCATGTTGACAAATTATCAATCTGATTAAAACCCGATCTAAAATTTTCCGCTCGCATACTCGTTAATTTAGATCTGGCCTTTTCCAAACGAAGGTCACGTACAGGCAACCTTTTCTCATCATAATATTCATGACGAAATTGTTATGATACGTAACTTGTTTATATTGTCTATGTCACGCAATTTGAAATGAGCCGCCCAATCGCAGACTGTGAATAATACCGCTGTTAAATTAACATGCAAAACTTGGTCTAAAAATAGAAATTACGAAATCAAAAAGTGATTAATAGTGTTTTCGTCTAGATGAAAGCTACGCATTGATTGGTTGAAACAAAGTTCATCTCGACGTGACCTTCCATGGAGAAAGTAGAGATCCTGTATGACAATGCTCTACAGGATATCTGTTTACGAAGATTGACAAATTATGTGAGCGGTTTTTGTTGATGTCATAAAAAATCAATAAAGATTGCTTTTTTATTAATTCTCTCAATCATTTGAGAAATTTGATATAATTTGTGTAAAAATGTTTAAACCAGAAATTTATAAATCCAATTAAAAAAATTAATCCCCTACCAAATTGGTCCTCTAACAAATTTGTAGTGTATAGGTGATTAATGCAATGCATTTAGATGGTAAAATATTACTGTAAATGAATTGTTTATTTCATATTAAAATAGTCACTGCAGTTTTGAACTTTTTTATGAGTTTGACAAAAGTCAGAAAACTGTACCAACATTTCAAAATCAGAAATGTGCTCTAGATGTATATTTTTAAATTTTGTTTGTTATCTAAACCTTTTGTATTTATTACCTTGATATATATACAGGTACAAAATGATCAATGTCAATCATCTAAAGATAAAGATGCTAGTAAATGGCCTGACACAACAACTGAAGGAGAGTGGAAACAAGTTACTGTAAGTTTTATATGTGTAACTGATTTTATTAACAGTTTTATGATATCCTGCTAGCTCAGTTGGTAGCACGCAAGTCTACTGATTGAGGGGTTGTGGGTTCTATTCCCGGGCGGGGCATACTTCCAAGGAGCTTGGTCATGAAATTATTTCTACGGCCATTCTCCCTCCTACCAATGATTTTTAGTTATGTAGGGCAGTTGTCAGTCACTGACAAAAGTATGTGCTTAGTAGTCGGTTAACAGCTAAATCCAGAGATTTAGCCTTTCCAGGAGTAGTGAGTAGGTTGACTGACTGCCATTATATGACGTATAAAATGTGTTGCTACGGCGTTAAACCCAACGAACAAACAAACAACTTATGATATCATGAATCAATGTTCACTCTTTGTCTTAATCTTCTAGTTGGAAATTTTGGCTAGTGAAACTGATTTAGGCTAGTGAAATAAATTTATTTCTTATAACCAAGCTGGCTGAAAAATTTTCCCCAGACTATGAACTTAGGTTGTGCTTGGAAATGATTTAAAACAAAGTCTTTCTTAAATAGTCTTTCAATACAATGTAGGCCAACCGGCTAGCTCAGATTGTAACCCCAAGTTTACTGTTAGTGAGGTTATGGGTTCGATTCTTAGATGGGACATTCTTTCATGCAGTTTGGTCTTGAAATAATTTCTATGGCCATTCTTCCTCCTACCACTGATTTTAGATCTTGTAGGTAGGGCTCGAATTTAAGCTCGCATACTCGCAAAATGCGAGTGGAATTTGAAAACTGCAAGTAACTTTTATTTCAACTTGCAAATTTTTCGCGAGTTGAAATCGCAAGAAAAATATAACTGTCGAAGCTAATGAGGCTAAACTCGGCAGATAGATTAAAAGTACGATCTTTGGCTCTACCGCTCATCTGTATCGCTACATGAGCTTCGGAAGTATACGTATTCGATTATTCTTTGTCTTTCCACCAATTACACCTTCTATAGTATATAAATAACACATGGCAGAGAGGGTGAATTTCAAGGGTTGATAATCTGTACTGTCACCCTCACTGCCATGTGTTATTTGTTTTATTATACCGAACAAAACTGTAACATGTAAATATTCATTGAACAACAAATAACAACACAGTAAAGAAAACAATCAGTACAATAAAAAAACTGTATTATATCACTAATATACCCTGCCGCGATCGGGATTCAAACCCGCGATCTCCGGATTCGAAGTCAGACATGCTAACCACTACGCCACGGTCGAGGCTATTTACGGCTACTAATCGTTAATAAGTGGTCTCCCTTAGTTAGCGGGTATTATTACCATGTGATCGAACCAAATATCACCCGCTCCGGTATAGGGCTTTAGCATAGGGAAATTCCAGTGAGGTATAATAATTAAATATAGCACTCTGTTGTTTTTGTATTGCATGTGTGAATAGTTACACCACTAAAATTTTGAAAACAATCAATGTAGCTGCATATAAGATTTGCAATTTTTCTGTTAAATACAGCGGAGGAATAACGAATTTAACAGCCCGCAATATATTGTGGTACATATCGTAATACGATGACAGCGTATTGCAATATACCGCGGTACGCTTCTGGCGTATCGTGACAGCCCTACAGAACAACAATATTAAACATGCCATTTATAACATTCTCGTTTACTTTCTATTTTCAGTTAAATCTAAAGAGTGGTTTTAATGTTATTACGTGGAGAGTGGTTGGTTTAGATTCCAGTGGAAGAGAGGCGCCTCCTATACTTTTAAAGAGAATAAGTGTTCTTGGTAAGGAGAGTTTGTCATATTTATATAACCTTATTATAAGCATTGTTTCTTCCCATTGGCTAGCTGTTGAACTATAGAAACTCCGAATTGTAAGAGGGACTCATAATTTAAATGCATCTAGTGACCATCTACCCTTTTAAACTGTTAATGATTTATTCAGCAATATACACCTGGTGCCCATATCATCAAGTGTCTTACGACCAATTTTAGTCGTAAATCCGTCTATATTGTATTGTTAAATTATCGTAAGATTTTTGATAATATGCTACCTTGTAGTCTAGAAGCCAGATGCTTGATACTCTAAGTTTAGATATCAGTTTGCAGTTTGGCACAGCAACTAAGTATTTGAGAAGAAAACTGCTTAGCAATTTAGTTTGATTAACTGAAATCTGAAAAAATTACCATTAACAGAAATTTTACACTGATGTATTATGAAAATATGTACAATAAAACCATTGGAAATATTGGCATATTAATTAGGGATTAGAGTTTTTTCAAAATCTGGTGGCTCTTCACTTATTCTGAATTATGGTTCTTTATTTAAACTCGACAACTCTCCCTAGTTGAAAGTTCTGGCTATGCACCTTCAAGCAAAACATCTTACCATTTAATGTTTGTTTAAAAGTAGGAGCAGAAATCCAGTGAAGGACATTCGCTTATGGATCAAGAAGACCCAGGTTTAAACCCCGCTAGTAGCACTTCTGATTTCCATGTGCGATAAATAACCTTGCTTCACTTCATCAAGGTGTTAAGTGTTACCTGATAGGGTGGTATAACTCTGTTGCACTAATATCTTAGCTGCACTAAACTGAGTGAAAGACTCCTCAGGCAGATAGATAAATAGTTACCAGTAGCCATATGACCAGGGGTAAAAGCTGTTGAACATGCATAGAAGTGGGCGTGGCCAAACGGTTACGACGTTGGACTAGTAAATATTGGATAGTCAGCTCCGCATTGGTTCGAATCCCATCCAAAACCTACCCCATCATTTCCTTAAACAAGAAACTTTATCTTACTAGCTCAGTACTGGGGGACCAGGAAACGAATTCAAAAGTTATTAATCTTGGTTGTAAGAACTTGTTTCACAATCAAGCTAAAGTAAAATAGTATACCATAAGCAGAAAACTTAAAACTATAAAATGTGATTACTTAACTTTTTACTTTATATTTTTTCAGGGATAGCATTTACATCCAATTGTGCTAAATGTCCAGCAGGTTCATTTAGTAGTGAGAATTCTAAGATCTGTACATTATGTCCAGAGAATATGTTCTCGGATAAAGGTGCTGGAATGTGTACCCCATGTAATGCTAAATTAGAATACTCATGTAAGTGGTTTTTACATGGGGTTTCCCCATGTTTAGTAGTGGACTGTGGCAAATCCACATCAAAATTTTTCGCGGACGATTACATTCGGTTGTGCGCTCGCACATAAATGGATAATTATCACTGCAATTAATATTATCTGCATTACGCATTAACAAGCAGACGATAAGAAGCACGTGTATATCTTATCTAGTTTATGTAAGGTAAAGGTCCCTTGTATCGCTTCCATGAGTTGTATACAGCCATATACTCTGCCAAAACCCCATGTCTGACAGCGCTATTGGCGCTTTGATCATTATTTCTTATAAATCTGATCATCACAATGTTTATGGTATTGTTTGTTTGTTTGTTTGGTTTTGTTGGGTTGAACGCGGTAGCAACACATTGTATAGGTTGTATTACAGCGGTCAGTCCACCTACTCACTGTTCCTGGAAAGGCTAAATCTCTGGATTTAGCTGTTAACCAACTACATGTACAGGCACATTCTTGTGTCAGTGACTGACTACTGCCCTACATAAGGAAAAAGCCAAAGCTTGTGTATTTTATATTTAAACACCAGAAAATTTCCAAAATTTTGCCTTCGGATGCTGACCAAAAATTCCAATCAATTACAATTGAAGTGGCTCTACAGATTGAATGTATTGTTTATTGATATTTCATGACTTATTTGAGTTGTTATGCATGTATGTTATAATATCAATATTTATATTTGTAGATCGTGGTTCAGTGAACTGTACAACAAGACCAGTGTGTACCAAACATGATTATTATCATTTACATAAACCTTGTATTGATGGAAAGGTAGGTAACTTTGTATTAAATAGAAGTTCTAAAATAGAGGGATATAGTATGCTTTCGCGTGTTCCCATTTTATTCTAGCTTACTGTTAAACCTAGAATAGCTTGGGCAACTTGTATTGACCGTTCTTGAGTTAGTTTCTTGATTTCAAATTACTGAATTAGTTTACCAGCAAGGGTGTAGTATTCCTATACCTGACTAAAAAAAAAGCCTTTAATGGCGAAACGTTAGAAAACAGTTATTATATAACAATAATAAACATATTAGCTATGTGTTGGTAGTGTTTGACATTTAATATACTATGCCTGACTCGTACATTTATGTCTGCAGACAAGTAAATATTTCCAACCAGCATGTCTGTAGTTATATTTTTAGCTATAAGATATTTTTTACATAGCAATACTTGATAATGTAGATGTCTCAATGTTTCAATCATATTCTACAGAGAACTATTTTATCATCAATTATTTAGAATTACTTCAATAAATTAAGTGTTTTATATTATTGTTCTCATGATTTCTATTTGAGTATTTAACTTCTGGACAAGTGCATTTTGATTCCGGACAAGTAGATTTTCTAATTTCACTCTGTTGACAAGTGAAAAAAGTAGAAATTCCACACCCTTGACCAGGAAGCAATAAGGCAGGTTAAGATGGAAAAGAACCCATAACCCTCTACAAGGGTGGATCCAGGATATTTTTCTGGAGGGGGGGGGGCGAACTTTTTCTAGGGGGGTCCAAACTTTTGCACCACTGCCATATTATACACATCTTGCAGAATCATGCAACATTTTATAATACAAACTACATAACCATTAAATCTATGTCAAGTACTGAGAAAAGTTGCTTCATACTACTTAAAAATGACTTACAGTCAAGAAATACACTAATGGACTGGTACATTTTGGAAATTCTCGGGGGGGGGGGGGCTATCCCCCCAGCTAGATCCGTCTATGCTCTAGATATCTAGAGATTGTAAGTCCCATTATCTTACTATGGCTTCTTAGATTTTACAATTGAGAAAAAACTGATAATAGTTTGTATGGTAATAATATTTAGACTGGTACACTATACAGATGGGTTCAACCAATGATATGTAATCTTTATTTCAGACTGGTACACTATACAGATGGGTTCAACCAATGATATGTAATCTTTATTTCAGACTGGTACACTATATAGATGGGTTCAACTAATGATATGTAATCTTTATTTCAGACTGGTACACTATACAGATGGGTTTAACCAATGATATGTAATCTTTATTTCAGACTGGTACACTATACAGATGGGTTCAACCAATGATATGTAATCCAGATTTGCCTCAATCAGTGAAACTACCTAGCGATGCTACAGAAGAAAAATGTAGTCCGTGTAACCCAGGAATGTATCTTGATTCTAATTCTACATGTAAATATTGCCCAGCTGGTCAGAAGTCTGAAGGGGACAAGTGTGTAGAATGTGAAGCTACTACAGCACCTGATTATAGTATGACATTTGAGAAATGGGATTCTATGCCTGATGAAATAGACATGACTTGTGTTTCATTTACTGGTAAGAATTTACTTTTCTGTTTTGTTGGTAATTTTAAAATATTTTTTTCTTTGAGAATTTAACAACCCCATGGCTTTGGAATGCACTGCCCTGTGGTTCAATTTGAAACTGTTAGCTGTCCAATATTGAACTTGAGGCTCAGTAATTGAGGTTTATTTCTATGACATATTGTTGGACCTTATATTTCCCACCTATTTTGACCATACCACTATTCATGGTAGGGGGACACAAGTTTACTGTGTACATGTACAGTTAAATAACACAATTTTTTTCTTGATTGTGAATCAGATTCTAACAAAATAGTTGAATAGTGCTCAAGACTTTTGTGACTTTCCTGTTCTTCAAGTTCTAAGCAAACAAAAGCAAATAACAAGTTATGAACAGATGAAATTGGAACCAATATAAAGCTGGTTCCAAAATTACTGTGGCATGGCCACGCCCAGTCTTCTGTGCTAATCTACAGTAACTGAATGTAAATTTTATTTTTTAGCCGTTTTTCTATGAAACAAATTTAGCTTATAGTTTGGCAAAACCTGGGCGGGCGTCTGCTGTCTTTAACAATTGCATTAAAGTTTTTTCTTTACCATATATTTCTGCCATTTATTGTCAGATCTTTATGAAACCTTATACAATGATATCATACCATATGATGAACAGAATTAGAAAGTAACTACAACTCTACCTGGTTTATTTTAGATTATTTCCCTTTGTAAATTTTGTGTTAAAGATTTTAATATGGTGGATATCTCTGTCATTTATGGTCAGATCTTGATGAAAATCCGGCTTCAATGTGGTTTCCACATTACATTTCTTGTCTTTTTTCAGATGTGGATTGTAACAATGAGACAGTATGGCTGCCATTACGTGATCATCTAGAAACACATTTCTCTCGTGGTGAAAGTGCTTACCTTGTTTTACAAATCAAAGTAGCTGGTTTCCGGACTGAACATAGAGTAGGAGATGGGGGTACCAGCACAGTTGGTCAATTTACCATGTTGTTTGAAACTACTTGTTCTGAATCATGTCAACTCATTCTATTATCTGTAAGTTAAATGTATTTGAATTTTTAATTCAGGTAATTTTTGTTTATCACATTTAAGATCACAATGGAAATAAGAGTTTTGTCTTTGTTGTGTTATCTATGTGTATGCTATGCCAAACCTTATCTTATTTATCTACAAATGCATGTATCTAAAAGCATATATCAAAAGCATGGTCAGGTAAAAGCTTACTCTGATTTTATGAGTGCTTTAAGCCAATCTAATTAAAACCCGATCTAAAGTTTTCTGCTCGCCTACTCGCTAATTTAGATCTGGCCTTTTTCAAACGAAGGTCACGTTCAGGTGACCTTTTCTCATCATAATATTCATGACGAGATTGTTATGATATGTAACTTGTTTACATTGTCTACGTCGCGCAATTTGAAATGAGCCATCCAATTGTAGACTGAATAATACCGCTGTTAAATTAGCTTGCCAACCTTGGTCTAAAAATAGAAATTACGAAATAGAAATGTTATTAATAGTGTTCGTCTAGATGAAAGCTACGCATTGATTGGTCGACATAAAGTTCATCTCGACGTGACCTTCCACGGAGACAGTAGAGATCCTGTACAACAATGGTCTACAGGATATCAAATAATCTGTTTACGGAGATTGGCTTTAAGAGGGAAACTTCTGTCTTTGTTAAAGGTTTTAGTTTTAGGTCTGAATTCTATTAATATTATTCTGCTTAATGTTGCAATATGATAAATAATTGTCCATTGTGTTTTGAATTGGTTTGGATTTCTTTTTGTCTTTAAGATAGACTTTTAAATATATTTAGACTTGATGTTTTTGTTTTTTCGTAGGATGAAAGTGGCAGTCAAGATATGCTAAAAACTTGGGATGGTTCCCAGGCTAAGACGACATACACGTAAGTTTAAATATGTCTTATTCTTTGTATAGCTATTGTGACTTAAGAAAACTGTGTATAAGAATTTAAATAAAGCTGAGGCGATTATAACCACGCCCTTTGACAAGTGGCTAATTTGCTTAACAAAGTAATCCTATGTGTCTAAAGACATGTGGCTATGTTTGTCCAAGTATTCGCTTATCCTTTCATTAGTGAACAGATTATGAACATTTAGAAATGGAAGATCCAGCAGTCTAGTTTCAATTGCATTGTGCTCACAAACTTGACTGTAGTTACTTCAGAATATTTGTCAATGCCATAAGTGTTAGCTAGTAGATAAACATTGTGACTGTTCAATGATATATTATGCCTCAGTCCCATAAAATCGTGGCTTGTCATGGACCCGAACATGCAGACAGCCGTAGGCCGTTAGAAAGCCTTGCGTATTAAGGTAACATTACGCACATGACACAAAACAACACACCTGTATGGAGCCATATATGCAATATGCAAGTTTAATCAATACACAGCCACGATTGTGTTTACGATTTGACTGTGTAACTGATACCTGTATCCATGGATCATCTCACGGACCCTGGTAAAAACGTAACAGTCCGTACAGGTACGCAATAGTTCTTACGGGTCCTTGCGGAGCTTGATCGCACGGCACCCGTACGGTGACTGTAACTTTACTATACCTTCTGAGCTGAAGATTATCACAGATCCTACAACAATATAACAATTCAATATAAGAGGACTTTTAACTTAAAGTGGTTGTAAAACAGTTGATCTTGATCTAGCGCCTGATCTGTTTTGCTTGTCAGCCAGGGCAAAAGGGTCGTAACTCACTCTTTTCTTGTATTGAGTTACGACTATTTTGAACTAAACCCGTGATTTATGTAATTGAAAATAATTGTCATAAGTGGACAAATTTATCAGAGCAATTAAAAAAAAAAACTTTTATTTTTTCAGGTATGATGTAAAAAAGAATGGATCATTCACATTTACTTTAGCGTTTCAGAACTCAGGTTTTCCTCTAATGGCATCATCAGTTACAGATTCTGTAGCCAAGATATATTCTATAGAAATTACTAATACGATAGAAGGAGGTGCTAGTTCATGTCGTAAATGTCCTAAAGGCATTGATGATGGAGGGTAAGATAAAAATACATATATTGATAAATAGTTTAGAAATAAACAATGTTTGATTGAATTTTACTTTAATTATATTTATTTATACTGGGATTAACGTCGCTTTTAACACAACGTTTTAGGTTTTTTAAAGGCGCCCAGTGCACCTTACCTAGCTTTCCTAGACCCTTGTCTATAACTTTTCCATATATCTTATTAATTGAGGAAAATTGACATTCATTGAAGAGTATAACCTCCCCGGGTGAAATTCGAACTCGTACCCCCTTAGGGACACTAGATTCGAACTCCAGGCGCTCAAACAACTGCGCTACTAACCCAGGTTATATTGATACTAGGTCATGATGTTATATATATATTACAGATGTATACCATGTCCAGGTGGTACGTTTATAGATCCCACCACTACAACGTGTGTTAGTTGTCCACCGGGTACAGTCGTAGCTTCCCATAATGCCTATGGTGCAGACTCGTGTAAACCATGTGGTGCAGGACTTAAAGTATACGAAGGAAGATCTTGTGTGTCTGATGGAATGTTTACTGATGATGATGGAATTACATTTAATATGAAAAATCTTACCAATAGGTTTGTTGTTGTTGTAGTATTTAGAGTCCCTTGCACAACATTTAGGACGAGCCCGATTGGAAATTCCTACTGTTAGAACTCCATTCAAGTGGGCCGGAACTGTGTTCTGGCTGCGTTCTACCCATTCCATCGAAATAGCTGGTGTGAACGGAATAAGTTGCAATTTATTCTTACCCAAGATGGCGGCAGCATTAATGCAAGCATGTGAGTTTGGTGTTTCGAAAGCGAATGTTGTTAAAGTTATACTTTTGCCCGATTGTTTATGATAACAATTTAACTATTTGCTATAAATAAAGTAAGAAGTGAGTATATTTGCTACGGATATTGCCTTTTGATTCAATTCTGACATCCAATTTCTCTCATTTGGCAGATTTTGTGGAAGAGTCGGAATTTAATTCTGGCACAGTTTCGACAGCCCAATTGAGCACTCCCTTAATGATTGTTAAGAAGTATTTACTACATAGCATGGGCAAGCTGAATGGCCATTAGCTATAGTTTGAATAGTTTTCTTGAAGTTAATTATTGTGCATCAACTCAAATCTTTACATTTTTTGCGTTACAAATAATTTCATGATGGTAAACTTTTTGGTATCCTTTTGAATTTCCTTGAACTGTTCATTTTAATTGCATTATTATTTAGAATAAGTAATGTCATACATGTAATTTAGGCCACAACAATTTCATTATGTGTCTACAGAAAAAATGGGACAATCTAGCAAACCTTTTTTTTTTAAATCTTAATTCAGTCGCTTTATATAGCGGTTTGACCAAATTTTCATAAGCGAGCGAGGAAATAAAAATATTTTTTGTGAAAACCGTCAAAATTAAGTTGCGAGCAAATCCATAGAACATATGATCAACTTGTTGTTGCCTTAACGGCTTTGAATAATGCATCAGTACTACATCTAGTTTTTTTGTTTTGTTGGGTTTAACACCGTAGCAACACATTATAGGTTATATCACGGCGGTCAGTCCACCTACTCACTGTTCCTAGAAAGGCTAAATCTCTGGATTTAGCTGTTAACCAACTAGTAGGCACATACTTCTGTCAGTGACTGACTACTGCCCTACATGATTTAGAATCAGTGGTAGAAGGAAGAATAGCCATAGAAATAATTCCATGACCAAGCTCCACGAAAGTATGCCCTGCCCGGGAATCGAACCCACGACCCCTTGGTCAGTAGACTTGCGTACTACCAACTGAGCTAGCCAGGTGGCCAACTACATGTAGTAAATAATGACGTTTGATTTTGTTTTCTATCTTCAGTTTCCAGTTTGTTCAAGGTAGTTTATTGTTTACATCAAGTGGTACCCAGTATTATCATGGCTTTAATATAAGCTTATTTGGGGAACCAGAAAAATCCTATGTGATATGTGCTAACAATGTTTCAAGAACTGACTCAGTAAGTATAATCACCTAAGACACTGTTTGTCTAATCATTATGTTTGCATTCATTAAACCTCATTGTAAAATAAGAACTTTTTAGAATAAGGGACTTTAGTCAGTTATTTCCCCTTGTATACTCTTCAAATTGGTAGGTCTAATTAGTTGGATTACTCGGATTTTACCCTTACTTTTCAATGTCAATTTGCCAAAATTAATCTTAAATTACTTTTGTAAATCATTTAATTTGTTTGCAATTCAAGCTAAGTATTTTTAGGGTAAAGAATTATCTAAATTTCACCACTTCTGTTAATATCTTAACTAAAAAGAAAGATATTAGATGAAATATTTTGTTATCCTTACATAGGACTTCAATGATAAAATCCGAGGATTCCAACTGTAAGGACCTATTTACCAATTGGATAGCTTCAGATTTTATCAAGGGAAGATAACTGACTAAAGTCCCTAATTAGATGGATTGTGAATAGATAGGCCTGAAGGCATGGGTAACGTTGTTGATGGCTTTATAAAAAATAAGAAAAAAATATTCACCTTTGAGCTATTACTTATAAATATAGTGAATATTTTCGCCATAGTCTATAGGCCGAATTTAGCTTTAGTCTGAAAGATGCTTATATTTTCCTATATCTCATGATTACTTTTGGACGTTTTGCTTGGACCAAGACATATTTTTTAAGGACTTTCATTTTGGAGTTTAACTTATAACTTTATTTGAATGGTGAAATTAAATTTTTACAATCTGTTATAACTTGACATTAGAATTATGAAATGCAACCTAGTGTAAGTATTTTTAGAACAGTTTGGCTTGTGTTTACTAGTGATGGGTCGATGATTGATAATTATTGAAAAGTTTATTAGTTTACTGACCTTTTTTCTTTATATAACATGGGCCGTTCACAGGCACCTTCCCCTCTTGAAATTTCTTCAAAATCATACAATTTTCCCAAATTTGGAGTTTAACTTGGACTTTTTGTTCCCCTATCTATGAAATTTTGAAAATATTTCCCAAAATGTTCTATAGTATGGGTTGCCTGCAAGACTGTAGTAACTTGCTTTTTAATGCAATGCACTTACTAGTCTTGCAGGCAACTCTCAATATATAAAAAAGGCCCCAGGCCCTTTCCCCAAATACTGAAAAAAGCCCTGATTTAGTATTGCCATTGGGACTATCCATTTCACAAATGACTCTTCAATTGATTCTTGAGTTATTACCCTATCAATTGTTGCTTTAAATAGTTATGTTAGTTATAATTTTAGTTAAGAATAATTTGTATAGCAGAGTTTAGTGGTGGGACATCGGCTGAAAATCGTAATCGATCATCAGTTGGAATCTGTTTCTGTTGTCGATGCGATTCTTCCGATTATAATCGGTTCCTGATAAGTTTGTTTTTGCATGCATGTTTTACTGTGAATCCTTATAAAATTCATGTACTATGGATTATGAAATATTTTTCTTTAGTCAAATGTGTCAAAAACCTAATAAAAAATTAAAAATCAAAAAAACCGATTAAAATAAATGATCGATTGCCTAGTTCCCTTGACTAGTATAGTAGCTGTAGTTTTGGAACTTGAACTAGATATATCAGTGTCCAATACAAGTCAGACACAAATGACATGTATTTAAAACATTTTTAATAACAGTTCAGATACATGAAAATATGTTATTGTCCTTAAATAGCCTATCCTCCTTTCTAACCGATGATCGATTATGATAAAGTTTAATCGATTATCAGAATCGGAAGCTTCCAACTAGTTGTTTATCGATTATTCCCGATCATCGGTACAACACTAGCAGAGTTGAATGTTATCAAATTTGTTAAGACAATATAACAGCTCAATATAGAAGGATTTACAACTAAAATTTGTAGCAAGACCATTGATGATACAGGCTCCTGAACTGCATGGATTGTTCCCTTTTTGAAGTTTCATGTTTTTCACTTAAAAAAAACACAAATGCTTTTTATAGATGAAGCAGAGAAACATACCAACTGTAAGCAACTGTTTAATAGGCTATATCCGGAATTATAATATTTGGGTTTTCCTCTCAATCTGAATTGTAGTTTAATGTAAATGAGGACTGAACGAAACATTATTGTTACTCTCTTTATTTTCAAATGGAGTTACAATAGTGTTTCGTTGAGCCCTCAGATTTAAGAAATAACTTACAGTTGTCTATATTTTATTGTCTAATAAAACATAGTCACGAGTTGTGATGCGCGTATGATTAAATCACGAGTGCTTTAGCACGAGTGATTTAATTAGCGCATCAAACGAGTGCCTATGTTTTATTAGACAATAAAATATAGACAACTGTAAGTTATTTCGATTCTAACATCGCAAAATACATCCTTAGAAAAGATATTTTTATAGAACTATTTTTTACTGTCAGAAACGCCATGCTGTTGAAATCCGCCCCCCAGTGCAAAGGCCGAAAATAGCCTTTATTTACACAGATCTCATTGATAATTGATTCTAATTTCAAACAAATAATATTCAAATCTTAATTTAAAAAAAATGAACCCAAAACTAAATACGAATTGTCATAGTTTTATTTGTGTGTAAAACATCATTCTTTAAAATAAGCGCCGTGAAATAAACATTTGACCTTGCCCTTAGTGAGTGTCATTTTATATACACACGATGATGAAGCATTTAAGTTCGGTGTTTTCGGCGGAATATTGCAAATACTGCTTAAATAATTGGATGTTAACTGAATAGGAGTGTGTTATCAGACAGTCTGATGGAGATATTTGTAAAAGGTTGGATATAAATTGGATTTATGAACGTGTGTCAAGGAAGGTTAGATTTTCGGAAAATCAGCACTGCTCGTGTCAGCTTGGATGATTACGAGCTTGAAAGAATACACGTAGCCAGTTCCATTATATTATGCTATGCACAGTTTGGCTTTGATTAAATAGTCAATCTTTGTATTTTCGTATAATGGCTGGCATGATCGTCGGATGAAGGGCAGGATGAAATGAGACAGCGGAACCGGGAAATGCTGGGACTTAGAAAACGTCTTGAACTTGAAGTAGGTCATGTTTATGCTAGAATCGTTTTAAACTCAGTTTATACCATTTTTGGTCAAGTAATAAGGTTAGTACATGTTTTAAATTTACTGACATGTTCCAAGGTTCTGTTAAAGTCAACCCTTTAAACTTGGGCGCTATTTTCGGCTTTGCTCATTTAACGTGGGGAGTAAAATTTCAACAGCCGTCACCAGCTATATTTTATTGAATAATAAAGCATAGATGACGTCACATTGAATAAAGAGTGAAAGCGCACGTGCCTATGTTAGAATGATCTACAATTTATACATGTTTTAGGATACTCAGATATGTAACACTTATTGTTCGTTTTTTCTCAACTGTCAAAACATGAATAATTTCATGGTGAATGAGTTTATTAAAATCATTGTTGTA
Source organism: Mactra quadrangularis (assembly GCA_025267735.1). Lineage (NCBI taxonomy): Eukaryota > Metazoa > Mollusca > Bivalvia > Venerida > Mactridae > Mactra > Mactra quadrangularis. The sequence goes on from CM046302.1 coordinate 3,543,141, forward strand.
ATACATCCATGAGTTTCCATAAGTGTGTATTATGATCAAGTTAAGCTGTTTATGCCGTATGATATGTTTAAGTCAAGATATTTTTAATTACAATTAGGCCGCCAGTACAAAAACAATGCATTCAGTCACCGTGTAATTATTCAAGCTTTGACAGTTGAGAAAAAACGGACAATAGTATTTTATAATATCCATAATTTCTATAGTGTGATATTTCTTTGCTATTTACTAATATGACATTTCTACTTATGTAAGAGGTGTACTAATTGTATGAGTGATATTTATCCATAGTGAGACCTTTTGTTGCTAGTGAGATAGGTGTGCTGTAGTCCTGCTAAGCTTCTATGATGAAGTTTTGATACGTGAATATCATTAGAATAATTTTTTATGTCTAAGTAGAAGCGATTTCTAGGCTATATTTTAATAGAGCTTAAATTGCTACAGGGAGGGTTCTGGCTGAGGAGAAGTGTAGTGTTCAAATGATATAAGTTTCTTTTACCTAAGGCCATGCCATATTGGAATTAATTGCGTGTAGGTTTAAGAGTCCTCAATCCAAAAAAAAAAATTCTGATGTTCCGGAATTCGATAACTAATTTTTCTCAGGAAATACTGATTGTTTCCCGAATCTGTGTATTTGATTAATGAAAATGTTTGTTTGTTAGTTTGTTTTGGTTTTATGACGCACCATTAATGAAAATGTAAATGTGAATGCTGTATATACTTTTTTTATAGAATTACTTCAATGTCATACACATTCATGTACTACCAAGTACTTACTGGATTTGAATACTAGCTAGGATGGACTTGTGTTTTCATTTTCAATTTGTGTGTTTTTGTGAATAGGTACTTAGCTTTGTCAAACTTGAGTTGACGCTTAACAAAATTCCAATTTAACATGGCCTTAAAAAGTAACCACAACTCTACTTGGCTATATTATGGATTATTTCCCTTTGTAATTTTTGCAGTAAAGTTTTTAATATGTTGGATATCTCTATCATTTATGGTCAGATCTTAATGAAAATACGGCTTTGATGTGGTTTCCACATTACATTTCTTGTTTTATTAATATTAGTTAGTTTTAAGCTCAAATGAATGTATTTATGTGAATTTGGAATGAACTATTCTATTCAATGAATTGAAATGAAAAAATTGAATCAAAAGAGCAAAAGCGAATCGAATTTCCCATGAATCATTGCAGCCCTACTGTTTTCTATACATAAAAATAATCATCTGATATTTTTCATCATTTTGTAGCATTCATACAGTCATGCTGGAAAACCTGATATTACTCATGTAGGATTATAATATATGACATAGTTAACTATCATCTAGCATCCATGTATCATTATACATTAAAATGGGGGATTCGAAACATTATTTAAGGGGAAGGGACCTTGAAGTTGGTAGGGGCTTGGAATTTCATTTGCTTTGTCTTACAATTAAGGGTGTTCAGGGCCAGAGCTGGCAGGGCTTGACTACAAACCTTTTTAGTTTAAAACTGAAATAGCTTATCTGTTGATTGTTCCTGATGACTCATATTTTGGTTCAAGCAACTTGTTACACTTGTGAACATTTGGTTGGGACAAGTGAAATAAATGGCTGGCAGTCCAACTGGGCAATCTATTTAAAAATTAATATCAAGCCCTAAGATCCTTGACTTTCAACTAGATATGTCATTGAAATTTATGTTTTGTAACTGTGTAACTTAATATATAATTGAAACTTGCCTCAGACACAAAATGCAGGTTCACCAGCCTGCTGGTTTAACAAGAAATATTAGTCAATGTTTGGATATCCCCTACTATTTTATTTGATACATGGGTGTTAGAAGTCTTAACATTTTTTTCATGGTGTTGGGTTTAATATTATATTATTGTTTGGTAATTTTTGGAGATAACCATATTTTTGAGGTTATTGGTTACTGCCATAGTGATATGGTAATTATTTTTGTGATTGTTGATAATTCTTATCCAAGAATTCTTATCCAAGAATTCTTATAAGCATGAAAAAATCATTTTGAAAATGTTTTAAATCCTGTATAATATGTTTGTTTTTTGTTGATACTTGCCCTCTTTTATATCAGTTTAAAACAGTTACTAGACCAAAGCCCAGGAAACGTTAAAATTACAGGGTTCGTACAGACCTTGAAAAGTGCTTGAGTTCTAAGGTCGACCTTGAAAAGTGCTTAAAAACGATTTTGAATGCTTCAAAGTGCTTATTTTCATTTGCAACCTTGAAAAGTGCTTGAAAAGTGCTTATTTTCAGTCCAATAGTGCTTGAATATTATAACTAATTTAAATTTTAGGCTGGAAAATGAAAGGAGATAGATTGAAAAGTTAGGGAAGAAGAATATTACATTTAATCAGTCACATAAAATATAATGAATAGTAGTCAATGAATTTGGCACTTTTGTCCTTGAAAAGTGCTTGAATTTTGTCACTAAAATTCTGTTCGAATCCTGAATTAGTTTGGATAAATGAAACTTTAGTATATGTTACTGTTGGGCATGTTGATAGTTTTGGTCTTTTCTACTTAGCATGATGAATCAGGCTAGTTTGGGCTATACAATTTAAGGAGATGACAGTTAAAACTTTCAGAAACTAATCAAAGTATTATTTTGTTATATATTTTTTTCAGTAAATTAATTAAAAAGCAATGTTATTTTCTAAAATAAATGATCTATGTATATTGCCTATCTAAAAAATAGTTAAAAGCTGTATTTTGTATTATGTATACCCACCCATTTATAAGTGCATGTGTACTGGTGATTAGGAAAAATAGTTTAAATTGATTTGCTTGCTCTTTTTGTTGGCTCTGTCTGGATTGATTTTTACTTAGAATTTTACTTAGAACTTATCCAAGGGTCGGATTTTTATCTTGAATTTTGATTCTTTTTTCTTGTTAATTGGATTGTTAATGGTACTCTACTCTCATACATTAAAGTTTGGGGATCAGATTTTGTGTTGTCCTTAATGAAAATGATTTATATTTATGAATGGGTTATGGCATTTTTTTGTTTTTTGTTCATTTTATAATTGGTCAATGTTTTTTATATTTAATAACAACATTGGTCCATAAATTGTTTTTTGGAAGAAGGATTTATTGCATGAAAATGAAAAATGTGCCAATCAGATAAAATGCTATGTTTTATTGACTGTAATGAAAATACACAAGTCTATTTCTTTATATGTATCAGTTTAAAATAAATGTATGCTCAGTTTCCCCCATTTTTAAAGATCACCTTTTAGATAATATGTATTTTAGGCAACTGTAATTGTTGTATTATTTAAGCATGGTTTGTGTATGGACCATGCATTTTAAATCCCCCATCAAGTATAGTATCAGCATTTTTACCAGACCTGTTAATAAAAAAAAAGATATTTTTAGCAACTACAGCCCTGTGTTTAGTAACTACTGTTAGCTAACGTTACGGGTACGAGAGAACTCAACCCGAAGACAACTCAACCAGTGCATAACTCAACTCAAAGTTGGGACAACTAAATCTGTTAGTAGGAGATTGAGTTGTCTCGGGTTGAGTTGTCTATGGGTTAAGTTGTTCTGACACTTCCGTTACGGAACGTTTTGGAACGTTCGGGGTGACTGAATACACTGCTGTATTATGTTATTTTATTCAAGCATGTTTTGCCATCCGATATTTTATCAGACCTGTTTAACCAATGGTTATACCAATGATTTTTGTCAGCAACTACTGCTATAATTTCATTTAAGCATGTTTGGCCATTAAATAGATAATTTATCAGTATGAATGTATTGTCAGATGTTAACACATCGATTATTTTACTATTGTAGGCCCTACAAGAACCCAAAAATATTATAGCTAAGATATGTCGTACAACGTTGGTACCCTCATCAGAAGATGCTAAGGCTGTCATGACAACACAGTCTACTAGGTAACAAATATTGTTTTGCCTCAGTCCCATAAAATCGTAGCTTGTTGCGGACCCGTACGTGCAGACAGCCATAGGCCGTGGAAAGCCTTGCGTGCTAAGGTGACAGTACGCTCATGGCACAAAACAACACACTCATACAGATTTTTGAAAAAAATGTTAAGTACAACAGTTTTTCGTCAAACCCTCGATATGTAGATGAGTAGATTTGTGCTGCTGAGTTGATCTGTGCTGAGCTAATATTTCAATACATGTTATTTAAAGCAATGTTTAAAAATCTACTTCTCAAAAAACTGTGAGGCATAGAGCTTTCATATTTGGCATGTAGTAATTACCATAAGGTCACAGTTTTCATACAGCTCAAACTAAAAGTGTTGAAAGATTTTGTGTCAGATGCCTTTGGAATGTAGTTCTCAGGTGAGCGGATCTGGGATCCCAGGACCCCTTGGTCAAATGCATGAATGAATCTGGATCTAGCAACATTTTCTAACAACCTATACTAATATTTTTTGAGTCCTTTCTCCTGGTCAACTGGAAATCAATGAAGAAGTTGGCATATAAATAATTTTGAAACCCACAGAAAATTGGCTCTTTTTGTTGTTACAAGTCAAGTACTTAGGCCTGTGTTGTATGTATATCTATTAGGGGTTTAACGGTTAACCGATATACAGGTTAATATTGCAATACCAATTCTGACAGTTTTTAACCTGTTTGTTTTTCCCGGTTTGTGTAGCTATGTGTCATACTAATTTTTTTTTATCAAAATCTGAAAGATAAATGTTTGAATAAATGTTGAAATGTGTTGAAAACTTGAAATAATCTTACTGTGCTTTAAATGTTAAACATTATGTCCAAATTATAAGAGGAAAAATTTCTTCAAAAGACTGTTTTATAATATGCATTTTTCTAACATTAAGTCCATCTTATACAAGCTATTCAAACATTGGATAACATAGCATTTGTAAACTACACATATGTGTGTAATGCTGATCCAGTTAAGACAACAAAAATGCATTAATTCATGATTTGCATGCCCACGCAAAAAACCGGAATGTATTGCGGGTTTTGCATATTGCAATATATTGCAATACGGGTTTTACCGTATTGTTACACCCCTAATATCTATCATCTGTTCTCTGTAAAACATTATGATTATATAACATATTCTATATTTTACAGTCTAGGTGACCATCTTGTTGAGATAATACGTAATAGAACATCATTATCTATGAGTTATAATAATTCCATGACAACATTAAAGGAGATTTATACTGCTAGTGGATATGATTTAGGAGGTTAGTATTTGATATTTATAGTGATTATTCCAGGACTCAGAAAAGGGCAGGGAAGCAGAAAAAAGGGGCAGGCATAGCTGAGGGTAAATTTCTCAAATGCACTATTACTGCATAGAAAGAGGCTAAAAAGGGCAGGGAGGAGAGAGAAAGGGCAGGATACAGCGCCCTGCTATTCTGCTTTGAAATAATCACTAATATTTGCTTTCAAGTTAAAAGTTAAAAAGTTGGAAATCGGTTTGAAGACTGCTTTCATATACATGTTCAGCCAATTTTACAATCTTGTATGATAACTAATTATCAGTGAAATCACCATCAGTCAGGGGATACCTCACAGCACTCATTTACACCTGGGTGGAGTATAATAGCTGTATGTTAATTTGGTCAATGTAAATTAGCAGTGCCTCTAGTGAGGTTAAAACCTGGAACCTCTAGATTCTTAAGCCAGCATCCTACCATTGGATGGCTGCTTGTACATTGGGGTAGTATTTGTATTTAAAGAGTATTTAAAGAAATTGTTTCAGAATATTCTGTAAAACTCGGGGTTTGACAAACATTTAAGAAACTGCTGGCTTGGTATGCTGCTTTAAAGTTAATGGAAGATTTGTTTATAACCAATTGTGTGAATTTATGCTAACAATTTATATGTTTAAAGACTTGTTGGTCAACTATACCACAGTTCTGTGATAATGAGAAGATATATTTTCTGGCATGCAATCATACAGCTCTGTTTGACTTACTCTGTGGTGTTGTTATTTTGAATCGGGGAAAGCTATCCAGGTAGCTAGAAGGTGGCCAGTAGCTGGTGCATGTCAATTGTTACCTTGATTGAAATTTTAATTTAATATCTCTGTATTTATTTCAGATATTCAAAAAGATATACAGGTTCATTTTGCTGCAGAAACGTAAGTTGATATAGTATCATTCTAATAGACTTAATTCGGAACTCAAATTTGTGGGGTTTTCCGTCCGTGTGATGTAGGTACAAACAAAGTTTGTTACACATTATTGATGAAAATCACGAAATATGGATTAAATTCTATTGTTCTTTGTACACGAGTTTTCATTGTAACAGTGAAAGTTTGTTTGTACCTACATGGAAAAACCCAAATATTTGAATTCCGGATATAGTCTATTGAAACCTGATGTAAAATTCTCAGCTCACCTACTCTCTAATTTAAGGTCTGGCTACTTTGTTATGACCGTCATGGTCGGGTGACCTTTTCTCAAGATAATATTCATGACACATTCTGGATGTTTTGTAACTTGTTTAGATCTTCTACTTACGTAATTTGCAAAGAACCGACTAACCTTAGTGCTTCGCATTGATTGGTTAACACTAAGGTCATCTCGGCGTAACCTCCTGAGCCATTATGACGATAATAATGATGATTATTTACTATTTGCTTAATATTATTTAGTCATTCTGTCTTATCTTTTCAGACCAACTAGAGCATGTCCTAATGGTCGTCATACACTCATCAGTTTACGTTGTGATCTTGATGTAAAAGATAAAGGGGAGATTACTCTTCCACCAAAATGTGCCGACGGAACTTGTGATGGTTGTTTGTTCCACTTTTTGTTAAGTACAAGAAGTGCTTGTCCTATTTGTAGGAAGGATGATTTTAACAGAGTGGTGGGTGAATGTGTCCAGGGATCCCAAAAAATACATTACTTTCCTCCAAGGTAAATTATCATGTATAATTTTGATGGTTTATACTAATTTATTTAAGCTTGATGATGGAACAACTTCTTACAACTTAGATTAATCACTTTCGTGTCCACTTTCTGGTCCTCCAGTACATAGCTAGTTGGATAAATGTTTTTGCTCAAGAAAAAATAACAGGATAGGTTTTTGGATGGGGTTGGAACCAATGCAGAGCTGGCTATTCAATTATTACCAGTCCAACACTGTTACCACTTGGCCATACCTGCTCCTTAAATAGATTTTGATATTGTTTACCAATGCACTGTTGGTAAATCATCACATAAGTTCTGCCAACTTTTTTAATTACTGTATAATCTGTTTTCCAGGCATTTAGTAAGTAAGACTATTATATTTTATACAGTAGTTATAATTGCAATATCATTCTCTAAGCTGTAAAGTGGTAGGTTCTTGTACGATTTTAAAAAAGTTCTTGATTGGCTCTCCTGAAGTTACCATAGTAATTTTATAGTCCACTTAATCCATCATGTCAATAAAGTTGCTCTATAAAAAAGGGAAATTTTGTGGCAAAAAATTAGTATTTGTTGAGATACTTAATACATTATGTACTAAATATGAATACAATAAGGGACCTTAGTCAGTTATTTCCCTTGTATACTCTTCAAATGGGTAGGCCCAATTAGTTGGATTATTCAGATTTTACCCCTACTTTTCAATGTCAATTTGCCAAAATTAATTTTAAATAACTTTTTTGTAAATCATTTAATTTGTTTGAAATTCAAGCTAAGTATTTTTATGGTAAAGAACTATCTAAATTTTATCAGTTGTGTTAATATCTTAAGAAAGAAGAAAAATATTAGATGAAATATTTTGTTTTATTACCTGATTGCTTATATAAGTGTAATTCGATATTTTTAACTGTTTTCTGAGTGAACTGTTGACTGGTCAATAGTTTTGACTGTTTCCTGCGCGTGCTCTGACGTCACGTAATGATGTCACATATTGACGTCACGAACTGTTACTGTACTTATGTAAAGGGAAGTAACTGCTACGGGATTTTAGACTTTACCAGACGCTTTAAACATTTCAAGTACTGTTAAAATAGTAATTGATCAGGTAATAAAACAGTTATTTTATGTGTGATTTGGGAACAGTCAAACGGTTGTCCCTCGATGTCAGGAATAGTGCTTTAAACTGTTTCCCTCGGCCTACGGCCTCGGGAAACAGTTCAAAACACTATTCCCTCCACCTTGGGCCAACAGTTTGACTGTTCCCTATCACACATGAAATAACTGTATAATCCTTACTTAGGAATTCAGTGATAAAATCCGAGGATTCCAACTTTAAGGACCTAACTTTATCAGGGAAAGATAACTGACTAAAGTTCCTAATTACGATTTAGTTTAGAGTGTTGAGTTAGAAGTCTGTTTCGTGTCTGCAGACAGGTTTAAAGTTAGACACCATTAAAACATTATAGGTTTCTACTGGAGGGTTACATACAAATATACATATATTTATATTATTTCAGTAATTGTATTGTACCAGAAAGTATGGTTAAGATAGAAGAAACCCAGAAATGTACCATGCAACTAAGATCTTTGCCTCTTATGGTAGGGTATTTTTATTATAGTGCTTCATAAAATTTTTAAAGATTTGTGATTGATCACTTACAAGTAATAGAATTTCTTCCATCTCTAGTGATATTTTTAGTATATTAAAATAGCAGTACTGAGTTAAACCACAATCTTGGATGGTCAGAAATTAACCATGAATTTATACAGATTGCTACAAACATTGTTGGATTTAAAATGTGGTGGTCCTAAATGATTATTCAGAAGTTTGCAAGCAGAACATCAGCACTGGGGTTGTTATAATTATCAAGGCTCTTGAAAACATTTTATGAGAAAGTAAATTAACAACAGCTTAATTTAATTGCAAGTTTAAAAAATGCTCATTATTTATCAGAGACTTTATGTTTAAAATGAATTTAAGAATTATATTTGAAATGATCATTGGAATTCTAATATGTTATTTTTGTTATATTTCAGGTACAAGTTGGTGTCCCTGTAGTGGTTGGTTTGGCTTTATTATTCTTTATTCTTGTTTGTTTCTTCTGGAGAAAAAATAAAAGGTAAGATTTTATTGTAACACAATCTCTGATATAGCTATGATGTAAAGACAAAACTTATAGAAGTTTCTGACCTCTTGATCAAATAGTTTGTAGATTTAAGATAGCTTTATAACCTATGAGTGATAAAATACATCCAAAATTATCGTTACATTTAATTTAATTTCAGATGCATTTATACATTAGGATAATATTAATAGATTGTGTCATTTGAAAGGGGAGTAATGATACTATATATAATTGTAATTTTTATATGAATACATGAATCTTTAGATATGCTTTAATTTCTTAAGTATTGGTAAAAAAAATATTTAAAAAAATTCAAACATTTACAAAAGTGTAAAGGTAATTATGGATGGTACTGTATGTCAAACTCAGTTTGACCTAACACTAACTTGTATGCAGTCCACAAATTGGTGAAAGGGAATTTTACCACTTTACTCTTAAGTGAAGTGAAGCAATTGCAGGCAAGTTTCTTGCTTTAGAATAGTAGCCCCTGATAGGATTTGAACCTGAAACCTTTTGATCCTTAAGTTGGTGTCAAATCACTAGTCTACAGCTCTTACAATGTGTATTTGTTAAATTGATTATTGTTTTTTGTTTTGGTTGGGTTTAATGCTGTAGAAACAGGTGAATATCATATAATGGCAATGAGTCAACCTACTGGAAAGGCTAAATCTTTTGATTTAGCTTCAAACAATTACTAGGTGCATACCTTCATCAGTGACTGACAACTAGCCGACATGATGAAGAATCATTGGTAAAAGGAAGTATGGCCATAGAAATCACGACCAAACTCCTCAAAAGTATGCCCCATCTTGGAATCAAACCTTCAACCCCTACCTACTTAGTAGCTACCAAATGAACTAGATGGGCAGCATCGTCGGCAACCACAGTACTTTTTCTGTTTTACTCCTTACCTACCGTGGGCAATTTTACTGGCAAAATCTCGTTTTCATGAATATGCATGAGGCAGTGGAGACCAATCTTCTTCCAATGAAATCTTATCTCGTCAATAACGTCATACTGGGATTTTGTTACTTAAAATAGAAACCAATGCACATAATGACATTATTTTTTTCTCATTTGAATGGTAAACCAAACCTTAGATATAAACATAATTTTATTGGCTAGTTTTCTGCAGTGGTTTCCTTGCGGAACCAATGAAACTGCCTCTTTAATTAAACATGGTTACGAGATTTTCATAACCAAATGGCCCACGGTACATAATGCAGCATAGCGGAGTAATGTATTGTGTGATAACCGACAATGGATAGACGGGTGATTAATGTTTGTATTCTATTTTGTAGGTTAGAGTATAGATATATGAAACTAGTAGAGAATGCTGGCGGTGCTGAGGGAGAGTTACCTGGTGTGGATAGTTGTGCTTTAGAAGAAGATGAAGACGAGCAAGGGGATTCTGTACAAATAAAATCTAGTAAAGGGGCTAGATTCTTTAAAAAACTTACAAATAAAATCAAAAAGGTATGAATTTTTATTAAGTTTTATTGATGGATATTTTACTAAATATTGTAGCAAATTTTGACTGTATGGATTGGTTTGAATAATGCCTTCAAATTGAAGGTCTCTGGAATTTTTTCATACTAGCGATCTGATTATAGCCATTCAGCTAACATATGCCATGTATTTACCTCCTATTTATATTTCTTGGACTTATTTACTATATTTTAGTATATGCTTTCCAGTGGAATACCGGGATTTATCAGTGAAATAAAATCGATATTCCACTGTTTAGAAACAATGACAATAAATTTGTTATTTTCACTGTTTTGGATGCCCCGTTCTGGAGGCATATCGGACTAAAACATAAAATACTGCCAGTTTGAAGCAAATAATAAACAGAAAATTTGTTTATTTTGGTGTAAGATCTATTTATTTTTGAAATAAAAATAGATCTTACTTTGAAATAAACAAATATCCTCTATTACTTATATTGTTAGTAGGTTTTCCAGGGTGCTCGCAAAAGGTATAAAATTGGCTTTAGAGATGCGACTTGCAACAAAAAGTTTACCTTTTCTGCTTTTCCTTACATAGTGTGATGAAAATCGGACAAGAATTAATATACCTACAGCTCTTTAAAACTCCGAGTCAAGGCAGAAAGCTCAATGTTTTCTTCTTGACAACATAGCATTTTTGGTGTAATAGTTGCTTGGTATTGTCTGAGCGTTGTCGTACAGGATCTCTACTTTCTCCGTGGAAGGTCACGTCGAGATGAACTTTGTTTCGACCAATCAATGCGTAGCTTTCATCTAGACGAAAACACTATTAATCACATTTTGATTTCGTAATTTCTATTTTTAGACCAATTTTTGCATGCTAATTTAACAGCGGTATTATTCATAGTCTGCGATTGGGCAGCTCATTTCAAATTACATGACATAGACAATGTAAAGAAGTTACGTATCATAACAATTTCGTCATGAATATTATGATGAGAAAAGGTCGCCTGAACGTGACCTTCGTTTGAAAAAGGCCAGATCTAAATTAGCGAGTATGCGAGCAAAAAATTTTACATCGGGTTTTAATCAGATTGGTATTGTCCCTGTTAATCTGACGGACAAACTGTTTCTTGACTTGTACAAGATATAAAATTTGTTCATTGATATTGTTAAATTTTATTTAACTGTCAGTGGCACATATATTTACTCCACTGATTTAAATATTCTCTACAATATTTATGTACTTATTATTGATACATTTTTAAATCGGCAGAGTTCTTCTATTACATACTTGTATAAAAAAATTCATGGTATAGTCCAACAGAATTAACCTGAGCTTGACCTTTATGCAAGAATATATTAAACTCAGTATTTACAGTTTATTTTTGTCTTCGTTTATAAGTCGCTTTTGGCAAAATACATGTACTGAACGATTAATGTTGTTTTCATAAGAATATATACTTTGAAACTGTGCCATAATATTGCTAACTTACTTGTTTCTCCCAAAACTAATGTGTCAAAAATTAAAAGTACAATAACATGCCACTTTTACAAAATTGATTTATAGACACATAGGTTATTATAAACAAGTGTATAATTGTATACACGCATACAGAAACTCAGGATTTAGTGTAAGTGAAGTGTGTAATTATTATAATTAGGTAGTTCAAGCTCAGGTTAGTATTGTCGCATTATACATCACATTATCATTTCTCATATGTACATAAACAGATTGGATCATCTGACTCAGATATGGTATGTTTAATTCAAGATTCAAGGCTAGGAAAAGTTTGAACTCCTTACAGAATTATCAGTTTCAAACTCAGTGGCTTATTATCTGAGGAACCAAAGTTTCAAATTATTTTTTATATATTCTGTGTATGAAAACAATAAAAATAGAAAGAATCCAATCTTCAGCATAAATTTTGTCTAACAACATTTCAACTTACCATTTTCATCAAGTAAACATTTAAAAAATTTATAATGAAAACACAATTATAGATGATTTTGCCATAATCATGTATAAAAATTATGTTGAAAATATTAAACTGAGAATTCTGTTCGGAGTTCAATTTTAGTATTTATTAATACAAAACCATGTTATCTGTTATTACCAATGTTATTCAATGTTAGAGGTTATTGGGTGCATGTATGTTTGATTTGAGAAGGGCAAATAAAACATGTTGACCATTGTGTCAGCTTTTATTCAATTTCATATCCCTGCATTCTGCAATCTCTAAATTTTGGTTTTTCAAATTATTGTTATGTTTTATGGTTAAGCAATAATCTTTTTATGTTTTGGTTCGGGGTAATGTTATGCCATGTGAATATGCTATCCATGGATTTGTTTTATATATAATATTTTTGCCCTTTCTTTTTTCCTGGCTCTGGGTTAAAGATAATATATTCTAAATGTAAGATATGTGTGGTATATTTAAATGCTTTTTTTCAGAATATTGAATAAGTTTTCAATGGTTGACATATATTAATATTATTCTTTTAACAAGTTTTATTTATTGGATTTAACGCCGTATCAACACATTTTAGGTCATTTCATGGCATCCAGCGCACCTAACCTAGCTTTCTTGGACCTTTGTCTATAACCAGTACTCACCTACCCTTCCACAAGGCCGGAAACTTCTCCATATTATCTAATCAATGGAGGAAAATTGGCATTGTCTAATTTTTATGGAAGGGTATAACCTCCCCGGGTGGGATTGGAACCAGCACCCCCCTCGGGACACGAGATTCCGAATCCCGGCGCGCTACCAATTGCGCTATCAACCTGGGTTAGGATATTTAGCGGGTTAAGTTTAAAACGGTCGTAGCTTAATATAAGAAAGAGACCCGGGTTTTTAACAAGTTTAGCATTGACATTTTACTTGGTGAAAGTGCATCTATTTAATCCCTTTTTTTCTTTGTTTATTTTCTTTATGGTACAACAAATATCATGTCTTTCAGGAATTTAATCAAAATTAAAATTGCCCTCCATGAAACTGTTTAAATGAAAACTTGACCAATTGACTTCAAATCATTTTTTAATTTTAACATTGGTCCTTTTTCAATTTTTTCAATTTTGTCTAATGCTCTTCATTACATCTTTTCACTCTTATATGTGTATTCCTGAGTGAATTTCCAATTAAAACAGACTTCAATTTGAGAAATCTGTTGAACTCCGCTATAGCATAATGAATGTACAAAATGTATATATATTTATTTATATTTCATGACATTGACATGGTACATGTATGGTGAGCAAAACGATGGTACATTATAAAGATAAATAAAGATTTATGCATAAAATATTACTTAATATATATAAAAACAGTCTATAAAATTGCATGTACAGTATGATGAGAATGGTTAAAATAGGTATTTATTGTTGATAGCCAAATTTTAATTCAGAAATATAAGAAGTATCATTGCACTTGATTGCATTGTTTGAGACCATATCGAATACTTTGAAATATAGGCATGGCACAAAAAAGGAATTTAATCCTTATTTCCATTGTGGTCCCTCTTATTTATTAAGTTGATGAATACACCAGAATTCACCAGCATGAATATTGCATTATATAGATATATCACAGATAAATATGATACTATCACAGCAGGTACACAAAAAGACAAATTTTTTATATCAAAATAATATTAATAATAAAAATTAGATAATGGAAGAATGATACACATTTCATTATAAAGTACAACCTGCATTAAGCAGCCAGTGAAGGGAATTGGCTTAATTGGCTGCTTACAGCAAGTGACAACTTAAACCAGGTTTAGATAAAAAGGCTTTGATTTGTTCAATCTGTATAGTTAATTATTCATGCAGTTTCTTATTAAATGGTCTTCAAAAAAGGACACAAGGGACAATGTCAGTTGTAAACTCAAGTCTTACTTTATGTGATGACCCTTTGTTGATAAATTTAGACCGTTCAAAGACTCAAGTGGGGGGTTTTCACACGTCTGTGTCATTATACAATGATGGTGACACTTTGTTAATTCTAAAAATAAAGTGACCGTGACCACTTAATACAGGTAAATTGGTGGATTTGTAAGGAAATCGGTGACCACTGGCCACAGACAGCAGGTGGCTGCTTAAAACAGGTGAAAAAATATTGGTTTCATTGGGAGGAAGCCAGATTGGCCACTTACAGCAGGTGACCACTGATAGCAGGTGGCCGTTAATGCAGGTTATACTGTATATGAATCTACCTTTATTTCAGGATGATGCATTTGAATCGGCTGTGTTGAATGAAAGAATGCCATTGACGTAGGAGAACTATGATCGACACTTCCTTGCTTGTTTGCTGATTGATTTTGACTTGAATCTCAATTTTAAAATAATTGAACAAAGAATTTATACATCTTGATATACTAAAACAGATATATCTATTTGATGTAATGTTATAATTGTTTGTATTGAAACTGTTTTTCATTGCTATTGTTATTGTTTTTACAATTATGATTATTATGTGGGAATATATAGTACCCACCAAAAGTTTGGAGACATGTTCAGACTGTAGGCCTATTGAATAGCTTTTATCTAACATTTGATAACTGTTTACTTCGAAATGCTTTGCATAATTTTTTTGGTGATCATTATTATTATAACAGAGACAACAAAAATATCATAAAAACTTTGTTATGGAAAATTATTGCAATAATCATTGTTTTGAAGGCTTTATGATGTCAGATGCTGAATCTTATAAATTGTTGCATTCATGAAATTTGTTTTTATTTTATAACGAAACATACTTAAAATATAAATATATAAATATACTATAAATATATTAAAAATAATGTTTCTACAAATATAATCATCAAAATTCAAGAACTGTAGTAAATTTCTTTTGTCTCCAAACTTTTGGTGGGTACTGTATAGTTTGTACAAAATAACATTATGTGTTTGTGTACACATAAGAAATAAGCCAATCCATTCCAAAGGTAAGGCAGTATTGAAAGTAAAAGTTGTCTAGTTTATTTTAACGAAATTAGTGTACAGTTCAATCACAACCCCTTAGTCAATCATGCTTTTAATGAATGGGTGCAAGTTTTCAGGCATATGCCTGAAGTTCAGGTTTTTCACAACAAATTAGACAATGTTTTGCTATAAAATTATGAAAAAAATGGTTTCAAATTACAGTTTTCAGATTTTTCAAAATTTTCATCTTGCACCCATGTTAATGGTAGAACGCTTTATACCATTGCACCAACAAGACACTAAAAAAAAATACTATATATTTTATTGTCATCCTGAGCATACCCTGTCATTGATAAGTTCATTGTATTGTTTACATAAACAGGGTCTTGTTTTTTTGTACAAACCGTAAACTTGACTGTAATTAGGTTTGACATTACTGACCAGTGACTCACTGAAAGTGAACTAATGACATGATTTAACAAGAAGTATATGTTTGAGTAGTTCACATAAAATTGTCAAATTGGTTGAAAATATACCGGTATATGGAAGCAGACTTTAAACCCAACTTAAGCTTTTTATGATGTACGTTATTTTTATTGTAAGATCAAGCTCAGACAATATATTTTTTGGAAAATGATTCTGCAAATTTAAGGTAAATTTTAGTAGTTGTTAGAAAGAGTCTTTATTGCTGACTACGACTGAGTTTGCAGAATGCCAGAGTTTATCATTATCTGAGCTCACTAGTGAAAATGAAGGCAATCAGAATTACTTGCAGAAATGTTTCGATTATTACAAAATTAGAGTTCAGTGAGTCTGTTACTTGCTTGTAATATTGTATGTTTTTTTCTTTAAGTGTGAGTGCTATATGTATATAGCCTTTAATGCCTTATTTTTGAAGGTGAAAGGTATTTATATGTATGGTTTAATGGACCCATTTGTTATTTGGTCCACAATTATGCGCAAGTTTGTTGTCTGTATACTTATGAATATATTTTTGCATCTGTCATCACATTGTGGGATATAGTCCAATTTTTCTCAACTGTCTAAGTTTAATAATTTCACGGTAAATGATTACACACTGTCTCAATATCACGATAGTCTGACAAAGAGCACGAAGTCACCATGAAATTATTCATGTTTTGACAGTTGAGAAAAAATTAACAATACCTACGATTGATAAACATAATCAAATCTGATAAATGTAAATGGTTTGGCTGTGGATATCCTACAATGTTATTATCATTGCTTCTTCATAGAGCGATAAAAATATACTTTATAAATATTTCTTATTTTCTATCTCTGTTTGAAGCACTTGTATATTTTATTCTGCTGTTAAATGTAACTGTCGTTCAGAAATCTGCAGACTTTTTTATGTCACAAAAAAATTATTATGAACTGTTTGTGATCAAAATGCTTTTATCATCGAAATAAATGATAATTATACAATCATTGAACAAACTTTTGTATGTTAAAGAACAAATCTTTTGTTAGGGAACAAAGTTCATGTTATTATATCTTGTTGAAAAGTGAAAAATTTCACTTGGATATATTTATCTTTATTTATACTTTTTTTGTTTTCTGAAATCTCTATTACTTGTTGTGCTGTTTTATGAAATATATATTAATGTATTTACTATATTACCTAAAATTATATTTATTTATTTTTTTTCTCTCTTTTTTTTGCACTTATGTTATACTTTTTGTTCGTCTTTACTCATTCCATGGTGATTTGTTCAAGGATCTGATATTTCCATTTATATTAAATATATTACACAATTATATATTTTTTTCTTTTTAGAAATCGTATATTCTTTACACACCTATAAATGCTATTGTTTAATATTTTTGACGAGGCTATATAATTGGGCTGTGGATCGTTGAGCAAGTGACGATCCGATCTGAATCACAATTCATGTGTATCGATTCACGAATCGAATCACGAATCACTTGTTAATGGAGAAATATACATAATTTATGTAATAACAAAAATAGGTGAAGAATTACAGAAGCTTTAAATCAATGGAAAACCATGTTCATTTGTACTCCCAACATTTCTATTACCTGGCGTTTTATGGGCATTTCTAGTGATAACATTTTTGTATAAATGTGTATCAAATGAAATTTCGAATTAAATTAAAATTTTCATTAGTAGTGTGGCTCGTTTTCAGTGGCAATTAAGCTGAAAACGTTCTTTCATTATTTTAAAGAATAGATCACGATCTGATGATTTCGGATGTGACAAATATTCGTACTCAATTTTCTGGTCGGAATCGGGAATATCTGAGTACTCGGATACTCTCTGCAGCCCTACTATATAACCCAAACTGCACTTATGTTAGACGGAGAAATTGTTTTATCATGACTTTACAATGTTCAATATTTCAACCGAATCTTTATAACATGGACATAACGCAATTAGGGTCGACCATTGTATTGTGTTTTGACAATACTTTGGTACTTTTGTTGATATTTTGTTTTTTTTGTTTAACCTGTATTAATTATGTTGTAAACATTCTTAATACAGTTAAATTAATATCTCCTACCTGTTAAACAAATTATTGGTTTATACGCAATATTTTGTGCAATATAGAATTACATGATCCTTTCACCTATGGTATCTAAGCTTAGATTTGCTAGTTATTGTATTTAAACAGAATGGTGGGTAATTTTTCAAAGGGTATACATCCTAAACTCACTGTTCATGTTTTATAAATTTGAAAGTCTATTAGTTTTTATTGAACGTACATCCAGATGATTGTAGCATAAAGAAAATTGGTAGAAAAGCATGCTTGTGAATAATAACAATAATCGATCATCATATTGTTATTAATGGTTGGCTAACCAAAAATTAATCTGATTTTTGAAGCATTATTTGACAAAGCTTTGTGCATGCTAAAGCAAATTGCATGATTACTTATAATTGACTTATTCTGTCAACTTTGTGATTGTTTGACAGTTTTCGTGTTTTTTTTTCAAAACAAATTTTTCAAAGTGGAATATTTTGTTTTTCAAAATCTGAGAATTTAGGCATTTTTTATGATTGTTGTTAAGGTTTAGGTCTGCATGATTGATTCGTTATCATGATAGACATAAACTATAAAAGTAATGTATTCAGTCGAACAATAAAAATATATAGGTGTATACCCTATATAGGATATAGTAATTTCAAACTGTCAAAAAGGTTTTCTTTTTGCTAACTTAACTAAACTTGAAAAAGTCTGGTTGGAAAAAAAACAACACTATGAGTATAGATGCATTTTTCCGGTGTTCAATTGGGTATTTTTTACATATATGATATTATTACAATGATGTTGCCTAACTTTTTTATTTCAATTTAATTTGAGGTTGTGAAATGCTTGATGTTGTGCAGTGGTACTATATTTACATTTAAATGTGATGTAAAATTCATTCCAATATGATATATTTACATGGGTGAAAGTTTTCAAGATTGATCCTGAAGTTCTGTGTTCAGGAATTTTTGTTTTTGAACTTAGAAATAAAACCATGACATTTGTAAATTTCAGGATTTTAGAAATTTTGAACTTTCACCTATGTATTTTATTGATTGTTTATAAATACTTTATGCCTCATGGTTGTGAATAATAATTTACTTAGTTAAATTTAGCATCAGATCTATCCTTGGTCTTGATTAGGGGTGTAACAATACGGCAAAAACCGTATTGCAATATATTGCAATATGCAAAACCTGTATTGCAATATATTGCAATACGTACCGGTTTTTGCGTAGACATGCAAAGTATGAATTATTATGCATGTTCATCATCCTAATTGGATCAGCACAACACGTATATATACATGTGTATTTTCAACTGATCTCTTGTGTAAAATGATCTATAATTTTGGAAATGTGTGTTTTGAAACAGACTTCTGAAGATATTTTTGTTTCTCTCATTTGACTAAATATTTAACCTTTTTAAGCACAATAAGATTATTTCAAGTTTTTAATACAATTTAACATTGATTTAAACATTTAACTTCCAGATTATGATAAAAGAAACAGTACGACACATAGCTACAAAAACCAGTTCAATGAAAAATGAACCGGTTAAAAACCGTTAGAATTCGTATTGCAATATTAACCAGTATATCGGTTAACCGTTACACCCCTAGTCTTGATACTGGGGATGAGATTTACACTTAAAGGTACTCATTTACGGATTTCAACTTGATATCAATTTTTTCTAAAACTCAAAATTGTATGGAAATATTTTTGAAAGCAGGAAAGTAGTGTTCTGATAATGACAGTTTTAGTGCAAATTGACATACAACTACAAATGATGGTGTTTTTTTAATGTAGTAGATATCTACCCTGTATGTCACGGTATAGACAATTATAGTGCATTTTCTTTTACTTTTATTGTATATTTCTTGCAACCAATAGGTCAGTTTGTCTAAAAATATTAAGAATTAATTTTTTGACACAATTACAGACACTGAATAGTATTTTAAAAATATAGACAAATTTAACCAAATCTGCGAACTAGTACCTTTAAACATTCTTTTGTTTTGTATTTAAAGCAAGTTCCTTTGCTATATTTACATGAATGGTTATATCTACTATATATATCTATATATATCTACTGAGATTTGCAGCGGGCGTTTATATTTCAGAATGCATTTTGTAATTGACACATTCCAGATTTATATTGAGTTAAATGTGCATTATATCACTACTCATATACATGTATATACCGGTATATTGCATTTTTTGCCAATGAATAAAGTGTGTTCTGGCTGAGATATTTTGACCATTTTTTTTCTCAAAATAAGAATTGTTATGCTTAATTAACATTAATTACACACATATGATTACCTAGTTGCATTTACTATTGTATTATCAAAATGAAATCCATTCTATTTAGTGACTCAAACATGAAATGCTCAGTGCAGTTTTAATGACTCTCACATTATTTTTCATAATTATCCATGATACTAAACTTAGTAATTTAAGATTCTAGTGTCGGTATCTTGTACCATTTAAATTTAAGGATAAAATTTATGTATGTTAAAGATTTTTTTCTGAAATTAATTTATTTTGAATTTAAAAAAATCTTAAATAATTTGAAAAAAGTTTAGGTCTCAAACAATGCCACATTTAGATGTAATTTAGTCTTATCTGTGTTTTTTTATTTCAAATTTTACATTTTGAAACAAAGCAGATAAATTCATTTTACATAGAATCCTCAAATGACCTGATGTTGAGTACATTATTATGTACAGTTATGATGACCTTCCATATTTTGTTTGTTTATACTTCCATTTTGATTTGTTTTAAGAAATCCATTCCTTGTGTATTATATTTATTATTTATTCTATCTCCCAAACATTGCATTTAAAGATCTGACTTTTAAAAAGAAATCTTCATTTTGTATCGTTGGGATAGTTTAACTTTAAACATAGCTGCTTGCATCATATCACCAAGGGCTGAAGTACTAGTTGAGTGTGCTCATTTAACTGATGGCGTATTTCCCCTTAACCGTCTTATTATTGGTTGACATACATTCCATGAACAAATTGATTTATTACTGGTGTGGCATTGGTTTTTTCCTCTTCTAGGAATTCAAACATTTGGGTTTTCCCATCCGGTACAAACAAACTTTCACCGTTACAATGAAAACATGTGTACAAAGAACAATAGGATTTAATCCATAGTTCTTGCTATTTAGCAAAAATGTGTAGAAAACTTTGTTTGTACTGGCTGTGTACAGATGGAGAAACCTGTAAATTTTAATTCCGGATTAGGTCTATGGGGGAACCCATTATTCTATGTGTATTTATTGTACTTTTAAATTCAAACTAGTAAAAACAGGTTATGTGAGCTGGTTGCCCTAAAGAATAAATGAACTATCCATATAGTAAAGCTCTACTAGCCTTACCTACAAGAGTCCAGACTCTCAAGTCTTTAAGGAAGAAGGCTGTTATATAATTTACTTGTACAACAGGGCTTGTCTTTCAAACAGATGATAAAACTTACTTGAAGACTCGGGGTATTCACTATTGTCTGTAGATTTTTTTTATACGCCCGTTTTGAAAAAACGGTCGTATTATGTTATGCTGTTGTCCGTCTGTCCGTCTGTCCGTCCGTGGACAATTGCTTGTCCGGATGATAACTTAAGAAAGGATATACCTAGGTTCCTCAAATTTTATGTGTGGATAGCCCTTGGGTGGAGGAGGTTCCCTATTGATTTTGAGACCCCAGGGTTAAAGGTCAAGGTCACTGGGACTTAAAATAGGTAAAACTTGTCCGGACAATAACTGAACCACCAATGTACCTAGGTTCACCAAATTTAATGTAAAAGTAGCCCATGTGTCAAAGATGTTCCCTATTGGTTTTGGGGTCCCTGGGTCAAAGGTCAAGGTCACAGTGGCATCATATGGGAAAAAAACTTGTCCTGACAATAACTTAACAACCAATCTACCTAGGTTCACCAAATTTTATGTGAGAGTAGCCCATGTGTCAAGGATGTCCCCGATCGGTTTTGGGGCCCCTGGGTCAAAGGTCAAGGTCACAGGGACATCATATTGAAAAACCTTGTCCGGACCATAACTCAACAACGACTGTACCTAGGTTCACCAAATTTTATGTGAAGGTAGCCCATGTGTCAAGGATGTGCCCTATAGGTTTATGGGGCCCCAGGTTCAAAGGTCAAGGTCACAGTGGCATAATATGGAAAAACTTTGTCCGGGCAATAACTGAACCACCAATGTACCTAGGTTCACCAAATTTTATCTGAGAGTAGCCCATGTGTCAAGGATATGCCCTATTGATTTTGGGGCCCCTGGGTCAAAGGTCAAGGTCACAGTGGCATCATATTGAAAAACATTGTCCGGGTAATAACTCAACAATGAGTGTACCTAGGTTCACCAAATTTCATGTGAGAGTAGCCCATGTGTCAGGGATATACCTTATCAGTTTTGAGGAAACAGGTTGAGTTTAAACCTTCAACCAGAAGATATCAAATTACCAAGCTGTGACTTCAAATGTTCAATCAATATGTTGATAAAGTCAAAATGGCAAACAATGAAACACTTGTCCAGGCAATAACTGAACCACCAATGTACCTAGGTTCACCAAATTTTATGTGAGGGTAGCCCTTGTGTTAAGGGTATGCCCTATTGGTTTTGGGGTTCCTAGGTCAAAGGTCAAGGTCACAGGGGCATCATATTGAAAAACCTTGTTCGGACAATGACTCATCAACGACTGTACCTAGGTTCACCAAATTTCATGTGAAGGTAGCCCATGTGTCAAGGATGTGCCCTATAGGTTTATGGGGCCCCAGGTTCAAAGGTCAAGGTCACAGTGGCATAATATGGAAAAACTTTGTCTGGACAATAACTGAACCACCAATGTACCTAGGTTCACCAAATTTTATCTGAGAGTAGCCCATGTGTCAAGGATATGCCCTATTGATTTTGGGGCCCCTGGGTCAAAGGTCAAGGTCACAGTGGCATCATATTGAAAAACATTGTCCGGGTAATAACTCAACAATGAGTGTACCTAGGTTCACCAAATTTCATGTGAGAGTAGCCCATGTGTCAAGGATATACCTTATCAGTTTTGAGGATACAGGTAAAGTTTAAACCTTCAACCAGAAGATATCAAATTACCAAGCTGTGACTTCAAATGTTCAATCAATATGTTAATAAAGTCAAAATGGCAAACAATGAAACACTTGTCCAGGCAATAACTGAACCACCAATGTACCTAGGTTCACCAAATTTTATGTGAGGGTAGCCCTTGTGTTAAGGATATGCCCTATTGGTTTTGGGGCTCCTAGGTCAAAGGTCAAGGTCACAGGGGCATCATATTGAAAAACCTTGTTCGGACAATAACTCATCAACGACTGTACCTAGGTTCACAAAATTTTATGTGAATGTAGCCCTTGTGTCAAGGATGTTCCCAATAGGTTTTGGTGCACCAGGCCCAAAGGTCAAGGTCACAGAGGCATCATATCGAAAAACCTAGTCCAGACAATAACTGAACCACCAATGTACCTAGGTTCACAAATTTTTATGTGAGAGTAGCCCAAGTGTCAAGGTTATCTCCTATAGGTTTTGGGGCCCCTGGGTCAAAGGTCAAGGTCACAGGGGCATCATATTGAAAAACATTGTCCGTGTAGTAACTCAACAATGACTGCGCCTAGGTTCACCAAATTTCATGTGAGAGTAGCCCATGGGTCAAGGATGTTCCCTATTGGTTTTGGGGCCCCTGGGTCAAGTTTAAACCATCATCCAGAAGATATCAAATTACCAAGCAGTGACTTCAAATGTTCAATAAATATGTTAATAAAGTCAAAATGGCAAACAATGGAAATAATGCTATATTTAATAAGTAACATGAATTTAGTTCACCAAATTTTATGTGAGGGTAGCCCATGTGTCAAGGATGTTCCCAATTGGTTTTGGGTCAAAACTGGGTCAAAGGTCAAGGTCACAGGGGCATCATATGGAAAACCCTTGTCCGAACAATAACTAAACAATGATTGTACCTAGGTTAACCAAATTTTATGTGAATCAGCCCATTTGTCAAGATGTAATGTGTTGATAGCCCTTTGGTATTTTTGGTTCTGAGGCCCCAGGGTCAAGGTCACTGGAAGTTTGTATGGGAAAACTTTGTGTCGGTGATAACTCAACCATGGCTGTACCTAGGTTTCAAAATCTTTGCTTTGGATAGCCTTCCAGTTAAGGATGGGACCTATTCTGAGATCCCGGGGTCATTGGTCAAGGTCACAGGGACTTCATATGAGATAGAACACAGCATGGACTGCACACGGGCGTATAATGCCCCGCCCAGCGGAGCTCTTGTTATGTGTAAATTAAGGGTTTTGTCAGTCAATCAAATTTTATTTGAAAACCTTGGGCATTGCCAATATACATTACTTTTCACGTGTAAATTTTTGGTTTACTGTAGTCAAATTGTTTTCGTGTTGTTTTTTTCATGTTAAACTTGTAAAACTTGGAACATTGCCAGTAGACGATATTGAACTTCGGGGGTTTTTATGTTTAAACTTGGGGCTTTGCTTGTTGATGATAAATTTTATCTGATAACTCTAGGGATAGCATTTATGATTTGTTTTATTGTGATAATTTCAAATTCAGGAGAGCTTATACATTATTCAAGGTTATACATATACATAGTTTCACCTAGTCAGAACCTGTCTCTCTGTGATTTCTTTACTTGTTGAGATTACTAGAAATTTAGAAATATATTTTGAATTTTTCATATAGGTAGTACTAGAACATATGTTTTGTGATAATAAAGACCATATTCCCGGGGTTAGCGCAAAACGGTTGTAACTCACATTTTTCTTATATTGAGTTACGACCATTCTGCGCTAAACCCACGATATAAGTTGGTGCGCGATGAAAGGGTGTATCATTCTGTACACAGTGTCGATTGTCCCAATGAATATATAGTGTTAACACATTATTACAGTGTATAACAGTGTTTTTTCTATAGGATGTTTGATTGCGAATGCAAAACTGCCTCAAGTGGTGCATCTTTGTCTGGTTCCATTCCACAACATTATTGGAATAAGTCAGAGGCTAGGTCATAATGTGAAATTATGTAAAAGATATTTTGATTGTTAGCTTGTATAGACATTTTTTTCTACTGCATGCTTCAATAAGAAGGGAATTTGAAAAATTGTGCATTAATAATTAAGAATATAGATAGCACTATCATCAAAAATATTTGTTTCCTTTGTACCCAATTAGTTTTAAATTTCCCCTTCAGTTTTGAGACATGGGGCCATTGGGCCCAACATTTGAAATCCTTGACAAAACACTGTTGTGTATTAAAAGAAAGTCATGATTGTGTTTAAAAATTGCTTCCTTGTTAAATATTTTATGCTTAAAAATACTTTATTGTCTAGCATTTTTTATGTTTAAATAATGGTTTACTCCAAAATACTTCATGTATAAATCCAGCTTATTATCAAAGCAGTATATATTTAAACATAGTCTATTAAATAACTATGTTTGATTAAATATGATTTATTCTAAGACTTTTTTAATCGTGAAACAGTATAGAAATCCAATGCAGATCTTGATAATTGTCATCCTCTAGTGTTATGTTAGTGTTATAAGAGACATTTGTTTTCTATTGTAAACTTGCTATTAGATCTCTCATGATTTTCTGTACTTGATGGTGCATTTAAGTGCACATGTACTTGATGGTGCATTTAAGTGCACATGTACTTTATGGTACATTTAAGTGCACATGTACTTTATGGTATATTTAAGTGCACATGTACTTAATGGTATATTTTAGTGCACATGTACTTGGGGGTACATTTAAGTTCACATGTACTTAATGGTACATTTAAGTGCACATGTACTTGATGGTACATTTAAGTGCACATGTACTTGGGGGGATTTTTACTATGTTGTAAATGTGTTTTATTTTTGTTTCTCTTTTGTGATTTACTGTTGTCTGGTTGTGTTTTATTGTTTTTGTATTTTGTAAATAAGTTTACCATTTTGGTGAGTTCTTTTAGAGCCTGAATAATGTATCAAAAATTTGATGGTGAAACGTGTTCAAAGGATTTTTTGTCTGGCAAGAAAATTTATTGCAGTCCAATCTCTATGCTTAATTTTTTGACATGAATATGAAATGATATTTATGAAATTGCTTTGAATATAATGTTCTAGTGGTGTACTACGCAAACTAAACGCAATCAACATGACATTTTATTTATAGATGTGTTAGTAGAATAAGCACTGTGAATATTCTTTGTTGGATAATCTTTATTGACAACTCTTTGGTCATATTGTGCATAAAGTTTGACCCCGACCTGACCTTTATGCATGAATATTCATTACATTGAATACGAATGTAATATTAATGCTCCATTACTCCGTGGCCATGAGGATTATGTGTTGAAATTTAACACATATACATACTTCTATAAATTTACAATCGCTGCCAAAGTGTAGAATAGGCGTGGCACTGATTTTTGTCAGGATATGTGTAAGATAATTATTAGATGCAAATGTGAAAGGTCAGATCGGGGTCAAACTTTACGCACAATACCAGTCTTGATAAGATTAGAAAAAACTGCCATACTACACTGGGGTCCAAAAGTATTTTTACACATAAAACGTTTTCATATTTTCTCATATTTTTATTGAAAAATTATTGCAGTTACTTTGTGTTCAGTATTTTGATTTTATATTTATAATACATATTAGCATAATTGATAGTTCATGTTAAACTGTATATTAGTTGTGAAACTACATTCATAAAATATATCAATGTATACTTCAAAACATCAACATTTCATATGAGTAAAGAAATTTAAGGAACCCAGTGTTTGTTCTAAGCCTTCCATTTTTAGCTAATTTTGTGAATTTATTAGTTTGCCTTACATTGTCCTGTTTAAAGGATAGCATTAGTCTATACGAGTAAGCCATCACTACTTTCTGTAACATTTCTGGCTTTATTAGGTTGTGTAAAAATGGTTTTGATCTGAATTTATTATAACTTTAATTGTATACTATACCCACCAAAAGTTAGGAGACATTTTCACTTTGTAGGCCTACTGAATAGCTTTTATTCACATTTGAGATCTGTTTATTTTAAAATGCTTGTAGTCTTTGCTTTGTTATTTGGTTATCATTATAATTATAACTGAGACTACAAAAATAGCATAAAAGCTATTTAATGGAACATAATTACAATAAACATGGGTTTGATGGCTTTAGGCTATAAGATGCTGAATTTTATAAATGTGTTGCATTCATGAAATTTGTTTTCATTTTATCACAAACCATACTAAAATGTAATAAAAATAATGATTCTACAGAAATAATCATCAAAATTCAAGAAATCTAGTAAAAAATGTTTGTCTCCAAACTTTTGGTGGGTACTTTACGTATGCTTCTATGTATATTTTGTAAACTTGTTTTGTAGATGATGTTATCTACTGTATAATATTTTGGAAGAATTTGGTTGTGTAGCTTTATAGACTAACTAGCTTTATTATCATTCTATTAAATTGAGAACTTTCTACCACTCTAGACAGTAGATTATAGAAACTGGAAATGAGATTAACTGATCATTTTCTGTGCGAACATTTTATTTGAATAACAATACATAAGCCCAGGAACATAACCACTTGGTTTAAGGTCTTGAATGTATGACCTTTGCCATGCATATTGTAAATGACCAAAGGCATATGTAATGCCATTTTTGCCAAATAAAGATGTTAAGGTGTTATTACCTTGTTTGTGAGAAAAAATTGAACTGTAAACCTTTGTTAAATCATGGACTTAGGGCAAAACAGTCATAACTCACTCTTTTTTTAAAACTTGAGTTATGACTGTTTAACGCTTAGCCCGCAAAATATGCTGATGGGTAAAGTCATGGAAATGCCTGTTAACTTAGGTTAGAGAAAGAATTTACTGGGTATATGTGAATGTATATGTTAATGTGGTATGGTGAAAGTAGTGCCTTCATTTTAATTGTTGATTACCGACACAATTATTGAATCAATGAATAATTGATTTATCTAATTTTTGTTGTAACTATTTTAAGTATAAGAATTAACCAGCTTACTTTATTTATGTATGGTAAAAACCCTCAATATTATAATTGCCACTGGACCTGGCTTAGTGTATAGTGCAGTCCCATCCTGAAATATAACTTTGTCAGACTATAAAAAAAGTAGATTTAAGTTGCTCTGATTACATAAGAAACTATATAGTTCAATTTCAACCTTAAAAAGTAAATATAGTGCGACGCTATTAACCTGAGCTTGTACTACCTTATTATAATAATGACACGTTTCACTTACAATTAATCGTGAGTTTCCATATGCGTGTATATGATTATACACATGTTTAAAACAGTATATGTGACTATAAATCATTTTTTTTTAAATGACATATTATTGTATATTTGTACTTTTAATTTTGGACACATTTGTTCATGGAGAAACACGTACGTCCACAATATTGTGGCACAGTTTCAAAGTATGTTTTCATATGAAAACAAAATTACATGTTTAGCGCGTGTATTTTGCCGATAGCATCCGATAAAACGATTTACAGCTGAAGACAAAAGTAGAAAATTAATACTGAGTTTAATGTATTCTTGCATAAAGGTCAGAACATTAATACTGAGTTTAATGTATTCTTGCATAAAGGTCAGAAAATTAATACTGAGTTTAATGTATTCTTGCATAAAGGTCAGAAAATTAATAATGAGTTTAATGTATTCTTGCATAAATTAATACTGAGTTTAATGTATTCTTGCATAAAGGTCAAGCTCAGGTTAATTCTGTCAGACTATACCTCACTGTCTACACTTCTACTTCTACAAGTTTTAGTACAGATTCCATCATTTCGAAATATACTCTAACTGACACATTGAGTGAAGTGAGACTTTCTGTACAATAATTTCTGTGCTATTGTGAAATTTATACACATTCTTATGTAAAATCTACAGATCTTTGCTTAAATATATATTGTAGACTGTGTTAAGACTGCTTTGTTTGGTATTTTTGACATGTTAAAACTTTACCAATCATTACTTTGAAAACTATACTTTCCATACATATAAGACATTCCAATTGTTATTATATTGTATTGTTTCTTTACTTAATATTGTGTGTTTGAATTCTGAATTGAATTCTAGTATTGTGCGTAAAGTTTGAGCACGACCTGACCTTTATGCAAGAGTATTCATTGCATTGAATACGAATGTAGTATTAATGCTCAATTACACCGTGGCTGTGAGAATTATGTGTTGAAATTTAACAAATAAACATACTTCTATAGGTTTACAATCGCTGCCCAAGTGTAGAATAGGCATGGTACTGATTTTGGTCGGGATATGTGCAGATAATTATTAGATGCAAATGTGAAAGGTCAGGTAGGGGTCAAACTTTACGCACAATAACAATCAGCAAATTCCTATAATTCAATAGCTGTTTTATGGGCAGTCTACATAATTAGGATATGAAAGTGGTTTCCCCAACAGGTTGATTTAGCAGCAAGCACTAATTCATGCTTATAGAAATTTATTTCCCCAAAAGAAATTTTTGGTTGTCCGAACTAAGAGTGGTTGTCCCAGTAAACAATTATCATGACAATAAAGAAACACAAGGGTAAATTTTTTCTTTGTTTATAAAAATTTGCGAGAAAGAACTTAATACGGTCTGACATAAAGACAAAGTGAGTTTGAAAATGCTACAATCATTTGTTTTGATTTTGTATGTTGTGTTGTGTTCTACAATGTTCTCAGATGTGTGAATATCTATCTACATTGCTCCATTATGTGTTTTAATTTTATCACAAACCTCATAATCAATGTTGTCTAATTTTAAACCATGACTTATATTTTATGACTTAAGATTTGAAATAAAGTTCGGGCTTGTTTAGATCATGCCTTCTTGTTTTTTCTTTCTGACTTTATGAAAGTGAAGTCAGGAAGCAGTGGAGACCAAGTGACATGCCCTGATGTTTGACTGACAAAAGGTGGATAGTCAATTTTTGTTCAAACAAAATCTAAAAAGCTACCATATGGTTTCCTTTAGAAGGAGATTTTTGATGGTTGAATTATTACTATGAAATCGGGTTGTGGACTTGAGTAGGATTATGTAATATAAGTTGCCATAGATATAGTTTTGAGTTCATACTGACTATATGTGTACATGGAATTCATCAATACAGTTAGGAACTGATAAAACTAATGGCATCTCACCCTTCTACAAAAGTAAAATGTCCCTTGACCTTCTACTATGAGATTCAAACCTATTTCTTCAGTAGAAAACTGCTGAGCTGCCTGGTATTAAATACAGACATAGAGATTGTTTCATCAACACTTAAATATGATACCTACATTTTTAATTGTATTAATTCAAATACAATCCCTGTTAAACTTGCTATCTATAGAACCATTTGAAAAGCAGTATTATGGCTTGAACTACTTGGCCATTACCATTGAATCAAGTTTGTGAAATGCAGCATAAGTAAGGGTGAAATTGTTCAGGACTGGTCCTTAGGGACCTGAGATGTGGGTATAGGGCTTTGCTATGAAGAAAAAAAAAACATCTGAAATCGGAGATTTAAAGTTTTGAAATTTCATTTGTGTACAAGTCAAAATACATGAGCATTTGATGTTAATCATTCTCTTCAAATGATTATAATTCTCTCCTGAAAATTCATTTATTTGCAAAAAAATCAGTCATTTACACCAAATACTCGACGTATTAAAAGCGTCGTTATGTCTTGTGAACATTTAGGATTTGTCTTCGGTATAAAAAGGGAAATAACTCGCAGAACAATATTCAATGCGAAGTTAGAGTTACCTCCCTTTAAATTTTTAAAAGAATGTTCTATATTTATTTAAAAAATATTCCATGTATTATCGTTCATTCATAATTTTAAAGATTAATCTGATAGATGATCTGACCATATGTTGATTGCCAAAATATAGTAAATGTTAATGATCCCCTTTGGATGTAAAATTATTTTATATCAAAAGCGATAATTAAGATTTATTTAATACATGGCTCTTCCCTAAAAAAGGGCCGCTAAAAAAATACGAAATTTAAAATCAAATTAAATTCTAGTATTGAAATCTCAACTTCTGATGTTTTTTTGCCTTAAAACTCTAGAACATTATTGATTTTCTCATGTTTCAATTTTGAGTGTTTACACAATCCGTACCGCTGCACGATTTTCACGGGTTTTATCACTAAACACGCTGTCATATCCAACTATTTGTCCTTTCGTAACTTACTAATTTGACTACTCGATAAAATCGATAATTAAACAGAGCCTCCGTTGTTGCGCTCGGTATTGTTCGGAAATTTCCGATATGACACCCTGCTGTGATCATAGATTGATAAAACTGATCAACCCCCATCAATATATCACGTGATAGACGCTGCATGACGTCTAGTACCAACATTTGATTTGCTATACTTTCATGCAAGCTTATAAACTAGAGACAGTGAGCGGTAAGAATAAAAATAAATTCCATGGAGTTTTATTTACATTTCTTTTTATGAAAAAAACTACACTTTATAAGATAAGTGTCATACATATTATTTTCATTGCATCTTGTTTTTATTACATTTGCAACAGTGTAAGTAAATGTACACATTAATTCTTATAATATCATAAAATATAAAATAACTATGTCAATGACAATTAAAAACATCAATCAATGTGTACATTAATTGTACACTTTATAGTCGCTGTAACTCAGAAAGGCAAATATGAACGCAATAGCTGAACATAAAATACAGACAATGTATAATATAATTTCATATAAAGACAACTATCTGGAACATCAATTAATTCGTAGATATATGTATAGAATAGGTGCTTAAATATAACCGTTAAAAGTATACTGGCTATTTTTCATTACTTAAAAATTCCATAAAACAAACACGGACAAAAAAGACAGATAGCCTTTCACAGATAATTGTTTAAAGAAATAAAGATCTATATCATCCTCGCTACCCTGTATATGTTTTACGACCTGGATGGTGTGATAATGATTGTAGTATCCTGTCATAAAACAAGGATCCTGTTTATAAAGGGGCCTTTGTATAAAATGACACCCGCTTGGATGTTGATATACGCACCAACAGGGGTCCAATAAAGAGTGTTATAAATTTCATCAATGCATTTTAAGTCATACAAGAAATTAAGAATGAAAAAGGAGAAATAAATATTGTGAAGATAAGACAAATTTTATAATGTGAAACAGCATTTAACTGTATGCGCAGACAAATAAGACGAGTAAATGCATGTACAGTCATCAGTATTCTTTTCTCAGCTATGTGTGAATTAATTATTTTTTAGAAGTTTTATGAGCTAAAAGTCGTCTGATTTTTTGTAATTCATTTGATCAATAAACCATTTATAACAGCATCATTTTATTGAATTAGATAATGTATAATCCACATAAATACTTATTTTACTGTGTAACTTTTGTAAAAATATGAAACAAATCACAAATTATACATTACCGTACGATAGTAACAAGTAAACTTGAAATAGAATAAAATACTTCTAAAATATCTTGTATCTGTAAAGCCCTTTATTTAAAGTACGAGATTTTTGACTGCAAGGAAAATTCACACATTTTAACACCGCTAACGAACACGAGTTATAGACATAAAAATGAATCATATAGTGTGATCTTATATAAGTACTCTACTTTTTTAAAACCATGGACACTACAAACCCGTATCAGAATGATTTGAACAATTAATTTTGTCTTTTATAGGCATGTGATATTTTGATAATTGCATGTTGGAAAAGCATGCAGTTAACTATCAAGTTTACTTTTGATAAATATATCTTTATTTTGCGGCTCTGATCATAATACTAGATAAGAAATTATATATTTGACCGCAGATAAGATCGGTAGCGATAGAGCGTCGTACGCTATCGGCCGTTCGGCTATCTTCGTCAGTTTCCGTATGGCGAAACGGAATCTCCCGAAAGAAAGAAAAAAACAATACTTACTAAACTAATTCGCTAATTCCCCCTACTAAATATTCTTCAAAAATTATGAAACATATACCACTTTTTAAAGAAAAGACTGTAGTTATTGAATCCGATTGGGATAGAAATGATTTTTAAATAGTAAAAAAGAAATTAGACAAACTATTGCAAATGTTGAGGTAAAAAAATTGCATTTTGCACTAAAATTCATATAAAATAGGGTTAACATTTTTAACTCAAAATTCCCCCAACTATTTATTTTTCAATTTTTAAAAAATATATACCACAAGAAAGGGGTTGAATTGAATTATTTGAAACTGAATGGGATAGAATGATAAATAACTTTAAATTCAAGTTATATTAGATTAAGTACCAACGTCCTTCTTATTTCTATATAGCGCTCACTACCCTATCAGGCTTATCGATAAAGGACAAATAGTTGGATATGGTTATTTTATTGCTGGTGTGTAGAGGCCAAATTCTTTAGTAAAACTATGTTGAATGTTTATCGAATGTGTTGTGGTCGTTTTGGACTTATTTTGATCAACACAGATCAAATCGGCATTGGTAACAATTGGATTGAAAAGAATAAGAAAAAAAAGGAAATTTTCGATCGAGGTTAGTTATTTACGTTGGCATATTTCTGCCATCAAATTACATAATTTAATTGCATAATAAACCAACTAATCAAGTGTTTTTTTTACATAACATAGGAGCAGTGGTCCAGTGGTAGGACGCGCGCTTAGAAATCGAGATGTCCCGGATTCGAACCCTACATAGGGTACTGTTAATTTCTTTGAGCAAGAAATTTACCATTGATTGCTTCCGTCCACCAACGTGTAAATGGGTACCTGCGATGGTGGTATAACATCATTGCGCCAATTTGTCGGCTGCACTTAGGGGAGTAAAAGAGTCCCTAGGGAGATTGACAGATAGATACCAGTAGCTCGATGACCAGAAATAATAGCTGTAAAGTCGGTGAATGTGCATAAGCATGAAACTTTAACTATCAAATGCCATTACTTCATAACTAGATACATGTAATTCAACCTTTCTAAACTTGCTAACTGTTAATTGGTTATCTAGTGACCAGGGGCTCGTATTATCAAGCGTCTTACGACCAATTATAGTCGTAAGTTCTTCTATGTTGAATTGTTAAATTATCATAAGATTTTTGATAATATGCTGCCTAATATCTTACCACGAATTTTAAATTGCTAACATGTTAGTACTTAACTAGTTATGTTTCTAGATAACCACTTTATTAAACTTGCTAGTTATGTGGTAATATGCTGTCTGAAATATGCGACCATAATAATTCTGGACAGCTTACGATAAAATTGTCGTACAATAAAGAAGGATTTACGAGCCCCTGATGGTGAATCCAATCCGGGGAGGTTATAGCTTTCCATGAAAAATTTGACAATGGCTATTTTTCTCTTAAAGTATGCGGAGACGTTTTCGGCTTTGTGGAAGGGTAGGTGAGTACTGGTTATAGACATGGCTACAGGAAAGCTAAGTTAGGTGCGCTGGACGCTGTAAAACAACCATAATTGTGTTGACACGGCGTTAAACCCAGTATAAATAATATTCTGATGAAAGTATAGTATGCGGTAGTCGTGAAAGATTGGTTATTGATCTAATGAAATATGCATTTTCTGATGATTAGATAAGTATTATCTATTAATCAATTTGAGCTTATGAAATCGTTTGATGTCTGTCTGATCATCATTAATTGACGTGTAATCACTCCAAAGGTAACATTAACTTAATTAGTAGTTTGCTTGATTGCTTCGAGTGACAGAAACATCGTCGAAAAGGTTGATTAAATACCAACTATCAACTACAACCAAAATCTTATATATAAGGCTTTTGGAATACAATGTACTTACATGTATACCGTTAAGGTAGAATTTCCATAATACACATATCATAGAATTAGCTTCTTGCTACTTTCTTTATCACCAGAATTACAGTCTAGATTCACTGGCAAAATATTTCAACTTTTAACCGACAAATAACTTTTTTAATTATAACATATTTTTTGAAAATTGAGTAATGAGTAAGAATCACACTATAAATTTGATGGGGTATATGTCTGTAAAATGTAAAAACGGCAAGATCTGAGAACTAGCTTGAGACATAAGTTTTCATCATTTCAAAGGAAATAAGTAAATACTAGTAATTTATTCACGAACAAATCTCGTCACAATACCCAATCTTAGACGTACGTATATTAAAATCAAGTTTCAAAACTTTATTTTTTGTTCTTCAGATAAAATTATGTACGGTGACCAACTTGACTTCAAGCAGGACGGATTCAAATATTTACAATTGAACGATGAATGGTCTCAAATTTAATTTCTTAGAAAGCCTTTCAATGGTGAAAATTAAACGGTAAGACAATAATAATAACATTTGTATGACATTTTTAACAAACCATATGTCTTCTTATTTATGATAGGCTTGCCAATGCGGTCAGCTGGGGTTTAGTGACATTTTCACCAGGAAAATTAATTCGGCCTCATAGATCATTTCATATTCTGTCAAAGTTTAAATCCAGGTACGTTACTCGGTGTAGCTCAATAATGTATCCCAATATAAGTGCTTACATCATCTTCCATGCCAGTTTGTATTAAGGTAGCTCCACACTTTACCAATTCATTTTCGACTTTCCTTCGATCTTGCTCAAATTAGGTACACATGTCAATTAAAGATCCGTCTTTTCGGTTTTGGTGCTCAAAATGATTAAAACGTTGCCTTGGTGACGTCGTGCCGCGAATTGGCGAGTGACGTACTTTGCGGCAATTTTTCCGTTTTGAACAGTGTTCATAAAATCACAGAACTAATCATCCAGAGGCTACATTTTCAACGCTCTATTCAGTCAATATTGCGTACGTTTAATTTGTATTTTGTATACATGTACATGAATACTCACTACAGGTCGTATTCTAGGTCATGCGTGTTTTTGTACTTTAAACATTAGACTTGTCCACTAAATAGGTGAATAAGCTAATGCATGAACAGCATTTTACCGATTTAAACATGCCACTTTGTTATTTAACATTTATTTAAAATAGTTAAAACGAGTGCTCATTTTTAATTTTATATGATAATAGGTTTATAAAATAAGTGTAAACTAACTTAACTATAAAATTTTAAGAATAATTCACCCCTAAATATTGGTGTGTAATGAACATGGCTATGTTTATATACGCAATGTTACGTGGACGACCTGTACATGGTATTTCTGTTAATTCTTTACTTTATTATTAAAAGTATCTTTTTACAGCATATTCGTCAGATATTCTTTAAATAGCTGCAGTAGACATTTTGACATTCGCTTCTCAAATTTTAGACTTCAAGTAGTTGTTAGATGACTATCGCGGCATTTTGATGTACGCGAGACTACGGGGGCTAAGTTTATTCAGTTTGGCGCTTTTTAAATTGCAATAAAAACAAAACATTTAAACAAATTTCTATATATAGTAGGCATAGCCTATAAAACATCTATGAATATAGAACGGCAATTAATCCGGTAAAGTATTTAAAATAGAGTTGTTAAATGGACAACTCTCCGACTAATCTATATGGTTTTAAAAATCACTTAAACGTATTTACGCCAACATAATTCTCTCATTATCAATAAGATATATGTAAACTTGTACATTTTAAACTATTTACCATTAGGCTAAACTGAAATATAGTAAGTGTTAGGATTGTTTGATTATGCCAAGCTGAGAGTCATCCGACTGAGTTCAATTCAAACTTAGTTTCATTTGTGTTCTTCGTTTCATGACTGTTGGTGTTATTCAAGCTTGTTTCGTTCTCTTTTATATTAAGCCAACTTCTAACTGTAATTGACATAAAACATGCCCATTTTCGATCGAGAATCTTGATAACCTTTGGGTTCGAAAATGTATAGCTAGTGTTTCTGGTAATCAGCAGAACGAAAACCATAATCGTCCACAAGCATCTACATACGTTCTCATATTTTCATGAGCACTAATTGTGACTTGGTTCTAAACATTATTGGTTTCTAAAAGTGTTAAAACAACTGAGCCTTTTCATAATGTTTTCGTTGTTGTTGCTACTAACGTGCGTATATACGGGTTTAACATTTGACTAAATTCGGATCAAACATCGGCGTGTTTAAGAGTATTGCCTATTAAGACACGCAGAACATTTCTTTCGTTAAACATTCTGTATTAAGACACACTAACCATTTTTTTTGCATTTTAAAGGCTCAGTCCGATAAATGTGTGGATTGTTTCGGACTCGTACGCGCAGATAGCTATGGCCGTAGGAAGCGTTACGATCGCGTGGTCATATAAGTTTCAGAGCTATGATGCCAATTGTAAGAGGTCGTTAAATTAATTATACTAATTTAGTTTAGCTTGCTTGTGAAATAAGGACTTACACTAAGTCTTTGCATTCATGATTATATCTGGTTGTAAAATACTCCCGTGTTGTGGGCAAGCATGATTTGGACGAGTTGTTTTTAAGTAAACATAGAAAACGAAACATGAATCGATGGACCCGTACGTGCTCTATGAGGTGCCCGCATGTCGATCGTAATGGACCATGTGACTTGTAAGCCGAAAGAACGCAAGAACATTGTCTTAATATTGTTTCCGGAAATGTAAGACTAGAATATAATTTAATAAAATAGAATGGAATAAACTTTATTTCGAGTTGGTACATATTCATAATATAAGCTTACAATAATGAGCTTAAAATGAGCTTACAATTATTAGGCCTACATATTCATAATAAATAACATAAGCTCCAGTGAGCTTTTAAATCGACTATGATTAATATAATGCATATATTAAAGTCATCAATAGAATGTAACATCCAAGACCGTCACCCTATAGATTAGGGCTGTTGCGAGTATCCGAGTACTCGGATATTCGCGATCCCGACCAGAAATTCGAGAACGAATATTCGTCACGTTCGAAATCGTCGGATCGCGATCTATTTTTGGAAATAATGAAAGAACATTTTCAGCTTAATAACCACTGAAAACGAACCGCACTACATTGTACTAATGAAAATTTTGATATAATTCAAAATTTCTTTTGATACACATTTCAACAAAAATGTTATCACTGAACTTGAATGCCCATAAACGCCTGATAATAGAAATGTTTGGAGTACATGGTTTTCCATTTAGTACAAGCTTCTGTAATTCTTCATTTATTTGTGTTATAACATAAATTCTGTATGCTTCTCCATTAACTAGTGATTCGTGGTTCGATTCGTGAATCGCTTCGCATGAATCGTGGTTCGGATCGGATCGCCACTAGCTCAACGATCCACAACCCTACTACATGTACAGATCTAACCCACAAATCACATTACTTGGCCTTATAATAGACTCGGTTATTTTATTCACCTTACTGTTCGTAGTTTAGGTAAACTGGATATTATCGTCCATTTTGTATGTAGAATTAATTTTAAACAAATATTACCCGATCTAAACATCAATAACCTGAATCAATATCTATTCAACTAGTGTGTTAAAGGGTCGGTGTAAAACAAATACAACAGTCTTAACTTCTGCCAGTCAATATGGGCTGTTCATAAAATATCAATATTCCATGGAATAAAATAATATTCACGAATTTTATTCGATCGAATGCCATTGGTCTTAGTATAGTGTCATTTTTTTTCTTAAAAATCGCCAACCATCGCAGGATTTTGTAAAAAACAAGATGGTCTTTATTAGGGCTGTCACGATATGCCGGTATACCGGTATATTGCAATGCGCAGCTGCGGCAATTCGTACCGCGGTACGATTTTAACGCACCGGTATTTGGCGATATTTTTTATTTCATTGGAAAATTCTTCCCTTCACGAAATAAAAGTAGCGAAACGTCAATTTTTCCATTGTTTATTCAATTTAACCTTAAGTTACAAAAAATAACTGATCTGGGCGCGTCACAGTCCTAAATGACTGTAAATACTTTGAGTGGCTAGATTCTTTCAGTAACTGCATGTAAAATTTGTATTGTTTCTGTTAAATACAGCGGAGTCACAACGAATCTAAAAGCCCACAATTTATCGTGGTACGTATCGCGATACACTTATGACGTATCGTGACAGCCCTAGAGTCTTTATAGCGGAACTTTGCTGTATTAAAATTCATCGTTTATAACGTACTTTATTTGAGTTGATAAAAAAGTACTATACGGTGATATGAAAATATCTTTTATGTCAGTTGACATAGGCGGATCCAGCGGGGGGGGGGGGGGTTCGGACCCCCCAGAATTTCCAAAATGTACCTGTCCATTAGTGTATTTCTTGGCTGTAAGTCATTTTTAAGTAGTATGAAGCAATTTTTTTCGTTGCTTAACATAGATTTAATGGTTATGTAGTTTTTATTATTAATATGTAGCACTATTCTGCAAGTTGTGTATAAAGTGGTTGTGGTTCGAAAGTTTGACCCCCCCCCCCTAGAAAAATTTCGGACCTCCCCACCCTAGAAAAAATCCTGGATCCGCCCCTGGTTGAAATGAGCCTATAATTTTTGTTCGCACTGAAAATATATTCAACATTTTAACTGTGAAAATATTATTCATTTGTTCTGTTGCGTATATAGTTAATTTTTATTCAACTGTTAAATGCGCATACATTATCCCCGCTGATTTAAATACTCACTACAGTACTTCTGTTTTCACGATCGAATAAAAAAGATACCCGCATTTATGAACAAATATCGAGTATTTAAATCAGCAGGGTTTACTGTATGCACCACTGAAGGTTGAATAATGTATTAATCTAGTGTCACAGCGAGTGTGCTGTACTTGTTACTAACAGAACTCAATATGCTCACTGCATAATATAATATACACTTTGTATAAATACTATTACAACGGTGATAAACACTGGTGACATCTTAAAGGTACTAGTTCATAGATTTGGTTTATTTTTTCTATAATTTCAAAATATTATTCAGTGTCTGTAATTGTGTCAAAAAAATATTCTTATTATTTTAAGACAAACTGACCTATATGTAGCAAGAAATATACAATAAAAGTCACAAAACTGCGCTAAAAGTGTTTATATCGTGACATACGGGGTAGATATTTACTACTTGAAACACTATCATTTGTAGTTGTATGTCAATTTGCATTAAAATTGTCATTGTCAGAACACTACTTTGCTGCTTCCAAAAACATTTCAATTCAATTTTGATAGTTTTAGAAAAAGTTGATATTTAAGTTAAAATCTGTGAATGAGTACTTTTAAACTTACATTTATTAGATAAATGTAGCTGTTAGCTATTCATACACTTGCCGAATACTAACTAGACTTTATCGATTTAATACAAATTCGACAAAATCGGCTTATTCATTTTTTTTAAAAATTGTTCCATAACTTCTTTATCGACCCTCTTAAGTATTTATGGGTTATGATTAAATGTTTTAACGTTTCAAATGTATCAGAATGTTTTTTTTATCAAATTTTGTGAGTCAAATTATTGGCGGAGTATAGAATTGATTAACTAGTTGTTGGAGTACATTTAAAAAATCTACATACATACTGTTTTGTTCTATTCAATCCAGTGGTGATATTTTAAATATTTGGTTTTCAAAGGTTACTGTGGCTGTTACGAACCATGATATGCGAATAAACAACCACACTAGAGGTAGGTACTTATTTTACGACTGAAATTTAGATCTCGTATATAAAACATGTGTTTTGTTCAAATTCATTCACCGCTATATGCTATGTATATTTGTGCTATGCTTTAAATCGCACATGTATTTTTTTTAAATTCAGTTACAGTTATTTATTTATGTTATACATTGTACTTTAAATTGAAATTCTGTGTAATTCTATGAAAAGGATATATTCAAAGAATAGCAAAGCATTTCAATTTGAAGCATAATATATATCGACGGATGAACGAAACTCTGTCGTAACTCCATTTGAAAATAAAGGGAGTTACAATAGTGTTTCGTTTAGCCCTCGATATATGAAATGAAAATATAAAATCAAACAACCAACTCAGTGGGATAGTAACTCAATTTTGAAGTTCAATTTCAAATGCTGTATATTTGAGGTAAGAAGTGTAAAAACCCTATGAAAGAAACGGAATGTCCGTCTATTACACAAATAAAAAATACCGACTTTTTCTTATTAACCGTTTACAATTTATAATAATAATCTTATAGGCATCATATTATCGTAAATCGTACGCCGATTTTTAATTCAATATAGAACAGTTTACGACGAAAATCGGTCGTAAGAGCATTAATCTGTTCAGTTCTGTTCTGTTCTGATAATACAGGCCACTGGTTTCATATTTAGAGTCTACACAACGTTTATTAATTGATACAAACAATATATTTTTTTCAATGATACTCATCAATTATATATTTTACACTTGTTATTAATATTTTATTAAATATAATATTTCGTTGTGTCATCTGCTTGAAAATACTATGTGTCATTGTTAATTTCCGAATGTATTTTTTGCTGACTGCTGTCATTATTTTGTACACTAGCACATGTTAGGAGAGCTGGTTTTTACTCATGGAGCTAAGTTTTACTTTATATTTTGCTGTATAAATCACAGACTGTCGGCATAAAACAGCCTTCCCTCAAAAATCATTGTTGCATACACATGTATACACTGCACTCCAAAAGTTCCTTCACATTACTATCTTTATACCCCCGCTTCGAAGAAGAGGGGGGTATACTGTTTTACCCTTGTCCGTGCGTCCGTGCGTCCGTCCGTCCGTCCGTTACAAAATTTCCGTCGCAGTTTTCTCAGCAACTATAACATGCAGCAGCCTAATACTTTGCATATTGCTTCATCCCATAGTCCCATGTGGTGTAAAGCGATTTCATGCTCCTTGCTCATCTACTTCCTGTTTGTCGCATATTTTTAGATTTTTGCGGGGGTATCACTAGTGAGCATTAGCTCACAGATTTACTTGTTTTATTTGTAACAAAGTCCAAGTTTAAATATGAAGAATTATCATGTTATTGTTTATTTTATTTATTATTCATTACCCTCACAACATAATATTTTATTAGTACATTTTATTCTATTGAGTAGCAGCAACAGTTATCTATCAGCCTCTGAAACTATGATCAATGTATCTCAATGAACCATTATATGTAGAGGTTATTCAACAGGACAAGTGTGCCGCGATCTGGAATTCAAATATCTAAATTTTCCACTGCGGTACAAACAAACTTTTAAAGAAAAATATGAGTACAAAGAACTATACGATTTAATCCTTATTTCATGCTTTTCAGCAATAACGTGCAACAAACTTTGTTTCAACCATCTGCGCATGGATGGAAAAACCATAAATTCAAGGCTTAAGGAAGATATCGGCACCCTTGCTTAGGTATTGGCCCGAGGGC
The DNA here is from genome assembly GCA_025267735.1 of Mactra quadrangularis. Taxonomy (NCBI): domain Eukaryota; kingdom Metazoa; phylum Mollusca; class Bivalvia; order Venerida; family Mactridae; genus Mactra; species Mactra quadrangularis. The sequence continues at coordinate 3,585,393 of CM046302.1, forward strand.
TTCAGCCATTTTGTTACTATTTATAGTAACATATGCAATAAAGTTAGAGATATTTTTGTTATTCGACATTCAGAAGAAAAAAAGTACTGATTTCAAAAGCAAGCAAAAATTTAAATAATAAACTGCTTTTACAAAGTTTTGAAATTTTATTTAGTACAATGTGAAATGTGAACGTGTGAAGAAACCTTTGGATAGCAGTGTGTATAGTGAATACAATTATTTTGTCTTGGGAATGGAGGGGGTACGTTTTTTTATGCCGGCAGCCTGGTATAAACTTGCCAATAAGGTCTATTAGTTGTCGAAAAACTTTGTATTTATACACACAGTAAAATTACATAGTACATAGTATATAGTATTATATTTCACTTTGTAATTTTTTTAATTCCAACTTTAGGTGTTCGCCACAGAATCAAATTTCGATTATTTTGGACTCTAAATTGGCATAACGCAGAGAGCAGGGTTTTATGAATGCATAAATGTAATCTTTGAATATATTTTGTAAACTTAAATAACTGAATAAATGACCACAATCGACCATCCCATAAACCTTAACCATTTATTTCAAATTTGTACTTGTTATTGTTTATTATCAACCATAATATATATCTCGCAATCAGTGCTTTGATTTAACTTCATTGTGTTAACTTATCAGTGCTTTAAAATAGCCTGTTTATGAGAAACAAAACCCCACGTAGAATTTCTTATTTATCCGTCATTATTATCAGCCTAAATTTATCTAAAATCCATACTTATAGCGTATAGATTATTTTTATAAAATATAAAATAGAACGAAAGAAGATATTTGAGGGGTTTTTTTGTATATGGTATCGGAAGCAATTTAAAACTAATTTTGAAAAAGCATTTATAAAGATAAAAGCTAAATATGTCAGCTTTGTTTTTAATTTCATATAACAGAGGCATTCTTTAAACAAACATGACAGCATGACAAAACGAAAATTTGCATTACGTGTATTTTTACTGATTTGACTGATATCACAACTGCCTTTCTAAGTTTGGCATTAAATACAAATTGAGCTTTAAACACCGGTAAAGGAAACTGAGGAATTCATAAGAAAGGGATTGTAGTAGCCTTACACTAATTAAATTAAAATGGGGAAATAGATTTTCCAGTCGTTGTACAACCATTTGCATTTAAAGGTAATCGCAAATCCGCCATTTTCAAAATGGCTGCCACATTAAACAAGGCGGATTTTAATTTCCAGTTTCAAATCAGCACCTTGGGTAAATAATTATCGATTAAAACATATTTTGTGACCGTTGGGTGATAGATTTATATAATGAAGAGAATAAGTTAATTTATTTAGTTGATCTTACATTTTTAGTAGTAGTAATTGTTTTACAATTAATGAACATTAGACGAAACTAGTATGAATAAACCGCATTGGAAATAAAATTGCCCTATTAAACTTGTAACATGTTTCAAACCAGTTTTTTTGTTTAAAGTTTTATATCAAAAACTAGACTATTTAAAATGTATATTATTGAATATGGATTTAAACAATAGCCGTGTAAAGTTGGTGCCAAATTTACTAACTTGAGGTCAATACTCGGACCATAACTAGTTCGTACTTTAGTGACAAACTTGGCAAATTATTGTACACCCTGTCAATTACGACTGATTAAAAACGTACAACATTCCAGGTCTTATAATGCACAAAAAATTACCCTCACAACAAAATATTTCTATTGACTTTTAAATGTAATAAACATAGCGTCGTGTAAAAGTCTAAAAGATAAAAACGGGGTGTTACGGATCTGCAAATATCACCTCATCGAGGGAACAAAAACGTTAAATTGAGATTTGATTGAGAGTTAAGAGTTTTCTGTTTACCGAAGGATCTTTCATTTATCCAACATATGATTACAAATTTTCGATGCGCTGAGCGACAGATAACTTGTATAAAGAGAAAAGGTAGTTACGCAATGTAATTTACAAGACAAATATCGTAATTTACGAGAAAATCGGAATGTAATGAGCGTTTTTAGTGATAAGTTATGGACAAAAATTCCTAAGGTATTGTCAATTTATTTTTTAGATATTTTTGTTTATGTTTTGATTTAGTTTTGTTTTCACAATAGTTTACGAATCAAGTTCTTCTACTTATCATGACATAGATTGTGATAAATTACTTCTATAAAAGCGTGTTATCAACTTGACGACAAAAATGGTGTATCACCAAAAACATGTGGAAAATATCCAAATATTTTGTACATACAAAAAGTATAGTTCGAACAAAAAACCCAGAACACTGTTTATAATAACAATACAATGAACTTTTCCACGACGAGGGATGTTCTGGATGACAATAACATAAACAATTGTGATATATTTTACGAGTGACTTAGATGTTGATGTAATGGAAAAGCGTTCTACCATTACAAGCATGATTTACCAAGTGGTGGTGGTTTATCCGCCAAGCTAATTTTGTTAAAATGAATTACACACTTTTTTTTCAAAACTGCCTACCCCTAAAATGGATTGTCTCGTTTTTAATGTTTAGCCAAACACGTTTTGTTATTTTGTTCGCACTATATCATACCCCTATAGCATGGAAGAAATGTTCATGTGAATTATTGTATTACAAATTTTAAAATAGTAAATATCTATTATTGTAATATTTTGAATGTAGTTTTTAGATGCTTAAATAAAATTAAACAGCCTGCAAGTAAATGATATGTATATTAAGATATGTAGAATAAAGAAATTAAAGAAAGACAATCATTTGAAAATAATGCTTAAATTCCAGTAACACTTCTTTCGCATAAATGCAATTTAATGACTTCACTAATATTCATAAATGATGTCGCTAATTTATATAACGCACAGTTCAACTGGTTTCATTTTATATTTAATTAATTAATTAATTCTGTAATTCTTAAATATCAATTTTGTTTTGATAATTATTGTTTACATGGTGTTAGGCCGACATTTAAGCATTATTTTTGTGCATAATTGTGTAAATGGTTTAAAAAGTGGCTACGTGCAGCGTGGTTCTTTTATTAGTGTTAATTTATCAAAGAAAATATGATCGTTAAACCTTTTTTTGCTATTTAGTTTGCTGACTTCACACAAATCTAATCACCTCGGATTTCATGCTTTACAATAATAAATTTTACAAAGGATACGGAAATGTCGGATGTTTTTCGAACGCCTTCAAAGCAGACGATATTTCACCTCTTGAAAAATCGTTGAAATCGTAATATAGATACTTCAGTTCCATTCCATTTCTATTGCATTGTAGTTGAGAGATACGCACATAATATCATTAGTTTATAGGTCAAGTCGACTTCGAGTGTTTATCAAAAACAGTTGATATTTTCAATATGACATTTCAAGTATTATGTAAAAATATTGCTTTTGAATGTCAAACTTTTTTGTGATACTGTTGAAGTTCTACTCAAGGATAACACATTTAATAATATCCATGTCAACGACATAACGTCGAATTATTTCAATAACGGATTTTTGTTGGTGAAATTCTTAACTTATGTCACTAATGAAATAAGACATTGGTCAATTGAATTGTTATCATTGCTACAAATATGTTATTATACTTTTATTAATATCACAGCGTCCGATTCATTTAACATGTTTTCATTATTTGGACCTACACGTATTTTTCTAACATGTGCATGGAAATTTGAAATTTTGTTGAAAGGGCATTCGGCTATGGGGAAACATGATATCATTTAAAAGGAATTTATTCCTAAGAGCTACTACAAAAACTAGGAAAAACAAACCGGCTAAAACTGTCAGAATTCGTATTGCAATATCAACCGGCAAATCGTTACTACCTTCTATTCTACGAAAGACACTATCCCGGGACCCCTTGGTCTCCAAAGACCTCCTCGTCTCCTGGACGTTCTTTCTCACCCAGACCCCCTTTGTCTCAATATTGTACCACCTTTCTTTTACTATAATACATTAACCTACACGCCACATAATGGAATTAGCTGTAGTACAATGGCGGCTCCGGCTTGAGGACCCATTAATTCCAGAACAGAAGATTTTTTTAAAAAAACATGATGATGTTGAAAAAAGGTTCAAGAGGTTACTTTTACGCTTAGATCCCAAAGAAGCCCATATGATCGGTCTCTGGAGTTATCCTTGTGGCTATCAATAGTTTGTGTGCATATTTAACATTGTGATAAATGAAAAACATTTTCCAATTTTGGGACAGATACACTTTAAAGAAAGTCTGTTGTTAAAGGAATTGCAAGGCAAAAGTTCAACTTCATACCTCAATATCCTACTTTCGTTTTCAACAATGTGTATGGCACATGTTTTAATTCGTTCAGTTGAATGTTATAAGTGACAAATGATATAAGTAAGTGATTTGTTACGTTCTTAATACTGTTTTAAAGACTAACTTGGTTCTATACTTTTGGCACAGTCATTTGCCTGTATATCCCGTTAACAAGGCGATAAGTGCAGTAGGATTGTTATGTTTGTATGTTTGTATGTTTTAAAATCCAAAACTGCAATAGAGTTGACTTGTTATTAAGATTTTAAATATCATAACCAAGTTATTAAGCTTTCAAAATTATAAATAAAATTTTAATGCACTGCTGTGTGTGTTCCTCTAAAGTGAAACAATGCATAATTAATGATCAAGTTTTAATATACCCCACCTGAAGACCTCATGCTGCATCAAAACACGTCACTCTGTTTAGCCTGGTTAATAATAGCTAAATACTTCTTGATTGTCATGTATACAAGTCTACATTAGTAGAAGACTAAAACACTTGCAGTAAATTATTGAAAGTACATGCAGTTATGAACAGGTGATTTTGCTATGATGACTAAAGCCTACCACACCGCGTTAATCCTTTTGCAATAATCGATGATTCCCTTAAATCAACTTTTAGATAACGTTTATCTACCTCGCTGCTTTTTTGCTTGGGTTGTCCGGAGACGAGTGAGTAATGCAGGAATTCGTTGCCTTGATGGCTTTTGGAGAGGCCAGTACAACTGTCTAAGAGATTCGCGTGTCATTGTCTAAAATACAGCTTGAAATGGTATTTCGTCACTGATCAAGCGTCGTCTTTAGTTTGCAAGAAAGATTTTGGTTCTTGAAAGCTAGTACTGATACACTTTAGTTATTGTAAAATCTTCATTGAAATGCATATTTCCTCACTAAATATGTTATTCAAATGTGCAGCCTCAGCGTATAGATTTATCTGGAACAGCTAGTTAAAGTGGTCCGATTTGAAAAATACTGTTTTAAGACAATGTTAAGCTTTTGACAAAACTAAAAATGATTTTATTTTGTACTGATTTTCCTTGTCTATAAAATAGAAATACGATTGGTAACGCCCAGAAGCACTTAATCAAAATCTGTACACTGGAGACACACGTACAAAAACAAAGTGTCAATAATTATATGTTAGTTTATCAATCCATATCAGTTTTCAGAGTCAATAGTCGTCTGGAAGTTTTGTGGACATTTCTTGAAATAATATTTACATTAAATGAATCACTGTCTGCTTAGAAACTGATTTTTAGCCGGTTTCTGTCTTGGAATCAGAAACTGTTCGTCTGCTTTTTCATAAGTTCTGTTTAAAAACCGCGCTGCACGTTCCCCTCGAGTCAGTATAAAAACCGACATGAACGGTAACCGTCATTGAAAAATGACGCACCGGGTTCTACGTTTAGGTGATTTCCACATCGCAGACGAATTAAAGCATGGTATATTAACCAAACTAAATATTTGTTCTTAAATATGAAAGTTATATTACGTACCAATCAATTATCGGTTGACTTATTTAATACATTTATGACCTAGTCTGTTACATATCGATTATCAATTGGAGCGCTTCGGATTTTTCCGTCAAGAATTTAAACATATGCCCGAAGAGTATCGAATCATTGATCATTTGACCAGGTTTATGACAGAACAAATCCGAATGATCTCAACTAATCCACTGGGATCGAAGTTAACCTTGGTATGTGTCATGAAGAATTATGTTTTATGACACTGTGGGGTAGGCGGTAGTCAGTTATGGAGATTATTTGATATAAAAATATTTGTATATAATTTTTGATGATTCAATTGATATATTTTCGAAATTTAACACCTGTATTTTGATGGGTTGATAGTAGATGCTTACTTATACGTTCTCGTTGACTTATACAATATAACTTCATGACAGGCGTTCACTTTTGCGATATGATTTACAAATGTATCGACTTCTTTCCTATTCTGACCCCTTTAAAAATATTGATATATAATCGACTCAATGTATTCTGCATGATCGTCAATTATGAATCTGCAAAGGGTATCTATGGCAACCAAAAATATTCTAGCAAAAAGTATAAAACTGGCGTTGGAGATGTGATGCGCAGCAAATAGTTTATGCTTTTCTGCTTAGCCTCGAGTATGAATCATTGAAATCTGACCATAATTAAAATACTTACAGCAGTTTAAACATTTGAGTCGAGGCTGATTTTTCACGGTATTCATCTTCAAACCGTAGCATTTGTGATGTCATAGTCACGTGGTATTGTCACCGTGAAAAAATACCAACTTGAAAGAAATACATATCACGCCAGTTCATTATCTGATATTGCGCAAATTCGGCGTTTACCGGAAACATACGTCGCATGTTACATGTCTACATAATGCTAATCCTAGCATATGAAAGCTTGCATCAAAATGACGCCTGAGTATAATAAATTTAATGCATTGATATGAACAAAACAAACATTCAATACATCAATAAAGCCCGTCGAGACATTTGTGAATACAACTTTCTTTAAAGTAAACAAACGTTCTAGATTTATAATACAAAACATTCTGAATTGGTTTCTCTTTTGTAAAAGCGTCTGAGAGATCATGATTAGGGTTAAAAATGGCGGCTGACCTTTCCATTGATAATTGTTTGCTGGTTGTTTGGGCGGCATTAATGAAACGTCATGAGTATTATTAAATATTGCGACAATTGCAAAATAAATTGGTAATAAATCGGATGCATTCTGGCATTCATTCAACTTAAAACACACAAAATAAACATTTTGAGATACGTATGAATACGTACAAAACAGTTATCATCTTGGGGCTTTGATAGTGGGATTTATTCTTTACATGTCGTGTAAATAACAAAATATTTCCATATCACTAAATGTGAAGCAAAATTTTTATCAGCTTAAGAATTGGCTTTAGAAATAAAATTGCGTTTTTAGATATGTATGGAAAATTTGATTTAGCTTTTTTGGTAAGTTTTAGAGAGGAACATGATGCAATCCAACTCGCCACAAACGGTAGTTATTGTACAGGTCATATTAATAAATATTGTTTGATGCTGAACTCCTGATTGGGTGGACAAATGTAAATAACAAATGTATCATGGATTAAAGGTAAACCCTGATCTGTCCGATCTGACTACTTAGACTGTAATTCCCCTTTCAAAATGACTTAAAATTCCGGAAAACCTGATGTGTAATATTGCTGTTTCTGGTCGTTATACAATGTTGCTTCAATCATCAATATTCTACGTAAATGTTTTTTTTAATTTATTGGCCAAAAATTACCGTAGTATGAATGTTTCTTGCTTTTGACTTACAATAATTTTTATCGTAATTATTTTCTGAAAAGCACCACTGTTCTGTTCTGTTCTGTTAATATTTATGACCATGGTCACGACGTTCCTGACTTCCTGTATGAGACTGGTGATCATAGTTGCTGTATATATAAGCTAAGTGAACAGTAAAAGTACTGATTAAGAAATAAATAAACCGTCTTTAATACTGATTACAAAATGCTAAAAAAAATTGTACTTGAATATTAAAGTTACGTGATCATTTTAATCTGTTTACGTATAGTTGCATAGCGAATCGGTAGAGTCAAAAGTTTAAACTATACATGACCTGTCAGTTGATTGCACTTTATAAAACAATCACCCATTTCTTTGCTACCCAACACAAGAACTTCGATACTCATTGGCTCTTACTCTATAAGTGCCTATATACAAAAATACACTTTGGTCCAAAATGTAAAACACATTTGGAAAAACAAGACACAACGTAACTGATCATTATTTTATCCAAATGAAATATATTATGCTTATAGTTAAGTACGTCTTAACTATTTTATCTTAAGTTTTATAACTTAATTACTTAATCTAAAATTGTCTTCCAAGTTGTGGACAAAATGACTAAATTCAGCATCCCCAAAACCATAAACAATTAAAGTTCCGATATTACGACCACTTTTGTTGTTTTAAAATCATGCGATTTTTGACAATTATTTAGACCCAATTGCTTAATTTGTGAACAAAAGGGTCTCTATGATAAGACCGTTTCACTATAAAGACCATCAAGTTTGCTGGTCTTAATAGCGGAACTTTACTGTATTTGGATGGATTTCTTCGAGGCTGACTTGTGTAGTTATATACTAGTTATATTTACATAGCAACCATGATTTGTTTGGTTATAGTAAAATATGTACAAATGTAAGTGACAAAATGAGCAGCTGCCAAAAACCTCTACCTTACTGACCGGTAAAGCGTTCCTCTCCTTATTAAAATCTGCCCATAGACGCTATTAAAGTTCATATACAGCATAATTCAATAATCGGATCAGGCTTATGAAATATAGTGTATATCATATACATGTATATTATAGATCTTTGTATGTCATGTGTTTTAAATAAACTTTATCATAAAAAACCTATGCCATACTGTTGGCGATATCTTGTGTGATATATTGTGTTCAAAAAACAGACGTGATTTTTTGATGTTCGCTGTGTCTGTTACAATGTTTAAACCAAGATGAAGCGATAGGCAAAATTAGGCCATTATATCTTTCATTCATAGTATTCGTATTCTTTGTCTGTGAATATTAAATTTGAATATTTTTTGTATACCAATATTGTTAAATTAGCCACCTCGGTTAAAAATTGATAATCACAAATCTGGATCTTTTGTCTACGGAACAATTAAAGTTGGCGATATTTGGCTGTGTATAGATGGTTAATTGCTAGCTGACATTTTTTTGACTGACATTTTACGCCACATATTTATGTAATACAATGTAACAAAAATTGAAGTGGTTAAAAGGGGTATGATATAATATTCTTTGGTGTAATTAACTCGACGACAAAAAAATAAACAAAAGTGGATTAATTGTGTTATACATTTTGTTATATTTTTGTGTATAGAATTTTCATATAATTCATTCAGCTAAGGACGTTAACAATTATGAGACTTTTAAACTGCGAAGGTACGTTGATTTTTTGATAACATATTTCTAATTTTATACGCCTTCAAAAGTACAATATTTTCACCAAAAGAACGTCTTTCATTTTTTCTTCGTTAACTTTTGATATGAATAGAAAATCAAACAGTACATCTCAAGGTGAAAGGTGTTGCATAATTAAGACTAAATGGCAAATCGCAAAGAAAAAGAATGTACTTATATAATTCCCAAAGACTAATTTAATTGTGTATAAACTTACTATTTCTTTTTATATATAATCTTAGCTTTTTTGGGGTTTTTTTTGGGGGGGGGGAGGTGTGGTTGTTTTGACGTCGTATTCAACACATATATAAAGGTCATATATACGACGGCCAGCTCTTCCTACTATAGGTTTCCTGGACACTTTTCTATCACTCTATCACCAGTACTACCTTACCTAACTACGAGGCCGACAACTCATGTATAGGGCATGACCAGCCGCGACCGGCTTTCGAACCCGCGATCTCCGGATTCGAAGTCAGACATGCTAACCACTACGCCACGGTCGCGGCTTTCTTAGCTTGTAAGTTCATGCCAAATTACTATCCATGGTATATGATGCGCAGAAAGTTTTGAATATTCGCCCAGAACAGGTCCACTGGCATTTTCTATGGTAAAATGAACTTTATAACATCTTTATATGACTCTTGCTGTAAGACTGAGGCGTTTTTATAAGCTTAACCAAATATAATTGATTCTTTCAAACCATGAACTTCGCCATTCCAGTTTGCCTGCATGTGACCTCTTCTCGCGACTAAATGAAGACTAAATTGTTGTGCCGTAGGAATTTATTTTAATTGGACAGTACTGATTGATTCAAGGTTCGAAAAGTCCGGTCAAGTTGTTTAGTTTATGTAAAAAAGTTAATTAATCTACTGCCAGTTTCACAAAAGAGCTAAAATAAATTTGTATAAAAATAAACTTTATTAGAGCAACCCCACAATTCACTGCGATGTTATTACTCGGATTGGAATGTTACTGAATTATGGCTGAATTTTGGTAACCATTTCAAAGTAGTACATTTAAATCTTAAATAGACATGTAATAAAATTCCGTGGATGGTTGAGTATACATAGAGTAGTGATGGAAGAAAACCTCTTAATGTGAAGTCAAGTTGCTCCCACACGTTGCCCTCATTGTGGGCGTCCATTTGTTTAGTAAAACATACTCCTTACGACCTGACTCAACTAGTCAAAAATTATTCCCCATTTACGCTTAAGTCAAATATATATCAAATTTTGTTAAATCTTTTAATGACCATTAAGTTTTGTAATTCGATCTCATCCATAAAGAATATGTGATGCCATAATTGCCCTGGCTAAGAACTATCAATTTTATTTATTGAAGTAATCGAGTACCAGTTCGAATTTCAAAAGAAAATTAATGGCATCATTGTTAAGACCTTTTGGTCTTGTTTCACATTGGCTTTTTGAATATTTATTATACTTATTTTATGGTGGTCTAAAGTATGGTCATAACGGTAATGACAGTTTTCATGGCCTTGACTTTTGTGTGTAAAGCGGTAATGTGATGCGATGACTGATTTCCAATACAATGTAAGATTTCAGAACTTTTCCATTTTTTCCGAAGAAATGTTGATTCGTCCCTTTTGTAAATCATTTTTTTATTTCTTTTTAATTTTATATTTTCAATTTTAATGAAGAACATGACCGCTTTGACCTATACATGTATATAGATTGTATTGACATTTCAAATGACCTTTGCCTTATCCGTATTAATAAATCGTCTGAATATTAATCATACTTAAAAGATCAAAGAAGCAGTTTCTCTTATTGACCTATATACTTGTGACATGTTGAAAGCTTCTGTCTGACTATCTTAATTTATCGTTAAAATATAAAAAAGCTATAGTTAAAATCTATTCTGGATGAAAAGCTTTTCTGCTGTTGCTTCAATCAGCGCATGTCTTGTTCACTTCCTGTACAATTTATTGTTAATACGCATGCGCAAAATGGCGTAGTACTTTAGTACAAACTTCTGTAAATATTTGAATAAAACCTGCATGTATTTTACTTCTAACTTATGGAAATATGGCGGAGGCACTGAAATAAGTCTTCGGCGCGATATGACCTTTCTGTGTTGGTGCGCTGTAAAACCCAAACAAACAAACAAACTGAAATAAGTATCTGAAAATAAATTGACAGTACAACTAATTTTACCTCTCCTTTTTCTGTTTTAAATGTTTTCATGTAGCATTCGTACCACTTAACACTCGTTCAAAAGTGTCCCCTGCGAAAGCGGTCTATTTATTGCCCTGTGCATGTGTATATCACCCTTAACTGTAAACAAACACCAAATATTAAATTAACTTCAGCCTCAATAGTATCGATAATAAATTTGTAAAATTGGATACATTTAATAGAATAGAATTCAATAGATGAACTCAATGAAAATTAAGTCCATAATGTCTTTCATTAAGTATTTAAAACTTTCAGTAATAATGTGACACTTGTATTTATGTTCAAGATGGCAATCAACTTAAAGGTCTAGCTGAACTAGACGACAATGTCCCTCTAGACAATGAAATATGATCACACCATTATTGTCATACAAGTGTGAGCATTTGAATATCTATTTACTGTGTATCGGGTCAATTCGCGGTGGACCCATTTCGCGAGTTCGGATAAAACTCATTTCGCTTTGAACGGTTTTTATTTCATTAAAGCCATCCTTATGTTTTGATTCAAGTTTTTCAAAACAATCAGTTATTATTGGCGAATTTTTCCACCAGCCATTGTTTCTAGAGTTACCCAGTACCAGCTTCACATACAAACAAGCGTTCGAAAACTGTCATTTGAAAAAGTTTACTCAAAACGAAAACGGTTTGACTGTAGCCATTTTTTGCACATAATTCGCTTTCACTTTTTAAAAATATAGTTCACCAGATTTCGATTGGCACATAATTCATCAGAATATAACCATCGAAAACAATATAACGAAAATTAAATTCGCGCGGAACTTATCTGTCTTACCTATATTGACTTCAAAATGTTTACCTTTTGCATCGGAGAGCGTTGTTGAGGAGAACTTACGCTTGTCCTATAAGTACTTTTAACCCTTCTCAGAGTCTTCTTGTTCAAATAAGGTTTCAGTTTGCAAGAATGAAATTTCAATTATTGACATCTTAACACATATGGAAAAAGCTTGTTGAATACGTTTTAATTAATAAAATTTATTGGTTTAGGTGACTTCATTATCAATACTCGAAATTGACACGTGCGAATTTGAGACGTTGTGTAAGTAGTAAAAACTATTTTATTGTAAAATTTGATATTTCGCTATCTGGCACAAGTATGATTAATGTTAAGTGTAGGATACTGTTTCCAAATAAAAGTGAATTTGATAAACAATAAAAATGTATTGAAGTGAATTAAAAGTCAATTTTTTTGATATCCGACTGAGTACTTTGTGTTGATTTTGATTCTGTGGAAGAAAACTGTCAGGACGATTATTACAAATCTGTGGTCAATGTCTGGATATACGAGATGTAGGCCTATGCAATTGATTTTTGAAATTTGGTGAATTTATCTAAAAAACATTGATGGATAGATTATATCTGAACTTACGTTATGGAGATACACACATTGTCTAAAATTTCTGGATCAAACCTCGTATGTATGCAGTTGATTCATTATCTTTAATTAAAAAGTATTATATTAATTGTGAACAATCTCTGTCAATGCTTTTGTTATGATCCCTGTTTTTTTATTACTGACTTTGCCTATTTTGACAAACTATACTTATGTTAATTTCGTCTAGATCTGATGATTTTCTCTCAGACTAAAACAATGAACAACCATAGAAAGGAGGAAAAAGTGTTCAATCAAATATAAACGATTCATGGAATATTCATTTAATGTCCTTTACGACTTATTTTTCTGTATTCAACTATTCATATGGTCAGTATTTTTCGGACAAGTGGTGCCGATGTTATGCTATAGCCGGATTTATATCTATATCAAGTTTAAGCTTCACACTTGATACTTTGGTCATTAACGTAATTTTATTTTTAAATTTGATTAATCTGTACTTAACCTATGATGTCATAACCCTCTGACGTCACTAATCACCACATTATACGAGTATCATTGTTGTTTATTTTCGTTTATGAGTCATGAGTAGGAGGGGTTTATTTTGGTTTTTTTTTTTAAATTTATGTTATGTATAATTTGCCATTTGCATTGCTATTTCCTTGCTCTTATAAATCTTATGTCCTGTTACGACTTAATTGCGGGGTCGAATTCAAACAGTAAGTTAGATAATGGTCCTATTTTCGCAAACTTTTGACAGATAACATAAGATGTTGTCTTTAATTTTTTGGCGACAAAATTGAAATTTATTTCTGAAAAGTGCCTATCGCATAAGTAAATATTACTTAAAATCTTTTTTGACGAACCGAAACTGTCCTTATTTTAATATTTAAGTTCTTATTTTTGAGCAGAAACTTTAATATTGTTCAATTGCAATGTCTGCAAATTGTTGTGGTTTCGGACATGACAATATTCGGATATCAAAAAAGAGTATTAATATTCATTATTGGATATAAATCAGACAGCTTTTTAAGCGTAATTAATTTAATATGAAAGAGTAAAATGTTGTTTACAACCTAAACTGACAGTGGGTCGTGTCATTTTGTCTTCAAAATTGTCAAAGACCGGTGATCAAAATTTCAAAACTGTCAATATAATGTTTAAGTGTAGCTGATTACGATAATGTATCTTTCCTGGACACAATGCTCCTCTGTGATCTATAGGTGGGATCTATTCATTAGTGGATACCTTTGTCATTCATTTTTTGAAAGGGACAAAATTGATTTTGAATTACCAATAATTAAGTTATTGCTGCCAAAATAAGTAGACGCAAATTACTGTATTGAAGAGAAAGGCAATAGTATATTAGCAATTTAACGTGACTGATCATTTCTCAATTCTTGTACTTTGCAATTTTTTAATTTTGGCGCATTGTATTATGAATAATGAAACAGTTGTTTTGAGGTATTTATGACAATAATGACGCCTATGAATAAACGGATAATTGTTCAATGATTCATGTAGGCTTCATTCATGGCTGAAAAAAGTAATTATAGATACACGTATAGTGCAAATAAATTACTAGATAATACATTTTTCAGACAGTTAAGCTAACGTATTTTACTATACTAACCATGTATAATATATATACTAAAGACAGTATAACTAAAACGTATAACTATCGAAATCATATTTTATCTGATTGGGATTAGGCCGAAAGGAAACAACGGAACAAAGGCTTTCTAATTGTTAGGTTTAATTGATTCCATACAAACCATTCAAAATTTGTTGGTGTTATCCT